>OX451736.1:45168224-45773224 GCA_948472305.1 Vicia faba
AGAATCACCATCAGAGTCAGAATCCAATTTTTGATTGGTTTCTGATGGTGTCACAGTAACTTTGCAATTCCGCAGTTTAAATCTCTTCATAAGTTCTAGTTCGTACTTTAACTGATGCAGAATAATACCCTTCTTCGAGTACATAATCTCCATCTCTAGGAAATGTGTCATTTTTCCTAGATCTGTCATCTCGAACTCATTCATCAGAGCTTCTTTGAACTTCTTTATATCTTCTGGGCAGCTTCCTGTTAGAAAAATGTCATCAACATAGAGACACACCAGAATCATATTGTTATCAGAGTGTTGTACATAAACTCCATATTCCATCTCACATTTCTGAAACCTCTGCTTCTTGAAAAATGAATCAATTTTCAGATTCCAAGCTCTAGGCGCTTGCTTCAGTCCATACAGAGCTTTATTCAACCTGGATACCATTCCTTCCTGGTTCTTTTTCACAAATCCAGGAGATTGTGATACATAAACTTATTCTTGTAATGGACCGTTCAGAAATGCAGACTTCACATCCAGATGCATTAAAGGCCAATTTCTATTTGCAGCTAAAGCAATCACCAGTCTAATTGTTTTATGCCTAGCTACAGGCGCAAACACCTCAAAGTAATCTAGCCTGAGTTTCTGAAGAAAACCTCTAGCTACTAGTCTAGCTTTGTGCTTGACAATTGAACCATCTGGCTTAAGTTTCAACTTAAAAACCCATCTAACGCTGATGGATTTTTTCTTATCTGGAAGTTTAGTCAATTTCCAAGTTTTGTTCCTTTCTATTGCTTCAAGTTATTCTTTCATGGAATTAAGCCATTCTTTCTTCTTGAGAGCTTCTTCAATGCCCACTGGTTCAGAATCTACTAACATGGCACACTGGACTACTTCTCCTTCAGAGTCAACTCCATTATCCTACAGCATGTCAAAATCTGCAAACCTTCTTGGTTTTTGTCTGATTCTCTATGGTCTTTGAGCTTGTTCTGAAGCTGCACCAGAACTACTACTTTCAGAGTTACCACCTTCAGAGTTTTCCCTTCCAGAACTATGATCACCACCAAATTCTGGATCATCATCAGCATCTGGATCAGAATCAGATCCATTGCGAGAATCTTCTTCTGACTCATCTTCAGAATCTTCAGGATCTTCAGAATCATATTCATCTTCTGAACTTTCTAAAACATCTTCAGAGGATAACTCTGGTGTTGGCACTGCACCAGAATCTGTTTGAGATTTGTTCCAATCCCATGCTTCAGACTCTTTCACCACAACGTCTATGCTGACTTCAACTTTATTAGTTTCTGGACAATAAAGCTTATATGCACATGTACTGTGGTACCCCACCAGCAACATTACTTTGCCTCTATCATCCAGTTTTTATCTTCTAACTTCTGGAACGTGTTTGTAACAGACAGGGCCAAACACCTTCAGATGACTGACTCTCTGCTTATCTCAGTCCATTTCTCTAAAAAAACAACTTCCTTCAGTTTCTTCGTTGGACACATGTTCAGAATATATGCTGATGTGGTAACAGCTTCTCCCCATAGCACGTGAGGTAGATATTTCTCTTTCAGCATGCTTCTAGTCATATCAAGCAAAGTTCTGTTTCTTATTTCAGCAAGACCGTTGTGCTGAGGAGTATATGAAGCAGTAACCTCATGTTCTATTCCACTCTCCTCATAGAACTTCTGAAACACTGTAGAGTTATACTCACCTCTACCATCCGTTCTCAGAATTTTTAACTTCTGACCACTCTGCTTCTCAGCCTTCACTTTGAATTTCTGGAACTCAGTAGACACTTCATGCTTGAACTTGATGAGCGTTACCCATGTCATTCTTGTGAACTCATCCACAAAAGACACAAAATAATTGTTTCCTCCAAGTGAAGGTACTGGAAATGGTCCACACACATCAGAATGTACTACTTCCAGAGCATGCTTCGCTCTGGGGGATACTTCTGATGTAAATGGCAATCTAGATTGCTTGCCTTTCATGTATATCTCACATGACTTCTCAAGCTTCACAATCTTTGAAATATCATGTACAAGATTCTTAGAACATATATGCCATAAGCTTCTATAGTTCAAATTCCCCAACCTCTTATGCCACAACTTACTGTTACCTTCAGCGCCTTCTGCACTAAGACATGTTGCTTCAGCTATTTCTACATTTACCTCGAATGTTCTGTTGCCTCCTTGTTCAGACTTCATAATCAATCTCTGATTGGAGTCATACAACGTCAGAAGATTGTTTTTCATAACAATTGAGAAACTTTTCTCAACCAGCTGACCTAAGCTCATCAGATTTCTTCTAATACCAGGAACATACCAAACGTCTTTGATCAAAATGTCTTTCCCAGTCTTCACTCTAACTCTGACATCTCTCATACCTTCTGCATTAAGATACTTATCGTTAGCACATCTGATCTTTGTTGTCCTTCTTGAGTCACTATCTGTCATTAATTGTTTGTTTCTAGTTAAATGATTTGAACAGCCAGTGTCCATATACCACAAATCTTCTGAGCATTTTCTATCAGAATCAGAAGCCATTAGTAGTACAAGTTCATCATCAGAGTTTCTCTTAGCCATATATGCTTCTTCTGATTTCCTTTCTTTGTTTGACCTACAATCTCTGGCAAAATGGCCAAATTGTTTACAAGAGTAACATTGAACCTTCCTTTTGTCATACCTCTCCCTTCCTTTATGATATTTCTTATCATCAGAAGTTGAGGCTTCTGACTTCTGGAATCTATCACCATGTTTATTCTACTTCTGGTCTTTCTTGACAAAAGAAGCCTTCAGAGCTTGCTCAACTTCCCTCTCAGAAGTTCTCTCAGACAGACGTAACTCTTGTGCTTCTAAGCTGCTTTGTAATTCTTCTATTCTCATGGTTTCCAGATCTTTATAATGTTCAATAGAAACAACAATGTAATCAAACCAAGGAGTAAGCGACCTCAGAATCTTCTCTATGATTACCTGTTCATACAGAGTTTCTCCACACGCCTTCACCTTGTTAGTGATCAGAATCACTCTGGAGATATATTCAGAAACTTTCTCACTGCTCTTCATGTTCAGGTTCTCATATTGCTTTCGTAGGGATTGGAGCTTCACCTTCTTTACTGATGTGTCACCACCGTAACATCTCACCAGTAAATCCCACGCCCCTTTTGACGTTGTTGAATCAACAATCTTCTCGAACACACTTTCATTCACACACTGATGGATATAGAACAGAGCTTTCTAGTCCCTCTTCCTCATCATCCTCTCAGCAGTTCTTTGTTCTTCAGTTGCATCTGCTGCAGCTGGTACATAACCATCTGTAACCAGATCCAGAATATCTTGCGCACCAAACAACACACGCATTTGTATCATCCATCTGTTCCAGCTTTTTCCATTAAAAACTAAAAGTTTGGTGTTCAAACTAATGTCTCCACTCATTTTAAACCTTGCACAGATTTTTCAGATCTTCAAACACACTGTTTTCCAACCCACAGAATCAGATTTTGTTCAGATTTTGTTCAAGATTTCAACAAAAAAACAATGAACCAAAATCAAATACACAGCTCACAAACACTCGTGTTTCCCAGGAAAACAGAACCAAGTGCTCTGATACCAATTTGTTGGTGCAAGGTAATGAAAGGGGAGAAGAAGAATGATCAATGAATGATAACAAAGAGGACTATTATTGTATATCAAATAGAAGAATGAAATGAGTTACAATATTGATAGCATAAGTAACATATTTATACTAAAATTGAAAATGTCAAAAAACTCTATTAAAGAATAAGCATTAGAAATTGTAGATATTAACTAAATTATATTTTCAATAAAATAGGCTTTGGAAAAACATGATTTCGTTAATTGTAGTGTGAGAAATATCAAATTTAGGTTGAAGGGGAAAAACCATGTGGTGTTGTCTTTAAGTTTATATATGTATAGTCTTGGTAATTTCTTCATAACATTTCCTTTAGATTTTGTTTTGGATGGACTAGAATTAATTTAAACCAAACACGATTTTACATGAAATAGGCTCTAAAATTGCTTAATTGCATTAAAATTTAATTGAGATGATTGAGTCATATTCAAATTAGTGATCATGTATTCTACATGACGATGCATCCATGTAAGAAGACTTTTTAAGTCATTAAAGCTTGTTTTAGTCTAAAAAATAATGTATTAATTTTTTCTATAATTTTCTATTTTATTTTATTTTTAGATTAAAAGTTTATTGTAATTTCTTTTTTATATTTTATCTCTGTTTTGGATTAAAAGTTCATCAAAATTTATTTTTTCTATATTTTAACATCTTTAGGTGTATGATTATAATAATATTCAATATTTTCTTTATTCGATGGATTTCAGAACTTATTTTACAAAATTTGTATTTACAATTATATGTTTTTATTTTAAGTTTAGCACGTACTAATTAATAGTATTTCTGATCGCATTATGCTCTAATAATTTAATATTATCTTTCTGTATATTAATTGGATTGAATTGATTTTTTAACAATAGCAAACTAGATCTAATTTTCTTCAACAAAGGCAAACTTTTGATAAGTTACAATGAAATTTGATAAAGAACAAAATACAAGATTTCTTTACTTCAGCTGCAATGATTTGTTATGAACTTTTATCTTGTTTCATGAAACTGTACTAATAAAGATACTTCCTAGTAAATTTGACATTTTAATGTTTCGGACTAGTATTCATTTACTCGAATGTGACTTTGCTTGATTGTTTAATTAATTAGCAAAAGTTTGAGATTTGACTAATAAAAAATAGAATTTTGGGGAACAAAAGATTTAAGAAAGATGAATATTGTGAAAAATAAGAAGAAGAAGAGAGAAGAAGAGAGAGAGATTGCTGAGTTAGTTAGTGTAACTAACTCTTAAAACTGAAACTGTTATTATTGTTCATGTTGTATTTATTATAAAGTAATGACCCTTTATATATGCAACATGCTCAGACCCAAATACAAGCTAAAGCCCAAATAACAACTAACAAGAATTAACCAACTAACACACCTCCTTAATTCATGTTATTAAGACTTCTCATCCCAATGCATTTCTTTAACTCTTCGAAGCTCACTTTCTTCAGAGGTTTGGTGAATATGTCAGCTAGTTGCACTTATGTCTTGCAATGTTCTATTTCAAGCTTCCCTTTGTTTACTTGGTCTCTCAGAAAATGATACATTTGTTCAATGTGCTTACTTCAATCGTGATACATTGGGTGATTCGCAAGATTTATTGTTAACTTGTTATCAACAAATAGCTTCATCTTCGATTCCATTATTCTGAGCTCTTCAAGTAGAATTTCGATCCATGTTGCTTGACATGCAGCATATGATGCAACCACATATTCTTCTTCACATGAAGACAAAGCCACAATGCTTTGCTTCCTCGAACTCCAGGAGATTGGAGCTCATTCGATCATGAAAATATACCCTGCAGTACTCTTTTTTTCATCTTGATCTCCACTGAAATCTGAGTTAGTGTATCCATGCACTTCGACCTCTGTACTGTTCTTAGATCCTTTTGGCAACAACACACAATGATCAACAGTTCTCTTGATGTATCTCAACACCCACTTTACCGCAATAAGATGACATTCCCGAGGCTTCTCCATAAATCTGGTCAACAATCCTACACTTTGGCAGATATCTGGTCTAGTATTGCAAAGATACCTCAATAGTCCAATGATTTGTTTGTAAAGGTTCAAACTTACAAATTCATCATTTGATTCCTTCTTCAGCTTTGCTCCCGTCTCTAATGGAGTAACAATTGACTTACAGTTTCTCATATTGAACCTCTTCAATATATCTTGAGCATACTTTGTTTGATGTAAGAAACTCCTCATTCGATGTCTTTGAATTCCATTCCCAGGAAATATGATAGATTCCCTAAATCAGACATTTTGAGTTCCTGCATTAACTTTGACTTTACCTTCATTATCTCAGCTTCATCTGCTTCTGTAATGAGTAAGTCATCAACATAGAGGTATAAAATGATTCGATTGGCACTTTCAACATCATTTACATACACTTCATGTTCAGAGACACACTTTGTGAACCATGCTTCGATTAGGAAGCTATTTATCCTTTTATTCCAAGCTCTAGGAGCTTGCTTCGAGTCATAGGGAGCCTTCCTAGATCTATAAACCTTCAACTCCTGCCCTTTGACGTCGAAGCCTGGTGGTTGAGTGACATAGACTTCTTCTTTCAAAGGCCCATTCAAAAATGATGACTTCACATCAAGTTGGTGCATTTTCCATCCTCTATATACAGCTATCGAAACAACAATCCTGATTGTTTCGATCCTAGCAACAGGCGCATACACTTCATCAAAGTCAATACCTGGTTGTTGTAGAAATCCTCTAGCCACTAGTATTGCCTTGTACTTTGCAATCTCACCATCTGGCCTTCGTTTCACCTTGTAGATCCATTTCACATCACTTGGTTTCTTGTTGGTTCTTTCGACAAGTTCCCAAGTGTTGTTCTTCTCAATGGCTCTAAGTTCTTCTTTCATGGCTTCACACCAATTCGAATTGCTCAAGGCTTCACCCAAGTCAATTGGTTCTGCTTCAACCATCATCATGGCTTCTTCGATTAAGTCACCATCAGCATCTATTACTTGATCTAGAAACCTCTCATATCTAGTCATCCTAGTTAACTCAGTTCTCGTTCTTATGGATCTTCTTTTGTTATGTACAGGTGGTTCTTCATTTCGACCAGTCAAAGTATCACCTTGTTCATTTTTACTTGTCTAAGCTTCATCTTCTTTGAACACAATTGTGACTGTGTCTAATTCTTGTCGAACTGCACTTCGACTCCAATCCCATCCTTTGCTTTCGTCTACAAGAAGATCTCTACTGATCACTAGTTTATCTTCGATTGGTGAATACAACTTGTATGCACCAGCCAAATGATAACCTATGAGCACCATGACTTTACTTCGATCACCCAGCTTCTTTCTCAATTGTTTAGGTACATGCCTGAAACACATTTATCCAAAAATTCTAAGATGACTTATATTTGGCTTCGATCCTGTCCAAGTCTCATGTGGTGTCTTTTCGACCATCTTCTTTGTTGGGCATCTGTTTAGAATGTATACTGCTGTCGAAGCTGCTTCATCCCAAAATCTCTTAGGCATATTTTTAGCTTTCAACATACATCTGGTCATGTTCAGTACACTTCTATTCTTTCTCTCAGTGGTGCCATTATGCTGAGGCGTATAGGGTGAAACAACCTCATGCTCTATACCTTCCTCGTTGCAAAATTTGGCAAATTCTACTGAAGTATATTCACCACCACCATCAGTTCTTAACTTTTTCAATTTGTAGTCACTTTATTTCTCAGCATGCAACTTGAACATCTTGAACTGTGTGAATACCTCACTCTTCCTTTCAATGAGGTAACTCCATATATGTCTGGTGAATTCATCAATGAAAGTAAGGAAATACATGTTACCTCCATTGGACTTTACTTCGAAAGGTCCACACACATCTGAATGAACCAGCTCCAGTTTTTACCTTGACCTTATAGGAAAATCATGTTTGAATGCCTTCCTTGCCTGCTTAGCTTTGCAACATTCTTCACATATCTGCTTTGGTTCCTTCACATATGGTAACCGAAGCACCATTTTCTTCTGATTGAGCATACATAAACTTTTGAAGTTTAGATGTCCATACCTGTGATGCCATAGCCAGTTCTTGTTTTCTTCTGCAGTTGAAGTAAGACATTTGTCATCTAACGTGTTGAGTTCGAATTTGAAGATTTTGTTCTCCGCCAATGGTGCTTTCATGATTAGCCTCCCATCAGCCTTATATACCTTCATCTGATTATTCTCCAACTTCATATTGAAGCCTTTTGCAAGTAATTGACCTACAGATATCAAGTTACTTGTCGTTGAAGGTACACACAGAACTTCAGTGATAGTAGCCTTTCGACCATCCTTCATGATAATCGAAATTTCTCCTTTACCACCTGATTTGATATGTCTGCCATCTACAAACTTTATCACCTTTTCGACTGACTTATCTAACTTGGTAAACCAGTTTTTATTTCCAGTCATGTGGTTGCTACATCCTGAATCTAGATACCACATGTTATTTTTCTCAGTGTTTGATTGAGTGTTCACCAGCAACAACACATCATTAGAATCACTACTTCCAGCTCGTGCATATTGAGCTTCATCACTATCTTTCGACCTTGCGGCTTTCTTGCTTCGGCAATCTCTAGCATAATGGCCAAAACCTTGACAATTGTAACATTGCACCACTTTTGTGTCAACTTTCTTCTCAGAATACTTGTTTCCCACTCCTTTTGAATCAGTATTCTTGCTTGACTTCTCATCACCAGCAAGATTCTTACGCTGCTTCGATTTCTCTTTTCCATCTTTTTTGCTGAATCTTGATTGCAATGCTTGTTCAACTGTCTTCTCCCTTTCTGAGTTTCTTTGCTGCATCCTCATTTCATGAGCCTCCAAAGAAGCTTGAAGTTCTTCCAACTTCATATCAGATAGATTCTTGACCTCTTTGATTGTTACAACAAAGTAATCAAAATCTGCAATTAGAGATCTTAATACATTTTCTATCTTCTACAGATCTGTTAGTGTTTCACCACACGCCTTCATCTGGTTTGTTAGCATCACCACTCTTGAGAAATATGCTGAGACAGATTCATTCTCTTTCATCTGCACCATCTCATACTGCTTTCTCAGAGTCTGCAACTTCACCTTCTTCAGTTTCTCATCTCCACCATACAACGACTTCAGCTTTTCCCAAGCTCCTTTTGCTGTTTCTTCTTCGATTATCTTCTCAAACACATCACAATCCACACACTGGTGAATCAAGAACAACGCCTTACCATCTTTCTTCCTCTGATCTTTGTGCGCAGTTTTCTGGGCTTCTATAGCATCTTCTTCCAGTTGTGACATTCCATCATTCACGATTACTACAACATCTTGAAATCTGAAAATAACCTTCATTTGTGCCACCCATTTTTGATAGTTTTCACCTTCGAAAACCGGAAGATTTGCTGGAAATTGTGTTGAGGTTGTTGATCCGTTTGCCATTTGATTCTCTTTGAATCGCAAACAAGCTCTTGATACCAATTTATTGGAACAAAGGATTCAAGAAAGATGAATATTCTGAAAAACAAAAAGAAGAAGAGAGAAGAAGAGAGAGAGATTGCTGAGTTAGTTAGTATAACTAACTCTTAAAACTGAAACTGTTATTATTGTTAATGACCCTTTATATAGGCAACATGCCCAAACTCAAATACAAGCTAAAGTCCAAATAACATCTAATAAGAATTAACCAAATAACAATTTTGATAAGAAATACATGTACACAAAACAATCAATAACTTTTTTAGTATATTGTGTACAAATGTTATGTAACTCTATGTTAACTAAGCTTTGAGATAAATGTTCGCACTCTTGGGTCCTGATTTGTTAGCTTTACCAAAACTCTGGTTGAATTTTGGTTTCACAGAATAATTATTACTAGTATATTTAATGTCATGTGTGTGACCATACACAAAGTGTGAATTCAGAGGAGTGCGTTTAATAATTAGATCCATGGCATTCTTTGGTGTAGGTACCTTACCTTGGTATCCTATTCCCTTTCTTCCGTTTCTGCTAACTCCATAGATCATTGAAGCCATTTTTCTTCTATCTATGCTTTTAGCAAGGAACTTCTGAAAGCTGTGATCATACTCCTTGATGATCTCATCAGCGCTGCTGGGAGTTTCAGAAATTGTTTCCTTCTGAGAGTTTTGTAAAAGATTTTCTAATTTTGAAACTTTATTTTTCAACTCAGAATTTTCCAACTTGAGACTCTCAGATTTATTAGAGTCAGAATCAAGATTCCTTTTCAGGTTTCTGAATTTAACTCTGATCTACTGATATCTTTCCAGAATTTCGTTAAGGCTTTCAGCAATTTCAGCCTTAGTAAAATTAATTGCAAAGTCAGGGAATACCTCTTCGGTGTCTGATTCAGAGTCTGACTCAGAAGCTTCACTGTCTTCTGATATGTTGGCCATGAGAGCTATGTTTGCTCTTTCGTCATCTGATTCTTAGTCGGCTTCAGAAGAGTCAGAGTCATCCCATGTAGCCATGAGACTCTTCTTCTTTTCCATTCCAAACTTCTTTTTGGGCTTTTCCCTCTGAAGCTTTGGACAGTCACTCTTGTAGTGTCCTTGTTCGTTGCATTCATAGCATATGATGTCCTTGGTGTTTGGCTTTCTGCTTCCTGAAGAGCCTTCAGATCTTTTGTATCCAGAGGAGGAGTCTGACCTTCTGTATCTGGAGGAGGACTCATTCTGATCAGATCTTTTGGTATTCCTGAACTTTCTTTGCCTCTGCTTCCATAGTTGGTTCACTCTTCTGGAGAGGAGGGAAAGTTCGTCTTCTTCTGATGAGGACCCATCAGAGGTTTCTTCAATAGCCTGCAAAACTTTGGAGTCAGATTTTCTGTTAGATTTTAAGGCTAAAGGCTTACCTTGCTTCTGAGGTTCGTCAGCTTCTAGCTCTATCTCGTGACTTCTGAGGGAGCTGATAAGTTCCTCTAGAGATATTTTGTTGAGATCTTTAGCTAGCTTTAGCGCTGTAACCATTGGCCTCCACTGTTTTGGCAAGCTTCTGATGATCTTTTTGACATGATCAGCAGTAGAATACCCTTTGTCCAGAACTTTGAGACCAGCCACCAGAATTTGAAATCTTGAGAACATCGTTTCAATTGATTCACTTTCTTCCATTTTGAATGCCTCATACTTCTGAATGAGTGAAAGAGCTTTAGTTTCTTTGACCTGAATGTTGCCTTCATGCGTCATTCTGAGGGAGTCAAACATGTTCTTTGCAGTATCTCTGTTAGATATCTTTTCATATTCAGCGTAAGAGATGACGCTGAGAAGAATAGTTCTTGCCTTATGGTGATTTTTGAAGTCACGCTTTTGTTGATCAGACATTGCCTTCCTGACAATCTTCTGACCACTTGCATTCACTGGGTGCGTGTATCCATCTGTCACCATGTCCCACAGATCAGCATCATGTGCCAGAAAGAAGCTTTCAATTCTGTCTTTCCAGTAATCAAAATTCTCTCCATCAAAGACTGGAGGTTTGCCGCTGAATCTGTCTCTATCTTCATTGTTGTCATTGTTGGTGTGTTGATATGTTCATGCCATTGTGTTTTTCTGACGCTGGATCTTGTACTGACACGGTTAAGTGTTTTAGCTCAGAACCAGGCGCTCTGATGCCAATTGAAGAAGTGAAAAACACAAGAAGGGGGGTTGAATTGTAAAACTTGAAATCAAATGCAGACAACACATTATTTTTATCCTGGTTCGTTTGATCTCAAACTACTCCAGTCCACTCGTCAAGGTGATTTCGCCTCTCTCCAACGAGGTCTTAATCCACTCTATTCAACTGAATATTACAACTGCTTTAACAACTGCTAAAGCCTTCTTGAGTCTAAACCACAGACCGATTTCTCAAGGAAGTTCTTTCTTACAGATAAGTGAAAACTATGTGTTGAATGTTTTCTACAAAAAACTTTATATCACAACTGTGATAATACACATATTAAGCTTATGTGAAACTAGGATGCTATAACTATAGAGTAAGCAATTTGAGAGATATAGCAAACTGTATGAGTGAGGATGATGATGATGTGCTTTAGGCGTGTCAAGAGTTGTAGAGCATTAGCCATTACATTTCTCACTGTCTTGTTTTTATAGCCTTGGAAAAGATACGTTGTAGTCAATTATTCCATTTCAATTCCCATTACGTTCTTTCCATATTGAGAAGATCTTTGTCTTGGAATGCAGCCGTTGGTGATAAAGCGTCTTGAATGCACAGTACCGTTATCAGTTCAGCGCGTTATTTGGCTTTGGCTTATTCTGACGCTTCTAAGTGCTGATGATATTGTTTTGGTCTTGATCAGAGTTTAGAGTATATTAAGCGCATATCTGATCATCAAGCTTCAACGTAAGCACATGCTTTGATCTTCTGATGCTGATGTTGACATTCTTATGCTGATTATTCATCAGAGTTTCTGCAAATGCACAATATAATTTTTAGGTAGCATATATGTCTCATATGAATTATACAATTTATTTAATCTTGCATTTTGTTATCATCAAAACTTTAACTTAGGGTAGTAGATTCAAACTTTGTTCTAACATAAACATCCACTCATGAAAATCTTAAATTTTTCCCGCAAAATAAACAAGTAAAAAACAACGACGAACAGATAGCTAACAAGCATTAACGAAAATGTAAAGACATAAAAACAACTTAGAAACATTTTTTGTCAACCACAGAGGCCGACGTTATCCGAATATTACAATAAGTACAGGCACGCAAGCTCCGAATACAAACATCTAAAATATCAGAAACACTAATCACTCAGAGGAATGCTCACTTCGACCTCATCCTCAGGGGAATCAGGAGGGGGAACAACCTGACCATCAATGATTTGGGATAATACCCCTGCACCATTAATGTTAAGCCCCGGATTCAGCACGAACATTTGGGTCAGTGAAGTCTCGAAGCCGTCAGACAAAGCGACGATGCAATACGACTCGAGGATCTGGATCTGAGCAATTAGCTATTCCCGGGAATGCAAGTCAGCAACTTCTTTGGGTTCCCCGTCCACAGGAAACATTGCAGCCTTTAAATCAGCAACCTCATTTTCCAACTGTTTCCTCTTGAGAAAAAGGGAATCCCTTTCCTCATAAGCTTTGGCGGTTTTTTCTTTCTCCCTCGTTAACTCGTCGGCCTGCACTCGAAAGTTCTCCTCACTCCGCTTGAGGGCACTTTTTAGCTTTTGTGTCTTCGCCTGAAGAGTCACCTTCTCCGACTCCAATTCCCTCACCAGTCCAGAGGAGTCAGACCCTTCACCCACAAGGACAACGACCATCTCCACGACCTTCATCAAATTGACCATCCCGGAAGCCAGGTGCTTCCTTCGATCCTCCGAGGCATCTGATAATGTCAGACTCAGCATCAGACATGGTCATAGGGAATCCCTCGAAGAAATCCTTTTCCACAAAACAAGGTGGAAGGTTGAAGGCCTGGGCAATCACCCCCTCCTCAACCGCACTTGGGAGTCCACCTTCTGGACGACTTCTCTTCTTGCTCAGAACAGTCGTGTGTTGTACAGTGTCGTAGGAACCTGATAACCCACTCGAACCATCCCTGGCTGGCTCTGAGACCGGGCCAAGACCTGTGGGCTGGTGTGACTTCACCAACCTCTTATGATTCTTCTTTTCCTGGGTCAGTTTCAGCAGTCGTTCACGATGCTCCGCCATGTTACCTACGAAAACAAAAACAATATCCTCGGGTTAGTCTCGTTAGAAGGATATAAATAAATCGCTCAAGAAGTAAAAATGCAATAAATCACGCGAGCAGAAACCTAGGAGGTTCACGGCCTGCCCGTAAGTTCGACATTGCACGAGCGCTTAGTATTGATCGGGCGTGCCTCAAATGTCGGTTCTCCATCTTCGTCAAGGATGTCGTTCCCTTCCTGTGTAACCCACCTCGAGGGAAATAACCTGTCGTTGAATCGATTGAGGTCACCGTAAGACTCTTCATCCTCGACACTCATGCTTCCGGAAGGGGTATGGTAATGGCAAGGGCTATGCTCGTAATGGCCCAAACACCAGTGGATAGGGAATTTTGAAAGTCGCCCAATCTCTAGATTTTCCTCCCCGTCATAGCATATCTCCCATTCTTCATCAACTACTTGAACAGTGTCGAACACGACATCCATGACCGCCTAGGACGAAGGTTGCACGACGTACCATTTATCCTTGAAGTCACGAACGAAATCCATGTACATTCTAAACAGTCTCTTCGACTGTTCAAGGAAACCCAACTATGTTTCCCACCCCTAGATTTCCGTTGGAGGTGGAAAACTCTGAAGAACAGAGGGATGGTCGCCCCGATCCTCAGAAACCAACAAGTAATTTCGAAAGCCTGGAAGAAGGCGATCACATTAGGATGTAATTTAGAGGGTGCCAGGCTCAAATAGTTAAACACGCCCATCTGGAAGTCATTAAAGGGGAGACGAAGCCCCAAGTCTTTGAAGACGACCTCATACATAGGGAAGCGATCCTCTTTGAACTCTGTGCATATCATGGCCGTGGGAGTTGGTCGTAAGGATGTGAAGTTCTGACGAAAACCTTCCATGTCGCCGCCATGCTCGACAACAATATATGCTTCCCTTCCGCTATAACTATAAACCGGAGCTATCCCTCGAGGCTCTGGCCCGACCCAAGATAGTGCGGGGTCGTCAATCAGATGGAGTCCTTCCTCGACAGTACTTGTCTCTTCGACATCTATGTGCTCGAATGACTCTAGAGTATCGACCATTTCACATGTAAAGCAGAGAAAACTAGTGAATTCGGAAGCAAAATCACATGCACCCATCCATCGCATCACGGGTGAAAAGGGGATGGCTACGCCCAAAGTAGGTTGACAATCACTTGAGTAGTGAGGAACATACACGACCCATAATTAACACATGGAACTTATACAAATCTCGTAAGACCGCACAACGATGATAGTAATGAAACACATATTTCATGGATGACGCGGGCAACGAATAAATATCGCGAGCAAATCCATAGATGCTACGAGGAACATACAAATTTGTCGGACAAATTCATGAATTCACCGGTGAGCATATTAATTCCCCACGCATATTTCATGAATTTCGCGGGGAAAAAATGAATGTCTCGAGTATTTTCGTGAATTTCGCGGAGAAGAAATAAATATCACGAGCATATTCGTAAATGTTACGCATGAGTATATGAACGCCCCGGGCAAAAAAAACCCCGATAACAAGTTTCTAGAAAGAATCATCAAAAAATATAATCGTAAACAACATTCTATGCGGAAAACACTTACTTGATCAAGAAGTAGATAGAGAATCCGCGGCATTCTTACGGCAGTGTTGACGATAGGAAGGCAGAGAAACGACACAAGCAACAGAGAAAATGGAGAGAGCGAAAGTTGAAATATGAGAAATGGGCCCCAAACCGCTATATATAGGGCTGACGTGGAATATGAAGTGTTGCATCGAGCAGACCATCGACCACCCTTCTCCTCGCCACCTACGCGCTTAGGTAATGATGACCCCTGCTCCCTAGGCCATCATTACTATCCCAAAGGTCACGCCACGTGCCCACACCCTACGTGGTTTCCTCTCTCCACGAGTCGAGGAAGAATTGAAACGTTCCCTATCAAGACATTTCCAACCTCTGCTTGAGGTCACGCGCATCCTAACGACCATCTCCCTCGATGCAGTAAAAGATTCCCGACGAGGTTATGCTCGCTATAAAGTGAAGTTGAACTTAAGTCATAACTCCTTCGTCAGGAGCAATGACTTGGGGGGCTTCTGTTCTAGACTGGGCCTGCACTTGGACCGATTTCATACTAGGCCCAATCCAACTATGCTGCTTGAGCAGACCCATTGACCGAACCTGCCCTCAACTATGTCGGGCAGTAACCTCACCCGTCGGGAAACCCGGCTTCTCCGTACGGGGATAAGTCTAAGAATCACGAGGAGGTTCGTCGCCGGTCAGGTGGACCTCGCAAACTTCCTCCACTCCTCTCATCGACCAAGACAAACCCTCTGGACAACCCCATTGTTGGCAGGGAGGGTCTAAGACGACACAAAGACATCGCGAACACCCTCCTCGTAGGGTTGACTCACCACACCCCAGGATATCACAAAGTCTTCTTGGTCCCGAAAAGACCGCATCCATATCCTCCTGAGTATTTGGGGGAATCCATCCAGGTTGGGGACCACGTGCTGGCCCTACTACGCACGTAGAACCTGGCAGTCTCCGTTTTAGGCCTGCTTGCTCAGCCCAACGATGGGGACATTGACCCAGTGTTGGGGGCTATAAATACCCTCTCTCTTGAGAGGGTCAGATATTCATTCTTTCACACTCACTCTCATACTTGCTCACACTGCTCTGAACCTTACTTTAGCATCAAAGTGTCTTGCAGGTACCTCCCCTAACTCACTTCCAGTCGATGCTCAACTCTTAGCTCGTAGGCCTTGACGATCCACTCTGGTCAGGTACGATCAGAAAATAATTTATCATGTTAGAGGAAAACATATTATATAAGGAATACTAACTTTGACATAAGTATTTTTTTCTACACTTAGAATCTAAATATAAAATGTTTCCACAATTTTTGAGTTTCACTTTTTTAAATCTTAATGTTTTCATTGTAAATGTTGATAAAAATGATGTAGCACTCGAGATATATATTTGGGACGTTTGTGTTCTGATTTGTTAGCTTAATGATTTCACGCAGATCACTATAAGTTATCGTAGATTGATGAATTGACAATATCTTGAGCGTTGTAATCAAAACAAAGATAATAAAGATTCCTTTATAATAAAAACTATATCAATTTTGTACTTAGATATTTATAAACATCGAGGTAATATATTAGTTTTTTAAAATAAAAATAAAATACGATAATGAATTTTCCTTTAGTTTTTCTACTTACCCGAGGGAAAATATTGTTCATATTACAACACTAAAAAGAACATTGTAAATTGTAAGTTATATCACCAGGCCCGACCCTAGGGATGGGCGAGCAAAGCATTTGCCTAAGACGTCAATTTTTGGTTTACATATATGTATGAGAATGCATTACTACTTTAGTGAGTTATTATATATTCTGTTGGGGGAGACAACCCACTCCAACACTCTTCCTCAATTGTGAGTTTCTCAAACCAAAGACTCATGATACTATTTTGTGAGGAGATACTATGAACATTGATACATAGTGTAGGAATGAGTGAGTTCTCCCAATTATATATGTTTAAATCTTCACATTTTTATCTAATATAAGACTATTTTTCCACTTACCTACACTTACTATATTATTCCAACACATTCAACTTTAATTATGTATACGATGGATCAATACTTTATTTTCTATGTGGAGCAATTATTAACGTGCAATGCAATTAGCAATATGCAACGATTATTTAGCTTTTTGTCTCTGAATGCACAGGAACAATAATATAATGTTATTAGTGATTAATCATTTTTAATTGATCATTAATGATAATGTCATCACGTGATTTTTTATTTATTTTATAAAATAGGTCTTTTATTTTGTTTTAAACAAATAGTTAAATTTTAAAAATATTTTATACATAATTTGTTATTTAAAATATTAATTATGTTAGTTCATCAACAATTTCATACAGGTAAGAGTAATTTTATATATATGAAATAATATTTTGATAATGATATTAATTTAATTTAATTTTCATATTTAATCTTAGTTTATAATCTTTTCATTTATTTATTTTTATACTTGGTCTATAGAATATTCTTTTATTTAATTTAAAGTAATGTAATTAGAATATTTTGAAAAATTAATCTAAAACTTAAAAAGCTATCTAAAAGTTAAAATTTATAATATGTAAAAAAACATTAAATAAATTGATTTTAAAATAATTCAACAAATAAGTTTTACATAATAAAAAATAAGTTTGAATAAAATATTATAATTGTTAAAAAAATACTACTTAAAATATTTTTTTTTTAATTTGCCTTAGACCTTAATATGAGTTGAGCCGGTCCTATATATTATTTATTGGTTATTATCATCCAACATTTTTTTTTGGGTTGTATTATTTTTAAATATAATTAAATCGTTTAGAAGATTAAGGGACAAAATTTGTATGTTTGAGAATATTTTGGGAATGAAATTGTGAAACCCCTATTTATGACACCTTATTAGTGTTTTATTTATATATTCTGCTACACATTGAAAAAAGATTGAAAAATATACATGATTTTCTTACGAAATATGTTGGTGCAAGGTAATGAAAGAGGAGAAGAAGAATGAACAATGAATGATAATAAAGAGGATTACTATTGTATATCAAATAGAGGAATGAAATGAGTTATAATATTGACAGTCTAGGTATCATATTTATACTAAAATTGAAAATGCCAAAAGGTCATATTAAAGAATAAGCATTGAGAATTATAGACATTAACTAAATTATATTTTCAATATCATCCCTTAATTTAGATATTCCATCAGAAACTAACAACACTAATTTCATCTCTCAAGCAAAGAAATTGATCTGTTTTAACTACCTTTGTCAGAAGATCTGCAAGCTGTTTCTGAGTGCTACTGTGCAGAACTTCTAACACTCCTTTCTGTACTTGACTTCTGAGAAAATGATACTTATTCTCAATGTGCTTGCTTCTTCCATGTAGCACTGGATTCTTGGCAAGATCAATTGCATACTTATTATCAATCATCAGCTTCAGAGGTTCCTCAACTTCAACCTTCAGATCATGCAGGAGATTCAGAAGCCAAACAGCTTGACAAGCAGCTACACCACCTGCGATATACTCAGCTTCACATGTTGACAGAGCCACGACAGGCTGTTTCTTGGAACTCCGGGAAATGGGACCTCCCAGAAATTTAAACAAGTATCCAGAAGTATTTCTCCTGTCCACTCTGTCTCCGCACCAGTCAGAATCAGAATAACTTACTAATTTTGATTCTGTCTTTCTTTCAGAAGGAAACAACACTCCATATCTCAGGGTTCCCTTGATATATCTAAGAATTCTGACAGCAGCTTGGAAATGAGACCACTTTGGATTACTCATGAATCTGCTAACCAATCCAACTGCATAACAAATGTCAGGTCTAGTATTACATAAATACATTAGAGAACCAACCAATTGTTTGAAGGTTGTAGAATCAACAGAATCACCATCAGAGTCAGAATCCAATTTTTGATTGGTTTCTGATGGTGTCACAACAACTTTACAATTCTGCAGCTTAAATCTCTTCATAAGTTCTAGTTCGTACTTTAACTGATGCAGAATAATACCCTTCTTCGAGTACATAATCTCCATCCCTAGAAAATATGTCATTTTTCCTAGATCTGTCATCTCGAACTCATTCATCAGAACTTCTTTGATCTTCTTTATATCATTTGGGCAGCTACTTGTTAGCAAAATGTCATCAACATAGAGACACACCAGAATCATATTGTTATCAGAGTGTTGTACATAAACTCCATATTCCATCTCACATTTCTGAAACCTCTGCTTCTTGAAAAACGAATCAATTTTCAGATTCCAAGCTCTAGGCGCTTGCTTCAGTCCATACAGAGCTTTATTCAACCTATATACCATTCCTTCCTGATTCTTTTTCACAAATCCAGGAGGTTGTGACACATAAACTTCTTCCTATAATAGATCGTTCAGAAATGTAGACTTCACATCTAGATGCATTAAAGGCCAATTTCTATTTGCAGCTAAAGCAATCACCAGTCTGATTATTTCATGCCTAACTACAGGCGCAAACACCTCAAAGTAATCTAGCCTAGGTTTCTGAAGAAAACCTCTAGCTACTAGTCTAGCTTTGTGCTTGCCAATTGAACCATCTGGCTTAAGTTTCAACTTAAAAACCCATCTGACGCTGATGGCTTTTTTCTTATCTGGAAGTTTAGTCAATTTCCAAGTTTTGTTCCTTTCTATTGCCTGAAGTTCTTCTTTCATGGCATTAAGCCATTCTTTTTTCTTGAGAGCTTCTTCAATGTCCACTGGTTCAGAATCTACTAACATGGCACACTGAACGACTTCTCCTTCAGAGTCAACTTCATTATCCTACAGCAACTCAAAATCTGCAAACCTTCTTGGTTTTTGTCTGATTCTTTGTGGTCTTTGAGCTTGTTCTGAAGCTGCACTAGAACTACTACTTTCAGAGTTATCACCTTCAGAGTTACCACCTTCATAGTTTTCCCTTCCAGAACTATGATCACCACCAGATTCTGGATCATCATCAGCATCTGGGTCAGAATCAGATCCATTTCCAGAATCTTCTTCTGACTCATTTTCAGAATCTTCAGGATCTTCAGAATCAGATTCATCTTCTAAACTTTCTAAAACATCTTCAGAGGATAACTCTGGTGCTGGCACTGCACCAGAATCTGTTTGAGATTTGTTCCAATCCCATGCTTCAGACTCTTTCACCACAACGTCTCTGTTGACTTCAACTTTATTAGTTTCTGGACAATAAAGCTTATACACACCTATATTGTGGTACCCCCACCAGCAACATTACTTTGCTTCTATCATCCAGTTTTTGTCTTCTAGCTTCTGGAACATGTTTGTAACAGACAGGGCCAAACACCTTCAGATGACTGACACTCTGCTTATCTCCAATCCATTTCTCTAAAGGAACAAATTCCTTCAGTTTCTTCGTTGGACACTTGTTCATATACTGATGTGGCAACAACTTCTCCCCATAGCACGTGAGGTAGCTTTTTCTCTTTCAGCATGCTTCTGTTCATATCAAGTAAAGTTCTATTTTTTCTTTCAGCAAGACCGTTGTGCTCAGGAGTATATGGAGCAGTAACCTCATGTTCTATTCAACTCTCCTCATAGAACTTCTGAAACACTGTAGAGTTATACTCACCTCCACCATCCGTTCTCAGAATTTTTAACTTCTGACCACTCTGCTTCTCAACCTTCACTTTGAATTTCTGGAACTCAATAAACACTTCATGCTTGAACTTGATAAGTGTTACCCATTTCATTCTTGTGAAATCATCCCCAAAAGACACAAAATAATTGTTTCCTCCAAGTGAAGGTACTGGAAATGGTCCACACACATCAGAATGTACTACTCCCAGAGCATGCTTCACTCTGGGGGATACTTCTGATGTAAATGGCAATCTAGGTTGCTTGCCTTTCATGCATATCTCACATGAATTCTCAGGCTTCACAATCTTCGAAATACCATGTACAAGCTTCTTAGAACATAGATGCCCTAAGCTTATATAGTTCAAATGCACCAACCTCTTATGCCATAACTTACTGTTACCTTCAGCGCCTTCTGCACTAAGATACATTGCTTCAGCTGTTTCTACATTTACCTTGAATTTTCTGTTGCCTCCTTGTTCAAACTTCATAATCAACCTCTGATTGGAGTCATACAACGTCACAAGATTGTTTTTCATAACAACTGAGAAACCTTTCTCAATCAGCTGACCTACGCTCATCAGATTGCTTCTAATACCAGGAACATACCAAACGTCTTTGATCAAAATGTCTTTCCCATTCTTCACTCTAACTCTGACATCTCCCATACCTTCTGCATTAAGATACTTATCGTCAGCACATTTGATCTTTGTTCTCCTTCTTGAGTCAAAGTCTGTCAGCCATTGTTTGTTTCCAGTTAAATGATTTGAACAACTAATGTCTATATACCACCAATCTTCTGAGCATTTTCTATCAGAATCAGAAGCCATTAGTAGTACAGGTTCATCATCAGAGTTTCTCTTAGCCATGTATGCTTCTTATGATTTCCTTTCCTTGTTTGGCCTACAATCTCTGGCAAAATGGCCAAATTGTTTACAAGAGTAACATTGAACCTTCCTTTTGTCATACCTCTCCATTCCTTTATGATATTTCTTATCATCAGAAGTCGAGGCTTATGACTTCTGGAATCTATCACCATATTTATTCTGCTTCTGGTCTTTCTTGACAAAAGAAGCCTTTAGAGCTTGCTCAGCTTCCCTCTCAGAAGTTCTCTCAGACAGACGTAACTCCTGTGCTTCTAAACTGCTTTGAAATTCTTCTATTCTCATGGTTTCCAGATCTTTAGAATGTTCAATAGAAACAACAATGTAATCAAACTGAGGAGTAAGCGACCTCATAATCTTCTCTATGATTACCTGTTCAGACAGAGTTTCTCCACACGCCTTCATCTCGTTAGTGATCAGAATCACTCTGGAGATATATTCAGAAACTTTCTCACTGCTCTTCATGTTCAGGTTCTCATATTGCTTTCGTAGGGATTGAAGCTTCACCTTCTTTACTGATGCGTCACCACCGTAACATCTCACTAGTAAATCCCATGCCCCTTTTGACGTTGTTGAATCATCAATCTTCTCGAACACACTTTCATCCACACATTGATGGATATAGAACAGAGCTTTCTGGTCCCTCTTCCTCATCATCCTCTCAGCAGTTCTCTGTTCTTCAGTTGCATCTGCTGCAGCTGATACATAACCATCTGTAACCAGATCCAGAATATCTTGCGCACCAAATAGCACAAGCATTTGTATCATCCATCTGTTCCAGCTTTTTCCATTAAAAACTAGAAGTTTGGTGTTCAAACTACTGTCTCCATTCATTTTAAACCTTGCACGAATTTTTCAGATCTTCAAACACACTGTTTCCCAACCCACAGAATCAGATTCTGTTCAGATTTTGTTCAAGATTTCAACAGAAAAACAATGAACCAAAATCAAACACACAGCTCACAAACACTCGTGTTTTCCAGGAAAACAGAACCAAGTGCTCTGATACCAATTTGTTAGTGCAAGGTAATGAAAGGGGAGAAGAAGAATGAGCAATGAATGATAACAAAGAGGACGACTGCTATTGTATATCAAATAGAGGAATGAAATGAGTTACAATTTTAATAGCCTAGGTAGCATATTTATACTAAAATTGAAAAAACTAAAAGACCCTATTAAAGAATAAGCATTGAGAATTATAGACATTAACTAAATTATATTTCCAATAAAATAGACTTTGGAAAAACATGATCTCGTTAATTGTAGTGTGAGAAATATCAACTTTAGGTTGAAGGGGAAAAAACCATGTGGTGTTGTCTTTAAGTTTATATATGTATAGTCTTGGTAATTTCTTCATAACATTTCCTTTAGATTTTGTTTTGGATGAGACTAGAATTAATTTAAACTAAACACGATTTTGCATGAAATAGGCTCTAAAATTGCTTAATTGCATTAAAATTTAATTGAGATGATTGAGTCGTATTCAAATTAGTGATCATGTATTCTACATGATGATGCATCGATGTAAGAAGACTTTTTAAGTCATTAAAGCTTGTTGTAGTCTAAAAAATAATGTATTAATTTTTTCTATAATTTTCTATTTTATTTTATTTTTAGATTAAAAATTTATTGCAGTTTCTTTTTTATATTTTATTTCTGTTTTGAATTAAAAGTTCATTAAAATTTATTTTTTCTATATTTTAACATCTTTGGGTGTATAATTATAATAATATTTAGTATTTTCTTTATTCGGTGGATTTCAGAATTTATTTTACAGAATTTATATTTACAATTATATATTTTTTCCTTTAGGTTTAGCACGTACAAATTCATAGTGTTTCCGACCGCATTATGCTCTAATAATTTAATATTCTCTTTCTCTATATTAATTGGATTGAATTGATTTTTTAACAATAGCAAACTAGATCTAATTTTCTTCAACATAGACAAACTTTTGATAAGTTACAATGAAATTTGATAGAGAACAAAATACAAGTTTTCTTTACTTCAGCTACAATGATTTGTTATGACATTTTAATGTTTCTGACAAGTATTCATTTACTTGAATGTGACTTCGCTTGATTGTTTAATTAATTAGCAAAAGTTGAGATTTGACTAGTAAAAAATAGAATTTTGAGCTTGTTTTTGTTGGAACAAAAGATTCAAGAAAGATGAATATTGTGAAAAACAAGAAGAAGAAGAGAGAAGAAGAGAGAGATTGCTGAGTTAGTTAGTGTAACTCTTAAAACTGAAACTATTATTATTGTTACTGTTGTATTTATTACAAAGTAATGGCCCTTTATATAGACAACATGTCCAGACCCAAATACAAACTAAAGCCCAAATAACAACTAACAAGAATTAACCAACTAACACACCCCCTTAATTCATGTTATTAAGACTTCTTATCCAAATGCATTTCTTTAACTCTTCGAATCTCACTTTCTTCAGAGGTTTGGTGAATATGTCAGCTAGTTGCACTTCTGTCTTGCAATGTTCTATTTCAAGTTTCCCTTTATTTCTTGGTCTCTCGAAAAATGATACCTTTGTTCAATGTGCTTACTTCGACCATGACACATTGGGTGATTCGCAAGATTTATTTCTAACTTGTTATCAACAAACAGCTTCATCTTCGATTCCTTTATTCTGAACTCTTCAAGTAGCATTTCGATCCATGCTGCTTGACATGCAGCATATGATGCAGCCACATATTCTGCTTTGCATGAAGACAAAGCCACAATGCTTTGCTTCCTCGAACTCCAAGAGATTGGAGCTCTTTCGATCATGAAAATGTATCCTGGAGTACTCTTTTTTACATCTTGATCTCCACTGAAATCTGAGTTAGTGTATCTGTGATATGGTGGGAGAACTGACTTGAGGGTTTTGCGTTTTATCGCAAATGTTGCGGTTAGCAAGAGTCGCCACCGACTTTTCTTTTATCCAAAAGGAAAGGTGAAAAAGTACATGAAAGACCTTTGAGATGTTTTCTTGAGTTCGAGGGGTGGATTATGAAAAGGGAATGTATTAACACCCTTTTCATCCATGGTTTTCCATGGGCTTTTAGTTACTTGTTTATATCACTTGCTTTTGTTGTTTGAAATTGTGCTTTGTGTGGTTTTGAAAGTATTTTGTAAAAGAGGCCATTCGTTTAGACAATCTTTGTAATGATTCTTGTTCGTAAGAATGTATACGAAGATGTTTGTCTTTTTGAAAATGTTTTCAATGATTGTGAGATGTTTTGAAATGTGTGTGTTTGTTTTGAAAAATAGCAAGGATAGTTGTTTGTAATGGAGAAAGTAACTAGAAGCCATCTACCTACTCAAATGTCTTTCTTATGCCTTTTCTATTCCTTTGACATTGTTGTCTTACTATTGATTTGGTAAGCAATCCTATCTTTGGATGTAAACGAGACGGGCGTGGATCATCGTATAACCATGATTAGCAATGTTTGCAAAGTATCTTAGTATTTTGAGGGACCAGGATCATTTTGTAAGGCAACTTTTGAATAGCGTCATTGAGGGACTATGATCTTTATGTTTGTTTTGTCTTGCCAAGATACTTCGCATGCGTAATATGGTCATTTTTATTTTAGGCAACCAAGTGGAGAAACCCTAAGGATGCTTGTGTGCAAGTATATCATTTTCATGCTTTGATTTTGTCTTGTATTTAGAGTTTTCTATTTTGTTTTGTTCTTGTCATACAAACCCTAATTACTAATCATGGCATATAAAGCGATAAATTGCATAATGTAAATATTCCTAAGCTATTACAACAATTTATGGGAGAGGGGAATACAAATTTGAATGGGGATTTGCAAAAATATAAACCTAAATAAATTATTACAACCAAATCGAATTTGTACGAATTAGAATAAATACAATACAATATTTAAAAATGCAATGCAATGCATATGTAAGAAAAGATTTTTTTTGTGTTTTGTTTTTATATAAAAGAAAATTTAAATCTAAGCCTAAAAATGTAAGGAAAAGAAATTAATTTTTTAAAAGGGGTTTAACCCTAATTATTATTTTAAAAGGAAATAAAGTTTTTATATGTATTATTTTATGTATTTTCTTGTATAAAAATAATAAATAATATTGTATAAAAATATAAAATTTTATATGTGCAAAAATAAATGTTTATAGGTATGAAATAAAAAATAAATTAAACTACCCATGTTTTAATTATATTTACAAATTTATTAAGAAAATAAATGATATCTTATTAAAATAAAATACATTTTTATGTGAGAAATAAACTATAAAAAACTAAAAGGGCAATATTATTAATTTATATTTTTTTGGGATTTTTATGTGTCAAAGAAAATATTTAATATATTAAAAATGAAAATAAAAATAAATAAAATAAAAATAAAATAAAAAGGTTAGCAGGGGGTGGTGTAGCAGATTGGTAGTAATGTTAGTAAAAAACATGCTAAGCCCACAAAACTGAGCCCAAACCTGCAAAAAATAGCAAAAATGGAAAAGGGAAAAAATGTGAAAAACACAAAAGTAGCGCCCAGGTTCGAACCCAGGACATGGGTCTCACCAGCGCGCTACTTTTTCACTGGGGTGGCTGTACTTCTATTATCTTAAGGAAAACAAAAAAACAATATAACCCAAAACAAGTCTTTGCCCTGTATTTCATCTTCTTCCTAAAGCTTGGCCAGACATCCTGTAACTCTCTCATACTTCCATGAAAATGAAAACTCATAACATGAAAGTTGTAGCACTTGAACTCACGATTCCAACCATATAAGTTATGTAAGCTAACTATCAAAGATCAAAGAGAATTTTAAAAGCCTTAAATTTTAACCTAATATTTTCAGAAACTTCAAGTTCCAAATTCTTTCAGCTCAAGTAAAATAAATTCAAGATAAAGATATGTACAAATTCGTTATGATGAGGACTACATTTTTTATTCACAAATCGTGGCATATGGTTGCCTGTACAAGGAGATAGAGTTTGAGATTTTACATCCTTCAGTTGGAATCGTGGATGAAACTGGGATGAGTTTGATGGAGGCCTGATGCTTGCTTGAGCTTCCTTGAACTTCCCTGAACGTATTCCAACCCTTGCCTTGCTCTAAAAGTATCTGAAACTCCTTGGTCAAGTCAAACTGCAAGCTCTAAAATCAGCAATGGCAGATGATGGAAAAGTGATTACAGAACAGGGATGAAGGTCTGGATTGGTTTGATATCAAGTATGTAATATGTTTGAATGATCAAAACTTAAAACGCACGAGCCAAATGAAAGATGAATATGCTTATGAAAAAACTGCAGGTTTGGACAGATTTTTGGTGTTTCTCTGGTTGGGAGTGTTTCAGGCCTTTTCTAATCGTGTCTTGTGTTGCATAATGTTTGTATATTAGTATACGATTAGTATTCTATCCTCCCCTCAACAGATGTGCCAATCCTAGCCTTTTGGCCACCTTTCTTCCTTTTGAAGCAAAGTGAAGTGACAATGCTTGCCATGCTTGTACTTGATCACTTAGGGTTGGTATAAGCTTGTACAATTTTCTTTAGACCTGTGAAACTTGTGTGTTCAATAGAGACAGGTCCAATTCTCAAGAATTGGAAAGTGGCAAAAGTTGTGCTTTTCCAAAATGGCAATGGTCACTTTATGCCATTTTTGGAATTGCAACTTGGATAATGGTTGTAAGGCATGGATCAAAGCTTTGTCAAATGAGTAAGCATTTAATTAAGGAGTGAGTAACAAGTTTGGGACCTGTAAAGCATGGATTAGGTAGCATAGGTACTGATTGCAACTTTGTTCTTCATGAAATGGCTTGGACAAAAAGTGAGAAATTGCCAACTTCATCTCTTCGATTCTCCCTACTCAAAAATGATCTTGAGGAGTTATTTGACATTTTGGAAAGCTTGCAATGTGCTATATAACTCATCTTTGAAATGAATTTTGAGATAACTCTTGGAACTAGGTGAAAAACGGCCATGAAGTTGGGTCTAAAACCTGCCTAAATTAGGGCAAAATTTTACTAAGTTATTTAGTTCATGATCATGTATTCACAAATTTATATCTTGATATCTAAACATCTTTAGGGAAAATTTTGTGAAGCAAAGTTTTAGATTTCATGGAGGTCTACAACTTTCATGTTGGGAACTTTCCTTGAATCATTATGCATCATGGTGAAAAAGTGGCCTAAAGTTGAGAAAAAATAAGAAATTTTCTATACTTAGAAAATTTTCTAAGTTAAGAAAAATTTCAAATTCAAACCCTAATCTTCAAACTTGGATTTCTTGATGAACAAGTTTCACATTTTGACATGTTTTGATGAATTATGACTCTTGGTACTTGATTTTCACCAAATTTCAGTGTACAGTTGACTTTTGACTAGTTGACTACAAATCTCATCTGTCAATCCAATGAATTTGAGATGTTTTGAGCCATGCAATTAAGTCAAGATGATGCCATTGAATCCTTGAAATCATGCTTTAACTCAATTGGTCATTTTCTAGGTTAAAAATCAGAAATTGCCCTTCCTCAATCAAAACCCTAATTTTGACCATTTTGCCCTTTTGGTGATTTGACCAAATTTCTTGAGGAATTGTGATCCAAACTTGACTAAATGATAAATATAAGTAAAAAACTTTGATGTTGATAAAAAATTATGAAGTTTGACTGTAAATTGGCCATGGTTGACTTTTTCCCAAATACAGCTGATTTTTAGGTCAACTGTCCAATTGACTGATCAAAAATGTGGTTCAAGGCTTGAAACTTGTCATGAGTGATCTTAGGGATCCATAATGATGTTTGAAAGTCATATGAAGCATTGATAGTCCAAAAATCCTTGTGCAAACTCAAACCCTAATTTTGGGTTATCAATGCAAGATGAGATGTCTTGAGCTGACCAAACCCTAATCCAGTCTTGAGTCAAAGAGATCTTGTGAGAAAAGTTTTAATAAATGAGAGGGAAAATTTTGGGGTACAACAGCTGCCCCTGTTCAATCTTCTTAGACCTGAAGAGTTAGATTGGTGAGCTTTGCCATTCGTGACTCGAAGGTGAAAGATGATTGGACACTGAAGTGCCCATAAATTTGCACTCGATAACGTGTAGTTGAGGGAATGGGCTTAAAGAAGCCATTTGGAGAAGTGATAGAATCTTTTTGGAGATGGGCTTGTAGATGCCATCCAAGAACATTTGTTGGATTGTAAATTGTCAACTGAAAGGATGAGTATCAGATTGGCACCCGTGTCTGGAGCGTATCTGAACTGTATCTGAATTTTGAAATCTGAATGAGTATCAGAATGGCATCCGTGTCTAGAGCGTATCTGAACTGTATCTGAATTTGAGATCTGAATGAGTATCATAATGGCATCTGTGTCTGGAGCGTATCTGAACTGTATCTGAATGAGTATCAGAATGGTATCCGTGTCTGGAGCATATCTGAACTGTATCGGAACTTGAAATCAGAATGAGTATCAGAATGGCATTCGTGTCTGGAGCGTATCTGTACTGTATCATGATTGCACGTTGTTAACGGTAGCTGTTAATCTTATCCTGAAAAGGGTGAAATGTTAGCTGGAACACAAAATTATGTTGCATGAAATGTATGATGCAATATATGTGTTTTATCAATGTTTATGATATGTGGATGTAATGTATGCGCATGTAAGCTGATTTGTTGTATTGCTGAGGAAAATAAATCCTTGACTGCTGCTGAGGATATGTGGATTCTTCATGTCTTGGAGTTGGAGTATTTGACAAAAATCCTGTTGTGAGAGCAATGTCGTATACTGTTTGAGGAATCTGCTTGCAGAATCCAGAGAATTTTGATGACTTCTACTGGGGATAAATGAGAGTCTTTGTTCCGTTGTTTGGATTTCAGGCTTCAAAACAACTTGTTGGGGAATTTGGAGAGACTGGATGGTTTCCACCAGGGATTAATAGTTTTAAGTTTTAATTCCGTTGGAGATCTAAGTGACGTACTGTGGGGATTTCTCATGGAATAGCCTAAAGACGTTTTCCTATTCTTTCAACCTGTCAGTAATTGTTTTCTTTCATTTTGTTTATTTGTAAACAGTAATTATGTTCAAATGCATATGTTCATTAATGAATCATTGGACGTTTTTGCAAATAAAACACAAGTGTAAAGAGAAAAAAAGGCAAATAGTTTTCTGTACTTTAAAGAGATATCTTTGTATTTAACTTTGAATAAGCATTTGTACAAAGGAGACAGACATCCTAGTAAGAGGATGGTGTCATAAAAAAATTTATACAAAAAAAAGATAGCTATGTGTTATAATCTCATGGGGTTCCCATTCTGCTATAGCCTCCGTGTCTCCGAATATCTTATCTATTTGTTGCTTCGTCCGAAAATGATTGAATTGATCAGAAACTCTGAGTTTGTCAGTGAAGAGATTATCCTCAAAGTGATCTGAAGGGACATAGTCATATGCTTAAATTCCCTAACTTTTGCCCGGACCTCCCTTTCGGGTTTTCAGTCCAACGGGAAACCCTTTTTTGCCCAGGTCGCCCTTTCGGGTTTTCAACTTGCCGGGTGTACAAATATTTTTTATTTTATCCCTAATTTTTGCCCGAACCTTTTGGTTCGCCGGGATGCCCTTTTTTTGCCTAGGTGTGTCAACCTAGCGGGTCTCTTATACGTAGTATCTTTTGACTATGTCCGCGTTCGTAGGGTGTGGCAGGTCATCACCGTCCATGGTGGTTAAGATCATTGCCCCACCGGAGAAGATGCTCTTGATTACAAATGGTCCTTCATAGGTAGGAGTCTATTTTCCCCTGGGATCTCTTTGTGGTAAGATAATGCGTTTGATCACTAGATCTCCAACTTGATATACTTGGCGTCTGACTTTCTTGTTGAAAGCCTTGATCATCCGTTTCTGATACATCTGACCATGACAAATAGAAGTAAGTCTCTTTTCATCAATTAAGTTTAGTTGATCAAGTCGAGTCTAGATCCAATCATCTTCACTCAAACCTGCATCCTTCATAATTCTCAAAGAGGGGATCTGAACCTCAATAGGCAATACAGCCTCCATGCCATAAACCAAAGAATAGGGTGTTGCTCTAGTTGATGTGCGAGCCGTGGTACGGTATCCATGGAGAGAAAATGGTATCATCTCATGCTAGTCCTTGTAGGTGACTGTCATTTTCTATATGCTCTTCTTAATGTTTTTATTTGCAGCTTCGACGACACCATTCATCTTTGGTCGATAGGGGGATGAATTATGATGCTGAATTTTGAATTGCTCGCACAAGGAGGTGATCATAGTATTGTTAAGGTTTGTACCATTATCAGTGATGATCTTTCTGGGATACCGTACCGGCAAATGAGATTCTGCTTGATGAAGCGGGCAACAAAATTCTTAGTAACAAATGCGAAGGAAGCTGCTTCGACCCACTTTGTAAAATAATCAATGGCCACTAGAATGAAGCGGTGTCCATTGGAGGCTGTAGGCTTGATCTCCCCAATCATATCGATTTCCCACATAGCAAAGGGCCAAGGAGCCGTCAAGACATTTAGAGGAACCAGAGGTACGTGCATCTTGTCAGCATAAATTTGACACTTATGACAGGTTCGAGAGTATTGATAGCAATCTGCTTCCATGGTAGACCAATAATAGCCTGTCCGTAGGATTTTCTTTGCCATCGTATGCCCACTGGAGTGAGTGCCAAAGGTACCTTCATGTAGTTCAGCCATGATCTTTTCAGCTTCAATTTTATCCACACAACAGAGCAGAATAGAGTCATGATTGCATTTGTACAGGATGCCATTACTCAGGAAGAACTTAGCAGAGAATCTCCTTAAGAACTTTTTATCATTGATTGAAGCTCCTTCTAGATATTCCTGAGCCTCGAGATACCTCTTGACTTCATGAAACAAAGGTTGGTCCAATACTTCTTCAGTATTAATCTCGTGACAGTGTGCTGGTTCTTCCATTCGTTCAATGGTGATCTGAGGAGCCTCATTATCCCAATTAAGTTTAAACATAGATGACATTGTGGCTAGAGCATCTGCTAGCTGATTTTCTTCTCACGGGAAATGCTCGAAGGTGATCTGCTCAAAATGTGGTAGCAATGTCAAAACATGTTCTTTGTAAGGGATAAGGTTTGGGTGCTTAGTGTCCCACTCTCTCTTGATCTGACTGATGACCAAAGCTGAATCTCCAAACACATCTAAAGATTTGATTCCCAAGTCTATGGCAGCCTTGAGACCAAAGATGTATGCTTCGTATTTAGCCATGTTGTTCATACAGTTGAAGCAAAGTTTGGCAGTAAAGGGAGTGTGACACCCTTCCGGAGATATGAGTACAACGTCGATACCGTTACCAAGTGAATTGGATGCCCCATCAAAGAACAGGGTGCATCGGGATCCTTGTTCAGGTCCGTCATATGGCCTGATTTATTCACAGTTGTCTAATGTCATGATGTCTTCATCCGGGAATTCAAACTTCATGGACTGATAATCTTCTACAGTTTGATGAGTAAGATGATCAGCTAGCACACTGTCCTTTATAGCTTTCTGGGTAGTGTACTGTATTTCATATTCTGTTAGGATCATCTGCCATCTAGCTATCCTTCCAGATAGAGCAAGCTTTTCGAAGATGTACTTTATCGGATCCATCTTAGATATCAACAAAGTGGTATGAGTCAACATATACTGTCTTAGCCGGCGAGCAGCCCATGCTAGAGCGCAACAAGTTTTCTCGAGCAGTGAATATCTGGTTTCACAGTCAGTAAAATTTTTTCTCAGGTAGTAAATAGCGTGCTCTTTTCGGCCAGACTCGTCATGCTGCCCCAATACACACCCTATTGAGTTCTCTAAAACGGTCAGATATATGATCAGTGGTCTTCCCTCGACTGGCGGCATCAAAACAGGAGGCTCTTATAAGTACTCTTTGATTTTGTCAAAATAAATATGGCATTCATCGTTCCATCTAACTACTTGATCTTTCTTTAATAGTTTGAAGATTGGCTCACAAGTAGCTGTTAGGTGAGAAATGAATCTGGAAATATAGTTCAGGCGTCCCAAGAATCCTCTAACTTCCTTCTCAGTACGAGGAGCAAGCATTTCTTGTATCGCTTTAACCTTGGCAGGATCAACCTCGATGCGTTTGTTGCTGACAACAAAACCTAAGAGTTTACCGGACCAGACTCCGAATGTACACTTGTTTGGATTCAGTCTTAACTTGTACTCCTTCAATATCACAAACAACTTTTGCAAGTGATCAAGGTGCTCCTCTTCAGTTTGTGATCGGGCTATCATGTCATCTACATAGACCTCTATCTCATAATGTATCATATCATGAGATAAAGCTACCATGGCGCGTTGATAGGTTGCCCCATCATTCTTCAGTCCGAATGGCATCACTTTGTAGCAGAATGTGCCCCACTGTGTGACAAATGTATTATTCTCTATGCCCTCAGGTGCCATTTTAATTTGGTTATAACCTGAGAATCCGTCCATGAAGGAAAATACTTTGTGCTAGGCTGTATTATCAACCAGGATGTCGATGTGGGGAAGTGGAAAATCATCTTTAGGGCTAGCCCTGTTTAAATCTCTATAATCTATGCACATTCGGACTTTGCCGTCCTTTTTAGGCATGGGAACAATGTTGGCAACCCATTGAGGATAGGAAGTGACAGCCAAGAATCCAGCATTGAATTGTTTCATGACTTCCGCTTTGATCTTCTCTGACATGTCAGGTCTCATGCGGCGGACTTTTTTCTTCACTGGTGGACAGTCTTCTCTTGTGGGTAGACGATGTACCACAATGTCTGTATCAAGTCCTGGCATGTCTTCGTATAACCAGGCAAAGATCTCAACATAATCATGAAATAGCTGAATTAGACGCTCCTTGACACTCGGCTCTAGATTGGCACCCACCTTGATTTCCTTTTTATCTTCCTCGGTACCCAAGTTGATTGTATCCAACGGTTCCTCATGAGGCTGAATAGCTCTTTCCTCTTGTTGTAGTAGTCTGGCCAATTCCCCTGGTACTTCACAATCTTCCTCACCTTCGTATTCGGCTTGGTAGATTAGATCTTCAGAGTCACTAAAGGCTATAGAAGTATAGTTACCTATGGGATCCGGAATGGAGGGGTACCTGCATTTGTGAGTGTGGGTGTGTGTAAGGGTATAGCCATCTTTAAACAATAAAATGTAAAAGAAAGACAATGAGCACAAAAGGTTTGTATGTGAAAAAGCGTCCATGATTCATTGAATGTCATATGAATATGAAATAAAAACCCTTACAAATGGACCATTGTGCCTCGGGAAAACACAAGGTTTTTAAAGTGCGAATTGTTCGTGAATATTACAAGTCCAACAAAAATGTAAAAGATAAATTACTGAGAGATGAAAGTTATTGGGACAAAGTCTCTGGCTTCCCAATTGCGAAGTCCTCCATTGACAGTAGGAAATATCCAATCTTCCAAGCCGCCATCTCCTTCACTATCTTCCACTGTGTTGACCTCCCGGTTACTAATCTTCAAAGGTGGCCCTCCAGCACGGGCACGACGCACAGCCTTCTGAGCAGTTGAAGTAAACCCCAAGCCAAACATGTCTGATTTATACGGGATGTCCGGAAGCTGCCCCAGATGGTGCATCCACCCTCTTCTACTACTGCCTTGGCGTCCTTTAGAGATGACATCCGAAGCGGAGGTCTTGTGATCTTGGGAATCGTGGATACCGCCTTATTTACGGCTACTTCTTGAGAGACCTCTTCGAAATGTTGAAAAGGAGTTTCAATGAACTCGCCATCCAAATCCACATACCAAAAAGAATTTAGATGGCTAATCATGTACTCCTCCTCTCCGTGGATAGTGATAATCTTTCCATGGATCGGGTACTTCAGCATCTGGTGTAGTGTGGAGGTGACAACACTGGCATTATGGATCCAAGGCCGTCCTAGCAGACAGGAGTAAGAGGGGCGGATGTCCATTACATAGAAGGTTGAATTGAAGGTCTGATTTCCCACCTTTATCGGGATGTCCACCTCCCCGTGGACCATCCTCTTCGAGCCATCAAACGCTCTCACCACTATGTTACTGGGTTTCAAAGTCAGCCCTTCATAATCCAATCTGTCAAGGGATTTCTTTGGTAAGACGTTCAAAGATGAACCCGTGTTCACCAAGATATGGGCCAGAGTCGGTCCTCTACACTACACAGAGACATGTAATTCCTCATTGTGCTTTCTCCCTCTGGGTGTCAAATCAGCATCAGAGAAGCCTAGGACGTTATTAGCTGTCAAACTGGCCACACAGTCTTGGAATTGGTCAGCAGACGTCTCTTGTGGCACATGGGACGTCTTCAGAAATTTTACCAGAGCTTTCGCATGTGCCTCAGAACACAGCAACAATGCTAGCATGGAGATTTTGGAGGGAGTTTGCCCCAACTGTTCAACCACGTCATAGTCACTCTTCTTTATTATCCTCAGGATCTCTTCCATTTCCTTCTTGGATGTTTCGGGGATAGCTAGTGGTTGAGCCTTTGTCCAGACAGACTCCTCTTGAATGCTTTTTCCTTGATTTTCAGCAGTAGAAGTGTTGGTAGGGACAACAACAGGGATCGTGTCGTCTTTGTCGGTAGGTGCACTTGCAGACATGATTATTGGTACAGAGGTAATCTTCGGAACGACCAAGGGTCCAAAAACTGCCTTTGGAGGGGCAATCTCTGGAGAGAAGATTCTACCGCTGCGGGTAATCTTACTAGTTCCGGAAATATTACTAATGTCGGAATCTTCTTCTTTGGAGCTCACTTCTTCGGCGGTCAACTCATTTTGTTTAATACCATGGTAGTAAATTTCTCCACCGTAATTCCACGGTACTGTTTTATCTGATTCATATGGGACCAGCCCGGGCATTGTAATTATGAGAGGAGTAGTCTTTGGAACTGATGTAATCCTAACGGGTCTTTTGGGGACCCTGGAAGGATTGGCGGAGATGGTTATGATTGAAACGTCTTTAATAGGAATGAGTGAAACAGGAGCATTTTTAAACATAATTTCTTGGTTGTCCATCAGGCGTTGAATTCCTGTCTTCAACAGAGGGCAGTCAGTTGATGAGGATAAGCAAAGATGGCAGTCTTTATTACAACCTGGGAATATACCAGCTTTTAACAAGTTCATCTTAATGATCGGGAGCGGAGTCAAGAGTTTATCTACTGTAACAACAAATAAATCTTCCTCGATAGCATTAGTGTTATGACCATGTCTAGGCATAGGAGCGAAAATGACATTTGGTTTCTCGGGCGCCTCAAACTCAATCTCTTTTGCATCTATAAGGTCTTGAATTTTGTTTTTCAAAGCCCAACAGTTATTGGTGTCGTGACCCGGACTTTCGGAATGGTATGCGCATCTGGCATTCGGGTGATAATGAGGGGACGCCGTGTTGGGATTCTTTGGAGCTTCCTTAAAAGTCGCCAAATTAGATTTCAGAAGATGTGGTAAAATTTGGGATAGAGTCATATTAATTCTGGTGAATTGCCGGACTAGCCTTTCCACCCTTGGCTGCTTACTTCTTGGTTGATCAAATGTAGATTTTGGGATCATAACGGCCCCTACCGTTGGTCGGCGTTCAGCTCTCCCTTGGTTCCTTTATGGATAAACAGTAGATACCTCCTTCTTTCCAGTGAAAGGCTTTCTCACAGCTGTAGAGGAAGATGAATCCTTCTGAATCTTTCCACTTTTTATGCCGGCTTCCACCCTCTCTCCGGTTAATATTAACTCAGTAAATCCAGCAGATGAACTCCCAATCAAATGGTTGAAGAAAGGGCCCGATAGAGTGCCTAAGAACATATCCATCAACTCCCTTTCAGACATAGGGGGTTGCACTCTCCCAACTATATCTCTCCATTTTTGTGCGTAATCTTTGAAACCCTCATTTGAAGCCATAGCCATACTCTGAAGTTGAGTACGGGTAGGCGCCAAATCTGCATTATACTGGTATTGTTTATAGAAAGCTGCGGCAAGGTCTTCCCAGTTGTGGACGTCGGCCCTTTCTAATTGGTAAAACCAATCGACTTGTGTTTTCGGGATAAACTATCTTGGAAAAAATGCACCCATAGGTCATCGGTAGAGTGCGGTTGAATCTTTCTCACGTATGATCAGAGGTGCATTTTAGGACATGACACCCCATCATATTTTGCAAACAACGACACTTTGAACTTTGGTGGGATCACAATTCCTGATACTAGCCCCAATTCTTCAAAGTCTAGACCTGGTACTCTTTGTATTTCCATAGCGCTTAAACGCTCTTCAAGATGTCTGTACTTATCATCAGCCGAAGGGTATTGTTCCTCAGAGTAGTCTTCTTCTTCTTCCTCCTCTTCAGATTCTGACGGAACCACTGTTTCTTTTCCTTTTCCTTCTCCTTCCCCGTAAGTGGTTGCAAAATTCAAGGTTCTTCTAGTCTGTCCCTGAAATCTTCTCCCCATATTCAAAAACCCAGTGGCTTTCTTTGCTTTCTTCTTTCTTTCTTCAGCTAACAGAGTCTTCAACTCATCTTGCCCCTTGGCTAGGGTCATGAGTAACTATTGAAATTGCGTGTTTTGAGCTTGAAGATCTTTGACCGTATGTTCGGGATTCATCTTACTGAAATAAACAGTAGAGAGATGAGAAAACTCGTTGCAAAAGACCTGTTTATGTCATGATGAATGATATGTATACATGCAATGCTTTCGAGGATTTAAAAATTCAAATTTGTTTTAAACAAAAAGAAATACATGTTATATTAATAAGATAGAATTTGAGTACATCAATGGCCCTTGGGCAAAATAATACAAAATTCTAAGATAAAAAAGTATTGCACATCCTCTTTGGTGCTATGTAGGCATTTAGAGTCTGCTCCTCATGAAGTAGCATAGTGAGTTCCAAAACCTTCTTCTCGCTTGCGTAGAATTGGGCTTCGAAAGTATCTCGCTCTCCTTTGAGTTGTATCCAATCCCTTTGTAAATCTTCGAGTGACGTGGGCATGTCAGGATGTAGGATAGTGTATGGAACTTCTCCTTCCTTAACAGGCTCAATAATCACTGGGAGAACAGAAGGATAAGGCATCATAAGACTTTAAGAGCGGTTCGTACCCACTTGAGGTAAGGCTAAAGATGGATGTAATTCTTGTGTCTCAAAGTCTTGCTATCCAACTTGTTTAGCATCCTCCAAGCTCGGATGAATCTCTGGCGAAGTCCTTGATCGTCGTTATCGTAGTCGAATACCAAGCCGTGAATCAGCATATCATGTGGGATATCCCTTTGGGCATAACCAAACTGTCTTAGATCTAAACATGAGTTGTAGGTGATGCCTCCCCCAATGCCAAGTAGAGGAACATTAGGGAATTCCCCACAACGGTCAACAATGATAACATTCTCTTTGGATCGAGAGCACCAATGAATATCTGAATGTTTGAGCGTCATTATCCTTTGTGACCACCTTAATCCTTGCTCATTCTTTAAGACTGGTTGGGGAAGATGAGAAATAAACCATCTTGCCAGGAGGGGAGTGCAACACATAAGGACCCCTCTTTTCCTCATTGTACGAGTGTGAAAAGAGTGTAGGATATCCCCTAGTAATGTAGGCACCTGATTGCGTGATATGAAGATTTTGACGCACTCACATCTATGAGTTGGTCAGGATTGGGAAACAAGACCATCCCATAGATAAGAAGAGCCACAATCTCCTCAAAAGCTTGCAAGTCTAGGGAATTCCAACAGCTTTGGCCTTTCTCAAACAGAAACTTTGCTAAGAAGCCTTTGACACCACTTCTAGTTTCCCAATGAGTCGTGACATCAGATGAGTGCAAGTGTAGGGCTTGAGCAATCTCTTCTGGATTTGGATCTCTTTCCATACCGTTAAAAGGTAGTTGATTGAGAATAGGAATCCTCACGAGTTGAGAAAATTCTTCCAAAGTAGGCACAAGCTGATAGTCAGGAAATGTGAAGCAATGATGCAAAGGGTCAAAGAACTGGAAGAGAACCTTCATCATATCCTCCTCTGTGTTGGAGGTGACCAAGTTGAGTAGACGACCATTCCTCTCGGTGAATGGAGAGTTCTCAGGGATCCTTGAAGCTAGCTCCTTGAGTTGTGAAGGAACTCTTACAAGGTTGATTTGGATAGTTTTCCTGCGAAGTGAATCCATATCCTACAAAACAAGAACAAAGATGAATCTCCAAAATCCTTGAAATGGTTAGTGAATGCATATGATGTTCATGATGTCCATGATGTTATGTACAAGTATGCATATACAAGCAAATCAAACAAGTCCTTAGTTTAGGCTTGTATGGGGTTTTATAGGTAAGTACCCTCTTGAAGTTTAGTTGGCTCAACCTGTCCTAGTAATAGTAACCGGGTTCTAAGGAGCTCAATATCACCAGATTGTTTCCTTGGTCATTGTTTCAGCTCAAGCCTCTTTAATGGAGACCGAAATATCCCAAGAAACCAAACCTCATGAGTGTAGTATCGAGTATCTACCAACTTCCGACTGCACCAAAGCCGGTCATATCACTACATCCTAAAGGCCAAGTTGGTCAAGTAAAGGGTTCTAGAAGTTCATTAGTGCTTCATGACATCAATCAGCGGCCCCGTATTCTCTTTGATTAACTCAAAGGCTACCGGTACCCACAAATATGTCACACTAACATAGCTATTGCTTAGACCATGTCGGTATACCCCACACAGTTTCCACAACGTATTGCTATTTACCTATAATGTTTCCCAAATCCGGGTGGAGGATTTAAACCCAAACAAAGAATCATAATGTAAAGTAAACAAGTCAAACAATGTAAGCAAATAAATGTGATCTAGCCCTAAGGTAACCCCACTTTATAATTTTCCCCAGCAGAGTCGCCAGTTCTGTGATATGGTGGGAGAACTGACTTGAGGGTTTTGCATTTTATCCCAAATGTCGCGGTTAACAAGAGTCGCCACCGACTTTTCTTTTATCCAAAAGGAAAGGTGAAAAAGCACAGGAAAGACCTTTGAGATGTTTTCTTGAGTTCGGGGGGTAGATTATGAAAAGGGAAGGTATTAGCACCCTTTTCTTCCATGGTTTTCCATGGTCTCTTAGTTACTTGCTTAGATCACTTGCTTTTGTTGTTTGAAATTGTGCTTTGTGTGGTTTTGAAAGTATTTTGTAAAAGAGGCCATTCGTTTAGGCAATCTTTGTAATGATTCTTGTTCGTAAGAATGTATACAAAGATGTTTGTCTTTTTGAAAATGTTTTCAATGATTGTGAGATGTTTTGAAATGTGTGTATTTGTTTTGAAAAATAGCAAGGATAGTTGTTTGTAATGGAGCAAGTAACTAGAAGCCATCTACCTACTCAAATAACTTTCTTATGCCTTTTCTATTCCTTTGACATTGTTGTTTTACCATTGATTTGGTAAGCAACCCTATCTTTGGATGTAAACGGGACGAGCGTGGGTCATCGTATAACCATGATTAGCAATGTTTACAAAGTATCTTAACATTTTAAGGGACCAAGATCATTTTGTAAGGAAACTTTTGAATAGCGTCATCGAGGGACTATGATCTTTATGTTTGTTTTTTTTGCCAAGATACTTCGCATGCGTAATATGGTCATTTTTATTTTAGGCAACCAAGTGGAGAAACCCTAAGGATGCTTGTGTGCAAGTATATCATTTTCATGCTTTGATTTTGTCTTGCATTTAGGGTTTTCTATTTTGCTTTGTTTTGTTCTTGTCATACAAACCCTAATTACTAATCATGGCATATAAAGCGATAATTACGTAATGTAAATATTTCTAAGCTATTACAACAATTTATGGGAGGGTGGAATGAAAATTTGAATGGGGATTTGTAAAAATATAAACCTAAATAAATTATTACCACCAACTCGAATTTATACGAATTAGAATAAATACAATACAATATTTAAAAATGCAATGCAATGCATATGTAAGAAAAGATTTTTTTTGTGTTTTGTTTTTATGTAAAAGAAAATTTAAATCTAAGCCTAAAAATGTATGGAAAAGAAATTAATTTTTTAAAAGGGGTTTAACCCTAATTATTATTTTAAAAGGAAATAAAGTTTTTATATGTATTATATGTATTTTCTTGTATAAAAATAATAAATAATATTGTATAAAAATATAAAATTTTATATGTGCAAAAATAAATGTTTATAGGTATGAAATAAAAAATAAATTAAACTACACATATTTTAATTATATTTACAAATTTATTAAGAAAATAAATGATATCTTATTAAAATAAAATACATTTTTATGTGAGAAATAAACTATAAAAAAAATAAAAGTGCAATATTATTAGTTTATATTTTTTTGGGATTTTTATGTGTCAAAGAAAATATTTAATATATTAAAAATGAAAATAAAAATAAATAAAATAAAAATATAAAAAAAAAAGGTTAGCAGGGGGGGTGGTGTAGCAGATTGGTAGTAATGTTAGTAAAAAATATGCTAAGCCCATAAAACTGAGCCCAAACCTGCAAAAATAGCAAAAATGGAAAAGTGGAAAAATGTGAAAAACACAAAAGTAGTGCCTAGGTTCGAACCCAAGACATGGGTCTCACCAGCGTGCTACTTTGCCACTGGGGTAGATATACTTCCATTGTCTTAAGAAAAACAAAAACAATATAACCCAAAACAAGTCCTTGCCTTGTATTTCATCTTCTTCCTCAAGCTTGACCAGACATCCTGTAACTCTCTCATACTTCCATGAAAATGAAAACTCATAACATGAAAGTTATAGCACTTGAACTCACGATTCCAACCATATAAGTTATGTAAACTAACTATCAAAGATCAAAGAGAATTTTAAAAGCCCTAAATTTTAACCTAATATTTTCATAAACTTCAAGTTCCAAATTCTTTCAGCTCAAGTAAAATAAATGCAAGATAAAGATATGTACAAATTCGTTATGATGTGGACTACATTTTTGATTCACAAATTGTGGCTTATGGTTGCCTGTACAAGGAGATAGAGTTTGAGATTTTACCTCCTTTAGTTGGAATCTTAGATGAAACTGGGATGAGTTTGATGGAGGTCTGATGCTTGCTTGAGCTTCCTTGAACTTCCCTGAACGTATTCTAACCCTTGCCTTGCTCTGAAAGTATATGAAACTCCTTGGCCAAGTCAAACTGCAAGCTCTGAAATCAACAATGGCAGATGATGGAAAAGTGATTACAGAACAGGGATGAAGGTCTAGATTGGTTTGATATCAAGTATGTAAGATTTTTGAATGATCAAAACATAAAACGCATGAGCCAAATGGAAGATGAATATGCTTATGTAAAAAATGCAAGTTTGGACAGATTTTTGGTGTTTCTCTGGTTGGGAGTGTTTCAGGCCTTTGCTAATCGTGTCTTATGTTGCATGATGTTTGTATATTATTATAAGATCAGTTTTCTATCCTCCCCTCAACAGATGTGCCAATCCTAGCCTTTTGGCCACCTTTCTTCCTTTTGAAGCAAAGTGAAGTGACAATTCTTGCCATGCTTGTACTTGATCCCTTAGGGTTGGTATCAACTTGTACAATTTGCTTTAGACCTGTGAAACTTGTGTGTACAATAGAGACAGGTCCAATGCTCAAGAATTGGAAAGTGGCAAATGTTGTGCTTTTCCAAAATGGCAATGGTCACTTTATGCCATTTTTGGAATTGCAACTTGGATAATGGTTCTAAGGCATGGATCAAAGCTTTGTCAACTGAGTAAGCATTTAATTAAGGAGTGAGGAACAAATTTGGGACCTGTAAAGCATGGATTAGGCAGCATAGGTACTGATTGCAACTTTGTTCTTCATGAAATGGCTTGGACAAAAAGTGAGAAATTGCCAACTTCATCTCTTCGATTCTCCCTACTCAAAAATGATCTTGAGGAGTTATTGGACATTTTGGAAATCTTGCAATGTGATCTATTACTCATATTTGAAATGCATGTTGAGATAACTCTTGGAACTAGGTGAAAAATGGCCATGAAGTTGGGTCCAAAACCTGCCTAAATTAGGGCAAAATTTCACTAAGTTATTTAGTTCATGACCATGTACTCACAAATTTATATCTTGAGATCCAAGCATATTTAGGGAAAAGTGTGTGAAGAAAATTTTAGATTTCATGGAGATCTACAAATTTCATGTTGGGAACTTTCCTTGAATCATTATGCATCATGGTGAAAAACTGGCCTAAAGTTGAGAAAAAATAAGAAATTTTCTATACTTAGAAAATTTTCTAAGTTAAGAAAAATTTCAAATTCAAACCCTAATCTTCAAACTTGGATTTCTTGATGAACAAGTTTCACATTTTGACATGTTTTGATGAATTATGACCCTTGGTACTTGATTTTGACCAAAAAGTCAAAGTTTGACTTTTCATTGTACAATTGACTTTTGACCAGTTGACTGCAAATCTCATTTGTCAATCCAATGAATTTGAGATGTTTTGAGCCATGCAATTAAGTAAAGATGATGCCATTGAATCCTTGAAATAATGCTTTAACTCAATTTTTCATTTGCTAGGTTAAAAATCAGAAATTGCCCTTCCTTAGTCAAAACCCTAATTTTGACCATTTTGCCCTTTTGGTGATTTGACCAAATTTCTTGCGGAATTGTGTTCCAAACTTGACCAAATGATACATATAAGTAAAAAATGTTGATGTTGATAAAAAATTATGAAGTTTGACTGTAAATTGGCCATGGTTGACTTTTTCCCAAATACAACTGATTTTTAGGTCAACTGTCCAATTGACTGATCAAAAATGTGGTTCAAGGCTTGAAATTTGTCATGAGTGATCTTAGGGATCCATAATGATGTTTGAAAGTCACATGAAGCATTGATAGTCCAAAAATCCTTGTGCAAACTCAAACCCTAATTTTGGGTTATCAGTGCAAGATGAGATGTCTTGAGCTGACCAAACCCTAATCCAGTCTTGAGCCAAAGAGATCTTGTAAGAAAAGTTTTGATAAATGAGAGGGAAAGTTTTGGGGTACAACAGTATCCATGCACTTCGACCTTTGTACTGTTCTTCAATCCTTTTGGAAACAACACACCATGATCAACAATTCCCTTGATGTATCTCAACACCCTCTTTACTGCAATAAGATGACATTCCCGAGGCTTCTCCATAAATCTGCCCAACAATCCTACACTTTGGCAGATATCTGGTCTAGTATTACAAAGATACCTCAATAATCCAATGATTTGTTTGTAAATGGTCAAACTTACAAACTCATCATTTGATTCCTTCTTCATCTTTGCTCCAGTCTCTAATGGAGTAACAACTGCCTTACAATTGCTCATATTGAACCTCTTCAATATATCTTGAGCATACTTTGTTTGATGCAAGAAAACTCCTCTTTCGATGTCTTTGAATTCCATTCCCAGGAAATAGGATAGATTCCCTAAATCAGACATTTTGAGTTCCTGCATTAACTTTGACTTTACCTTCATTATCTCAGCTTCATCTGCTCCTGTAATGAGTAAGTCATCAACATAGAGGCATAAAATGATTTGATTGGCACTTTCGACATCATTTACATACACTCCATGTTCAGAGACACACTTTATGAACCATGCTTCGATTAGGAAGCTATCTATCCTTTTATTCCAAGCTCTAGAAGCTTGCTTCGAGCCATAGGGAGCCTTCCTAGATCTATAAACCTTTAACTCCTGTCCTTTGACGTCGAAGCCTGGTGGTTGAGCGACATAGACTTCTTCTTTCAAAGGCCCATTCAAAAATGCTGACTTCACATCAAGTTGTTGCATTTTCTATCCTCTATATACAGATATCGAAACAACAATCCTGATTGTTTCGATCCTAGCAACAAGCGCATACACTTCATCAAAGTCAATACCTGGTTGTTGTAGAAATCCTCTAGCCACTAGTCTTTCCTTGTACTTTGCAATCTCACCATCTGGCCTTCGTTTCACCTTGTAGATCCATTTCACATCACTTGGTTTCTTGTTGGTTCTTTTGACAAGTTCCCAAGTGTTGTTCTTCTCAATGGCTCTAAGTTCTTCTTTCATGGCTTCACACCAATTCGAATTGCTCAAGGCTTCACCCAAGTCAATTGGTTCTACTTCAGCCATCATCATGGCTTCTTCGATTAAGTCACCATCAGCATCTATTGCTTGATCTAGAAACCTCTCATATCCAGTCAGCCTAGTTAACTCAGTTCTCATTCTTGTGGATCTTCTTTCGTTCTGCACAAGTTTATCTTCATTTCGACAGTCAAAGTATCACCTTGTTCATTTTTACTTGTCGAAGCTTCATCTTCTTCGAACACAGTTGTGACTGTGTCTAATTCTTATCGAAATGCACTTCGACTCCAATCCCATCATTTGCTTTCGTCTATAAGAACATCTCTACTGATCACTATTTTATCTTCGATTGGTGAATAGAACTCGTATGCACTAGTCGAATGGTAACCTATGAGCACCATGACTTCACTTCGATCACCCAACTTCTTTCTCAATTGTTCAGGTACATGCCTGAAACACATTGATCCAAAAATTCTAAGATGACTTACATTTGGATTTGACCCTGTCCAAGCCTCATGTGGTGTCTTTTCGACCATCTTCTTTGTTGGGCATCTGTTTAGAATGTATAGTGCTGTCGAAGCTGCTTCATTCCAAAATCTCTTAGGCATATTCTTAGATTTCAACATACATCGGGTCATGTTCAGTACACTTCTATTCTTTCTCTCAGTGATGCCATTATGCTGAGGTGTATAGGGTGCAACAACCTCATGCTATATACCTTCCTCATTGCAAAATCTGGCAAATTCTACTGAAGTATATTCACCACCACCATCAGTTCTTAACTTTTTCAATTTGCAGCCACTTTATTTCTCAGCATGCAACTTGAACTTCTTGAACTGTGTGAATACCTCACTCTTCCTTTCAATGAGGTAACTCCATATATGTCTGGTGAATTCATCAATGAAAGTAAGGAAATACCTGTTACCTCCATTGGACTTTACTTCGAAAGGTCCACACACATCTGAATGAACCAATCCCAGTTTTTGCCTTGACCTTATAGGAAAATCACGTTTGAATGCCTTCCTTACCTGCTTAGCTTTGCATCATTCTTCACATATCTTCTTTGGTTCCTTCACATATGGCAACCCAAGCACCATTTTCTTCTGATTGAGCATACATAAACTTTTGAAGTTTAGATGTCCATAATTGTGATGCCATAGCCAGTTCTTGTCTTCTTCTGCAGTTGAAGCAAGACATTTGTCATCTGATATGTTGAGTTCGACTTTAAATATTTTGTTCTCCGCCAATGGTGCTTTCATGATTAGCCTCCCATCAGCCCTATATACCTTCATCTGATTATTCTCCAACTTCATATTGAAGCCTTTTGCAAGTAATTGACCTACACTTATCAAGTTACTTGTCGTCGAAGGTACATACAGAACTCCAGTGATAGTAGCCTTTCGACCATCCTTCCTGATAATCGAAATGTGTCCTTTACCACCTGATATGATATGTCTGCCATCTACAAACTTTATCACCTTTTCGACTGACTCATCTAACTTGGTAAACCAGTTTTTATTGCCAGTCACGTGGTTGCTACATCCTGAATACAAATACCACATGTTGTTTTTCTCAGTGTTCAATTGAGTGTTCACCAGCAACAACACATCATTAGAATCACTACTTCCAGCTCGTGCATATTGAGCTTCATCACTATCTTTCGACCTTGCAGCTTTCTTGCTTTGACAATTTCTAGCATAGTGGCCAAAACCTTGACAGTTGTAACATTGCACCCCTTTCGTTTCAACTTTCTTTTCAGAATACTTGTTTCCCACTCCTTTCGAATCAGTATTCTTGCTTGACTTCTCATCACCAGCAAGATTCTTACACTGCTTCGATTTCTCTTTTCCAGCTTTCTTGCTGAATCTTGATTGCAATGCTTATTCAGCTGTCTTCTCCCTTTCTGAGTTTCTTTGTTGCATCCTCATTTCATGAGCCTCCAAAGAAGCTTGAAGTTCTTCCAACTTCATATCAGATAGATTCTTGGCCTCTTCGATTGTTACAACAAAGTAATCAAAATCTGCAATTAGAGATCTTAATACCTTTTCTATCTTCTACAGATCCGTTAGTGCTTCACCACACGCCTTCATCTGGTTTGTTAGCATCACCACTCTTGAGAAATATGCTGAGACAGATTCATTCTCTTTCATCTGCACCATCTCATACTGCTTTCTCAAAGTCTGCAACTTCACCTTCTCCAGTTTCTCATCTCCACCATACAACGACTTCAGCTTTTCCCAAGCTCCTTTTTCCGTTTCTTCTTCGATTATCTTCTCAAACACATCACAATCCACACACTGGTGAATCAAGAACAGTGCCTTGTCATTTTTCTTCCTCTGATCTTTGTGCGCAGTTTTCTGGGCTTCTGTAGCATCTTCCTCCAATTGTGACATTCCATCATTCACGATTTCTACAACATCTTGAAATCTGAAAATAACCTTCATTTGTGCCACCCATCTTTGATAGTTTTCACCTTTGAAAACCGGAAGATTTGCTGGAAATTGTGTTGAGGTTGTTGATCCGTTTGCCATTTAATTCTCTTTGAATCGCAAACAAGTTCTTGATACCAATTTGTTGGAACAAAGAATTCAAGAAAGATGAATATTCTGAAAAACAAAAAGAAGAAGAGAGAGAGATTGTTGAGTTAGTTAGTGTAACTAACTCTTAAAACTGAAACTGTTATTATTGTTATTGTTGTACTTATTATAAAGTAATAGCCCTTTATATATGCAACATATTCAAACTCAAATACAAGTTAAAGCCCAAATAACAACTAACAAGAATTAACCAACTAACAGTTTTGATAAGAAATGCATATACACAAAACAATCAATAACTTTTTTAGTATATTAGTTATTTAGTATATTGTGTACAAATGTTATGTAACTCTATGTTAACTAAGGTTTGAGATAAATGTTCGCGTTCTGTAAGATGAATGGATGAATATCTAATTTAGATAGAAGAATATAATTGATAACATGTCAAGGAAAATGTTATGTAAATGATATTAAAAATTAGACTGATTGATAGTTTGGAAACCTTATGAATTTTTGTGTCTCAAAAGTAAGTGTATATTAATCTTATAAAGGTACAATAAGAATAGAGAGGATAAAATTGACCTAGAATGACTTTGGTTACTGTTAAGTGACTTTTAAAGTAGTTGATCATTATATTTATGTATGGATGGGTGATAGAGAAATTGTACACACATGAGTTTGTGCTTGAAAAATAAAATAACCGAAATATCTAATGTGTTTTCAAATATTATTATTATGAACACCATAATTATTGAATATCTTTTTGAATTGTTGAATTTCAAATATAACAAATATCTTATAAGAAAACAATAAACAAAAGTGAAAACATTATAAACCTTTGAGAAAAATAAGAGTTAAATAACAAATATTTAAAATATATCAATCTATAAATATAAGTTATATAACTTATTTATAAGAATATAGTCTTTTTATATTTATTTATAAATTTTTTCCCATTCTTTATAGTGTTATAAAACTAGTAAAAATTTATGTTACAGAATTTTAAAACTATATTTAGTTAATCTTTTTGATCATTCAACTTAATTAAAGGTTTTATTTTGCTCCATTATTTAACAAACCTTTATCTCATTATCCAATTTGCTCATTTCTATTAAATTTTGACTAAAAATATTAAATTGCGATGATGTGGCACGACTATTTTTTTAAAGTTATTATTATGTAGAAAACATTAAAAAGACACTAACTTCTGTTAACTCTTGAATCAAGAAGTGGCCTTTGTCCTTCATTTGTTACAAACACAAATTGGAAACATGAACGAAGATAAGAGAAAACATAGAATCTTGAAATGTATTGATGCAGTTGGAATATGAAAGAATATAAACTATAGAGGTTTGAGTGATATTGAAGAATATAATAGTAAGTTACTTAATGAATATGACTGTGGATGAAGATGATTCAAAGCCTATTTTCAACCCTTTAATCTTCCAAAAATAATAGAAGATTACAAGTAGAAAATATACACTGTCGAAAAATAATGCTATAAAGATTACTATTTTTGGGGAGAGATACTAGAAGCATTGATATATAGTGTAGGAATAAGCACCTTTGTGAGAGATACACCATTTATCCACCTAAAAACTTAAGGTGATAGGTGAACGAGTTCTCCCATTTATATATGCTTAAGTCTTAACATTCCTATCCAATGTGGGACTATTTCTCCACTTAATCACATTTGCTATATTATTTCAACACTCCCCCTCAAGTGTGAGTCCACAATGCTTTCCCACTTGTACCGCCATTGACATCTTGCAACGAAAGTGGGCGTATTTCGATACAAGTCTCTTCCGGTCTCTTACTCGAACCAAAGACTCATGATACCACATGTTGTTTTTCTCAATAGTCGACTGAGCGTTCACCAGCAACAACACATCATCAGAGTTACTATCTCCGGCTCGTGCATATTGAGCTTCATCACTATCTTTCGACCTCGTAACTTTCTTTCTTCGACAGTCTCTAGTATAGTGGCCAAAACCTTGACAATTGTAACATTGCACCTCTTTCGTGTCAACTTTCTTCCCAGAATACTTGTTGCCCACACCTTTCTAATCAATATTCTTGCTTGACTTCTCATCACCAGCAAGATTCTTTCGCTACTTCGACTTCTCTTTTCCAGCTTTCTTGCTGAATCTTGATTGCAATGCTTGTTAAGATGTCTTCTCTCTTTCTGAGTTTCTCTGCTGCAGCCTCATTTCGTGAGCCTCCAATGAAGCTTGAAGTTCTTACAACTTCATCTCAGATAGATTCTGAGCCTCTTCAATTGTCACAAAAAAGTAATCGAAATATGCAATTAAGGATCTCAATACATTTTCTATCTTTTGCAGATCCATAAGCGCTTCACCACACGCCTTCATCTGGTTAGTTAGCGTCACAACCCTTGAGAAATATGCAGAAATAGATTCATCCTCTTTCATCTGAAGCATCTCATACTTCTTCCTCAATGTCTGCAACTTCACCATCTTCAGTTTCTCATCTCCACCATACAAAGATTTCAGCTTTTCCCAAGCTCCTTTTGCTGTTTCTTCTTCAATTATCTTCTCGAATATGTCACAATCCACACACGGGTGAATCAAGAACAACACCTTGCCGTCTTTCTTTCTCTGATATTTGTGTGCAGCTTTCTGGGCTTCCGTAGCATCTACTTCCAATTCTGATATTCCATCATTCAAGATTTCTACAACATCTTGAAATCTGAAAATAACCTTCATTTGCGCCACCCAACGTTGATAGTTTTCACCTTTGAAAACCGGTAGATTCGCTGGAAACTGTGTTGATGTTGTTGATCCGTTTGCCATTAGATTCTCTCTGAATCACAAACAAGTTCTCGATACCATGTTGGAGGGAGATACTAGGAGCATCGATATATAGTGTAGGAATAAGCACCTTTATGAGAGACACACCACTTATCCACCTAAAACCTTAAGGTGATAGGTGAGTGGATTTTCCCACTTATATATATGCTTAAGTCTCCATATTCCTATCTAATGTGGGACTATTTCTCCACTTACTCACACTTGCTATATTATCCAACAACTATAAATCTATTATTTATTCTATGAATGGTAAAACTATAGGAACAAAAATATTCAACCACCCCCTTTAAAACGAAAATCTAGGAGACTCAAGAAGAAAAAAACAAGGAAGATGGAAAATAATGAGAGATGAGGCACAACTAAAGTAAGAAAAGTTTGGAATCAAGTGCAATTGATGACATCTGGATGTACACAACAAAGCTACATGAAAACTACCACCACCTTTGATACGAGATGAATCTTAACCTAGAACACAAACTGAGCGGCAACACCAAGTCAGAAAACACTAACTGGAGCTTCACCATAAAGTCACACAAAATCAACTGAGTCTACACCACCTCTCTCATTTACTCAACCAATTGCAAAGCATAAAAGAAGACTTAAAAAGAGAGAAAAAAATGTTGATTCAATCTTAATTGTTGTATTCTTTTGTGTACATCTTTTTATTGAAATCTTTTGTGTACATCTTTTGATGCCAAAACTTGTTTAATAACATATTGGTATGATTACTGAAAAATCTATATAACAAGATTCTGTTTCATGACATTATTATGAAATTCTGTTTGATGTCATCCTGGTTAGAAATTGGTTTAGTATCTTATCATTAACACATGATGTGCATTCTGATTTTATCATAAATGAAATTCTTTTTTGATGTCATTTTAATTTTGTAAACATTAATTACTAGTTATACAAGCATTTTAATACACTACAAAAAATAATCTCATTAGCAAAGTGATTTTCACGTCACAAAGTGGAAAATCACGCTACAACATGTTTTTTATGACATGGTTGAACACACGGCAGGGGAGCGTGTGACAACTTATTTGTAGCGTGAATTTCATGTCACAAAGTTGTGTCGTGAAAATTACGTCGCAACATTTTGCACATATATCAAATATGTTTCAGGAAGAGCAGATATGACAGAGGATGGGTCAGAGTCGACAGGAAATTTATGACATAATTTTCATGTCACTAATTTGTGACATGAAAATCAAGTCACTAAAATAACTGTTTTTGGTTTAAATTTAAATCTGAAATAAAAAAGTTAGAGACGTGATTTTCATATCACAACTTTGTGACGTGAAAATCACGTCACTAAAACAACTTTTTTTAATTAAATTCAGAAACAAATGTTTTATATTAAATTTTATTAAATAAAAATAAATTAATAAATATTAATAAGGTTTATTAATATATTAAATTAAAAAATAAAAATTACTATATAATAATAAATAAAATGTAATTAATAAATTAATAAATAAAAACTATAAATAATAAAAAAAATTAATTTAATATTACTAAATATAATATAAAAAAAGGTATACTTAATATCTTACACATTAAAATTTAAAAGCAAAATAAAAATTAAATAAACCCTACGGGTCTAATGGGTTGGGAAGCCTGCAAATGTTAAAATTATCGTCATTTTTCTCATCCATCGGTTCTTGACCACCAACTCCTTCATTTCCACCAAACATTTGATTATCGCTCATTTGGAATTGTATAAATCGCCGTATTTGCTTCTTCATATCATATTGCCTCATTGACATTGTCTCTATTAGCTATTGTTGCTCCGCCATGTGGGTCTTCATTTCCGCCCCACGTTGCTCTGACTCAATCTTTATTGTCGCCTCACGTTGCACTGACTCGTATCTCGCCTCAGATATTTCCAGTCTTCTTACTGTTTATAGCATGTCAGGTGTCAATTATGGTGGACGTGACGATCCTTTCTCATCTCTAACTCTTTAAAATAAAGTTCCATCCCCTCTTCTCAAGGTGTCCTCCAAATTTCCACCACCAAAAAAACACCCATTATGCCCCTTTTCGCCATTGACTTGACTCCAAATATAAAAATTCGCGTGTGGATTAAGCGGCTCTTAACCTCTCGGAGTATATTGAGGATATTATGAAGCAAAAATTTAGTGAGCAATATCTGATAATCCTTCTACGCATACAATAAAAAAATTAAGTTAAATATAGTTTAAACAACTTAGTTATATACAAGAATTAAATTAAATTAAATTAAATTATCTTAAATAATGAATGAAATATAGCCACGTGATTTTCACGCCAGAACATCTCAGTTTTCATGTGAAAATCACGCCACAAAGTTTCCATTAAATAAAAAAATATAAACAACATAAATTAAATAATTTACCATATCTTTTTGTGTATGTTCGTCAACAAAATCCCTTAATTTTCTTGTCTGAGTTTTTTTTAACCAGCTCCGTCATCAATGGTGGCCTCCCTAAACTCTTAGCCTAAATTATAAAATTCACTTTAATTAAAAATATGTATTATAAATCAAAATATAACTTCAAAAGGTGGTAATAATAATCATACGTCGAGCATGCTCAACAATACTTATGTTTCCAACTGCATTAAGACTATCCCCTTTTCAGATGCTCTCATTTTCTTTGTATTTTTAGATTTAGCCTTAAATCCTAGTGTATCTCAATAGACAAGAAATTCCTTAAAAACTTCTTTGCATATCTAATTGGGACATATTTTTCACGTTCCTAATGCTTTCTAGCACGTCGTAGCATGTCAGAAAGTCGTCTTGATGTTCTACCCTAATAATTTTTTTAACCACCCACTCGTTCATTTGTTCCCACTTACACTTTTCCTGCAATGTTGTATGACATTAAAATAAATAGTAAGATAATTATAATAAAAATTAATTTAAATAACAATAACTTCCAAAATAAATTAATTATACTTTAAATAACCTAAACCAAGCTTCTTTATCCGTAAAATCTTTAAAATTATTCCAAACTTGTTTATACATTTGTTGAATTACATAACTTCTACACTTGACAGCAGTCCGACTCGGCCCGAAACTAAACAACAATAATTTGAATTAGAATTAAATATAAATTTATATTAAAAATGAAAATTGTGATACGGTGGCAGAACCGACTGTTTTTACTGATTTGCGTTTTGCGTTTTTTGTTTGCAAAATGTCGCGGTAAGCAAGAGTCGCCACCGACTTTTATTTCATCCAACAAAGGAAAAGGAAAAAGAACATAAAAAACCTTTTTTTCGAGATATTCTGAGTACGGGGGGGGGGGGGGGGGGTAGATTATAGAAAGGGAAGGTGTTAGCACCCTTTCTATCCATGGTTTTCCACGGGCTCTTAGGTACTTGCTCATTTTTTTTAAACTGCTTGTGTGTGTGCTTGCTTTGAAAATGTTTTACTTCGTGATAACCCTTGTATCAGTCCTCAAGGGTGTGAGGAAGTTGGTTTGAAAATTTGTTTTGAAAGGTGTTGGTGTGAAAAGTTTTGTTGAGCAAGTACTTAAGATTCTACCTACTCGAAAAAAGATTGTTCGTTCTCGTTTCCTTTAGACAGTGATATCCTACTATTAAGGAGTAGGTAGCCCTGTCGTTGGAGTTTGTAAGGGACATTCGAAAGGGACAAGTACAATCACTAAAGCAACAGTTAGAAAACTTTAGTAGTAACCCTAGAGTCTTAAGATCTTTCCGAGGCAACATTCGAATGAGACATTTTGATCTTTTAGATTGGAGGGAGACCACTAAAATCTCTTATGCTTAATGACTGTTTACCGAAGGCAACCGAAGTGAGGTAAACCCTAGGAGTGAATATGTGCATGTGAATTTTTCAGTTATTTAGTCTTTGCACATTTAGGTGATCTACCGTTTTAATTTCAAGTAATCTTCCCATACAATCCTATTAACATACATCTAAGCAGTTTATAGTTTGCAGAAATTAAAAGTGCGAGAAAATAAAACCTAGCTATTACAAGACTTTGGCAGTTACATAATTATCTCGACTGAAAATAAAAATGCTGAATTTAAAACCCTAATTATTATTACAATCCCGGAGCAGTTACAATTATAATAAAAAATAAATAAAATGTGCGCGACAACTTAAATGCGAGAATGGTTAAAAACCCTAAAAATCTAATTGATGAAAATATTTGGGTTATTCTTGAGAAAAGACTTAATTAGGTTATATACAACTAAAACCCTAATTCTAATTATTTATAATTATAAAATGAAATTGAAATTAACCTAATTTAAACTAAATTAATTAATTCAAGAAAATAAAATATTTTATAAAAAAGGATTTTTATATGTTTTTGTGGTTTTTATTTGAGAAAAACAATTTAATTACACACTTAAAACCTAATTTCTAATTAGTTTTATTTACAAAAAAGAATTAAATTAACCTAGTTTCTAATTAAATTAAAATACATATTTTATATAAAAAAAGCTCTTTTTTGTGATTTGTTGATTTTATAATAAATTAAAAAAAGTAATTAATTTTTGGTGAAAAATAATTAAACAAATCAATTAAAATAAAAGAAATAAAAAAAATGAATTAAAAAATGGGCCTGTTTGCATTGCTGAAGGAGGGGGTACATTGTTGAATTTCCATGGCCCAATAGTCATCCAAGCCCAGTCAGCGCTTGGTTCCATATGGCGTTGACCCGAGGGTGCATCATGGTGTCTCATTGCTGGAGCGAACAGAAATGGAAAAGAAAATAAAGTTTTGCTGGGACCTAGGATCGAACCCAGGTCCTTATGTTCACCGATAACGCGCTCTTCCACTGGGCCAACTGGCTTGTTTGTTATTATACTGAAAACAAAAATATAATATGGCAAAATAAATGGTTAGTGGACAAAGCGCGCAAAATTTCAAATGGAAAAATAAATGGTTGCCACGTTATCTTCTTCTTCATTCTCTGTCGTCTTAGGTTAAGACCTATACCCACGGACAAACTTCTATGGCTAGAAACATGTACAACTCAAAAATTCACAAAACGCAATATAAATGAAATTGAAGACCAGGGTTCAACTGGTCATGATGTCACGGTCATCATGGTACCTTATTCATGGCTTAATTTTACCTGTAGCCAAAAACCCTAAAACGCATGTGGAAACCCTAACAATGGCAAGTACAAATATAGGCTTCAAAAATGCAATTAAACAATTCAGTCAGCTTGCATATATGATAAAGATCACAAATATGTCAATCAAATGTGTTAACAATGCAGGAATTGATGTAATCGATTTAAAGAAATAAAGCAAACCGTGTGAGTGATAGCGTGCGTTTCTGGGCACGAGAGGACTTGCAAATGATCCAGTTAGCTTCAGAGATGCTCCAGGATGCGATTGGCAATGTTGGAATGGCTTCAATTGTCCTGTAGCTTGAAATCCGATCCACACTTTTCTTTGAATATTTGGGGTTTTGTTCTTGCTTTTTCACGACTGCAACCCTTTTCTTATGCCTTGTACATGTTCCATATATATGTTAGAACGAATTAAGGTTATAAAATTGGCTTGTATCTTTGCAATTATAGAAGATTTGATTTGATTTCCATGCCATATGTAAACTTTCTATATTGAGCCAAATCATTCCTTTCTTGTACCAATCAGCCTTGATTCGTTTTGGCCTTGATATTTCAGCATATTTTGATTGCAAACCTGTCAAAAAAATCATATCAAAACATATCTTTTCCATTATTTGTCATTTATTTGATTTAATTCAAATTTTAATTAATAAAAAATCAAAATAAAATGAAAAATGAAGCAAATAATGTGTGGGTGAGTATTTAGGTCGTGGACCATATTATAAGTGAGGTGAAAGCGTAAAAGTTAGGCCCATTTGGCAAAAAAAAAGTAATTTTGAGCCTATTTGACTTTTGGCTTGCAAAAAAGATCAACTTTGAAAAGGCATATCTCCTCCAATTTTAACCCTAGAGAGGTGTTCTTGGACTTTTTAGGGATGTCCCCTAAGCAACCCTTTTGATCTCATCTCAATTGAGTCTTCCATGTTCATGTAAGGAGCTTTGACCCAAAAGGTGTTTTTGTTGACCTTTCAAAAGGACCCATAATGTAGAAATTCATATCTTTTTATGAGTGCATATTTTTAACTTGTGGACTGAAGATGAGTTGTAGGGAATTGTATCCTCTTCAAAATGAGCCTCGGATGGAAACTTTCTGATAAAGCATGTGGAAGTTATGCTTGGTCAAATTTTGGTTGACTTTTCCTAAGAAACCCTAATTTAGCAACTTTAGGGTTTTGATGAATTTAGGACATTCTTTGAAGAATCATGATCAACCCTTGATCAAATGATGAAAGTCACTTCAAAATGTTGATGTTTAAGGGTTGATAAAGGATATAACATCCTCCTCCAGGCTTCACCGAGGAATATCACACAAACTTCAATGGGGAAAAATGTTTCTATGTCTGTATTTCTACCGGGGGTTGCAATACTGATTTCAATAAGGTAGATGAAAACCACATCATCGAGATATCAACTGAAGATTTCGTACTGGCTTCATTGGGGAGAGAAACACTACATTTTAGAGGGGAACCCAAGATACATTCTTCAATACTGAGAGTGATGATTACACCAACTTCTTTGGGGAGAAATTATGAAACCTCATGGGGGTAGCAATTTTCAGAGAGACCCGTTATCTCGACTTTTCTTAGAGATTTAAGAGGTCAAATAATACAGCAAGAAATCAAAATTATGGGGATCTCAAATCAAACCCAACACTTGGCGGGAGAAAACCTAAAAAGTTGACAACTGTTTCAACAATTCTTAGAGAAGATATTACCCTTGTCTGGTTACTTGGGAAACAAATAACAACCATAATGCTAACACTGCAAAGGGCGATGTTTTGCAAATGATTCCATCTCAGCACACAAAGGGGAAGAGACTTTCATCATGTGAGTGAAGACCTTACTGGGGAATCTGGGATAGATACTTCATACCGTGCAAATCCGAAATTAAAATGAACTAAGACCTGACTGAGAAAAACAGGATCACAAACCCAACATGCACCACACATCAATTGGTATCATGTTCAATTATCTGAGAAGCACAAGAAGATCATACTCATACCAACAAAAGTGACCTGGGAGAGCCTTCCAGGGGAATTCATACTTCAAAAATTTCAGAGTTCGTCCATCCTTAGAGTCACTATTTTTGTTCTCCTTGAGTCACAAAATCTAAAGCAAGAAGTAATTTGTAAATTATTTTCAAAAAAAATAATTTGTTATTTAATCTGTTTGCTTTGAAAATTACTATCAATAATAAATGGAGTCTTTGTAAGAAGAATAAAATAAGAATCGCAAAGAATTGGGTAAAAGCTCGGGCTTTATTAATAGGATGGTAGTCTGCGAATGGAGAGACTCCATAGATGATTACAAAGTTTGGAAAATGGTAATATATATTGGAAAAGATACATTGAAATAAAATTACCACTATTCTCCCTAACAACTTTGAATTCCTGAGTGTTGTACCCCAAAATTTTCCCTCTCGTGTTTTCCAGGTTTTTTTTCTTCTTATATAGGTGGTCATAAGCATTTGATTAAAGGAAAAAATAAAATTTTTGAAGATGAACAAGGAGTCTTCGATTGGAATATTAACAAAATCTTTCGATTGGAATGTTAAAGGGCCTTTTGATTGGTATTTGGACAGGATTCGATTGAATGCCTAACCTTCTCCAAACTTGCCTCAAATTTCCAAGCTTTGATTGAAGCCTTGGCCTTTTGCTTATTTGTTGTATACAAGCTTCGACTGGGCATGGGTTTCCTTTGAAACAACATCCTTCGACCCGAAAAGGAAGGTCCTCCTATTAATGCTCCTTCAATTGCACCATCGGCTATGCATGCTGGCTGGATTCACAAATGCAATGGCTACCTACATGTAAGCTGGATTCCTGCTTCGTTTGGGCATTTGGTCTCTTTGGAGCAAGCTTAATTCTTGTTTCGATTGGGCATTTGTTTTCTTCAGAGTATGCTTGATTCCTGCTTCGACTAGGCAAATAATCCCTCTTTAGCCCGCCTTCAGCGCACAAGGAAAAAGGCTTCTTACGACTTGCCTTTGATGCACATGGAAAGAACCCCCTACAAGCGTGTTTTGATTCATCGGGACAAAAGCCCCTTCATGCCTGCCTTAGATTCACTAAGACAAAGATTTCCTTTCTGCTTGCCTTCAATGCATAAGGCCAAGACTCCTTAGCATAATTTCTGCATTATAGCCCCTTCGAAAGAGTATTCCAAAGGTCCAGTCTAAGGACATGCATTAGAGAGTCATTCGAAGAAGGCACAAAGGAGTGCACATGGGCTATTCAAAGAACATACAAATGGTGCCTTCAAAGGGGCATGCATTTGGTCTATTCGAAAGGCACATAATGGTTGAAAACAAGTGTTGTTTTGTCTTTTGATGGGTCTGGCCAAAGTCCTGCATGCTGCCCAACCCAAGCCTCATGCACCATTACATGACAAATGAGGCTTCGATTGGCCAGATGAAGTCCTCACTTAGGCTATTGGAATCAAGAAACTAAGGAAAATAAATGGGTCCAACAAAGGAACCATTTGAAGGCTATACAAGAAGTCCATTTGAAGGAGGCAAGCAAAGGCCCATTCGAAGGGCACACAAATGGTCCATTCAAAAGACCCCTTCGAAGGAGGCAACCAAAGGCCCATTCGAAGGCTATATAAGAGGTCCAGTTGAAGGGTACACAAGAGGTACATTCAAAGAAGCATGCAGAAGGCCCATTCAAAGGCTACACAAAAGAGCCAGTCGAAGGAGGCAACTTGAGGCCAATCGAAGGGCAGGGATTGAAGGCGTTCGAAAGAGGGAAGCGTGTCCAGGTTCATTCAAATTCAAAAACAGACAAGTTTCCATGACTTTTACAATGCTACAAAACTTCATTCATGGCTTTGAAAACATTTGTTTATGGCTGTTTAAACCAATGTCTTCTTATCCCCTCCCTTTTACTCTATATAAGCAGCGTACTTGCAAGCCAAAGGAAAGGCTTGCACACACATTGGAGATACGCTCCCCCATAAACCACCAAAGTTATAAAAATATCTCATAAGTGATCCAAATTGAAGCAATTTTCAACAATGTTCCACTCACCCCCTGAAATCTGCAAGAGACATTCCCAAGTATTAGACATGCCCCAACATTCATCGGAGCATCACTCACAATTAATTTGTTGGTAACTTATTTTCGATCTCAAACTAGCTAAACATTCAATTTTTAAATTCATATTAATCATACATTCATGTTATTGCTAATGTTTGTTATTGCTTTCATGTGCTACATGCAAGATTAAGCGCAGGGTTTAGGATCGTGCCATGTCTTGGGCACAATCCATTTTTTCTTTCGAATCTTAGGGTTTATGAGGTTGTAAGACAGATGAAGTAGCCTTTGATTCAGACCCAGAGGATCCTAATTAGGATTATGCAGCCACATGCTGTCGAATCTAAGGCTAGATTCGACCCAAATCTGGACTTGTGTCTTGTTTTCCCTAATAAATTTCCTGCAGGAATACAACATACACCCCCTAACAATATCCTCAACTGGATCGAAAGGCCATTTTTAAATGGATCGAAGGCTACCTTGTCCCTGGATCGAAGGATGACGCTCTTCATTGGATCGAAAGCTGACTTTTCATGGGATCGAAAGATCTTTCTTCTTATATTTTTATTTTTGTTGTTCATTTCTTTTCTATAGTTTTCTCTTTTTTTAAAATTAACATAAAAATAAAATAAAAAACATCACTAAAAAATTAGGATTAGATTTTATTAATTAAATCAATTTCTGAATTAATTAATTAATTAATTTTAACATCCTTTTCCCAAAAAAATTAAAATAAATTAGAATTTAGGTTTATTTTTATTTTTCTCAATTTATTTTCTTTTCATAAAAAACCCAAAAAATAAAATAAAAAAGATTTTATTCTTAGGATTTTAGACGTCTTTTCAAATTCGTGCGTAATTTTTCTTTCGCACTGTTTCATATTATTGTATCTGTCTCCTAGTTGTAATAGACTGTAATTAGGACTCTTTTATTTTATTTCTTTCCTTATTCTCCCCAAAGTTTAGACATGTAAATATCCCCCTCCCCAAAGCATTGTAATAGCATAGATTTAAATTCCTGCACTTTAAATTTCTGCAAAATATTAACTACTAGTAACTAGGCGTGTATGAAAAGACTGAAATCAAACGTTAGCAAACCCAATAACGCAAGATAAATAACTGAATTGAACACAATTGCACTTATGCACCTCTAAGGTACGCCCACTTTTGTTTCCTTCAGAAATAAAACAGTCATGAGGCAGGAACGCTTTAGCAAAGGCCCATAAATCAAAAGATCATAGTCCCTCGATGACCCTACAGTTACCTCTCGGTAAATGATCTAGTCCCTAAACAAAATTGCTAAAGCGTCTCCACAAGTTGCTTTTGTGAATGTATCGTCCCTTCGATGTCCCTCATACATCCAACAATAGGGCTACCTACTCTCTAATAGTAGGATAGCACTGTCTAAAGGATAGGAGGAAAATAACTACCCTTTTCGAGTATAAAAGTAGATAGCTGTTAGAAGTTTGCTCAAAACATTTTGCACTTACACAAATAATACTTTTTAAAAACAATTTTCAAAACATTTGCTTTGTTGACACTCTTGAGGACTGACACAAGATTTAAATGCAAAGCAAATCGCTGCACTAAGGCATTTCAAAACATTTTTCAAACACACAAAGCACAAAGGTATTTCAAAATGAGCAAACCTCTAAGAGCCTATAGATAACTACTGATGGAAAGGGTGCTAACACCTTTCTTTTCCATAATCTACCCCCTTACTCAGAATAATCTCGAAAAGGTCCTTTTCTATTCTTTTCACCCTTTTCTTAATTTAGATAAAATAAAAGTCGATGGCAACTCTTGCTTACCGCAACATTTGCGAATACAAAATGTAAAACCAGTATTACACAGTCGGTTCTGCCACCGTATCACAGAACTGGCGACTCTGCTGGGGAAATATAAAAAGTGGGGTTACCTTATAGTTATTTCATTTTAAAACTTTTTTATTTGCTTGCTTTGTATGCTTTATCTTTGGAGGGTTGTTTGGGTTGTTACCATAGATCTTACACCCGGATCTGGGGGCATCTTTTTAGGTAAACAACAATAGATCGTGGAGATTGTACGACATAGACCAATATGGTTGAAGCGATAGCTGTGTTGGTGTGACACTTTGGTTGGTACCAGTATCCCTTGTGTTGAATACGGGGTCGCCGTGTGGTGTCATGAAGCACTAACGGACCTTAGAACCTTAGTTGAACAAACATGGCCATTAGAAAGTAGTGAGATAGTCGGCCTCGGTGTAAAGCTGGGGATTGGTTGATAATCGATGCTACACTCATTGAGATTGGACTTTCGAGATGTTTCAGCTACGAGAAAAGATTGCTAAGCTGAGACAATACATGATAAAGAAAGATTGGTGATATTGAGACTCTTTAGAACCCTGTTACTATTTCTAGGACAGGTTTGAACCAACTAAACTTCAAGAGGGTATTTACCTATAAACTCCATACAATCCTAAACCTAAGGTCTTGTGTGTTTTGATTGTGTGTGTTTATTTTGCTTAGACATGACATCATGCATCATAACATCCATTTTTTATTACACTGACCATTTCAAGGACCAAGGGAATTTATCTTTGTTCTGCAGATCATGGATTTCGCTCTTAGAAATACCATCCGAATCAGCTTCATGAGAATACCTCTCCAACTCAAAGAGCTAGTATCAAGGGTTCCCGAGACTTCCTCATTTACCAAGAACTATGGTCAACTTCTCAATTTGGTTACCTCGGGTTTTGATGAGAAGATGATGAGTGTACTCTTTCAATTCTTTGACACTAAGCACCATTGCTTCACCTTTCCATATTATCAGTTGGTGCCCACCATGGAAGAGTTCTCTCAAACATTGGGTATACATATTCTTGATCAGACGCCTTTCACCGATTTAGAAGAATCTCCCAAGCCAGAAGTCATTGCAACAACTTTGCATTTGAAATAGTGAGACATTGTATCCAACTGGGAAACAAGAAGTGGTGTTAAGGTTTTTCTAGCAAAGTTTCTGTACGAGAAGGCTCACCAATTTTAGGATGATTTGGATTTCCAAGCTTTTGAGGAGGTTCTGGCCCTTCGAATCTATGGTTTAGTGGTGTTCCCTAATCTATACTTTCTCATAGATGTGAATGCTATCAAGGTTTTCCTCTCTCATAGCCCTGTGCCTACTCTACTCGGGGACATCTTGCATACCCTCCACACTCGCACCATGAAGAGAAAATGGATTCTTATGTGTTGCGTGCCATTGTTGTAAAGGTGGTTTATTTCTCACCTCCCTAAATCAGTATTGAAGAATGAAGAAGGTTTGGGTTGGTCACAAAGGATAATGCCACACTAATGTCCCACTACTTGGCATTAGGGGAGGCATAACATGTAATCCTTCTCTGGATTTACGACAATTTGGTTATGCTCGAAGGGATGGTCCATACGATATGCTTATACGGGGCATTATGTTTAACTACGAGGATGATTCTCAAGGGTATCGTCAAAGGTTTATACGAGTTTGGGGTATGGTAAACAAATTTGATACCAGGACTTTGAGGCCTAAGACTTCCATCCTAATGGACCCTTATCTCAAATGGGTATGAGCTCACGCTCAGAACCTTATAATGTCGTATATAGCTATCTTACCAGTGGTTGTGGAGCCCATTTCCGAAGGGGATATTCCTTATACAGTTCTCCATCCTGACATGCCCACTGATCTTGAAGAGCTGCATAGATCCTGGATTCAGTTGAAGAAAGAACGGGATACCTTTAGAGATTATTTCTATGTCAATGAGAAGAAAGTCTTGGAGCTTGCGAAGCAACTTCATGAAGAGAAAAATCTTAATGTCTATCTCGACACGAAGAGGAAGCACCCATGGGAAACCTGATGTCTTAGATTTTAGAATTTTTCAATTGTAAGCCTAAAAAGGAAATTGTATTTTGAATTCTACTAATAAAATCTTTGTTTCATTTTGGTTCACAAATTTAAATTTCATGGAGTCCTTGAAAACATTGCATGCATATATCACACATATCATTGCATAAACAGGTCTCAAGACAGGTTTCTTATCTTGTTCACTGTTTATTTCAGCAATGGCTCGTGAACAAACAATTAAGGAGCTTCAGGAATAGAATGCCCAATTCCAAGAAATGTTCCTGAATCTGGCCAAGGGACAAGAAGACTTGAAAGCTATGATTCTCAAGGATAAGAAGAAGAAAAAGAGGCCAGTGGTTGTTCTGAATTTGGGATGAAGGTTCAAATGATCGGTGAAGCAAGTTTCAGAGCTCGCAACTCCGTCAAGAGAGAGAGAGAAAATCAGGATGGAGAGCCAAGAGAAGAAGACCACAGTACAAGGGAGTCTGAGGAAGATGAACTTTACTATTCTGAGGAGCAGTATCCTCCTGCTGATGACAAATACAAACTGCTGGAGGATCGGCTCAATTCCATGGAGATCCAAAGGGTACTCGGGTTGGATTTTGAAGAGCTAGGACTGGTCTCAGGGGTGGTCATCCCGCAGAAGTTCATGCTCCTTACATTTGCTAAGTACGATGGTGTCTCCTGCCCTAAGCTACATTTAAGGTCGTATGTCAGGAAAATCCAACCCCACACTACTGATAGGGATTTGTGGGTACACTTTTTCCAGGAAAGTTTGGTAGAGACTTAGCTGGAATGGTTCTATCAACTAGAAAGAACCAATGTTCATAATTAGGAAGATCTGGATGCTGCTTTCTATAAGCAGTACCAATATAATGTTGACCTCGCCCTGACTCGTACATAGTTGAAAAGCATGTATATGGGTTCCAGCGAGGGCTTTAAGGACTATGCCCAAAAATGGAGAGACCTTGCGGGAAGAGTCCAAACTCCATTGTCTGATAGGGAGCTGGTGGACATGTTCTTGGGCACATTATCTGGGAAATTCTTTAACCACCTGATTGGAAGTTCTTCTGTTGGGTTCACAGAATTGATCTTGACAAGTGAACGGGTAGAGGATGGCATTAATAGTGGTAAGATACAGAGGGATACATCCTCCAGTGCTGCAAAAAAATCATTCACAGGGAAGAAGGATGTTAGTGCTGCTTATGGTCAAAGAAATCTTAACAAAACTGAGCGTCGTCCGACGGTAGGGGCTGTTATGATTTCCAATTTTGCATCAAACCGGCAACTGAATAATCAGTCCATAACAGATAAGCCAAGGTGACAGTTTACCCGGATTAATATGACCCTATCTCAAGTTTTACCACACCTGCTGAAATCCAATTTGGTTACCCTGAAAGAGGCACCCAAGAATCCCAACACTACATCTCCTCACTACAATGAAATTGTTCGGTGTGCTTACCATTCTGAAAGTCCAGGCCATGATACAAACGACAGTTGGACTTTGAAGAATAAAGTGCAGGATTTGATTGAAGCAAAGGAGATTGAATTTGAAGCTCCTGAGACTCCTAATGTTATTATTGCCCCTATGCCCAAGCACGGCCGTGGCATCAATGCTATTGATGATGACATGTTTGTTGCTTTTGTGGATGAACTAGCTACTCCACGCTTGACTATTAAGAAGAATCTCTTGCAGGCCGGTTTATTTCTGGGTTGTGGCAAGGGTTTCCACTTATGTTTGTCCTTACCTAATGGTTGCCATTTGTTGAAGGAAGGCGTTCAGTGCCTGATGGATGATAAAGAAATCGTGTTTGAGAAGACTCCAGTTACAAGTTCTCCATGTGAAGATGTTTCTATCATTACCATTTCCGCCAATCCTCCCAAGCTCTCCTCCAAAAGACCTGTCAGGATTACATTTGTTCCAAAAGTTGCTCTATTGATAATTACTTTCCCTGGACCTATACCATATTCCTCGGATAAAGCTGTTCCATGGAATTATGGGGTTGACGCCTATTACCACGGCGTCAAGCAAGATTTGCTTATTGTTAAAGATAAAGATGCTGAAGACTCTGATCTTGACATTAGTAATATCACCGGGACCAGTAAGATAACAAGAAGTGGAAGGGTTTTCTCCCCCGAGATCTCTCCTCCTAAAACTATGGCTACTCCTGTGATCATCCCTGATGCTACTCCTATCAGTATTCCTATGACTACTCCTACTGTTAGTCCTACTGTTATCCCTACTACCGAGTTGGCCGAGACTCGGGGCAAAGAGGTATTGATTGAGCCTGTCCAGATGAAGCCACATCCAGGAGCCATTCCTGAGGCTTCTAAAAAGGAAATGGAAGAAATCTTAAAGATAATCAAGAAGAGTAACTACAACGTGGTTGAACAACTGGGGCAGACCCCTTCCAAGATCTCAATGCTGGACCTGCTACTGTGCTCTGAAGCCCATGGCAAGGATTTAGTAAAATTCCTCAAGACTGCTCAGAGGCCTCAAGAAACCTCCGCTGATCAATTTGAAGACTGTGTGGCCAGTTTGACTGTTGACAATGGGCTAGGTTTCTTTGATGCTGATCTGACTCCTAGAGGAAGGAAATATAATGATGCCATGCATGTCTCTATCGAGTGCAGGGGCACTACTTTGGCCCATGTTCTAGTGGATACAGGTTCATCACTGAATGTTCTGCCCAAGAAGGCCCTTGATAGGTTAGATTGCAAAGGATTGACTCTAAAGCCTAGTAACATTATGGTGAGAGCCTTCGACGGTTCTAAAAGAATGGTGTATGGGGACGTGGACATCCCTATCAAAGTGGGTACTCATAATTTTAATTCCACTTTCTATGTGATGGACATCCACCCATCTTACTCCTGTTTATTGGGTCGACCCTAGATCCATGGGGCTGGCGCAATGACTTCCACCCTACATCAGATGCTGAAGTACCAAGTCAATGGGAAGATTATCATAATTCATGGGGAGGAGGAGTACATGGTAAGCCACCTGAACTCTTCCAGGTACGTTGAAATGGACGACGAGTTCATTGAGACCCCCTGTCAGAACCTTGAGGAAGTTCCACATACCGTTGTTACAACCAAAACCTCTGCCAGTATTCCAAAGACTACCAGGCCTCCACTGAAGATGGCTTCTCGGAAAGATGCCAAGGCAGTTGTTAAAGACCATGTCATAATTTCTTTTGTATAGCACATCTTCATTGAGGAAAAAGCTGCCTGCCAACCTTCTCAATGTCTTTCTATCTTTATTTGACGCACCGACCGAGTATTCTTGAGTTTAGAGAAAATGATTTATATCATAATACCAAAGTTTTTCATCTGAAATTTCCTCTGTTGTAAACACATGAGTCGGTTTATCCAAACGTTGCTCTGTGATACGAGGCATATCGTTCCAAGTATTCACTTGATACATAGAAGCCAGAGTTGCCAAAGCATCCACCATTTGATTTTTATCTCTAGGAATATGATGGAATTCAACTTTATTAAAGAAGGGTAATAACCTTCTAGAATAGTCTTTGTAAGAGATCAAGCCAAGGTGACGAGTATCCCATTCTCCTTTAATCTGGTTTACTACCAAAGCTGAATCACCATATACATATAGAACTTTGATTCTGAGATCAATGGCCTCCTCGAGACCCATGATACAAGCCTCATACTCTTCCATATTATTGGTACAATCAAATGTTAGCCTTTCCATAAAAGGAATGTGTGATCCATGAGGAGTGATAATCACAACACCAATTCCTTTCCCATAGGAATTCACAGCTCCATCAAATACCATGCCCCAACGAGATTCAGGATCAGGACCTTCCTTAGGAAACGATTCATCACAATCTTTCACTTTCAGAAACATAACATCCTCATCAGGGAAATCATATTTAACAGACTGATAGTCATCAAACGGTTGGTGAGCAAGATAATCTGCCAACACGCTACTTTTTATAGCCTTCTGAGTACGATATTCAATTTCATATTCAGACAACAACACCTGCCAACGGGCAATTCTCCCAGTAAGAGCAGTCTTTTCAAAGATATACTTAATTGGATCCATTTTGTAAATTAACTAAGTAGTATGATTCAACATATATTGCCGCAACCACTTTGCCGTTCTGGCCAGAGCACAACATGTTTCCAGCATAGAATGTCGCAACTCACAGTCAGTAAACTTCTTGCTGAGATAATAAATGGCGTATTCCTTCTTTTTTGTTTCATCTTGTTGTCCCAAAATATATCCCATAGAATTATCTAACACTCTTAGATACATTGTTGTACCCCAAAATTTGCCCTCCCATATTCTCCAAGGAATTGCCAAGTCAAGCTACAAAACTCCCCAAGGGTTGCACAGTGCAAAGGTCTCCTATACAGTCAAGATTAGGGTTTTGTGTTCTGATCAAAAAAATGAAGTTTCCAAAGGCCCAATCAAGTCTCACATGCCTACAAATATGGTCAAGTATCCTCATATCAAGTTTCAAGTCATTCAGCTCAAAATTGCACAGTCAAAACCCTAATTGCACTACAGTCAACTGTAGGGGCAAAATGGTCATTTGACAGTCAAAAGTTCAAATTTTTGGTCAACATATCATTTTGAAGTCACAAACATCATTTGATCAATGCTTGATCATGATTCTCAAAATTTGGCTCAGAAAATCATCAAGATGCAAAAGTTTCCTTATTTGGACAGCTGAAAAAGTCAACTGAAATTGACCAGGGCATAACTTTCACATGGATTATCAGAAAAATTCCATCCAAAGCTCATTTTGAAGAGAAAGACATTTCCTACAACTCATCTTCATACTTCAAGTCCAAGAAATGCTCTCACAAAAAGTTATCAATTTCAACATTATAGGTCATTTTCAAAAGTCAACAAAAAGTGACTTTAAGCAAAAGGCCATAACTTGAGATTGGTAAATCAAAATTACATGGGACCAAAGACATTGGTTAGAGGACTCAAAGACCTTTCCAAAATGTCCAAGAACATGAGAAAATCTTAAATATTGAGCAAGTTATGCCTTGTGGAAGTTGGGAAATTTTTGGATATTTTGAAAAGTCAACTTTGATCCAAATGACCTAAAATTGCTAATGGGCCCATTTTTCTTCCATGATTCATCATTCCAAGCATGTGCACGACCACTTGGCCCAAAGGGAAGTATTTTCTCATTTTTTATTTATTTATTTGAATTATTATTTATATTAATTCATTTAAATTATTTAAATACATGAAAAATATCTAACTTGCCTTAACAAATCTTTTTATACATGTTTTGCCATCAAGATTTCGTGCACATGCTAATTAGGAAAGAATTGGATTGATTGGATGCTAATTGGCACAAGAACACTTGAAAAAGATATGAAAAGATCTTAAGAAAATCAAATATGCAAAACCATTATTGCATTGGATTTTAGTGAGTTTTGTTTAACCTAATGCATTCCATACAAATACTTGATCATAACCCTAATGCAGATAGACTGAAAGCTGCGCAAGAAACCTCATTGACAAACTTGGAAAAACTCCATAAAACTCAATTCTGAAAACAGCTTTTTAGGTCGATTCAAAGCATAATATTGGTTTCAATAGCTTGCCAAGGTTGCCCTGATCACATTCCAATCATTACCATCCATTCAAACCCCAAGAATTGGTAATATGAACCGGAACTGTATCAAACAAATTTCATAATCGCATATCCCATTCCATGCATTATCTGTGAAATTTATCCATGGATTCATGTTCACTATGAAGTTCTGAAGCTAACCCATATATTCAATTGCTTTTTTCTATGCTATACGCGATTTTGCCATGTTTACTTTCTAGGGTTTGCATGATGTAAATTTGGGGCTTTTGAAACGAAGTAAAATTGAGACTCCAAACCACCACCATTAGCTTCAGCACGTCCATACGAAGAGGAAACACCACTCGCGATTAATTTATGGACACCATGGCGCTAGTCGCTATTTTCTTGAAACAGGTCTTAGGCCACGCACATAAAACCGTTGCTTTTGTTTTTGTTTTACAGGGATAGTGAGGAAGATGATTTCATGTCACACGCTGATTGGCTTATTCAAAATCTCGCGCGCGTTTCCAAGGCCACTAACCTTTTCTTTTATATTATTTGTTTGATATTATATATTAAATGTAATTCAAGCGCTTCAGTGGCAGGTGTATCCCTTTGCAAAGTCCAAGACCTGGGTTCGAGTCCCAGGTCTGTATAATCTCCAATGTTATTTTTCAATGTAAATTCTCATGCAGCGCCCAAAGTCAAGACTACCATAGGCCTTCAAGAACCCTACAGCCACGCGTCCTGGAGATCAAATCAAGGGCGTGGATTGAAAGTGTACCATAAACCCTGGTCAAAGTGACAACACGCTAATGGCAAAAGTCAATGGATCTGAAGCTTGTTGGGCCAGATTGCTAAGGCCTGCACCTCCATATTGGGGCCTGAACCCCCCCTGGTTTGCAATTTTCATTTTTATTTGATTTTTAATTATTATTTTATTTGCTTCATTGTTTTAATTTAATTAATTATTTTTACAAAATACAAAATATCATAAAAAGTCAGAAAAGATAAAAAATATAATAAATATTTTATTCTAATATTTTCATAAATAAATACATGTAATTATTTAGTTTTAATTAGGTTGCAATTTTAATTCTTTTTAACAAAAATACAAAAAAAGATAGAATTAGGTTTAATTGATATTTTTTTATTCCTTTTAATTTTCCCTTTTACCATAATATTATTTATTTATTTATTTTTATAATTAAATTGTACATAAATAGCTTAGGTTTAAATTAGGTTAAAAAACTCCAATATTTTCTTAATAACTTAAAAATAATTAGAACTAGGTTTAACATTTTATTTTAGTTTTAATTAATTCCTTTTTATTAAATCTAAAAAACATAAAAATACCAAAAACATTTTCTTTTAATTTTAATTTTAATTCCTTATTAATTTAATTTTGCAAAAGGGTCCAATGCCCTCGTTTCGATAATTCTTTAATTTCGCATATTTATTTTATTTCGCTCAAATAATTATGTATCTCTCCCAAAGCTTTGTAACAATTATTTCTCGCACTTTACTTTATTTGCTTTATTTATTTTCCGTCAAATCGGGTCCGGTTTAATTTTGGCGATGTGGACCCGCGCCTTTGTAATAGCTTTAGATTTACTTTTCCTCGCGAACTTTTAACTGTTAACAAAAAGCATGAAAGAATGTATGGACCATAATAAAATCAAGCGTAGATCACTTTAACATGACAAGACAAATACAAACGAATCTGACACACGAATCGCACACACCACCCCTAGGGTACGCTTCACTGTTGCCTTACCTCGAAAGGTGATCGTCGAGTAGAGGATGTCTTAGTAAGTCCTCATGATCCGGGAACCTGGCATGAGGGTAGCTTCTAAGGTGTCTTCCCATTGCTCTGGTGATCACCATGTCCCGAACCTCGAATTGACCCGAACACCTCCAACGGTGGTGCTACCTACCTCTCAATGGTGGGATGGCACTGCTTTAAAGGACATTTACACAGACGAATTCCTGAGGGTAGGTAGGTTCTCGTAGATACTTGCTCTCTTCAAAAACAAACAAAAATCTTTTCACACCGACACTTTTCAAAAGCTTTCAAAGCAATTTTTCAAACACTCTGACACAAGAGTCGATCTGAAACTTTCAAAGAAATTTTTTTTAAAACCCACATTGAAAAGCAAACAAACATTTTTGAAAACACAATGAGCAAGTATCTAAGAGCCCATGGATAACCATGGATAGAAAGGGTGCTAATACCTTCCCTTTCTATAATCTACCTCCCGAACCGAGAGCAATCTCTATAAGGAATTTTTCTGTGCTTTTGTCCTTTCCATTTGGAGAAAATAAAAGACGGTGGCGACTCTTGCTTCCGCGACATTTCGCGAACCAGCGTTAAACAGTCAGTTCCAGATCCACCGATCACAGAACTGGCGACTCTGCTGGGGAATAAAACTTAAAGTGGGGTGTACCTTAGGACTAAGATCACTGTGTTTTCAATTGCTTTCCTTGTGTGCTTTAAAATTGTGGGTTGCTTGGGAGTTCTATAGATCCTAACCCAGATCTAGGGATACCTTTCTTAGAAAGTAGCAACAAGGCTGTGAGGGAACTGTGCGGGGTATACCGACATGGTTGAAACAGTCTGCTACGTTGATGTGGCACTTTGGTGTGTACCGGTAACCCTTGAGTTCAGTCAAGGAGAGTACGGGGCCTCCGCGTGGTGTCGTGAAGCATCAACAGACCTTAGGAACCTTAATTGAACCATCTTGGCCTCTTTAGGGTAGTGAGATAACTGACTTTGGTGCAGTCCGAGGTTGGTTGATACTCGATACTACACTCAATTGAGGGTTGCTTTCCTGGAATATTTCGGTCGCCAGTTCAGTGGCTAAATCGAAACGATGAACAATGAAAGCAATCCCGTGATATTGGGAACTTTAGAACCCGGTTACTTTGATTAGGACAAGTTGAACCCACCAACTTCAAGAGGGTACTACCCAGACCCCATGCTGGCCTAAACCTAAGGGCTCTCTCTTGTGTGACTTGTGTGCCTTCGTACTTGATTATCTGCATGCTTGTGACCTAACACTTGTTTCCTGCAGGTTTTGTTTCAGTCCTTAATTAGGACTCATAACAGGGTTACTGACATCATCCCATGCATACCATAACATCATACCATTGCATACATCCTAACCCATTTCAAGGATCTCAAGGGCTTGTGATGCAGGTCATGATGAATCAAACACCCAGCAAGGGGCAAATGGGATTTATCTTCCTCTAGTCAAGGTTGTCAGGGGCTATGACCCACTGGATATGGTGAGACTTTGACCCTTGAAGAAGGATTTTCTACAACAGGAAGTCTCTTCAATCAAGTTACCGGTTTTCAACTCTAACAAGTTTCTCTGTTTACCCCGCGAGATCCTTGAAATCATTGCATGCATATCATACATCTCATTGCATTGCAGGTATCCCTTTGACAGGTTGCTTACCCTTCTTCGCTGTTTATTTCAGCCGATCGTCATGAATCCTGAATCATCAGCTGAGCAGTCTATCAAGGCCCTCCAGGCTCAGAACGCCCAGTTCCAAGGGCTGATCATGAATTTGACCCAGGGGCAACAAGATCTGAAGGCTCTGCTCTTGAAGAAGGACAAGAAGAAGAAGAGGACTGTTTTGTTCAGCCCCAGACGCAGATCTGGGAACACACCGCAGACTGAAACTGAGAGGACTACTCCGTCTGTGAGGGAAAGCAGTCACCATGAGAGAGAGGTGCCTAGTCCAGTGGTCTCCGACAACGAGACAGATTTCAACGACGAACAATATCCTCCAGCTGAGGACAAGTATAAATAGCTGGAGGATAGGCTGAATGCTATGGAGATCCAACAGGTACCTGGGCTGGATTTTGGAGATCTGGGTTTATCAACTGGTGTGATTATTCCTCGGAAGTTCAAAGCACCATCCTTTACCAAGTATGACGGGGCGTCTTGTCCCAAGTTACATCTCAGGTCCTATGTTCGGAAGATTCAACCATATACGGTGGACAAGAATTTGTGGATCCACTTCTTCCAGGCGAGTCTTTCAGGGACTCATCTCGAATGGTTCTATCAGCTAGATGGGACCAAGGTTCGTAACTGGGAGGAGTTGGCTACTGCTTTCTACAAGCAGTATCAGTATAATGCCGACCTTGCTCCTACACGTACCCAACTCCAGGGTATGTCGTTGGGATCAAGCGAAGGTTTCAAGGAGTACGCACAAAGATGGAGAGACCTTGCTGGAAGGGTACAGCCTCCGTTAACTAACCGGGAACTCGTTGATATGTTCTTAGGGACCCTATCCGGGCCATTCTTCAATCACCTCATTGGTAACTCATCTGCTGGATTTACCGACCTCATCCTGACTGGCGAAAGAATTGAAGCTGGTATCAAGAGTGGGAAAATTCAAGAGGCCACACCTTCTGATATTCATAAAAAGACTTACACGGGAAAGAAGGAATCTAATGCTGCATACAGTCAAAAGAGTCGCCGTGATCAACATGCAGGGGCAGTCATGATCTCTGGTTCTGCGCCACGCCGTCAACCACAAAAGGGAAACCAGCAAAGGCCGGACGGGCCTAAAAGGCAATTCACTAACATTAACATGCCATGGTCACAAGCATTGCAGCACATGTTGAAGATGAACTTGATTGCAGTAATTAACCCTCCGGCAAATCCTAAGACCTCCTCTCCAAGCTATAATCCAGAAGCAAGGTGTGCTTATCATTCTGATAGCCCGGGGCACGATACTGAGGACTGTTGGGCACTGAAGTACAAAATTCAGAATATGATCGATGCCAAAGAGATCGAGTTCGAGCCTGCCGAGACTCCCAACGTGATCACTGCTCCATTGCCAAAACATGGCTAGGATCGAGAGATTTTTGTTCATTTGAATTCAAGTTGTATTTTTCTTTTCTTGTTCAGATAAACAATTATCATGTTAAACTCTTTTATTTCATGAATGCATTACACATGTCTGTCTTGATTTAATTATGTTTACTATGCTTAAAACTGCTTTCATATTTTTGCAATGGTCAACTCTTAATTGAAAATTCTAAACCTCTTGAGGGAGGATGACGAAAACGATACCACAATCTACAGTATGCTTTTGAACAAACCCCGCTGATGAAGTACAGGCATTATTTCAATCCCTAAACACTGGAGTTATAAGGATGATAATCCCTCGTCAACCCATCAGAGCCAAAGAAGTAGGAGTTTTTATTTTCGAAAATCAAGACCCTTAATCATAACCTGGGGCATGGTAGTTCTCTCAGTTGATCCAAGTGCACAATGAATGGCACCAAATGAGTTTTTTTCAAAAACAAAAGACAGTGATGGTTCCGAACAATCATAAGGACAGGCAGTCATTATCAAAAAAAAAATCATAAATGAAAAGCCCAAAAAGTCAAAACCCATGAAGGAGACTTACAAAACTGGGGCATCCCGCTGACTGTGATTCCAAAAAAGGAAACAGTTCAGGCAAAAAAAAAAGAAAGGGATAACAAAAATCAAAAAAGAAAGAGGTCCTACAAACCCTCAACAAAAAAAGGAGATGACTGCCTATTCAAATAAACGTCCAATATCTGAACCATCATTGGAAAATCAGAGTAAAGACTCAAACAAGGTCTAACGTATGATCAACTGAGTTTAGGTGTGGAGAACATCACGAAGAGCGGGTGGGTACAAACAAAATTTGAGCCTCTATCCTTTGTTTCTTAAACCATGAACCAGGCCACGTTATAACCCTTAAAAGTCCTAGCTGAAGCATGGGTTAATTCGAAAGCATACTGTTACAAAGGTATCCTGACTCCTGAAGGTTTGCTGTAAAATCTTGAGTTGACACCGCTTTGTATTACAAAAAATGCATTTTCAAAATTCAAGACAGACATAGGCTTTTGCATTCTTAAAATAACCTTGTTTGCATATGACTGTTTGTTTGAACAGCAGGGAAATTCGCACGATGAACACCTTGTGAACAGAAGTACCTCCAATCAAGGGGCACAGTAGGAGCATTGCCCATTATCTGGGGCATGGCAAAATACTTCCAACAGGGGCAACTCCCTACATTCTGAGAGCGTGGGCATAGTCGAAAAATACTGCGCCTAATCAAAGACCCGCTAGGTTGACACATCTAGGCAAAAATAAGGGCTTCCCGGCGAACCAAAAGGGTTCGGGCAAAATGAAGGGATGAAACGAAAAACATGTACACCCGGCAAGTCGAAAACCTGAAAGGGCGGCTTGGGCAAAAATGGGTATCCCGGTGGACTGAAAACCCGAAAGGGCGGTCCAGGCAAAAGTTAGGGATCAAAGCGTACGACTATGTCCCGGCATCTCGTCACTTGTCTACCCGAAGATTTGTCAATCACCCACACAGGTATCCTCTTCCCTCATCTCCGAAGCAGGGGCAATAATGAGTTATCCAGGCGATCCAATCGCTCTGTCAACCAAAGTACAAAGGAAAAATCAACATAAGGATGATTACCATCTACCTTTACAAATTCCAGGTCGTGGGTTAACATCCGAAACCAAACAGGACAATCATCCACTTAATCAAAATCATATAACCCTACCCCGGTTCCTCCTAGAAATCTTACATGGATTTATCCCAAAGTAACCTGACCCCGGTTCCTCCTAGAAATCTTACATGGATTTATCCCAAAGTAACCTGACCCCGGTTCCTCCAGAAGTCTTACATGGACCTATCTCAAGATGACCTAACCCCGGTTCATCAAGAAGTTTTTACACGAACTTATCCTGCAGTAACCTAACCCCGGTTCCTCTAGAAGTCTCACATGGACCTATCTCAAGATAACCTTACCCCGGTCCATCAAGAAGTTTTTACACGAACTTATCCTACAACAACCTAACCCCGGTTCCCCCAGAAGTCTTACATGGATTTAACTCAAAATAACCTCACCCCGGTTCATCCAGAAGTTTTTACACGAACTTATCCAAGAAACCTAACCCCGGTTCCTCCAGAAGTCTTACATGGACCTATCTCAAGATGACCTAACCCCGACTCATCAAGAAGTTTTTACACAAACTTATCCAAGTAACCTAACCCCGGTTCCTCTAGAAGTCTCACATGGACCTATCTCAAGATAACCTTACCCCGGTTCATCCAGAAGTTTTACACGAACTCATCCCGAAACAACCTAACCCCGGTTCCCCTCAGAAGTCTTACATGGATTTAGCTCAAGATAACCTCACCCCGGTTCATCAAGAAGTTTTACATGAACTTACCCCACCAAACAACCCTACACCGGTTCCCTCTCTTCAAGATACAGTTTTACATGGACTCGTCACCCAGAAACCCTACACAGGTTCTCCCTTTCCAAAAAAACGAAGTTTTACACGAACTCGACATCAAGCAACCCTACATAGGTTCCCTCTTTCAACTTACAACATTACAGTTCAAAATCTCCCCAGGAGAATCCAATCCAGTTTCCCCAGGAAAGTTGGAATTCATATCCCCAAGCAGTAAGCTTATCCCCAGTAGATTCTGGAAGCTTATCCCCTCGCGGAGCACGAACGCGTCGTCCGGCTTGATTTAAAGAGTTATTCCCTTAACAGGATATAACTGGGTTATCCTCAGCCAAAAGCCACGGAAAGGTCGTCGTTAACGCAGTCCTCGTATCCCCAGCGAAGTCTATCAACACTTCTAACTACAAGGGTATCCCCAGCAAAACTACTAACAACACTCAACAAAGCATCCCTCTCCCCACAGAGCATTGCTTCCCAGCATGGTCGTTTGAGTATCTTTTCTCCCTGCAGAATCTTCCATTTTCCAAGTGTATTCCGCAACGGAGTCATCTTCTCCTGCCGGTATTCTTGCAATTATTGTCCCCAGCGGAAGCAAAATCTATTCCTCAACATCAGCCCAGGATACGACTTCCCGGCACCCGTCAAGGATTCACTTTCCTAGACGAAAACATACATTCCTAAACATCACATATAACATGCATAACTCATCATATCATACAAATCTCATTTATGTGGAGAACATCATTGCTTGATCCATATCATGCATTGCATATGACTGACCTTTACCTTTCAGGAAAGACGCAGTTAAAATGCTCAAACATATTTCAAAGCCTTCTCTAGTCCAGCTAAATCGACTCCCAACAGATTTTTCTGATAAAGACTCAGCAGAAGTTATGGTCCCCTCTCCGGCGGTGAGTGAGGTGGTAATTCCTTTTTCAGATGTTTCCCTCTCCGACGGTGAGTGAGGTGATAGTCTCCTATGGTCCCCTCTCCGACGGTGAGTGAGGTGGTAATTCCTTCTTCAGATGTTTCCCTCTCCGACGGTGAGTGTGAGGTGATAGTCTCTTATGGTCCCCTCTCCGACGGTGAGTGAGGTGGTAATTCCTTTTTCAGATGTTTCCCTCTCCGACGGTGAGTGAGGTGATAGTCTCCTATGGTCCCCTCTCCGACGGTGAGTGAGGTGGTAATTCCTTCTTCAGATGTTTCCCTCTCTGACGGTGAGTGTGAGGTGATAGTCTCTTATGGTCCCCTCTCCGACGGTGAGTGAGGTGGTAAGTCCTTTTTCAGATGTTTCCCTCTCTGACGGTGAGTGTGAGGTGATAGTCTCTTATGGTTCCCTCTCCGACGGTGAGTGAGGTGGTAAGTCCTTTTCAGATGTTTCCCTCTCCGACGGTGAGTGTGAGGTGATAGTCTCTTATGGTCCCCTCTCCGACGGTGAGTGAGGTGGTAATTCCTTTTCAGATGTTTCCCTCTCCGACGGTGAGTGTGAGGTGATAGTCTCCTATGGTCCCCTCTCCAACGGCGAGTGAGGTGGTAATTCCTTTTTCAGATATTTCCCTCTCCGACGGTGAGTGTGAGGTGATAGTCTCTTATGGTCCCCTCTCCGACGGTGAGTGAGGTGGTAATTCCTTTTCAGATGTTCCCCTCTCCGACGGCGAGTGAGGTGATTCCCTTTCAGATTATAATGGTCTTTGGTTCTCGTTCCGATCCTGCGAAGATGATATTTCCCACCAAGATTTTCTCAACGAGCGTTGTTGAAGTTAAAATCGCCAAGGTTCTCTTACCATTCATGTTAAGGCAGTAACCATACCTGGTTCATTCATCATCTTTTGAAGCTCCATATCCAGCTCCCGTAACCAGTCAGGACACATCTATACCAAGCATCTAAAAACCAGCTCCTGCGACGTGTCAGGTACTCATTTGTTCTTTTGCAGGTATGCAGGTTCTCGCTAAGGAATCTCCTACGCAATCAACATCCAGATGACATCTATAAGCCCATCATCCTATCCAACAACTTCCCAATGGCATCTATAAGCCCATTCCACCATCACTGCTACTATGTAAGCGCAAATTTCTGGGCACTCTAGTGTTCAATCATCTTCTACCCTCGGATTACGAAAGGCACGTCAGCCAATCTGCATCCTCAGGTCTAAGAAGATTGAACAGGGGCAACTGTTGTACCCCAAAATTTGCCCTCCCATATTCTCCAAGGAATTGCCAAGTCAAGCTACAAAACTCCCCAAGGGTTGCACAGTGCAAAGGTCTCCTATACAGTCAAGATTAGGGTTTTGTGTTCTGATCAAAAAAATGAAGTTTCCAAAGGCCCAATCAAGTCTCACATGCCTACAAATATGGTCAAGTATCCTCATATCAAGTTTCAAGTCATTCAGCTCAAAATTGCACAGTCAAAACCCTAATTGCACTACAGTCAACTGTAGGGGCAAAATGGTCATTTGACAGTCAAAAGTTCAAATTTTTGGTCAAAATATCATTTTGAAGTCACAAACATCATTTGATCAATGCTTGATCATGATTCTCAAAATTTGGCTCAGAAAATCATCAAGATGCAAAAGTTTCCTTATTTGGACAGCTGAAAAAGTCAACTGAAATTGACCAGGGCATAACTTTCACATGGATTATCAGAAAAATTCCATCCAAAGCTCATTTTGAAGAGAAAGACATTTCCTACAACTCATCTTCATACTTCAAGTCCAAGAAATGCTCTCACAAAAAGTTATCAATTTCAACATTATAGGTCATTTTCAAAAGTCAACAAAAAGGGACTTTAAGCAAAAGGCCATAACTTGAGATTGGTAAATCAAAATGACATGGGACCAAAAACATTGGTTAGAGGACTCAAAGACCTTTCCAAAATGTCCAAGAACATGAGAAAATCTTAAATATTGAGCAAGTTATGCCTTGTGGAAGTTGGGAAATTTTTGGATATTTTGAAAAGTCAACTTTGATCCAAATGACCTAAAATTGCTAATGGGCCCATTTTTCTTCCATGATTCATCATTCCAAGCATGTGCACGACCACTTGGCCCAAAGGGAAGTATTTTCTCATTTTTTATTTATTTATTTGAATTATTATTTATATTAATTCATTTAAATTATTTAAATACATGAAAAATATCTAACTTGCCTTAACAAATCTTTTTATACATGTTTTGCCATCAAGATTTCGTGCACATGCTAATTAGGAAAGAATTGGATTGATTGGATGCTAATTGGCACAAGAACACTTGAAAAAGATATGAAAAGATCTTAAGAAAATCAAATATGCAAAACCATTATTGCATTGGATTTTAGTGAGTTTTGTTTAACCTAATGCATTCCATACAAATACTTGATCATAACCCTAATGCAGATAGACTGAAAGCTGCGCAAGAAACCTCATTGACAAACTTGGAAAAACTCCATAAAACTCAATTCTGAAAACAGCTTTTTAGGTCGATTCAAAGCATAATATTGGTTTCAATAGCTTGCCAAGGTTGCCCTGATCACATTCCAATCATTACCATCCATTCAAACCCCAAGAATTGGTAATATGAACCGGAACTGTATCAAACAAATTTCATAATCGCATATCCCATTCCATGCATTATCTGTGAAATTTATCCATGGATTCATGTTCACTATGAAGTTCTGAAGCTAACCCATATATTCAATTGCTTTTTTCTATGCTATACACGATTTTGCCATGTTTACTTTCTAGGGTTTGCATGATGTAAATTTGGGGCTTTTGAAACGAAGTAAAATTGAGACTCCAAACCACCACCATTAGCTTCAGCACGTCCATACGAAGAGGAAACACCACTCGCGATTAATTTATGGACACCATGGCGCTAGTCGCTATTTTCTTGAAACAGGTCTTAGGCCACGCACATAAAACCGTTGCTTTTGTTTTTGTTTTACAGGGATAGTGAGGAAGATGATTTCATGTCACACGCTGATTGGCTTATTCAAAATCTCGCGCGCGTTTCCAAGGCCACTAACCTTTTCTTTTATATTATTTGTTTGATATTATATATTAAATGTAATTCAAGCGCTTCAGTGGCAGGTGTATCCCTTTGCAAAGTCCAAGACCTGGGTTCGAGTCCCAGGTCTGTATAATCTCCAATGTTATTTTTCAATGTAAATTCTCCTGCAGCGCCCAAAGTCAAGACTACCATAGGCCTTCAAGAACCCTACAGCCACGCGTCCTGGAGATCAAATCAAGGGCGTGGATTGAAAGTGTACCATAAACCCTGGTCAAAGTGACAACACGCTAATGACAAAAGTCAATGGATCTGAAGCTTGTTGGGCCAGATTGCTAAGGCCTGCACCTCCATATTGGGGCCTGAACCCCCCCCTGGTTTGCAATTTTCATTTTTATTTGATTTTTAATTATTATTTTATTTGCTTCATTGTTTTAATTTAATTAATTATTTTTACAAAATAAAAATATCATAAAAAAGTCAGAAAAGATAAAAAATATAATAAATATTTTATTCTAATATTTTCATAAATAAATACATGTAATTATTTAGTTTTAATTAGGTTGCAATTTTAATTCTTTTTAACAAAAATACAAAAAAAGATAGAATTAGGTTTAATTGATATTTTTTTATTCCTTTTAATTTTCCCTTTTACCATAATATTATTTATTTATTTATTTTTATAATTAAATTGTACATAAATAGCTTAGGTTTAAATTAGGTTAAAAAACTCCAATATTTTCTTAATAACTTAAAAATAATTAGAACTAGGTTTAACATTTTATTTTAGTTTTAATTAATTCCTTTTTATTAAATCTAAAAAACATAAAAATACCAAAAACATTTTCTTTTAATTTTAATTTTAATTCCTTATTAATTTAATTTTGCAAAAGGGTCCAATGCCCTCGTTTCGATAATTCTTTAATTTCGCATATTTATTTTATTTCGCTCAAATAATTATGTATCTCTCCCAAAGCTTTGTAACAATTATTTCTCGCACTTTACTTTATTTGCTTTATTTATTTTCCGTCAAATCGGGTCCGGTTTAATTTTGGCGATGTGGACCCGCGCCTTTGTAATAGCTTTAGATTTACTTTTCCTCGCGAACTTTTAACTGTTAACAAAAAGCATGAAAGAATGTATGGACCATAATAAAATCAAGCGTAGATCACTTTAACATGACAAGACAAATACAAACGAATCTGACACACGAATCGCACACACCACCCCTAGGGTACGCTTCACTGTTGCCTTGCCTCGAAAGGTGATCGTCGAGTAGAGGATGTCTTAGTAAGTCCTCATGATCCGGGAACCTGGCATGAGGGTAGCTTCTAAGGTGTCTTCCCATTGCTCTGGTGATCACCATGTCCCGAACCTCGAATTGACCCGAACACCTCCAACGGTGGTGCTACCTACCTCTCAATGGTGGGATGGCACTGCTTTAAAGGACATTTACACAGACGAATTCCTGAGGGTAGGTAGGTTCTCGTAGATACTTGCTCTCTTCAAAAACAAACAAAAATCTTTTCACACCGACACTTTTCAAAAGCTTTCAAAGCAATTTTTCAAACACTCTGACACAAGAGTCGATCTGAAACTTTCAAAGAATTTTTTTTTAAAACCCACATTGAAAAGCAAACAAACATTTTTGAAAACACAATGAGCAAGTATCTAAGAGCCCATGGATAACCATGGATAGAAAGGGTGCTAATACCTTCCCTTTCTATAATCTACCTCCCGAACCGAGAGCAATCTCTATAAGGAATTTTTCTGTGCTTTTGTCCTTTCCATTTGGAGAAAATAAAAGACGGTGGCGACTCTTGCTTCCGCGACATTTCGCGAACCAGCGTTAAACAGTCAGTTCCAGATCCACCGATCACATACATGATCAATGGTATTCCTTCAACGGGAGGGAGCAAGGTAGAAGGTTCAAGCAAATAATCTTTAATACATTCGAATGCCCTTTGGCAATCATCTGTCCACACACAACCCTAATCTTTCTTTAACAACTTAAAGATCGGTTCACATGTTGCAGTCATATGGGAAATGAATCTGGAATTTTAATTCAGACGTCCAAGGAAGCCTCTAACTTGCTTTTCAGTTCTTGGCGCAAGCATTTCTTGAATTGCTTTGACTTTATCAGGGTCAACTTCAATTCCTTTTTGGTTGACAATGAAACGTAACAACTTCCCTGATCGGACACCAAAGTTGCATTTATTTGGATTCAAGCGGAGACGATATTTCCTCAAATGTTGAAACAATTTCAACAAATCTTCTACATGCCCTTCTTCAGTCTAGGATTTGGAAATCATATCATCAACATATACCTCAATTTCCTTGTGAATTAGATCATGGAATAGGGTTGTCATAGACCTCTGGTACGTTGCACCAACATTCTTCAACCCGAAGGGCATCACTCTGTAACAGAATGTTCCCTAGGGTGTGATAAATGTTGTTTTTTCCATGTCCTCAAGAGCCATTCTGATTTGATTATATCTGGAAAATCCATCCATGAACTAGAATACTTTGAATTTTGTTGTACTATCAACCAACATATCAATATGTGGTAATGAAAAATCATCTTTTGGACTAGCTTTATTTAAATCTCTATAATCAACGCACATGCGAACTTTCCCGTCTTTCTTTCGTACTGGAACAATATTGGCAATCCATTGAGGGTACATTGATGTTATAAGAAAACCGGTATTAATCTGCTTTAAGACTTCTTCTTTAACTTTTACTGCCATATCTGGGTGAATTCTTTGCAATTTATGCTTGACTGACGGGCACTCTGGCTTTAGAGGCAAATGATGCTCCACAATATTCGTATCCAAAACGACATATCTTGGTATGACCAGCAAATACGTCCACATACGCTTTCAACAGTTCAATCAACTTGCTCTTTACGTCGGGATGCAATAATGCTCCAATCTTGACTTCCTTCGGATCTTCCTCTGAACCCAAATTGATTGTCTCCAACGACTCTTTATACGACCGAATGGAATTTTCCTCGCACTCGAGCAACCGTGAAACCTCTTCTTGAATTTCATCATATTCTTCTTCTTCGGCCACATACAGGATATTCAAAGTTGGGAAAGGGTGCAGGGCCATTGCATTCAACAGGTTTTTTAATTAATATGCACATATGATTTATGATTGCTTTTAGAAACTGACACATATATCAAGTGATTATGTAGATTTATTTACAGTCATTATTTATTCCAAAAGGTTTTTTTTTCTGATTACCATTTTTCCAAGTAAAAACAGAAAATAAAAACACAATTTGGGAATCAAAGATAACTTTTATTAATGATTTTAATGATCAAACAAACAGATAATCCCATACAATATCAAATTTCACCTTGGGCAGAGTGAAAGACTTTTGCAAAGGTTAACAAAAACAAATTACTTTGAGACATGGATGCAAGAGGGGACATCAATAGTGACCCAGGTCTGGACTCTGACTTCATGCGTCACATAGTTCGGCATTTCCTGCTCTTCTTCATCCTCCACAATAACATTGATTCTAGAAATAGTTGGATGAAGGTAACCTCCACTGTAGAAAATATCTTGATACTTGCCCAAAGCAGTCTTTGGCTTCATGTTTTCACCTTTATCATTCTTCGCAGAAAATCCCAAACCAACCCTATTCTTGTTCACCGGAGGATCAAAAATCTGCTCCTATACTTTACTAGGGCCATTACGTATAACCTGCTGAGCATCTTTGAATGAAGCCATATAATTATCATCCTCCCTTACATTATCAACGGATAAATCTTGGAACTGAGTTCCAACAGCAGCTTCATTCGCTTCCATAACACTAAAAGAGGATAAATGAAATATTAACAATGCTTGCTCTCTATTTATGATAACCACTTTTCCTTCACGCACAAACTTCATCTTTTGGTGAAAAGTTGAAGTGACATCCCCTGCCTCATGTATCCATGGTCATCCCAGTAAACAACGGTATGCGGGCACAATATCCATGACTTGGAAAGTAATCTAAAAAAGGTGCAGGCCTACGTGAATAGGAAGATCCACTTCCCCAATAACAGACTTCCTTGATCTATCGAAAGCTTTTACAATTATACCACTTGGGCGCATGTGAGCTCCTTGGTACTTCAGCTTCATAAGCGTGCTCCGCAGTAAGACGTTTAAGGTGGACCCATTATCAATCAACACATTTGACAATGAATCGTTCTTACAGTTCATGGATATATGGAGGGCTAGATTGTGATTCCTTCTTTCGTCAGGAAATTCGTCATCATGTAAGCTTAGGTTATTACAGGATGTAATATTCTCTACCACACTGCTGAATTGGTCCAATGTCATATCACTTTCCACGAAGGCTTGATCCAACACTCTCATTAAAGACTCTCTATGGGCAAAAGCATTCATCAGCAAGGCCATAATAGATATCCTTGAAGGAGTCTGCAATAAATGATCTACAATCCTGTAGTAGCTCATTTTAATAATCTTTAATATATCATCCACATCTTTTTCCAGAGTAGCACCACTGGATTCTCCTACTGCTTTCTTAGTTTCAACACTTTTGACAACCTTCTTATCGGCACTGACATTCCCTTGAATAACAGGTGCGAACACACGATCACTGTGGGTCACTCTACTGGCCTTAGTAATATTCTAGACATTAGATAAAGGTTGGATGGGAACTTCCACACCATCCTCTAGAGTTGTAGCATTATATTTGTACGGTACAACTTTGTCTGATTTGTAAGGAACATGACCCGATAAGCAAATCACTATTGGAGAAACAACTGGCTTGCTATAATTTTCAATCTCGACAGGGGCAGGAGAACTGAAACAAGGCACAATTACGTTCACCCCTTCTTCAGAATATTTGGTCATTGCAGAATCATCACTAGAGATCTTATCTTCGTCTGAGGAAAAGAATTCATCCGTAGAAGCATATTCATCATCCGACTCAGTCTCAGCCAAGAAATCTTCAATCACATTAATTCCATGGTAATCATCTTTGTGGCTTGAAACCTTGATGGTACCATATCCAATAACAACTGAATACCTCTTCTTACAATAGAATAACCTCGAGAATCTCTTCAGCAAACCCGACAAAATCCATAATGGTGTTCTACTAGACCATCCATGTGGAAGATGGTAATGTGCAGTTGCACCAAATCATCATTCATATGGTTCACATTAAAGATCCTAAACTCTCCAAAACATCCGAACACCATGTTCACTTCTGCCTCATATTCTTCCATAGGCCTGATTATATGAATGGGGCCTTCATTAATCATTTATTGTAAATCATCCTTTATCTTATCATACACATGTATATCAGTACTACAGATACCCTAACCAGCATGGTCATGCTTATAGTAACTAAACTCGCAAAGGTTGGCATGCGTCTTTACCAAGTCACCTCTGACCAGGTTGATATCGAAAATCCGGAAGTCCCCCGGACAACCAAAAACCATGTTGACAACATTTGTTCCTCCATGCTTTGGCAAAGGATTATCTTTTACATTAGGGCCGACATCTTTAAAGGACAAAAGGCTAGATTTCACCATTTTTTTACCTCCAACTTTAGAGAATAACAGTTTTCCACATTGTGCCCTAGTGCACCCTGATGAAAAGCGCACGTCTGATCTGCCTTATAATACCAAGGCAATGGTGATGGTATAGTAGGGGTGGCCTGGTCTGGACCAACTTTTTCTGAATTAATGCCGGGAGTAACTCTGCATAACTCATGTGGATAGAGTCAAAAGCCTCTCTCGTCTGATTATGCCCTTGATTTCCCTGAGGGGCTGGTCTTTGATAAGCCAATATGGTCAGAGCCATATTGATAACTGGAGTTACCGAAGCAACCTGTTGGTGGCGCTAATGATTTCTTCTAGGAGGATTAACCCTTCTCTCTTGAATAACAACATTTGTCTCCCCTTCTTTCTTTTTAGCAAACTTGTATGATGGTTTCTTCGTACTGCCAGAATTTTCACATCTTGTCAAGCGACCCTCTCTTAAAGCTTCTTCGAAATGGACACCCATGCCCACCATCTCGGTAAAATCACTTGGCACACTCGCCGCCATTCTTTCATAATAGAAATCACCTAGAGTCTTCAGAAAAATCTTCTTCATATCTTTTTCTTCCGTTGGAGGGATCACTTGGGTAGCTACTTCACGCAATCTCTATGCATATTCCTTAAATGACTCTTTGTCCTTATGGACCATTGCCCTGAGTTAATCATGGTCAGGTGCCATGTCCATATTATATTTGTACTGTCTAATAAACGCTTCTCCCAAGTCGTTAAAAGTATGAACATTGGCATTATCCAGGCTCATGTACCATTTCAATGTTGCACCAGTCAAACTATCTTGGAAGAAATGAATTAATAGGCGTTGATCATCGGTGTGAGTAGACATCCTTCTCACATACGTCACTAAGTGAGAACGGGGACAATTATTTCCCTTGTACTTCTCGAACTCCGGTACTTTGAATTTCGCAGGTATTTTCACATTAGGAACCAAACACAGATCATTCACATTCGGCCCAAACAATTCTTTTTCTCTAAGGGCCTTCAACTCTTTCTGCATCTTGTCAAACTAATCCTGAAAATCGCCTATTTGATCATAGAAACCTAAGATTTCACTTGGTGGAGGAATAAGGCGATAAAATTCATCATTAACAAATGGTACAACATTCATCGAAAGAGGTATGACATAGTGAATCTCATTTATAGCAGCAAGAGTAATATGCACTACAAGAGGTGTAAGAGCAGCAGAAGCCTGAGCAAATGGAGCAACCTGAGCATCTTGATTATAAGCTTCTGGTATGAAGTTCTCTGGAATTCCCCACGGATAACCCTAAGGCATACGATTCTGAACAACAGTAACTGGAGTAACAGAAACAGGAACTATCGGAGATTCGGAAGTAACCGTTGTCTGTTGAGGTTGAGCAAGTGGTGACTGATTCTGAGCAGCCACCAACGATTCCATCAAAGTAGTGAGATTGGCTATACCGACCTTCAGAGAAGTAACTTCTTCGCGTAACTCGCGATTCTCTTGTTCTATATTATCCATCTTCCTTTTGAAATTGGCCCGAGTATTGTACTGGTGAGACAACTTGCTGAATGAAGTAAAGAAGCTCAGTAAGACACCTGGATATGAACACAAATTCAAGAAGTATGTACAATATGATGCATGATATGAAATGCACATGATTTATTTTATTATTAATATTTCAAGGAACTAAAATATTTATAGACAATTTGTAAATATTAAAGTACTAACATATTTGAAATAGTGAAAATCTCATTAAAACAACTTCAAAACAGATTACAACTTCTTAGTACAAGCTTCAATAATCCCAAGTACAAGATAATATGCAAAAATATAATATCCTAAGAAAGAAAAGCTGATGAAGACCACTCCACACACTGATGTTTCCCTGTGAGTCTTGCAATCTGAGCCTTCAACCGCTTGTTCTCTTCTGCATACCTGTCGGCGATCTCCTTCTAATCACCAGAGTTGGAAAGTGAGGAACTAGGTCCTGACTGAGCTCTAGAGGAAAATAAATCATCTTGCCTCTCTATCGTCTCTACAACACGACTCTCAAGAATCTCGATCAGGTCATCTTTCTCCTTTAGGTCTGCTCGGTAGGATACCTCTAAAGTTTGACGCTTATTCTTCCAAGCTTCCTTTTCCTGTTGCATCCTGACTAGGGAAAGCTGAAGCTCTTCCACATCATTTAATAGGGGAGGAGTGGTCTTCACAAACATATCAGGCATGGGCGTTTCACGGGAATACAATATCTTCAACTGAATGGCTCTTGCTTGTACTCACTGAAGATAAGGCTCCAAAGAAACAACCTCTCTAGGTCCCAAGCCTTTTCTACCCTTCCTGTGAATATGACACCAAACCTTTGCAATCTCCTCTTTAGCTTCCTTATGAACCTCTCCATCTTTAAGGAAGAAACCACTCAGATGAATACTATTTGGCTTATCCAAGTTGTCATCGTGCAAGAACGAGATTGTAGTTAATTCCTCCCTTTGTACCAAGGAGAGGTACATTGGGGAAACTACCATAACTGTCGACAATCTCTATATCATGGTAAGCACGATGATACCAAACAATATCTGAATAAGTGAGGGCCATAATCTTTGGAGCCCAACGAGGCTCCTTCCTGACATCCCAGAAAGCATCAGATCAAGGTAAACGAGAAATAAACCATTAATACAACAAAGGCGTGTCGTAGATGATCATCCCCCCATGGTAAGAATCCCGAAGATGAATAGAGTAATAAGCATCACCCAATAATGTAGGGAATGGGTTACCAATCATAAAGATCCCGATGGCATTGATATCCACAAATTTGTCGACATTGGGAAATAAGAACAATCCATAAGAAAGTAGAGCAATGATCGCCTCAAAAGCAACCGTACTCTTCATCCTAGCAAAGTAAAGAGCTTTCTAAAATAATAACTAAGAGGGTAATCCTCTAATCCCTCCTTTGGTAGCCATGTGGGCTTCAACTTCAGACTTCCCCAAATGGATCAAAGCAGCAATCTCATGATATTTTGGCTCCCCCTCCAAACCAGTAAAAGGAAAACGATCGGTAATAGGTAAACCCAGTAGATAAGAATACTCTTCCAATGTAGGCATCAACTGATAATCAGGGAAAGTAAAGAATCGATAAATCCTATCATATAACTGGACCAAAGTCGAGAGAATACCCTCCTTCATCCTGAGCTCATAAGAGAAATGATGGACCCATACTTTCTCTGAAAATTTGTAGAACTCTCGATCTCGGGAATCAGACTCATCAACTCATCTATCTTGGGATCTTTGAAACTGTACTTCTTAGTCTTTCTTTTTCCATAATCCATGGTTAAAAGTACTTGAGATATTCACAAAGAGCCAACTTTAAGTCCCTTGAAACATGATGTTTTAAAAGATGCTCATGGGTACATGAATGCATGATGCAAAAATCACACAAAAGATCACAAACATAGGGTTCATAGGTTCATCATCATGAGCATGAGGTCAAAGGTACTACCCACAAGGTATGATCTAAAAGTTTATCACCTTCCGAACAAGGTTCTAAGAGGTTCCCAGAGTCTACATCCTTCCTTAGGATATTACCAACATCCTGATTGACTCATTGATTAGTAATATTCTCAAAAAAACTCGTCCGAGCATAGTATCGCGTGAAACCCATTTCCGGATTACTCCGTCATAGCTTCCACACTACACCTAAAAGGCCAAGATATGTTAAAGGTTCTACGATCCTCAGTTTCAGCAGGCTCCTAGATCGAAAGCAGCACGTCTTCCCGATTACTTGGTAAATGAAACTATAGTCAAAGGGGCCTCCATTGAGTGGGGGATCTCATGTCTCCTTTTTTGGGATTACTCCCTCAAAGTTAACATGACTATACTGCCCGTCTTATCTTAAGTTTGCCCAAGTCTGGGTATAGGACTTATGAGAAATCACCAAGCACCCTGAAAACCAGGAAAATCTAAACAAACATATATACATCACATAATATACAATAATTAATAGCACATACGCAAATAAACAAAGATAGGCTCAACCCACTTTGGGATGGACCAGCAATTGGTCGATCTTTCCCCAGTGAAGTCTCCATTTTTTATAGCAGTAGAAATGTTGAGACTAAGCCATTAGATTGGCTTGACTCACACAGATCAAAATAAAAAATCGCCATCGCGCTTTATTGTTTCCAAAGGAATGGGAAAAGAGCGAATAACCCAAAAAGAGGGGGATAAAATCTATGTTCGGGGGTTGGTTATGCAAAGGGAAGGTATTAGCACCCTAAATATCTAAGGTACTATATAAGAACCTCTTTGAAAATTTGTGTATTTTGGATATAAATGTTGTATAAAAATAGATTGTAGAGATGAGAAAAGAAGTATTTTTAATGATTTTCACCCGCCGAGGTTGTGAACCTTTAGTGCCTACGTACTATCTTCCGTGCAATAGGGGATCAGGGTACTTTAAGTTCACCTTTAAAAAATTTAAAAACACAAGTGTGTTGGTTAATTTTAAGAGAGAAGACATCATCGTCTTTTCCGAGTGGAAGAACATACTTACTACCCACGATTATGAGAAAGGAGAATTTGCGTCCTCTCAAAGTGGAGGATATAGCTTGGATTTTAAAATCAACAAAGCCTCACTCAACACCCAAGTGGAAAATATCTCACTTCACTATATATCCTAGAAGTATAGTAGCTCATATCACTACAAGGATTGAAAAGAGTCTAATCTTTTGAGAAAAGTTTTAAGGTAAAAAGTGAAAGTGGCAAAATGGTTCGAATGAGATTGATTAACTTTTAGTCTTCTCACAAAAATGTAAAAGTATTATTAAATTATTTAAAGTTTGATTAAGAAAATATTTTTGAAAATGCATGAACCTAAGTCCAAGTTTATTATGGAAGTTGTTCAAGTTTAAAAACAATAAAAGTTTTCAAAAGGAGGGATAAGATTTTTGAAATTAAAGAAGGTGGAAAGAGATGAAAGGATTATCCTAAAGTATAAAGTAAAAGTTAGGGAAAATAACTGTCTAACCAACAAGAAGTCAACACTTGACACAATGATTCAATGTAGAATTCTCATCATTTGGATTTGAAACCAAACAAGATAAGATAATAAACCTCTTGATAAAATCAAGCTTCAATTGCATTAAGTCTTCATAAAAATTGGGCAGAGTAACGACTGTATACAGATGAATTCCCGATCACAGACAAAGCATGTAATCATAATAACCTGCACACAAAGTAAACAAACAACCCAATGTCTTGGGGTAAACCCCAAGAGCTCTAGATAAAATAATAGTCGAGGTCACAAGGTCTCAAGGTAGGTTAAGGTCTCTAATCCTAAGTCCAAGAAGTCCATCACTCCATAATGGCAAAGATAGTAACCAAATAGTCCAAGTAACATTAAGGTTTTTTATGGTTCAAGTTGATTATTATGTATCATTAGAAAGAAATGAAAAGCTCAATGGAGCAAAATAAAAATAACATAAAAGTAAATAATCAAATGAGCAAAGATGAAAATAGCATAAAATGTAAATTCTAAAATAAATGTGCTTAAAGTAAAAGCATAAAGTAAAAGCACAAAATAAAGTTAATTGTTAGAAATTAGAGGTTAGTTGAATGACCATCTTGAAACTTGCATTTGAAACTCATTAGAGGATTGATAAAACCAAAGTCTCTCAATAATAAGTTTCATTTGCTTTTTATCAAGTATATCATTCATTTAAAATTCTCAAGGCAACCATAAATGATCAACGATGTTAAGTGATTCACTTTGACCAAAGTTTATGAAGATTCATTAGAGGATTGATAAGACCAAAGCCCCCTGTGATACAGTGGGAGAACTGACTATGGTTTTGCGTTTGTTTTCGCAAATGTTTCGGTTGAGCAAGAGTCGCCACCGACTTTTTATTTTATCCTAAGGAAAGGTTTAAAAAGCACAGCAAAAACCTTTGAGATTTTTCTTGGGTTCGGGGAGTAGATTATAGAAAGGGACGGTATTAGCACCCTTTCTATCCATGGTTATCCATGGGCTCTTAGGTACTTGCTTAGATCAACTTGCCTTGGTTTTCAATTGTTTGAAATGGTGCTTGGTGTGTGGTTTTGAAAATGTTTTGAAAAAGATGCCTTGTATGGGCTACCCTTGTAACAATTCTTTACTCGAATGTTTTACAAAAGGTGTTTGTCTTTTTGAAAAGATGTTCCAAGGTTTTGAAAGTTTGTTTTGAAAGTGTTTGTGAAGTGTGGTTTGAAAAATAGGCAAGAGTTTTCTTTGGCAAGTGGACAAGTACTTAAGAGCTATCTACCCTAAAGTTCTCAAAGATTTTTACTATGTTTTAACCCTTTTGACAATTTTGTTCCACCATTGCATTTGGTGGACAATCTTATATTAGGAGGTGAAAGGGACGGGCGCGGGTCATCGTTTAGACCATAATTGCAATGGTGCTAAGTATCTTTGGGCAATTTCTCTTTGAAAGGGACTTGATCATTTTAGGCAACTTTTCGAAAGCGTCATCGAGGGACTATGATCATTTGATTGTTTGTTTTACCCAAAGAAACCTAACATGCAATATGGCCCATTTATTTGAAGGCAACAAAGTGGAATACCCTAGGGGTGCAAGTGTGATATGTGTTGTCCATATTTCATGCTTGTTTATCTTGAAATTAGGTCAAACTATTTTGTTCTTTTTATTTGCATACAAACCCTAATTCTAGCATGGTATATTTAGGAAGCGTTTAAAGTGCGAAAAGTAAAATTCCTACACTATTACAACACAATATGGGAAGGGGGGTACAAATGTTCAAATGGGGGGATATTTAGACAAGAAATTTAAACCTAGCTATTACATCAATTTTGGAATATTTATAAGATAATTGATTGCATAAATTAAATAGAAAATAAAATAAAGATGCAAAATGCAAAAAGGGTTTTTATATGTATGAAAAAAAAAGTATTATTTATGTCAAATAAATAAAATAAAAAAGTATTATTTTTGGAGTTTTTGTATTTTAAGGGTAAAACCCTAATTTTTATTAAGTAATATATATATTATTTAATTTATACAAGTATTTGTTTATTATGTACAAAAATAAAATAAAATGAAGTATATTTATAAAAAGTATTTTATTTTTATGTCAAATATTAATAAAATAAAAAAAATATAGGTATTTTTGTATTTTAACCTAAGTATATTAATATATATAAATATCCTTATTATTTACTAAATAAATATTATATATACAAAAATAACAATATTTAATATTTATAAAAAAAAGTATATTTTGTATAAAATATTTTCAAAAGAAAAATGAAACAAAAAAATCAGAAATAAAGTATATTTGCACTATTTTTCTAGTTTTTTCTAAATAATAGTATATATATATTATTTATGCACAAATGATTCCTATAAACAAATAAATGCTTAAAAATAGAAAAATGGTGTAAAAAATGTTTTTTTATGTTTTTTAATATCATTAGGAAAAATAAATAAACCAAAATGAAAAAAGAAAAATCAAAAAATCAATAAAACACACAAATTGGGCTCAGGGGGTGTGAAATCAGAAATATGGTGTGAAAAGAAATTCAGAAGCAAGCCCAGCCCATGAAGCTTCTTCTTCAACCTCTGAACAAAAAATGTTCAAAAAACGCGCGCCTGAACCTCCATTCAAACATCCTGATTCCTTGATCTTTTGCACAAACTTCCAACATAAGAAATGTTAAGCATTGAATCACGATTTTAAATATATAAAGAACTCATCCTAACTCTCAGAAATGAGAGAGAATTTTGACAATCCCAAATCATGACCTAATTTTTCTGCCATATTCAAACCTTAAATTCTCACAGCTCAAGCAAAATAAATGAAAAGTAAAAGCATGTACAGATTCAGGGGCATGAGTAGAACACTTCTTATTCACAAACTTAGAGCTAATGATGCCTAGACTAAGAGTTAGAAGTTCAAGAAAATACCTGTTCAGTTGAAGTTCTATCTGGCAATGGGGGAGCTTTCAGAGCAAGATGATGATCTGTACAGCTTGCCTGAAGTGTGGTGATGCTATTCCAATGCTTACTTTGCTTTGAGACACCTTGAATCGAGCTATGGACCTCCAACTGTAAAACAAGAAAGTGAAAATGGTGGAACTGGTTAGAGGAATTACAGGTCGTGTTTTAGGTTTTGGTCAGCTTGCATTGATGCTAGGGAATGTGTTTGATGAGCTTTGGGCAAGAAATCATGCAAGGGATGAGAGTTGGCACTCAAACTGCAGTGAGAACTCTGTTTAAGCAGTTTGAGGGTGGTTCTGAGTTTATGGAGGTATTGGAGGTATTGGAGTCGTGTGCTAGCTTAGTTAGGATGATTAGAAGGTGTACAAAATAATTGCTTAAGTGTTCTAATGCTGAGATGATAGTTGTGTTATGTTATGATGTGTTTCTTCACACTTAAGCAAGCAAAGCCAAGTTGAGTTTTTAGGCAAGTAGAGGCCCCCTAAACATGCTGCTAACCTGGTCTTGATCAGTGTGTTTTGCTCATAATCTTGTGCCAATTAGATTTCATCTGTACTTGTGGATTTGCAACTTTGACATAAAGCTTGCTTTTGCAAAAATGGCTATTTCACTTTTTTCCATAAATGGCTTAATTCAACATGTAATGCACAAACTCATGAAACAAAGCCTTAGCACAATGAACATGCATTAAATTATTGAGTGTTGGATGGTTTAGAGGCCTGTAATGTAGCACAAACCAAGCTGACTTGAAAATGGCATAAGTTATGAACATGTACATGACCAATTCAAAAGTGAGTTTTTTCCATATTGCAAAATTCGAATCTCTCAAGTTATGAGGTTGTTTGATGAGTTCTTGGACATTTTGGAAAGCTTGGAATGTATAATACAATCCATATTTGAAATGAAGATTGAAATTCCAAGTGGAAGTGTATGGAAAATGGCCTTGAAGTTAGGTAGAAAACCTTGCCAAAATAGGTTAAAATTTCACTAAGTTAAGAATGGTTTAGTACCCTTATTCCAAAAATTGTAACTTGAGATACAAGCCTCATTTGGGAAAACTTTGTGAATCAAAGTTGTAGATTATGCAACAAGCTACAACTTTCATGTTTTGACTTTTGTTTGAATCCAAATGAATCTTGGTGAGAAAGTGAGGCAAAGTTGGGAAACAATTAGGGTTTTTCATAACTTAGAAAAATTCTAAGTTACGAAAAATTCTCATTTCTAACCCTAATTTGCATTTTTTGATTTCTTGGTGAACAAGTTTCATGATTTGGCATGTTTTGATGAAAAATGAATCTTGACTCTTGATTTTTACCAAAAAGTCAAAGTTTGACTTTTCAGTATACAGTCAAAATTGATCAATTGACTGGGAAATTCAACTGTCAATCTTGTGCATTTGAGATCTTTTGAACTTGTTGAGCATGTCAAGATAATTACATGGGGTCCTTGAGTCCATATGTGAGCTTGGTTTTCCATTGGCTAGGTCAAACAGTCAAAAATTGCCTTTGTGCAGTCAAAACCCTAAAAATGACCATTTTGCCCTTTTGGTGATCTGATCAAATTTCTTGTGGAATTGTGATCCAAACTTGATCAAATGGTGCATGTGAGTTCATTATGTTGATGTGGGTCAATTTTCATGAGGTTTGACTGCCAATTGGCCACAGTTGACTTTTTCCCCAATACAACTGATTTCTAGGTCAACTGTCCAATTGACTGGGCAAAATTTGGAATCAAGACTTGAAACTTGATATGGATAAACTTGGGAGTCCAATATGAAGCAAGAAAGTCATCTTAGGAATTTTAGGTCAAAACATCTTTGTGCAAACACAAACCCTAATTTGGGTCAACAGTGCAAGGAGAAGTCTTGAGCAGATGAAACCCTAACTGGACCTTGATCTCCAAGGGCTTGGTGATGAGAAATGTTGAGAAAATGGGAGGGCAAATTTTGGGGTACAACAGTTGCCCCTGTTCAATCTTCTTGAATCCGAAGAGTTAGATTGGCAAGTTTGCCTTTCGTGACTCGAGGGTAAAAGGAGATTGGACACTAGAGTGCCCTTAAATTTGCACTCGCCAAAGCAAGGGATGCGGGAATGGGCTTAGAGATGCTATTTGGAGATGGGCTTAACGATGCCATCTGGAAGAGTGACAGACACTTGTCGGGGATGGGCTTAAAGATGCCATCTGGAAAGGAATATCAGGAAGGTGTCCATGCTTTGGACCATCTCTGAACTGGGGGTCTGAATAAGCAATAGATTGACATCCGTTGTTGGGAGGAATCCGTAAACTTTTTTCAAAAGTTGTATATGAACAAGTTGATAGATTAACATCCGTTGTTGGGAAGAATCCATAAACTGTTTTCAGAAGTCTTGAGAAGAAACTGAACAAGCGATAGGTTAACATCCGTTACTTGGAGAACCCGTAAACTATTTTCAGAAGTTGAGAAGAGTCTGAACAAGCGATAGATTAACATCCGTTGTTGGGAAGAATCCGTAAACTGTTTTCAGAAATCTTGAAGTTGAATAAGCAATAGAGCAGCATCCGTTGTTGGGAAGCGTCCGTAAACTGTTTTCAAAGGTTGCATCTGAACAAGTGATAGATTAACATCCGTTGTTGGGAAGAATCCATAAACTGTTTTCATAAGTCTTGAGAAGAAACTGAACAAGCGATAGGTTAACATCCGTTACTTGGAGAACCCGTAAACTGTTTTCAGAAATCATGAAGTTGAATAAGCAATAGAGCAGCATCCGTTGTTGGGAAGCGTCCGTAAACTGTTTTCAAAGGTTGCATCTGAACAAGTGATAGATTAACATCCGTTGTTGGGAAGAATCCATAAACTGTTTTTAGAAGTCTTGAGAAGAAACTGAATAAGCGATAAGTTAACATTCGTTACTTGGAGAACCTGTAAACTGTTTTCAGAAGTCTTGAAGTTGGAAGAAGAACCGGTGTAGGGTTCCCTGATCATGAGCTCGTGTAAGACTTCATCTGGATAAATCTGGAATAAGCATTAGAATGTTGCCATGTCTGGGTCACATCTGAACTATTCCTGGAAAGAATCTCGGAAGATAATGACTTTAGTCCTTCGACTGATCTTACCTGAAAGGTAAAAAGTTAGTTATATGCAATGTCATGATGCATGACGCAATGTATGTTATATGATATGAATGTAAATGAATGCGCATGTAAGCTGGAGAGCTATCTTGCAAAGGATAGATGAATCCGAGATGGCTGAAGATGACAGTATCTTGACTGCTGCCGGGAAGAATAATTCCTGGTCGTTGCTGGAGAAAAAGGAGCTTGGGTTGTATACCAATCTTCCAGGGAATTCCTGATGACTTCTACTGGGGAGTTCCAATCTAATGGACTCATGCCGGGGAGGTAAGACCGAGAATCTTCAGTTTGGCGGGAAGTATCTCTGGCGACTTCACTGGGGGAACTCAAGATTTGTCCTTTCAACATTTTGTGGGTAGAAGGTTCATTAGTCTGGCTTCGCTGGGGATACTGAAACTTAAATTCTGAGGGGAATTGCATTCTGGAGGATTCCCTGGCTGAGGGTAACAAAGATAAACTCTTCGGGGATTGTATTGATAAGTTATGTTGGGGGAACTCTGATGAACTCCGCTGAGGATAGGAAGAATTTTGCCGAGTGCGATCTTCCGTGGTTGTTAGCTGAGGATAACCCAGTTATAAGCCCTTGTGAGAAATAACTTTGAATAAAACTCGGGAGAGACGTCCGTACTCCGCAGGGGATAAGCCTCGAGAATCTGCTGGAGATAAGCTTCAGGGTTTGCTGGGATATGGATTCCAAATCTACTGGGGGTTTCCTTTGAGGGGTATCAAGATATCCAACTGTACTTTCGACCTATCAGTAATCCTCTTTCTGGATTCATAAGGAAATGATTATGTTCAAATGCATATGCCTATTTAACAAAACATTGGACGTTTCTCAAAATAAAACAAATAGTGCGAGAGAAAAAGTGAAAGGAAATGACACAAATTTCTGGGAAAAGTATTTGTATTGACTTTTTATGAGTATATTTGTACAAAGGAGACAATCATCCTAGTAAGAGGATTCTGTCATAAATATTGAAAGATTTATACAAAATAAAGATGGCTATGTGAAATAATTCCATGGGATTCCATTCCGCTATAGCTTTCACAACTCTGAATATCTGTCCATTCAATGCTTCGTTTGCCGATGATTGGATTGATCAGAAGCCTGGAACTGGTTGATGAAGAGATTGTCTACGAAGTGATCCGACGAGACATAGTCATACGCTTTGATTCCCTAACTTTTGCCTGAATCTCCCTTTCGGGTTTTTGATCCACCGGGAAACCCCTTTTTGCCCAAGCCGCCCTTTCGGGTTTTCAACTTGCCGGGTGTACAGATTTTTTTGTTTTTATCCCTAATTTTTGCCTGAACCGCCCTTTCGGGTTTTCGATCCACCGGGATGCCCATTTTTGCCCAAGCCGCCCTTTCGGGTTTTCGACTTGTCGGGTGATTTTATGCGTAATATCTTTTGACCATGTCTGCGTTCGCAGGGTGCGGCAAATCGTCGCCGTCCATGGTGGTCAGAATCATTGCACCACCAGAAAATATGCTCTTGATCACAAATGGTCCTTCATATGTAGGAGTCCATTTGCCCCTGGGATCATTTTGCGGCAAGATAATCCGCTTGATTACGAGATCTCCGACTTGATATACTTGGCATCTGACTTTCTTATTGAAGGCCTTGATCATCCGTTTTTGATACGTCTGACCATGGCATATAGCAGCAAGTCGCTTTTCGTCGATCAGATTGAGTTGATCAAGTCGAGTCTGCATCCAATCATCTTCATTCAAACCTGCATCCTTCATAATCCTTAGAGAAGGAATCTGGACTTCCATAGGCAAAACAGCTTCCATGCCATAAACCAAAGAAAATGGGGTTGCCCCAGTTGAAGTACGTGCCATCGTACGATATCCATGCAGAGCAAACGGTAACATCTCATGCCAGTCTTTGTAAGTGACTGTCATTTTCTGAATGATCTTCTTAATGTTTTTGTTCGCAGCTTCAACAGCACCGTTCATCTTCGGCCGATAGGGAGATAAATTGTGATGATAAATCTTGAACTGTTTGCACAATGCGGTGATCATCGTGTTATTCAGATTTGTACCGTTGTTTGTGATGATCCTGTCTGGAACACCATACCGGCATATGAGATTTTGCTTGATAAAGCGGGCAACCACATTTTTAGTAACAGAGGCGAAGGAAGCTGCTTCGACCCATTTGGTGAAATAGTCAATGGCAACCAGGATGAAGCGATGTCCGTTGGAAGCCGTGGGCTTGATCTCTCCAATCATGTCAATGCCCCACATTGCAAAGGGCCAGGGAGCAGTCAGAACGTTGAGAGGAACCGGAGGGATATGAACTTTATCAGCATAGACTTGGAACTTGTGGAAAGTACGGGAATGTTGATGGCAGTCAGCTTCCATGGTAGACCAGTAATAGCCTGCCCTTAGGATCTTCTTAGCCATTGTATGCCCGCTCAAGTGAGTGCCAAATGTGCCGCTGTGTATCTCAGTCATGATCAACTCTGCTTCAGCTTTGTCTACGCATCGGAGTAATACACAATCATGGCTTCATTTGTAAAGGATGCCGTTGCTCAGGAAGAATTTGGCGGCAAATTTCCTTAAGAACTTCTTGTCATTTACGGAAGTTCCTTCAGGATAATCTCTAGTCTCGAGATACCTTTTGATTTCATGGAACCAGGGTTGTTCCACTACTTCTTCGGTATTAATCTCATGACAATGCGCAGGTTCATCCATTCGCTCGATGGTGATTTGGGGAGCCTCGTTATCCCAGTTGAGTTTAAACATGGAGGACATTATGGCTAGAGCATCTGCTAGCCAATTCTCTTCTCGCGGGAAATGCTCGAAGGTAATTTGCTCGAAATGAGGCAACAATGTCAAGACATGTTCTTTGTATGGTATAAGATTAGGATGCTTGGTATCCCACTCTCCTTTGATTTGACTGATAACCAAAGCCGAGTCCCCAAATACGATCAAAGATTTGATCCCCAAGTCTATAGCAGCCTTGAGGCCAAAGATGCAAGCTTCATATTCAGCCATGTTGTTTGTGCAGCTGAAGCAAAGTCGGGCCGTGAAAGGTGTGTGACAGCCTTCCGGAGAAATGAGTACCGCGCCGATACCGTTTCCAAGTGCATTTGAAGCACCATCAAAGTACAGGGTCCATCGGGATCCCTTTTCGGGTCCGTCATACGGTCCGTTACTTTCAATGTTGTCCAAATTCATGATGTCCTCGTCCGAGAAGTCAAACCTCATAGGTTGATAATCTTCGATAGCTTGATGATCCAGATGGTCAGCTAGTACACTCCCTTTTATAGCTTTTTGGGTGGTGTACTGGATGTCATACTCAGTTAGAATCATTTGCCATCTAGCTATCCTTCCAGATAAAGTGGGCTTTTTGAAGATATACTTGATAGGGTCCATTTTGGAAATCAACAAGGTAGTATGAGTCAACATATATTGTCTTAGTCGGCGAGCAGCCCATACCAAAGCGCAACAAGTTTTCTCGAGCAGTGAGTAGCGAGTCTCACAGTCGGTAAACTTTTTGCTAAGGGAATAAATAGCATGCTCTTTTCGACCAGACTCGTCATGCTGGCGCAAAACACACCCCATTGAGTTATCCAAGACGGTCAAATACATGATCAATGGTCTTCCTTCGACGGGTGGCATCAGAATAGGAGGTTCTAGCAAATACTCCTTGATCCTATCAAAAGCAGCTTGACAATCGTCGTTCCATTCAACTACCTGATCTTTCTTCAAGAGTTTGAAAATTGGCTCACAGGTAGAAGTCAGATGCGGGATGAATCTGGCAATATAGTTCAAGCGCCCTAAGAATCCTCTAACCTCCTTTTCAGTACGGGGAGCATGCATCTCTTGTATTGCTTTTACTTTTGCTGGATCGACATCAATACCTTTGTTGCTTACAATGAATCCCAGGAGTTTACCAGACCTAACTCCAAAAGTGCATTTACTTGGATTCAGCCTGAGCTTGTATTCTTTCAACCTGGAAAACAGCTTCTCCAGATGTTCAAGGTGCTCTTCCTCTGTTTGTGATCGAGTTATCATATCGTCTACGTAAACTTCAATCTCATGATGTATCATATCATGAAATAAAGCTACCATGGCGCGTTGATAAGTTGCCCCTGCGTTCTTCAGCCCGAACGACATCACCTTGTAACAGAAAGTGCCCCATTGTGTGACAAAAGTTGTTTTCTCCATATCCTCGGGGGCCATTTTGATTTGATTGTAGCCCGAGAATCCATCCATGAAGGAAAACACTTTGTGCTGAGCTGTATTGTCGATCAAAATGTCAATGTGAGGTAGCGGAAAATCATCTTTGGGGCTGGCCCTATTCAAATCCCGGTAGTCCACACACATCCTGACTTTGCCATCTTTCTTAGGTACTGGCACGATGTTAGCGACCCATTGAGGATAGGACGTAACAGCCAGAAAGCCAGCGTCGAATTGCTTCATTACTTCTGCTTTGATCTTTTCAGACATGTCAGGCCTCATTCGGCGAACTTTTTGCTTGATCGGTGGACAATCCTCTCTTGTGGGGAGACGGTGAACCACGATGTCTGTGTCTAAACCTGGCATGTCTTCATAAGACCAAGCGAAGATTTCAACATACTCATTCAACAACTGTATCAGGCGTTCCTTGACACTTGATTCCAGATTGGCACCCACTTGTACCTCCTTCCGGTCTTCCTCGGTTCCCAAGTTGACAATTTCCAATGACTCTTCGTGCGGTAAGATGGCCCTTTCCTCTTGTTGTAGAAGTCTGGCTAGTTCCCCTGGTACTTCACAACCTTCGTCATCTTCATACTCGGCTTGATTGACCAGATCTTCAGAGTTATTGAAGGATATAGCAGAATTGTCACCCATGGAATCCGGAGTGGATGGGTACCTGCATTGGTGAGTGTGGGTGTGTGTAAGGGATAGCCATCCTTAAACAAAAATGCAAAAGGAAAGAAAATGAACACAAGCAGTTTATCAAATGAAAAACGTCCAATGAATCATTAAACATGGCATATGAATATGAAAGATAATCAAAACCCTTACAAATGGACCTACATGCCCCGGGCAAGGCATGAGGTGAAAAGATAGTGTACGGATTGTTTGACAGTAAATATTACAGACCAAATAGGAAATGTTTAACAGATAAATTACTGGTGAATAAAAGTGATGGGGACAAAGTCTTTTGCCTCCCAGTTGCTCAATCCTCCTTTGACAGTTGGATAAATCCATTCTTCGATGTTGCTCTCCTTGTCTTCGTCCTCCAAGGCATTGATTCCGTAGGGAGAAATTTTGACTGGCGCTCTTTCAATCTTCGAACGACGCATAGCTTTCTGGCCAGCGGCTGTGAACCCTAATCCAAATTTGTCGGTCTTATGTGGAATATCAGGCAACTTCCCCCATGCTGAATTCTTCCCTTCCTTTATTGCGGCCCTTGCGTCCTCCAGAGATGCCATCCTGGCCATCTGTCTCGGTGTCTCAGCTGCCAACTTTGCTACTGCTATTTCAGGAAGGACTTCTTCGAAATGCTGAAAAGGCGTTTCAATGAACTCCCCTTCAACCTCCACATATCGGAAAGAGTTCAAGTGGCTAATCATGTACTCCTCTTCACCGTGGACAGTAATGATCTTTCCCTTGACAGGATACTTCAACATCTGATGTAAGGAGGAGGTGACTGCCCCAGCATGGTGTATCCAAGGTCTACCCAGCAAGCAAGAGTATGACGGACGGATGTCCATCACATAGAAAGTAGATTTAAACACCTCAGTGCCTATCTTGATGGGAATTTCAACCTCTCCATGGACCATTCTCTTCGAACCATCGAAAGCTCTGACAACAATATCACTCGGCTTCAACTCCAACCCTTCACAATCTAGTCGGTCCAAGGCCTTTTTAGGCAAAAAATTCAGCGACGAACCGGTGTCGACCAAGACATGTGCGAGAGTGGTTCCTCGACACTCGACTGAAATGTGCAAAACATCATTGTGGTTTCTACCTTTAGGAGTTAAGTCGGCATCAGAGAAACCTAATCCATTGTCCGCAGTCAGGCTAGCCACGCAATTCTGAAACTGATCTGCAGAGGTTTCCTGGGGCACATGGGCTGCCTTCAGGAATTTTATCAGAGCTTTAGCGTGCGCTTCTGAGCAAAGTAGTAGTGCCAGCATGGAGATCTTAGAGGGGGTTTGCCCCAGCTGTTCTACCACATCATAATCACTCCTTTTGATTATCCTCAAGATCTCATCCATTTCCTTCTTGGAGGTTTCAGGGATGACCAAGGGCTGAGCCCTCGTCCTGACGAGCTTATCTTGGATTCCCTTACCTTTATCAGCAGCGGTAGGAGAGACAGTACTAGGAACAACAACATCCTCAATCAAAGGGGTTCTAGCAGAGAGTTTTATTGGTGCAGGGATGACCTTGTCAACTGATGAGGGTCCAAAGATTTCTCTTGGAGGGGCAATCTCTAGAGAAAATATTCTCCCGCTCCTGGTGATTTTGCTAGTGCCTGCAATGTTACTAATGCTGGCTTCTTCATCATCTGAACTTTCTTCAATTATTTCGATTTGTTTGATACCATGGTAGTAAACGTCACCGCCATAGTTCCATGGTATGGACTTCTCAGAAACATAGGGGACAGGCCCTGGCATTGTTATCTTCAAAGGAACAGATTTCGTAGCTGGTGTAATCTTAACAGGCTTTTTGACGGCCTTGGAAAGATTGGCGTGGATGGTTATGATTGAGACCTCTTCAGTATGAACTGGAACAACATAAACTTTTTCAAACAAAATTTGTCGACTATCCATAAGGCCTTGGATGCCTTTCTTCAGTAACGGACAATCAAACGGCAGAGAGTAACAACAATAGCAGTCTTCTTTACATCCCGGGAAGATCCCGACCCTTAACAGATTCAACTTAATGGTTAACAAAGGAGTTACCAGATCATTAACATCAGCAACATACAAATCTTCTTCAATGGCATTGACATTTTGGCCGTGCTTCGGCATGGGTGCAGATATCACATTAGGCTTCTCCGGAGCGTCAAACTCCACCTCCTTCGCCTCTATCAGGTCTTGGATCTTATGCTTGAGTGCCCAACAATCATTGGTGTCGTGCCCGACACTGTCTGAATGGTAGGCGCATTTAGCATTAGGATGATAATGCAGAGAGGACGTATTCACATTCTTTGGTGCCTCCTTGATGGTGGCGAGATTCAACTTCAACAGATGGGGAAGCACTTGCGCTGGAGTCATATTAATGCGGGTGAACTGCCGTTGTGGCCGTTCCACCCGTTGTTGATTTGGTCTGGACTGGTTATAGCGAGGCTGCTCACTTGAAGTGTTTTGAATCATTACGGCCCCCACGGTCGGCCGACGCTCCGTCTTCCCTGCTCTTCTCTGAGAATATACCACAGCTGTTTCCTTCTTAAAAGGTTTTTTCTCAACACTTGCAGCAACACCCTTCTGAATCTTTCTTGACTTGATGCCAGCTTCTATTCTTTCGCCTGTTAAGATCAAATCGGTAAACCCCACGGAAGAGTTACCAATCAGATGATTGAAAAATGGCCCAGATAGGGTCCCTAGAAACATATCAACGAGTTTGCGGTCGGTTAAAGGAGGCTGCACCCTGCCGGCCAAATCCCTCCATTTTTGTGCATATTCTTTGAATCCCTCGCCTGTTCCTAGTGACATACCCTGAAGTTGGGTACGAGTAGGAGCAAGGTCAGAGTTATACTGATATTGTTTGTAAAAAGCGGTGGCCAAATCTTCCCAATTTCGGACGCTGGTTCCCTCTAGCTGATAAAACCACTCCAACTGAGCTCCAGAAAGGCTGTCTTGAAAGAAATGAATCCAAAGGTTTTTATCTGCCGTATAGGGTTGAATCTTTCTCACGTAGGACCTGAGATGCATTTTGGGACAGGACAACCCATCATACCTCACAAACACTGGCACTTTGAATTTTGGGGGAATCACAATCCCGGCGACCAAACCCAAGTCTTCAAAATCCAAACCCGGCACTCTTTGTAATTCCATGGCGGCCAATCTGTCTTCTATCCCTTTGTATTTATCATCAGCTGGAGGGTATTGTTGATCAGAATAATCTTCATCCTCTTCGACCTCTTCTTCTTCCGCATCAGACTCGGAAGGTACCGCAACCCCACCTCCTTTGCTGGTTCCTTCATCAGAAATAGGAGGAAATTCAAGCACTCTCCGAGCTTCTCTGTCAAATCTTCTCCCTAAAGTGGCCACCCTGTTGTACCCCAAAATTTGCCCTCCCATATTCTTCAAGATTTGCCAAGTCAAAGGTTCAAGATTCCCCAAGGGTTGCACAGTTCAAGGGCCTCCTAACAATCAAAATTAGGGTTTTGGTTCTGACAAAGTAAATGAAGTTTCCAAGGGTCCAATCAAGTCCCACATGCCTATAAACATGGTCAAGCATCCTCATACCAAGTTTCAAGACTTACAGCACAAAATTGCACAGTCAAAAACCCTAATTGCACTACAGTCAACTGTAGGGGCAAAATGGTCATTTGACAGTCAAAAGTTCAAATTTTTGATCAATACTTCATTTTGAAGCCACAAACATCATTTGATCAATTCTTGATCATGATTCTCAAAGCTTGGCTCAAAAATCATCAAGATGCAAAAGTTTCCATATTTGGACAGTTGAAAAAGTCAACTGTAAATTGACCAGGGCATAACTTTCACATGGATTATCAGAAAAATTCCATCCAAAGCTCATTTTTAATAGAAAGACATTTCCTACAACTCCTCTTCACACTTAAAGTCCAAGAAATGCTCTCACAAAAAGTTATCAATTTCAACATTATAGGTCATTTTCAAAAGTCAACAAAAAGGGACTTTAAGTCAAAGGCCATAACTTGAGATTGGTAAATCAAAATGACATGGGACCAAAGGAATTGGTTAGAGGACTCAAAGGCCTTTCCAAAATGTCCAAGAACATGAGCAAAGCTTAAAAATTGAGCAAGTTATGCCTTGTGGAAGTTGGGAAATTTTTGGATATTTTGAAAAGTCAACATTGCTTCAAATGACCTAAAAATGCTAATGGGCCTCTTTTTCTTCCACAATTCATCATCCAAAGCATGTGCACGACCATTTGGCCCAAAGGGAAGTTTTTTACCATTTTTATTTTATTTATTTGGATTTTTAATTATTAATAATTCATTTAATTAAATTAAATAGGTGAAAAATGCTAAACCTAATGTTTTAAATCTTTTTGTGCATAGAATAGGCTTAAGATTTCGTGTACAATCAAATATGGAAGGAATTATGGTGATTGGATATGTTTGAGACCAAATATGCATGAAAAGATTGAAAAAATAATGCATGGAAAATCAAATATTTTCTCATCAATTCTTTGATTCCTTGGACCTCTTTTCCAACCCTAATCGTTCATACATACATATACATGCTAACCCTATTCAGAATGAGGTCGAGGCTGCGCATAAACTCCATAATCAAACTTGCACTTTTGCCAAAAATTCTCAAAACTGAAAACAGGGTTCTAAGAGGTTTCAAGCAAAAATAATTGTCTTATCACCTTCCTGAGACATCAAGCAACGCATTTGAATCATTTTCCACGCCCCTAACGTCCAGAATTGGTGAATAGGATTCACACTTTTACATATTTTTTTCATAATCGTATTCTAAGATTTAGGCATTTTCATTGCATTTTTATGTTTGATTTATGCTAATGGGACCTCCCTGAAGCTAACCATGTAGCTGAATTGAATTTTTACTCACCATTGAAGAAACTACCATGGACGATATCTAGGTTTTTCAAAACCTTGAATTGGGCGTTTGTGCATATGGAAAAATTGGAACACGAAACCTAGGCCGTTCAATTCAGCATGCTTGGACGATGCTAAATCCACCCTCGCGCCTAATTTATGTGGCCGGACGGCCTAATCGCTATTTTTCATAATGTTGCTTTTGGGGACGGTTCAAAACCGTTGCCCATTCTTTTTTTTATTTCAGGAAAAAACAAAGCCATGGAGAAGATGATTATGTGGCCAGCGTGGATTGGTCTGTTCAAATTTGCGCGCTAAAAAGTCCACTAACATTTGTTTTGTTTTATCATATTTATTTGTTATTTAATATACAAAGAATTCAAATGGAGCAGTTGGTCAGGCGTATGCATGGTAATCTCTAGGACCTGGGTTCGAGCCCCAGGTCCCTCACCCTTTCCATATTATTTTTCCACTAACACTTCTATGCAGTTTCAGTATTGTAGACCACCGTGCATCCCTCAAATCTAGCTTGCCACTTGGCCAATGGAAACAATCAGAAGGCCATGATCTGAAGAACATGGTAGACCTCAGTCAACGCACTGACACGCTTCTTAAAAAGTCCACAAGGCCAAGGATAAATGGGCCTGAATTACTGACTAAAGCCTCCAATTTGGGGACAGAACCCCCCCAAGGTTTGCAAATTTCTTTTTATATTTTTTTCATTTTTATTTTGATTCAATTATTATTTTTAATTAGTTCCTTAATTTAAATATTTTCATAAAAAATATAAAAAACACAAAAAAATCAGAAAGGACAAAATTAAAATATATTTATTTAATTAATATTTTTTGCAAATAAAATTCATTAATTAACTTAGTTTTAAATCTAGGATTAATCTTAACATTTTTCAATAAAACCTAAAATTGGTAGAATTAGGGTTTCTAGCATTTTTCATTTTTTCTTTTATTTTACTATATTAATTATTAACTCTTAATTAGTTATTTTTTATAAATCAAGTTGCAATTAATTAATTAGGCTTAATTTTAGATAATTGTCATATTTTCTTAATAAATTAAAAAAGATTGTAGAATTAGGTTTTTAATTTCATTGAATTCTCATAAATACAAAAAAAACTAAAAATAATTTCTTTTTCTTTTTAATTTTAATTAATTTAATAATTTAATTTAATTTCATTAAAAAGGGTCCAACGCCCTCGTTCCAGTTTAATTCAATTCGCGTATTTATTTATTTTTCTTTTAATTATTTATGTACCTCTCCCAAAGCCTTGTAAATACTTATCTTTCGCACTTTTACTTTACTTTCTTTATTTTCTGTCAAATCGGGTCCTGGAAATTTTGGCGATGTGGACCCGCGCCTTTTGTAATAGCTTTAGAACTTTTATTTCTCGCAAGCTTTTTAACTGTTAAATAAGTGCATGCAAGAATGAATGGACAAAAAATAAAAACAAACGCGTAGCTCACTCATGACATGACAAGATAAAATAAATGAATCTGACACACAAATCACACACCACCCCTAGGGTACGCCTCACTGTTGCCTTGCCTCGAAAGGTGATCGTCGAGTAGAGGATGTCTTAGTAAGTCCTCATGATCCGGGAACCTGGCATGAGGGTAGCTTCTAAGGTGTCTTCCTATTGCTCTGGTGATCACCATGTCCCGAACCTCGAATTGACCCGAACACCTCCAATGGTGGTGCTACCTACCTCTCAATGGTGGGATGGCACTACTTTAAAGGACATTTACACAGACGAATTCCTTAGGGTAGGTAGGTTCTCGTAGATACTTGCTCTAATTTCAAAAACAAATTCAAAAATACTTTTCACACCAACACATTTTCAAAAAGCTTTCGAAAGCATTTTTCAAACACTCTTGAGGATCGATACAAGAGTCGAACTGAAATTTTCAAAGAAACTTTTTAAAACCCACAGTTGAAAAGCAAACAAACCTTTTGAAAACACAATGAGCAAGTATCTAAGAGCCCATGGATAACCATGGATAGAAAGGGTGCTAACACCTTCCCTTTCTATAACCTACCTCCCGAACCGAGAGCAATCTCTTTAAGGAATTTTTCTGTGCTTTTGTCCTTTCCATTTGGAGAAAATAAAAGACGGTGGCGACTCTTGCTTCCGCGACATCTCACGAACCAACGTTAAACAGTCAGTTCCAGATCCACCGATCACAGAACTGGCGACTCTGCTGGGGATTTAAACTTAAAGTGAGGTGTACCTTAGGGTTAGTTCATAACTGTGTTTTCAATTGTATTGACTTGTCTGCTTTAAATTTGTGGGTTGCATGGGAGTTACATAGATCCTAACCCGGATCTGGGGATACCCTGTTTAGGTAGCATAAGCTGTGAGGGACCTGTCCGGCGTATACCGACATGGGTGAAGCAGTGGCTACGTTGGTGTGGCGCCTTGGTCTGTACCGATATCCCTCGTGTTGAAACGGGGAGAATATGGGTCTTCCAAGGAGTCATTAAGCACCAACAGACCTTAGAACCTTAAATGACCCAACTTGGCCATTAGAACAGTAGCAGTATGCTACGCACGTTGAGGCTAAACTCTCGTGATGGTTCTGGCCGCAAGAAAAGATTGCGATGCTGGAGTTATGACCGATTGAGGGTAGTCAATGATATTGGGATCCTCTAAGAACCCGGTTACTTTGATAGGACAGGTATGAACCAACCAACTGAAAGAGGGTAACACCTAGACCTGACGCTGGCCTAAACTCTAAGGGCTTCTTTTGTGTGACTTGTGTGCCTTCGTACTTGACTAATTGCATGCGTGTTATCTGACACATAAGCTACTTGCAGGTTTTGTTTATAGTCCTTAACTGGGACTCATAATAGGGTTTACTAGGTCTCCTGCAGGTTTTGTTTATAGTCCTTAATTGGGACTCATAACAAAGTATACTGAATTTCTTGCAGGGTTTGTTTATAGTCCTTAATTGGGACTCATAACAGGGTTTACCTACATCATCCCATACATAGCATGACATCATACCATTGCATACATCCTAACCCATTTCAAGGATCTCAATGGCTTGTGATGCAGGTCATGATAAATCAAACATCTAGGAAGGGGCAAAGAGGATTTATTTTCCTCTAGCTAAAGTTGTCAGGGGCTATGACCCACTGGATATGGTGAGCCTTTGACCCTTGACGAAGGACTCTCAACAATATGCAGTTCCTTCAATCAAGCCACCGAATTCAAATTCTAACGGTTTTCTTGTTTACCCTGCGAGATCCTTAAAAACATTGCATGCATATCATATATATCATTGCATTGCAGGTACCCTTTTGACAGGTTGCTTACCCTCTTCGCTTTTTATTTCAGCCGATCGTCATGAATCCTGAATCATCAACTGAGCAGTCCATCAAGGCCCTCCAGGCTCAGAATGCCCAGTTCCAAGAGCTGATCATGAATTTGGCCCAGGGGCAACAAGACCTGAAGACTCTGCTCTTGAAAAAGAAGAAGAAGAGAACTGTTTTGTTCAGCCCTAGACGCAGATCTGGGAATACACTGCAGGATGAAGCTGAGAGGACAACTCCATCTATGGGGAAAGGCAGTCCCCATGAGAGGAGGTGCCTAGTCCAGTGGTCTCCGACAACGAGACAGATTTCAACGACGAACAATACCCTCTTGTGGAAGACAAGTACAAACAGTTGGAAGACCGTCTGAATGCCATGGAAATTCAACAAGTACCTGGTTTGGATTTCGGAGATTTGGGTCTAACTTCTGGTGTGGTGATCCCCCACAAATTTAAAGCACCCTCTTTTGCTAAGTACGATGGGACATCCTGTCCCAGGCTGCATCTCAGGTCTTATGTACGGAAGATTCAACCGTATACTGTGGACAAGAATTTGTGGATCCACTTCTTCCAGGAGAGTCTTTCAGGGACTCATCTCGAATGGTTCTATCAGCTGGACGGAACCAAGATTCGTAACTGGGAGGAGTTGGCTACTGCTTTTTACAAGCAGTATCAGTACAATGCCGACCTCGCTCCTACGCGTACCCAACTCCAGGGTATGTCGTTAGGATCGGGAGAAGGTTTTAAAGAATATGCGCAGAAGTGGAGGGACCTTGCTGGAAGGGTACAACCACCTCTGACTGACCGCGAGCTCGTCGACATGTTCTTAGGGACCTTGTCTGGTCCATTCTTCAACCATCTGATTGGGAACTCTTCTGCTGGGTTTACAGATTTGATCTTGACTGGGGAGAGGATCGAAGCTGGTATCAAGGCTGGGAAGATACAGAAGGATGCTTCATCGAGCACCGATAAAAAACCTTTTAAGAAGGAATCCAATGCCGTCTATGGTTCTAGGAGACAGAATAGACCAGAACACCGCCAAGCTGCCAATGCAGCGGTGATCTCAAAACCTGCTGGTGCTCTTCAACATCACAACCAACAAAAGAGCGAGAGAAGGCAGTTCACTCGGCTCAGCATGACCTTATCCCAGATATTGCCACAGTTGCTGGAGACCAAGCTGGTAACTCTAAAAGAAGCTCCGAAGAATCAAAATACAACGTCACCGAAGTATAACCCCAACGCCCGCTGCGCTTATCACTCTGACAGCCCGGGGCATACTACAGATGATTGTTGGAGCTTGAAAAATAAGATCCAAGACTTGATTGACGCAAAGGAGATTGAGTTCGAGGCGCCCGAGGCTCCCAACGTGATCACTGCTCCCATGCCAAAACATGGCTAGGATAGAAAGCACTTTTTTGTTCATTCGAATGTTCAAGTTGTAATTTTTCTTCTGTTCAAACATTTACTCATGTTAAACATTGTTATTTCATTAATGCATCGCATATGTCTGTTTTGAAGCAATACATTCGTATTCACTATACGCAAATTATTTTCATATTTTTTCTGATGATCAACTCTTGGTTAATAATGCTAAGCCTCTTAAGGGAGGATGACGAAAACGATACCGTGATAATCTACAGTATGCTTTTGAACAGACTCCGCTGATGAGGTACAGGCATTGTTTCAATCCCTAAACACTGGAGTTATAAGGATGATAATCCCTCGTCAACCCCTCTGAGCCAAAGAAGTAGGAGTTTTTCTTTTCGAAATTTAAAACCCTTAATTATAACCTGGGGCAGGGTAGTTCTCTCAGTTGATCCAAGTGCATAACGAATGGCACCAAAAAATCCTTACAAAACGAAGAAAGACAGTGATGGTTCCAAATAATCAATAAAGAAAGGCAGTCATCATATCTCAAAAATAAAAACCCAATAAGTAAAAACCTATGAAGGAGACTTACGAAACTGGGGCATCCCGCTGACTGTAATTCCAAAAAGGAAACAGTTCAGGCGAAAAAGAAAGGGATAACAAAAAATCAGAAAAGAAAGAGGTCTTACAAACCCTCAACAAAAACAAAAATGACTGCCTATTCAAAATAAGTTATCAACATCTGAATCATCACCGGAAAATCAGAGCAAAGACTCAAACAAGGTCTAACGTACGATCAACTGAGTTTAGGTTTGAAGAACATCACGAAGAGCGGGTGGGTACAAATAAAATTTGAGCCTTTATCCTTTGTTTCTTAAACCGTGAACCAGGCCACGTTATAACCCTCAAAAGTCCTAGCTGAAGCATGGGTTAGTTCGAAAGCATACTGTTACGAAAGGTATCCTGACTCCTTAAGGCCTACGGTAAATACGGAGTTGACATCACGTTTTACAAACATTCACTTGTTTTATGAAAAAGAATGCATTTTCAAAATCTTCAAGACAGACATAAGCTTTGCATTTTTAACATAACTTTGTTTGCATATGACTTTTTGTTTGAACAACATAGAAATTCGCACGATGAATACTTAGTGAACAAAAGCACTCCCCACCAAGGGGCAGACCTGATTATTGTCCATCATCTGGGGCAATTCAGTCAAGATTCGGAGAATCTCTCAAAGGCCAAACAGCCTGGGGAAAATCCCCGCCTGAGTCACTTGGGGCATTCTAATAACGAATCTTGTCTGATCAAACATCTTCTGATGGCATGGTAAAACACTTCTGACAGGGGCAACTCCCTGCATTCTGAGAGCATGGACATAGTCGAAAAAATACTACGCAAAATCAAAGACCCGCTAGGTTGACATACCTAGGCAAAAATTAGGGCTTCCCGGCGAACCAAAAGGGTTCGGGCAAAAATAAGGGATGAAAATGAAAAAATCTGTACACCCGGCAAGTCGAAAACCTGAAAAGGCGACTTGGGCAAAAATGGGTATCCCGGTGGACTGAAAACCCGAAAGGGCGGTCCAGGCAAAAGTTAGGGATCAAAGCGTACGACTATGTCCTGTCAACTTGTCACCGGCCTACCTGAAGAAGGTTTGACCCTCAACAGCTATCAAGCACCTCCACATGTATCTTCCTCTCCCACATCAGAAACAGGGGCAATAAAGAGGTGTCTAAGCAATCTGATTGTTCTGTTCTCCAAGGTATCAAGGTAGGTTCAGTTGAAGAACATAACCAATAACCAATACAGTTCAAAACTTCCCCAAGAGAGTCCAATCTAGTTCCCTAGGAAAGTTGGAATCCATCTCCCCAAACAGTAAGCTTATCCCCAGTAGATTCTGGAAGCTTATCCTCGCAGAACACGAACGCGTCTCCCGGCTTTATTCAAAGAGTTATTTCTTTAATAGGATATAACTGGGTTATCCTCAGCCAAAAGCCAACGGAAAGATCGTCCCCGACAGAGTCTTCTTATCCCCAGCGAAGTCTATTAACACTTCCAACACAACAAGGGTATCCCCGGCAGGTTATTATCAACAACTCAACAAAGTACCTCTCTCCCCACAGAGTATGGTTTCCTAGCAAGATCATTAGAGCACTTTTCTCCCCGCAGAGTAATCCATTCGTCAAGTTTATTCCCCAACGGAGTCATCTTCTCCTATCGGTTCATTCTTGCAAAGCGAAGAATTCTCTCTTCAACACCAGCCCAGGAGTTAACTGCCTGGCACCCGTCAAGGATTTATTTTCTTAGACAAAGATACATTCATAAACATCGCATTCCCATACATTATAGCATGCATATATGCATCATATCTTACAATCTCATTTATGTTGAGAACATCATTGCTTGATTCATATCATGCATTGCATATGACTGACCTTTACCTTTCAGGAAAGATCCAGTTAAGTTCTCAAGCTACATTCCAAGACCTTGTCTGGTTCAGTTAAATCGACTCCCAAAGATTTTCCTGGTTATTATCTAGTCAAAGGCCTTCTCTGGTCTAGTTAAACCGACTCCTAAAGGTTTTTCTTTTGAAGACTCAGTTGAAGACTCCAAGACCTTGTCTGGTTCAGTTAAATCGACTCCCAAAGATTTTCCTGGTTATTATCCAGTCAAAGGCCTTCTCTGGTCTAGTTAAACCGACTCCTAAAGGTTTTTCTTTTGAAGACTCAGTTGAAGACTCCAAGACCTTGTCTGGTTCAGTTAAATCGACTCCCAAAGATTTTCCTGGTTATTATCCAGTCAAAGGCCTTCTCTGGTCTAGTTAAACCGACTCCTAAAGGTTTTTCTTTTGAAGACTCAGTTGAAGACTCCAAGACCTTATCCGGTTCAGTTAATCGACCCTAAGATTCTCTGTTTCTTATCCAGTCCAAGGCCTTCTCTAGTCCAGTTAAATCGACCCCAAACAGATTTTCCTGATAAAGACTCAGTAGAAGTTATCCAAGATTCTCTCAATGTTTGCTATTGAGGTTGTAGTCGCCTATGGTTCTCTCCCCGATACTGCGGAGGTGGTAATCCCAAGATTCGCTCAACGATTGCTGTTGAAGTTGAAGTTATCTAAGATTCTCTCAATGTTTGCTATTGAGGTTGTAGTTGCCTGTGGTTCTCTCCCCGATACTGCGGAGGTGGTAATCCCAATATTCGCTCAACGATTGCTGTTGAAGTTGAAGTTATCCAAGATTCTCTCAATGTTTGCTATTGAGGTTGTAGTCGCCTATGGTTCTCTCCCCGATACTGCAGAGGTGGTAATCCCAAGATTCGCTCAACGATTGCTGTTGAAGTTGAAGTTATCCAAGATTCTTTCAATGATTGCTATTGAGGTTGTAGTCGCCTATGGTTCTCTCCCCGATACTGCGGAGGTGGTAATCCCAAGATTCGCTCAACGATTGCCGTTGAAGTTGAAGTTATCCAAGATTCTCTCAATGTTTGCTATTGAGGTTGTAGTCGCCTATGGTTCTCTCCCCGATACTGCGGAGGTGGTAATCCTAAGATTCGCTCAACGATTGCTGTTGAAGTTGAAGTTATCCAAGATTCTCTCAATGATTGCTATTGAGGTTGTAGTCGCCTATGGTTCTCTCCCCGATCCCGCGGAGGTAGTAATCGTCCCCAGATTCTCTCACCGTTCCTGTTGAGGTAGTAACCATACCTGGTTCATTCATCATCATTTGAAGCTCCAGATTCAGCTCCTGTAACCAGTCAGGACACATCTATACAAAGAATTTGAAGACCAGCTCCTGTAACAGGTCAGGTAATCATTTTTCTTTTGCAGGTATGCAAGTGCTCGCTAAGGAATCTCTTACGCGATCAACATCCAGATGGCATCTATAAGCCCATCCACCTTCCATCATCTCTTAGCATGGCATCTATAAGCCCATCATCCTATCCATCAATCTCCAAATGGCATCTATAAGCCCATTCCACCATCACACTGCTACTATGTGAGCGCAAATTTCTGGGCACTCTAGTGTTCAATCATCTTCCACCTTCGGACTACGAAAGGCACGTCAGCCAATCTGCATCCTCAGGTCTAAGAAGATTGAACAGGGGCAACTGTTGTACCCCAAAATTTGCCCTCCCATATTCTTCAAGATTTGCCAAGTCAAAGGTTCAAGATTCCCCAAGGGTTGCACAGTTCAAGGGCCTCATAACAGTCAAAATTAGGGTTTTGGTTCTGACAAAGTAAATGAAGTTTCCAAGGGTCCAATCAAGTCCCACATGCCTATAAACATGGTCAAGCATCCTCATACCAAGTTTCAAGACTTACAGCACAAAATTGCACAGTCAAAAACCCTAATTGCACTACAGTCAACTGTAGGGGCAAAATGGTCATTTGATAGTCAAAAGTTCAAATTTTTGATCAATACTTCATTTTGAAGCCACAAACATCATTTGATCAATTCTTGATCACGATTCTCAAAGCTTGGCTCAAAAATCATCAAGATGCAAAAGTTTCCATATTTGGACAGCTGAAAAAGTCAACTGTAAATTGACCAGGGCATAACTTTCACATGGATTATCAGAAAAATTCCATCCAAAGCTCATTTTGAATAGAAAGACATTTCCTACAACTCCTCTTCACACTTCAAGTCCAAGAAATGCTCTCACAAAAAGTTATCAATTTCAACATTATAGGTCATTTTCAAAAGTCAACAAAAAGGGACTTTAAGTCAAAGGCCATAACTTGAGATTGGTAAATCAAAATGACATGGGACCAACGGAATTGGTTAGAGGACTCAAATACCTTTCCAAAATGTCCAAGAACATGAGCAAAGCTTAAAAATTGAGAAAGTTATGCCTTGTGGAAGTTGGGAAATTTTTGGATATTTTGAAAAGTCAACATTGCTTCAAATGACCTAAAAATGCTAATGGGCCTCTTTTTCTTCCACAATTCATCATCCAAAGCATGTGCACGACCATTTGGCCCAAAGGGAAGTTTTTACCATTTTTATTTTATTTATTTGGATTTTTAATTATTAATAATTCATTTAATCAAATTAAATAGGTGAAAAATGCTAAACCTAATGTTTTAAATCTTTTTGTGCATAGAATAGGCTTAAGATTTCGTGTACAATCAAATATGGAAGGAATTATGGTGATTGGATATGATTGAGACCAAATATGCATGAAAAGATTGAAAAAATAATGCATGGAAAATCAAATATTTTCTCATCAATTCTTTGATTCCTTGGACCTCTTTTCCAACCCTAATCGTTCATACATACATATACATGCTAACCCTATTCAGAATGAGGTCGAGGCTGCGCATAAACTCCATAATCAAACTTGCACTTTTGCCAAAAATTCTCAAAACTGAAAACAGGGTTCTAAGAGGTTTCAAGCAAAAATAATTGTCTTATCACCTTCCTGAGACATCAAGCAACGCATTTGAATCATTTTCCACGCCCCTAACGTCCATAATTGGTGAATAGGATTCACACTTTTACATATTTTTTTTCATAATCGTATTCTAAGATTTAGGCATTTTCATTGCATTTTTATGTTTGATTTATACTAATGGGACCTCCCTGAAGCTAACCATGTAGCTGAATTGAATTTTTACTCACCATTGAAGAAACTACCATGGACGATATCTAGGTTTTTCAGAACCTTGAATTGGGCGTTTGTGCATATGGAAAAATTGGAACACGAAACCTAGGCCGTTCAATTCAGCATGCTTGGACGATGCTAAATCCACCCTCGCGCCTAATTTATGTGGCCGGACGGCCTAATCGCTATTTTTCATAATGTTGCTTTTGGGGACGGTTCAAAACCGTTGCCCATTCTTTTTTTTATTTCAGGAAAAAACAAAGCCATGAAGAAGATGATTATGTGGCCAGCGTGGATTGGTCTATTCAAATTTGCGCGCTAAAAAGTCCACAAACATTTGTTTTGTTTTATCATATTTATTTGTTATTTAATATACAAAGAATTCAAATGGAGCAGTTGGTCAGGCGTATGCATGGTAATCTCTAGGACCTGGGTTCGAGCCCCAGGTCCCTCACCCTTTCCATATTATTTTTCCACTAATACTTCTATGCAGTTTCAGTATTGTAGACCACCGTGCATCCCTCAAATCTAGCTTTCCACTTGGCCAATGGAAACGATCAGAAGGCCATGATCTGAAGAACATGGTAGACCTCAGTCAACGCACTGACACGCTTCTTAAAAAGTCCACAAGGCCAAGGATAAATGGGCCCGAATTACTGACTAAAGCCTCCAATTTGGGGACAGAACCCCCCCAAGGTTTGCAAATTTCTTTTTATATTTTTTTCATTTTTATTTTGATTCAATTATTATTTTTAATTAGTTCCTTAATTTAAATATTTTCATAAAAAATATAAAAAACACAAAAAAATCAGAAAGGACAAAATTAAAATATATTTATTTAATTAATATTTTTTGCAAATAAAATTCATTAATTAACTTAGTTTTAAATCTAGGATTAATCTTAACATTTTTCAATAAAACCTAAAATTGGTAGAATTAGGGTTTCTAGCATTTTTCATTTTTTCTTTTATTTTACTATATTAATTATTAACTCTTAATTAGTTATTTTTTATAAATCAAGTTGCAATTAATTAATTAGGCTTAATTTTAGATAATTGTCATATTTTCTTAATAAATTAAAAAAGATTGTAGAATTAGGTTTTTAATTTCATTGAATTCTCATAAATACAAAAAAAACTAAAAATAATTTCTTTTTCTTTTTAATTTTAATTAATTTAATAATTTAATTTAATTTCATTAAAAAGGGTCCAACGCCCTCGTTCCAGTTTAATTCAATTCGCGTATTTATTTCTTTTTCTTTTAATTATTTATGTACCTCTCCCAAAGCCTTGTAAATACTTATCTTTCGCACTTTTACTTTACTTTCTTTATTTTCTGTCAAATCGGGTCCTGGAAATTTTGGCGATGTGGACCCGCGCCTTTTGTAATAGCTTTAGAACTTTTATTTCTCGCAAGCTTTTTAACTGTTAAATAAGTGCATGCAAGAATGAATGGACAAAAAATAAAAACAAACGCGTAGCTCACTCATGACATGACAAGATAAAATAAATGAATCTGACACACAAATCACACACCACCCCTAGGGTACGCCTCACTGTTGCCTTGCCTCGAAAGGTGATCGTCGAGTAGAGGATGTCTTAGTAAGTCCTCATGATCCGGGAACCTGGCATGAGGGTAGCTTCTAAGGTGTCTTCCTATTGCTCTGGTGATCACCATGTCCCGAACCTCGAATTGACCCGAACACCTCCAATGGTGGTGCTACCTACCTCTCAATGGTGGGATGGCACTACTTTAAAGGACATTTACACAGACGAATTCCTTAGGGTAGGTAGGTTCTCGTAGATACTTGCTCTAATTTCAAAAACAAATTCAAAAATACTTTTCACACCAACACATTTTCAAAAAGCTTTCGAAAGCATTTTTCAAACACTCTTGAGGACCGATACAAGAGTCGAACTGAAATTTTCAAAGAAACTTTTTAAAACCCACAGTTGAAAAGCAAACAAACCTTTTGAAAACACAATGAGCAAGTATCTAAGAGCCCATGGATAACCATGGATAGAAAGGGTGCTAACACCTTCCCTTTCTATAACCTACCTCCCGAACCGAGAGCAATCTCTTTAAGGAATTTTTCTGTGCTTTTGTCCTTTCCATTTGGAGAAAATAAAAGACGGTGGCGACTCTTGCTTCCGCGACATCTCGCGAACCAACGTTAAACAGTCAGTTCCAGATCCACCGATCACACACACCGAGTCTCTTTTTCTTCTTTTTAACTGGGTCTTTATTCCCCAATTGAGTCTTGATATCCTCCTGACCCTTAGCCAAGGTCATCATGAGTTGCTGGAACTGTGCATTTTGAGCTTGCAGGTCTTTGACTGTTTGCTCGAGATCCATCCTACTGAAATAAACAGCAGACAGATAAGGAAACCTGGAGTGAGACCTGCTTATGCACATGATGAATGGTATGCTTATGTATGCAATGCATTCAAGGATTTAGGACATTCAAAATTGTTTCAGACAAAGAAGAACGCGCGTCATATTAATAAGAAGAAATTTGTTAGTACATAAATGCCCCATGGGCCAAATATTACAAAATAACTTCTCAAGGCAAAAAGACATTGCGCATCCTCTTTGGTGCGATGTAGGTGTTGAGGGCCTCTTGCTCATGGAGTCGGCGGGTAAGCTCTAAAACCTTCTTCTCACTGGCGTAGAAGCTAGCTTCAAAAGTATTCCGTTCTTCCTTGAGCTGAATCCAACTTTTCTGCATTTCCTCCCACGATGTAGGCATGTCTAGATGTAGGATGGTGTAGGGAACCTCTCCTTCCTTGACGGGCTCTTTAATCACAGGGAGAACATGCGGATAAGGCATCAACAGACTTTGGGCTCGGGCTCGTACCCACTTGAGATAAGGCTCAAGAGGGATGGAGTTCTTGTGTCCCAGAGTCTTGCTATCAACCTTGTTGAGTCTTCCCCAAGCTCTGATGAATCTTTGGCGAAGTCCTTGCGCATCGTTGTCGAAGTCAAAAACTAGGTCAGGAATTAACATGTCATGAGGGCCATCCCTCCGTGCATATCCAAATTTCCTCAAAGATAGGCAAGGGTTGTAGGTGATACCTCCTCTGATTCCAAGTAAAGGAACATTAGGAAACTCTCCACAATGATCGACAATGATGACATTTTCTCTGGACCGAGAACACCAATGTACATCAGAGTGAGTAAGAGTCATCAACCGTTGGGACCACCTTGAGCCTTGGTCATTCTTTAGGACAGATTGTGGAAGGTGCGAAATAAACCACCTTACAAGGAGAGGAGTACATCACATGAGAACACCCCTCTTTCTCATTGTTCGTGTGTAAAATGAGTGAAGAATATCCCCAAGCAATGTTGGTATTGGATTTCTGGACAAGAAGATTTTGACGGTGTTGACATCTACCAATTGGTCAGGATTTGGGAACAAGACCAAACCATAGATAAGGAGTGCCACAATCTCTTCAAAGGCTTGTAGGTCTAATGAGTTCCAACATTCTTGTGCCTTCTCAAACAAGAATTTTGCTAAGAATCCTTTGACGCCGCTTCTGGTTTCCCAATGCCCCTTGATGTCGGATGGTTGTAGATGTAATGCTCGAGCAACATCTTCCGGCTTTGGTTCCTTTTCCGTACCGTTGAAGGGTAGTTGATTAAGGATATGGATTCTTAAGAGTTGGGAAAACTCCTCCAAAGTGGGCACCAACTGATAGTCAGGGAAAGTGAAACAGTGGTGAAGAGGGTCAAAGAACTGGAATAGCACTTTCATCATGTCTTCTTCAATGTTGGTGTTGACTAGGCTGAGCAGTCTACCATGTCTTTCACTGAAGGATGAGTTTTCCGGAATTCTTGAGGTGAGCTCCTTGAGTTGAGGAGAGATTCTCACAAGGTTGACTTGGATGGTGTTTCTGCGAGGAATTTCCATGACCTACAAAATAGGAACAAAGATGAAGATCCAAACCCTTGAAATGGTTAGTGAATGCATATGATGTTTTATGATGTTTATGATGTATGCACAAAACATATGTACAAGCAATTCACACCAAACCCTAGTTTCAGGCTTGCATGGGGTTTCATAGGTAAGTACCCTATTGAATGTAGTTGGTTTAAAAACCTGTCCTATAAATAGTAACCGGGTTCTAAGGAGCTCAATATCACGGGATTGTTTTCATTGTTCATTGTTTTGGTTTAGCCACTTAACTAGCGACCAAAATATTCCAAGAAAACAACCCTCAATGAGTGTAGTATCGAGTATCTACCAACTTCGGACTGCACCAAAGCCGGTCATCTCACTACCCCTAATAAAAGGCCAAGATGGTCAAGTAAGGTTCTAGGTCATTAGTGCTTAGTGACATCACTCAGCGGCCCCGTACTCTCCTTGATTGAACTCAAGGGTTACCGGTACTCACAAATATGTCGCACTAATATAGCTATTGCTTCGACCGTGTCGGTATACCCTGCACAGTTTCCACAATGTATTGCTATCTATGAATGTTTCCCAAAATCTGGGTGTAGGATTGCAAACCCAAACAATAGAGCCAAGATATAAAGCAAACAAATCAAACAATTAGTCATGCAAGAGGGTGATCTAAGCCCTAAGGTTACTCCACTTTTAAAATTTATCCCCAGCAGAGTCGCCAGTTCTGTGATACGGTGGGAGAACTGACTATGGTTTTGCGTTTGTTTTCGCAAATGTTTCGGTTGAGCAAGAGTCGCCACCGACTTTTTATTTTATCCTAAGGAAAGGTTTAAAAAGCACAGCAAAAACCTTTGAGATTTTTCTTGGGTTCGGGGAGTAGATTATAGAAAGGGAAGGTATTAGCACCCTTTCTATCCATGGTTATCCATGGGCTCTTAGGTACTTGCTTAGATCAACTTGCCTTGGTTTTCAATTGTTTGAAATGGTGCTTGGTGTGTGGTTTTGAAAATGTTTTGAAAAAGATGCCTTGTATGGGCTACCCTTGTAACAATTCTTTACTCGAATGTTTTACAAAAGGTGTTTGTCTTTTTGAAAAGATGTTCCAAGGTTTTGAAAGTTTGTTTTGAAAGTGTTTGTGAAGTGTGGTTTGAAAAATAGGCAAGAGTTTTCTTTGGCAAGTGGACAAGTACTTAAGAGCTATCTACCCTAAAGTTCTCAAAGATTTTTACTATGTTTTAACCCTTTTGACAATTTTGTTCCACCATTGCATTTGATGGATAATCTTGTATTAGGAGCTGAAAGGGACGGGCGCGGGTCATCGTTTAGACCATAATTGCAATGGTGCTAAGTATCTTTGGGCAATTTCTCTTTGAAAGGGACTTGATCATTTTAGGCAACTTTTCGAAAGCGTCATCGAGGGACTATGATCATTTGATTGTTTGTTTTACCCAAAGAAACCTAACATGCAATATGGCCCATGTATTTGAAGGCAACAAAGTGGAATACCCTAGGGGTGCAAGTGTGATATGTGTTGTCCATATTTCATGCTTGTTTATCTCGAAATTAGGTCAAACTATTTTGTTCTTTTTATTTGCATACAAACCCTAATTCTAGCATGGTATATTTAGGAAGCGTTTAAAGTGCGAAAAGTAAAATTCCTACACTATTACAACACAATATGGGAAGGGGGGTACAAATGTTCAAATGGGGGGATATTTAGACAAGAAATTTAAACCTAGCTATTACATCAATTTTGGAATATTTACAAGATAATTGATTGCATAAATTAAATAGAAAATAAAATAAAGATGCAAAATGCAAAAAGGGTTTTTATATGTATGAAAAAAAAGTATTATTTATGTCAAATAAATAAAATAAAAAAGTATTATTTTTGGAGTTTTTGTATTTTAAGGGTAAAACCCTAATTTTTATTAAGTAATATATATATTATTTAATTTATACAAGTATTTGTTTATTATGTACAAAAATAAAATAAAATGAAGTATATTTATAAAAAGTATTTTTTTTTATGTCAAATATTAATAAAATAAAAAAAATATAGGTATTTTTGTATTTTAACCTAAGTATATTAATATATATAAATATCCTTATTATTTACTAAATAAATATTATATATACAAAAATAACAATATTTAATATTTATAAAAAAAAGTATATTTTGTATAAAATATTTTCAAAAGAAAAATGAAACAAAAAAATCAGAAATAAAGTATATTTGCACTATTTTTCTAGTTTTTTCTAAATAATAGTATATATATATTATTTATGCACAAATGATTCCTATAAACAAATAAATGCTTAAAAATAGAAAAATGGTGTAAAAAATGTTTTTTTTATGTTTTTTAATATCATTAGGAAAAATAAATAAACCAAAATGAAAAAAGAAAAATCAAAAAATCAATAAAACACACAAATTGGGCTCAGGGGGTGTGAAATCAGAAATATGGTGTGAAAAGAAATTCAGAAGCAAGCCCAGCCCATGAAGCTTCTTCTTCAACCTCTGAACAAAAAATGTTCAAAAAACGCGCGCCTGAACCTCCATTCAAACATCCTGATTCCTTGATCTTTTGCACAAACTTCCAACATAAGAAATGTTAAGCATTGAATCACGATTTTAAATATATAAAGAACTCATCCTAACTCTCAGAAATGAGATAGAATTTTGACAATCCCAAATCATGACCTAATTTTTCTGCCATATTCAAACCTTAAATTCTCACAGCTCAAGCAAAATAAATGAAAAGTAAAAGCATGTACAGATTCAGGGGCATGAGTAGAACACTTCTTATTCACAAACTTAGAGCTAATGATGCTTAGACTAAGAGTTAGAAGTTCAAGAAAATACCTGTTCAGTTGAAGTTCTATCTGGCAATGGGGGAGCTTTCAGAGCAAGATGATGATCTGTACAGCTTGCCTGAAGTGTGGTGATGCTATTCCAATGCTTACTTTGCTTTGAGACACCTTGAATCGAGCTATGGACCTCCAACTGTAAAACAAGAAAGTGAAAATGGTGGAACTGGTTAGAGGAATTACAGGTCGTGTTTTAGGTTTTGGTTAGCTTGCATTGATGCTAGGGAATGTGTTTGATGAGCTTTGGGCAAGAAATCATGCAAGGGATGAGAGTTGGCACTCAAACTGCAGTGAGAACTCTGTTTGAGCAGTTTGAGGGTGGTTCTGAGTTTGTGGAGGTATTGGAGGTATTGGATTCGTGTGCTAGCTTAGTTAGGATGATTAGAAGGTGTACAAAATAATTGCTTAAGTGTTCTAATGCTGAGATGATAGTTGTGTTATGTTATGATGTATTTCTTCACACTTAAGCAAGCAAAGCCAAGTTGAGTTTTTAGGCAAGTAGAGGCCCCCTAAACATGCTGCTAACCTGGTCTTGATCAGTGTGTTTTGCTCATAATCTTGTGCCAATTAGATTTCATCTGTACTTGTGGATTTGCAACTTTGACATAAAGCTTGCTTTTGCAAAAATGGCTATTTCACTTTTTCCATAAATGGCTTAATTCAACATGTAATGCACAAACTCATGGAACAAAGTCTTAGCACAATGAACATGCATTAAATTATTGAGTGTTGGATGGTTTAGAGGCCTGTAATGTAGCACAAACCAAGCTGACTTGAAAATGGCATAAGTTATGAACATGTACATGACCAATTCAAAAGTGAGTTTTTTCCATATTGCAAAATTCGAATCTCTCAAGTTATGAGGTTGTTTGATGAGTTCTTGGACATTTTGGAAAGCTTGGAATGTGTACTACAATCCATCTTTGAAATGCAGATTGAAATTCCAAGTGGAAGTGTATGGAAAATGGCCTTGAAGTTAGGTAGAAAACCTTGCCAAAATAGGTTAAAATTTCACTAAGTTAAGAATGGTTTAGTACCCTTATTCCAAAAATTGTAACTTGAGATACAAGCCTCATTTGGGAAAACTTTGTGAATCAAAGTTGTAGATTATGCAACAAGCTACAACTTTCATGTTTTGACTTTTGTTTGAATCCAAATGAATCTTGGTGAGAAAGTGAGGCAAAGTTGGGAAAAAATTAGGGTTTTTCATAACTTAGAAAAATTCTAAGTTACGAAAAATTCTCATTTCTAACCCTAATTTGCATTTTTTGATTTCTTGGTGAACAAGTTTCATGATTTGGCATGTTTTGATGAAAAATGAATCTTGACTCTTGATTTTGACCAAAAAGTCAAAGTTTGACTTTTCAGTATACAGTCAAAATTGATCAATTGACTGGGAAATTCAACTGTCAATCTTGTGCATTTGAGATCTTTTGAACTTGTTGAGCATGTCAAGATAATTCCATGGGGTCCTTGAGTCCATATGTGAGCTTGGTTTTCCATTGGCTAGGTCAAACAGTCAAAAATTGCCTTTGTGCAGTCAAAACCCTAAAAATGACCATTTTGCCCTTTTGGTGATCTGATCAAATTTCTTGTGGAATTGTGATCCAAACTTGATCAAATGGTCCATGTGAGTTCATGATGTTGATGTGGGTCAATTTGCATGAGGTTTGACTGTCAATTGGCCACAATTGACTTTTTCCCCAATACAGCTGATTTCTAGGTCAACTGTCCAATTGACTGGGCAAAATTTGGAATCAAGACTTGAAACTTGATATGGATAAACTTGGGAGTCCAATATGAAGCAAGAAAGTCATCTTAGGCATTTTAGGTCAAAACATCTTTGTGCAAACACAAACCCTAATTTGGGTCAACAGTGCAAGGAGAAGTCTTGAGCAGATGAAACCCTAACTGGACCTTGATCTCCAAGGGCTTGGTGATGAGAAATATTGAGAAAATGGGAGGGCAAATTTTGGGGTACAACACCCCCTAACAATGAATCTCAAGGTTATTGGATAAAAGTATTCAAATTAACATACCTGGGCTTACAAACATGGGTTTGGGTCACGAATGATCATTTCTCGAATCAGGACAAAATTTAGCGCTATGTTAATCAATCGTAAATGGACTTATAACACCTATTTTGAGGCCGGTCAATAACAATTTATGTGTCATATGTTTGGAGAGATGATATGTATATCATCCTCTAACAACATGTGACACAATAAGAAGAGGATGATAACAGCATGTGTCATATGTTTGGAGAGATGATATGTATATCATCCTCTAACAACATGTGACACAATAAGCCATCATTAAAATCATTCATCCATTTTAGTGGAGTTAAACTCAACACCCAAGATCCAATGATGTTAATGAAGCTCATGATCAAAATCTCATAGTTCAAGATCAACCAGAATATATACAAAATAAAATTGTATTTAAAAATAAAGAAAAAGATTTTTTAAAATGGTTTTTAAATGAAAATAAAAGGGGAAAATAGGAGCTATATTCAAAATATCCAATAAAAATTAAATAAGACCATAGAAAAAAATCAGAAATGAGCTCAAATATTTTTATAAAGTTTTCTGTAATTTTTTAAAGTCATAAACTATTTTTAAAATTAAAATAAATAGGCAAAATAAACCAAAAATTATGAAAAATAGTAAAGTCAGAAATAAAAATAAAATGAGGTCACCAATATTTATCAAGAGGTCATTGGATCCTTCTATATTTTTTTTAGAATTTAAAAATTAAGAAAAATATTTTTAAACATTTAAAACAATTCAAATAAAGTTAAAAAATATAAAAAATATCAAAACACAAAATAAAATTATGAAAAAAATAGTAATCAGAAAGAGAACAAAAGTATTTTTAAGAATTTTATTGGATTTTTTTGAAGTTAAAATGAATTTTTTATGAATTTTTGAAAACAAATAAAATATAAAAATCAGAAAATAAAATAAAAGCCAAAAAGATGTAGACCATTGGATCAATGTCAAAACGCGTTAGTAATCAAATCTAAAGAATCTGGCGCCTGTGCATATCATGGACATTAGTGAATAAAACACTGAATCATTTATTAAAATCAGAATTAAAAAAAAAAACAAATGGCACGATATCATTGGTTGAGAGATGGCACATTAGTCATCTTCAACATCCAGCCACACGAATTGCAGGTCTCTGAAATGGAAAAATTAGATCTCGAGACCGGTACCATTCGCTTCGTCTCTTCAAGACGATTCCAATGGTAGCCTCGTGAAAAATTTATGTAAGGTGTAGCTCATTTGTTTTGGAAAGAAAGATTTGAAAAGGGATTTGAAAATTCATGGCCAAAACTCACTTCCAGTTGAAAATAAATGTTGCGATTAGAATCAGAATGATGAGAGCTTCATTACAGTATCAAAGTTTGAGAGAATTGGTGAAGGAATCTACCTATTGAAGTTCAAATTCAGAGCTCTGAAACTTGACCTGACTAGCACGATTTAGGAAGTCTTAGAGCTTAGTTCTTCTTCTATTAGCTTCAGTGAGGTTCCAGGATGATGAATTGAAAAGAAAATGGATTGAGGAAAACTATAAAACCAAATTCGAAGTTGCAGAAAAGTGGGTTCAAGAGGAAGTTAGACAGGGTGATTCTGGCTCTCTAAGCTTGCGAAAATGAATGAGGTATGACCCTCTATTTATAGGGAAACTAATGGAATGCTTAAGCGTGTGAAATGATGAAGTTTGGATGGAAATCATGTGATGTTGCAAACATGAAAAGTGTGACTTCTATTTTGCTCAAAACTCAACCAAGGGAATGCTTAATCATTTCTGGAAGTTCATTAAACATGACTAGAAGTAAAAATGCGCAGGAATTTTGTGTTTGGAGGCCAAATCAAGGATTTCAAATTCTGACTTTGGAGAAATCTTCAGTTTCAAGGTACCATCTTTGAGTCAATGGTGTGCATGATTTAGAGAATCTTAGGACTTGATTCTTGATGTGTTGGAAAGATGAGATCACAAACTTTATAATGTGCAAATAATGGAATCAAATGGATGCTTGATCTGAAAGTTGTGATGAGTCAAAGTTGAGAAAAAGATGCTGACTTTTTTCACTTAGAAAAATTCTAAGTTTTTTCTTCAAAATGACCTATAATGTCTTGCATCCAAACATGGCCTTCCATTTAAAATTTTCTCTTGACCAAAATATATGGCATGAAATTGACCTCTTGAATGAAATTTTGAGACTTGAAACATTTAAAAAATCCAAAAATTGAGAAAGTTATGACTTGGTGAAATTGGTGAAAATTCATGAGATAACCTATAATCTTTTGCATCCTTAGGGCATATTCCATCAATTTACAAGCTTAGCACATAAAAGAAGAGTTGAAGTTCACATCTTCAATATTATTGTGGAAAAATAGTGGGCTTAAGGAGATACAAATTGATCAAGTTATGATCTTTTGAAGTCACATAAGGGATTTTGATGGCCTATCTAGGGGACTTGTAATCTTTCTTCATCATTAGGTATCCTCCATATAAAATTTTCTTGAAACCTTTGAAGTGATTTATTGATAACCCTTTGAAGAGAAGCTTGTTTTTGGAATCACTCAAAAATACCAAAAATGAGCAAGATATAGCCTTTAGAAGTTCAAAACCCTAGCTCCTAGAGCAACAAAATGCCTTTGAAAACCTTTTCAATTTTGAGAAAGCTTATTGCACAAATACTTTTGTCATGTAAATAGAAGTTGTTGAGGATGATAATGAGAAACCATGACAACTATAACCACTTCCAAATATTGAGAATTGAAGGAGATATGCACTTGCGATCAAGAAAACAAAGACTTGTCCAATTAGATCAAACTTCTTCAATCAACCCTTGCATCTTTGGAATATCTTTGACAACTTGAGACATGATGGATCATAATAGACTTTGTCATGATATTACTTCAAAACATGTTCAATGATGAAGCTTGAATCTCAATGAAGCTTTGTTGAAGAAGACATGGGAATAAACTCATGAACCTATAGATCAACTTGATGGAATATGTTGTGTTTTCACCTATAATATCATCAATTAGGGAAAACATTCATTGTATTTATTAGTTAAAAGGTAATCAATACAAAACATAGATGATCACAAAATACAAGTCAAGGTGCTTGGTGATTCCCCATGAACAAAGCTAAATATAAGGAGAAGAATCAAACTCTAGTGTGATCTTGTAATGATTGAGTTGATATGATATGATAGAGGAATATTAGGGGGAAAAATTGGGGTACAACACTCACGTCGTAATTTTTTTTTTGAAAAACAAACTCTGACTCCTCATGTGCTTACATTGGTTTTATTATTTTAATATAAAAAACATGTAGTGATGTGATAAACACGTCGTAACTATACTTTTTTACCACATGATTATCACGTCACAAAATCACGTGGCATGAAAGAATTTTTCTTGTAGTGATAAAGATTTTAACAAATTTTATAAATCAATTTAATCCAATAAATATTATAAGCAAGTTTAAACAATTTTTGTAAACCAGAATTATATTAACATGTTTTAATTTATTTAATTCAACAGAGCTTTAACTATATAATTATAGCATAATTTCATTAACTTTAAATATATAATTTGCTCATGACAATAAGCCAACATAAATTTTTCATAATTTCATTAATTTAAAATATATAATTTACAAAATAATCCAACACAAAATTACACTTAAACTAAGTTTTATTTAAAATTCATTCTTAATATCATTAGATTCACCCATAAATTAAATTTTTTAAACATTATTGATATTTTCTATCATCCTCTTATGTATACAATCTCATTCTTCAATTTGAAAATCGTGATCTTTTTTCCTTTCAATCTTCAAATTTTTTTCATATTATTTCATTATCTAACTACTTGAAGAAATCACATCCCTTATTCATATATTTTATTTATTTATTTCTACAACTTAAAATTTTTTTTTTAAAGTTTAAACTTTTCATGTCCATCATATTACAAATACGACATTCCTCTTAGAAAAACATTCTCTCCTCTCGTGTCATTTAAGTACTAATTCAATTGTTTTAAAATTTTTGTTGTTTGACATTGAATCATTGTTGAAATTTTTTGACATTGAAGAGAATCTGGATATGTTAATTTTCCTGACACAAATTCATATAAGGTGAATAAGATGAATGAGAAAGCATGATATGTAAACCCCTATAAAATGCAACATACTTTTATGTTTATGAAATGCTTTAGAATAAAGAGGGTTATAGATTTATATCAAATTTATTGATTCACTCTTTTTACTTTTGCCATATGATCGCCACATCAAAACAACTTAATGTTTTTTTCTTAGAATTTAAGAGAAAGGATCAACTTGGCAAATAGAACAATTTTTTAGGAATTAAAAAAATTATATTTATTAGATAAAATATCAAAGTGAAATGTTAAGTTAATCATAGTTAAGTTAAGCCTTAAAAATATAAATATAATAATACACATTTTTTAAACATATAAAAATTCATTTGATGCCCTTTTTTATATTCGGATTTCATTTTCAAATTTGTATGAAGCATAAAAGGCAAAGGCCATCCATATTTGTTGGTGTGGCACAACACAAGAAGAAGCATTAGTTTGTCAAACATAATCTTTGACATGCCTACGAATTTGCCAATATCTGTCAACAAGAAGTGCATGCATATATTAAGTCCAAGTATACAAGAAAGGTGTTAAGAGCTGTCATGCCCTAATGTGAAAATATGTAAGATGTGGCAAAAAGTACCAAATTAATAAAACATCTCTATCTCAAAACCCGGTGAGGTTCCTATATGAAGGGGACAACCTACCCCAACTAATTGTTTTATATATTATTATTATTTTCTTCCCATTTTATAGTTGAAGGATTATCAACTGAATCTTTCTCTAATTCCAACTCAAGATTAAACAAATCGAAAGATATATATATATATATATATATATATATATATATATATATATATATATATATATATATATATATATATATATATATATATATATATATATATATATATATATATATATATATATATATATATATATTATTTAAAATTTTTGCACGTAAATTAAAAACATAATAATATTATTATAAGACAATATATTTTTATTAAATTAATTTTATAAATATATTAGAAATAGTATAAAATATAATAATTAGAGAACACAATTGAAGAAATAGTAATTAATTCTACATTAAAAATTGAAAATAATATTTAATTTAAAACAAATTTTATTTTCTAAAACGACTTAAAAAATAATGTTTTGGAAGATAACACCATTAATTGAACACCTCATAAGTACATCAACTAATGAACAGACAATTAATAAAAGCTACAAATTATGTTGTCTAAGGTTTCCGAAGATGCATCATATTTTATCTTCACCTAAAAAAGAAAGACTATTTTATCTTCAACAGAAAGAAAAACATATATATTTTTTATTCCAGCCATTAATTATCTTGAGTCATGCCATTCCATTACTACTATATAAAATTTAGCAGCAATAGGTGCCAAAAATCTCGTACCCATTCTTTCAAGCTGTCTCAACTAGTATCATAATTTATCCCACCTAGAAGGGTAGTTTTAGTGAAAGTGTTGAAAAAATAATGACTCATTAAGTTGGAGTTTTAGATTTGATTGAAAAATAAATTTTGCTAGGTGTTTATTAGAATTTTGACAAACAAACGAAACAAATTAATTTGTTAGACTCTTTTTGACACATGTTTGTTTTGAACTATCATGAAAATCACAATAGTATAAATTTGATGTGAAATACGACAATTAATTTTTATTTTTATTACAAAAAGGTTTGCGTCAAAATTTATGTATACTAAATATTAAAAAAAAAAAAATTACGAGTTCAAACTCTAACACTTTAATATCAAATATTTTTATAATATTTTATTTATTTAAATTATAGTTGCAAAATAAAATACCATTGAAACAAATTATGCACAAATCATATTCTACATTGAAGCAATATATTTTAAAAATCGAATCAAATCGGTCAATCAGATCAATTGAAATAGGAATCAGAGAAGATATTGTTGGTCTAATTGTTGGATTGGATATATTATTGAATCAGTTAAAATCGGTCAAAATTGATAAAGATTGATGAATAAGCGGTTTTGGAAAACATACGGGTCAAATGCATATTTTTTCTCGAACAAAACAACATCGTTTTGATAATTTATATTTTATTAGAACTCACCTGTCAAGTCATGTATTACAGAGTCATCAACATCCTACCACCTTGATTAAATTAATTGGTCTGATTACGTGTTATACAATTAACAGGTGTAATAATCCGTATCATTATTTACATGTATCTAACTACATTCTTATATACATCTAACTACATTCTTATATACGTGGTCATTCACACAATACACATATTTCATCTACTACTTTCTTATATAAGTGGTCATTTTCTCAGTTCACCCATATTTCATCTAACTATTTTCTTATATGTGTGATTACTCATACAATACACACATATATCATCTACTAAGTTGTTCAACCAACTAGGGTTACTATCACATCCTTCATGAAGTCATCCTTCCACTATCCTACCATCTCAATAGGAATTACAACTTAAGAGACATCATACGTTATTTAATGCCTCGTGTTCCACTATTCAATACCTAGTCTAATTCCCTTGATTTGAGTTAGAAAGTTGTGATTTAAATAAGAGACTCACTTATTCAAACTACACAACTTTGAATAAAATCATAAGATTCCTTGATTCAAATTAGGCTTCCCAAATTACATGATTTCACTCTTGATTTAAATAATCTAATTTCCTAATTCGAATAAAACACCAAAATTCTATTTATTTACAATTTCCATAGTAGAAAAACAAGTTCTTAACACTCAACAACTTTACCCAATAGGACCCATCATCTAGTCATGATTAGGATACTAAAACACACCTAGAAACACATCAATTTCTCAATTCATCAATTCATTAAATTCAAAATCTAGAATGCACTTACATTATACTACAAACTCAAATTCTAAGGGAGGGAAAATCCACCTTTTTACAAAATTTGGAGATGATAATGATGATGATAATGATGGTGATTATGATGATGTCTTTCCTTCATTGTTCTGACATGAAATATCATCTTCAAGCTCTAAGCGCGAAATCTTGGCGGTTTGATGTGTTTTTCAGGTAGTCGCGCTAAGCGCCAAATTTGGGGCTAAATGCGGTCTGCTTTTTCAGCTTTTTGATAGGTTACTTCTGCAAGTATACGAAGTGTATCAGAGTAACACAAAAGGTTGTTGAACCCACAAAGACCTAATGGTCAATCTATCATTTTCTATTGCTACGGTGTTTATCTAAGGAGATAAAAAATATGGAATGAAGGGGGAAAACAAAATAAAATAATGGACTTCAGTTAATTCAGAAATGTAATACTGGAATGTGGATCTCATTGATCAATGGTATAATATTTTCTCGCTCTCGCATGTTTAGAACTGGATTTTAATATCTAATTTATACCATTCGCTCTCGCGTATCCAGTGCCCTTTGCTTTAAAGTAGCAATAACTTTTCTTGAAATTAGATTTTTTTACTTAATTAAAAAGTGATTTTGATTGGTAAATTTAACTTTAAAGGGTTTCTGGCTTTTTCTCGGACAACTAGATTCTAAACTTATAAATGTGTCCGAAAATAGTTTTAAAATCCCTTTCTGAAAATATCAAACTTTCCTAATTAATTAATAAAGTGATCTCGCGGTGTTTATTAATCAAAAACTTAAAAAATTTAATCTTAGGTACCAGACGACTTTCGATCTTTCCTGGCGTATTTATAGTTATACTCTCGTAGTAACCAACCAATTTAAACTTGAAAAATTGAAATAAAAACAAAACAGTCCCAAAAGTAATTCTAAAGGAATACATACCGAGTACTGTCGAATCGACGGTCCTCATATTCCAGCACTATGATATTAGCCACATATTCATAGTAAACAATAAAGCATTTGATTGAAACTTAGAATTAGACATAACAGGAAAAATAATTAAATCTTAGAAGATGCAATTGATAAAATAGACATTGAAATTAAAGTAAAGACAAGAACTTGCATATCAATAAACAAAAAATAATAATTAAACAATACTTAATAATAAAAACCTACTCTGAAGGAGTCTTGAATCTGGTACAAAGTAAATCAACATAAGACTTGAAAGTAAAAGCAAATGCCGACAAGATTAACTACTATAAAGTAAAATGATCCAAACTTAATAATAAAACATTACAATAATCCCCTGATGTAAAGAGTTAAAAGTTTCAAATGGTAAAGTATATGGCTTAAGTTGCACTAAGCTTGGATGCCTTCAAAATGAGTTCGAACATGTATTTATAGTGTTATAAAACCACAGAAAGTGGATAAAAATGGTTGGGCCCGTGTGAGAGAAAAAGGGAACAAGTGGGAGACCATTCAAATTGCCCTTGAATTTTTGTGCTTTTTCAAGGTGTGGGGAACGCCACACCTCTTGTGGAGAATGCCACATGTTCAAATTCTAATGGACTTGGTATTTTTGCTTTTTAAACGTGGCTTTCACTTGCCATGTCACGACTATCCCTGTGGTGAACGCCGAGTTGAGCGTCGTGAGTGCAAAATGTGCCATTTCTTTGTTTTTTGCTCAATTCATCATGTTTCTTCGTGTAAGGGTTCTCACATGATTAGGTATCTGAAACATAGACAAAACACCATCATAACATTAGAAATAAAGGTAAAATAATGCTAAAACCTATGCAAATAAAATCAAATATGCGGTGTGTTTTGGTGTGTTCAAACTCTCCCACACTATAATCTTTGCTTATCCTCAAGCAAAACTCATACATACAAGAAGAAAAACAGTAGCTCTCAGATAATTATTCAAAGTTATAGACTTTGCTTTTATCATGGTTATGTAGATATGCACTAACTCTCAAACTAAGGATATCATGACAACACATTCCACATTTTACGGTCATAAATCTCCTTCCTATACAAACTAATCAACATCATGTTATTATGCTTAGGCCTAATTTACTCATCCCATTTTCCGTCCTTTTTCATTCAGGCGCAATCATATTAAGCTTATTATCTGCACACACACATAACAAGGCGGTCAATTAGTGATTCTGATCCCTTTTTATTTGCACGAGGTTCTGGTATTTTAAGCGATATAACCCCTTGTTTACTTAATTGTAGTTGCAGGGGATCATACCGTAATCTGCCCTACCAAGTTCACTACCAGATACCTATGAACCAAATGACAATGGATTATTTTGTTTTTGCAGGTTCCACAATCATTTGGTTAAGCAACCGTGTGAAGGTCACCTAACTTAGAAGGTGTTTTTCCTATTTTTAATCACTTTTTGAGACGGTGATGACTGTTAAGATAAACTACTTAAGGACTTATTTAGGGGTGAGATTTCGAGGCCATGGCATAACAAGTATTTAGATCGATTTTTATAAGTTGGAGAGTTACGGTGCTAAGACGATACCAGTCTTTTTAGGAGTTTTTCCAAGTCTTTACAACTTATCCTTAGCTTGTTTAATAGCCTAAAATTCCAAAATAAACATCGTTTTCTCTTTATTTTTCTCCAAATTTTCTAGTATGGTTCAAGAGAATTTGGAAAAGTTCAACAAACAATAGAAACCACGCATAAAGACTCGACAACACATGTAATAACTCGACAAGCAGAGTAGAACTAGAAAAAGAAATCCTAAGCAATTATACTAAAAAAATAATAAATCTAACTAAAAATCAAGGAAAAGAAAACGGTATGGTTCCTCTCCCACACTTAAACTAAACATTATCCTCAATATTTCAATAAAAGGCGAAAAAGGAAAAATAGAACCTAGATTATGCTACTGTGAGCCTCTATGACAATCTCCTCCATGGTCCTGATCCCGATTGGTCATGTAACACCCTTCTAAACCCAACGAAATATTCATAGTTATTTAAAATAATATCAGAGTAATACAACAAAAGGGCGTCACATTTTATTTGTGAAACAATCATACGTGCTAGTCTTACTCCGTAACACGGGTTTTTAAAATTAATCATGACATATGCATTATCACTGTTTCACATGCTTGCAACGGCATCATAGTTCAAACAAGTTCATTAAAAACACTTCATAGTGCCCCATGATTCATGGTTCACAATTCAACATAAATTAAACTCCATGGAAACAATTTAAATGTCATAACAAAACAAGGACAAAATAGTTTTCAAGACAGAGAGTTCCCGTCCCCAATGTTACATATCAGAGTAAGACCTTCTAGACTCAACAAAAATAAATCACACTCGAAATTTATTCTTCCAAGCCTTTAAGGACTACTATTGATTACCTGCACGTTACCCATGTAGAGGAAACATTCAAGCAGAAAGGGTGAGTTTATCACAATCATTATATAAGATGTAAGTAATAGACATAGCAGAGTAAGCCAAAAGTATCACAATAATCAATTCATCAATATCATCTTCCAAGTTCAACAACACAACACAATGTCACCAAAATCAAGAACCATGCAATCCCACATAAGATTTAGTGCAAGGACAAGACTCGTTCATGTGGTACCAAATCACTTGATGAACACTCGGCCATCACCTTCTAAAGACCCCAATCATATGATCGATTCCCTCTTGGAACCAGAGCAAAATCATAGACATCTCAAATCCACACAATGGGATTGAAACCAAATCACTGGACCAACATCCTAACTCATCAAAACGGATCAAAGTTGTCCAATGAATGCATGATGCACAACCACAACATAAACGACCATAACCAGTCATACGGATCTTCATTCATGTATCAATCAACATCATACATAAAACATCATCATATATACTCATATAATCAAAACAATATCATAACATCATTATATCATCATCTTAACAACATATCATCATAATCAAATGAGTCACCATTGCGATTCAACGCGGGAAACCTATTCCTATACTAACTTAGGTCTTGTAAAAATATTCCTAAGTCTCCATTTTATCTCACCAAATTAAGGTTTACTATGTTAGCTATACACTTCTTTGAACGGTGCATCAATCAGACTCCTGAAACTCAAGTTATGGCATTTTAAAGAAAATTAGATAGCCATTCAATTATGCCACCCGTCGCCCGCCGCCACCCTAGCGTTTCCAGGTGATGCATCACTTTTGTGTCGCCTTTGCATCTCCCGATGTTGCGTCGCAGACAACACTTCTCCTCGTGTGATTTTCCACCATTGGAGGCCTAACAGAACTCTAAATTCGATTCCGTTAAAAGCCCCAATTTCAAAATTCAAAATCCTATGATTATATAACATTCTTAACATCCTATTCATCAAGGATTCATTCATTCATTCAACATATAGTTTTTCCCTAATTTCATCAATCTTCATCCCAAAATAATCACACAAAGACAATCTTACAATTACCTAGATCTTAGATCAAAGACAATAATCAGATAGAACCTCTTACCTTATTGTTTCGAGTGATTGATTCTATTCTTCGTGGCTCTTACGGTGATCTTCTCCAACTTCTATGCCCTAGTCTCTTTTTTTGCTCTTCTCCCAATATCTAGATCGTACAGAATGAATCATATAACTCTCTCTTTTTCTTTGTTAGTAAAGGACCCCTAATATCTTCCTCAATTGCCCATACTTAGCTAACCCCAAATTACCACCATGTTCTCACTCTTTCTTCTAATTACCAACACACCACTCTAATTAAAATAACCATTTAAATAATTATTCCTATTATTATATTCTCAATAATAATCCAAGTAATTACTAAATAATTATTTAATTATTCTAATACTCCTATTCACCATAATTCACATCATGTTGCTTCATGTCGTAAACAATAACATACAAACACGCATCATACATCTAATAATTTATTAAATAATAAATTCTAAAAGTTGGGGTGTTACAACTCTCCCTCACTTAAAGAATTTTCGCCCTTGAAAATTACCTGAGGAAAACAGAGTTGGATATACTCTCTCATCTGATCCTCACACTCCCAAGTCAAACTTTCACCGGCTGGTCCACCCCATAACACCGTCACTAAGGAAATATCCTTACCTCGCAATCGCGTCACTTCACGACTTTCTATTCTCAATGGTAAAGCATCAACAATCAGGTTATCTCTCACATGTACACCATCCATCTGAATCACATGTGAATGATCCAGAATTCACCTTCTCAATTGAGATACATGAAATACATCATGAAGATTCACAAGTTAAGGTGGTAAAGTAATCTGATATGCTACCTCACCTATCTTCTAAGATATCTGATATAGACCAACGAAACGCGGCGTAAGCTTCCCTGATTTCAAAGCTCTACCAACACCTGTTACCGGAGTAACTCTCAAAAACACATGATCATCTTTCTGAAACTCCAAGGCGTTCCTTCTCTTATCATGATAGCTTTTCTGATGACTCTAAGAAGCCCTCATCCTCTCTTGGACCATCTTAATCTTTTTAGTTGTCTCTCGCACAATCTGAGGTTCAAGTACAACACTCTCGCCCGACTCATACCAACACAATAGAGTTCTACACTGTAACGCCCGTAATTTAATTAATTATTTAATTAAATTATTTTCGGAATATTTGAGAATATGTGTTGTGATTAATTGGATTTAATTATTTTATTAAGTGGTGAAATAATATTAGAAGTATAATATTATTTGATGTGGTCTTGTTTTTAAGGAATGAAAGTAGTAATAAGGGGGTGTATTAGTTTTAAGCCCAATAAGGAATAAAGAATAATAGGTTATTTTATTTTTGCTAGAAAGAATAGAAAAGAGGAGGCAGTAGAAGAATAAGGATTGAGAAGAAGAATGTGAAGTTGCTGGAAAAAGAGGAAAAATGGAAGAACGAGGTTTCGATCGGAAGATTATAGAGCGACCTTCAATCCAAGGTAAGGGTGGGGTTCTGAATCTATAATTGGGTTCATGATAATTGGTATGTGGGGTTAGAGGTGATTGTTGTCTTGTTCATGAATTGAATGTATATGATGTTGTATGATGAAATTGATGAATTTTAGATGAATAATGATGTTCCGATGATGTTTAATTGACGTAGAATTATAGGATAATTGTAAGTGATTATTATCTATGATTATATTAAGTTTTTAGGGCTTAAAGTATAGAACCCGTAGTGAAAGGGCAGAGAAAATCGCAGAAATTATGCAGGACAGAGCAATATGCGTCAACCCCAAACATGATGTGTCGATACATCAAGGTTTAGAGACTCAGGATGAGTCGACACGAAGAGGTTTTGCATCGATACATGAGGACTTTTAGACTCAGGATGATTCGATATGTAGGAGCATGTGTCGATACATGCTGTGTGGTAGACTCAGTATGAGTCGATACAAGAGAGGATGCATCGACTCATGTTGTGAGTTCAGTGCAGTACGCGTCGATCCAAGACGTTATGCATCGATCCATGTCGTCTGGTTTTTGGCAGAATCAGTTTGAGAATGCTGTAATTTGAGTTTTCGGACTCCGTTTGAGGTGTTGTTCGAAGCGTTGAATAGCTAACGCGATGAGCTTTATTATTAAGGATTAAAATGAAGATATGAAGGATAACCATAGAATTTGAGTTAGCTCCCGTGTTGATCGTTATGTTGGTTTTATGGAGAAGAATGACGATGAGATGCTTAAAAGTTATTGTTTGTTTTGTAACAGTAGGATTAATAATAATAACGATGTAATATTATGGAATAATAGTATGTAGAGATTTAGTGATTTAGAAGTAAGCCTTAGTTGGTTAATTAATTATAGGAAATATTTAGTATAGCCCTATGGCCAACGTTGTGAAATTGATGAGTTATTGTCATATTAAAGTACAACTGAGTTGTTGATGAGATGTTATTAATGAAGTTGTGTTTGATGAATAAATGATGTTTGATGAATAAATGATGTTTGATGAATTATTATGAATGATATGATATTTTTGATGAAGAGATGTTGAGATGCTTTTGAGATGTAGGCCTTTGGCCAACGATGATGTTGTATTGAGATGTTGTTAATTATGGTGTTGTTATTACATTCATGATTGTGTTGCATACATTGCATTTTGAGATGGAGCTTATGCTCGTTGAAATGACCTTTATTGGCGAATATTGAGATGAAGGTTTATGCCTTGTTGATGCCTCTATTAATTGGAAAGTTTTTGAGATGGGAGTTCTGCTCCAAATGGTACCACATGCATTTGTATAGTATTAAGTCGCATTATATGACTGCATAAAGAAGTGTGTATTGATGTGGTGAATGTGTATTATTATTTTTGATTATGAGATGAAAAACGGTGATGTTATATGATCTAATCTAATATATTAATTATCATGCGCTTTATTATATTGTTAGATATATCACCCCTTCTGTTTGAATGTTGCCCTTATGTTGGTAACATGCAGGTAATCGAGAGTGAAGGGTGTATACCTTCAGTAGTTAGAGTCGGTGTCATTGCTTTGATATGTAACACTCGGGGGGATGAATGCTTGTTGCTTTAATTGTCGATTATTCAGTTGTTGAACTTTAAGTTGATTATTATTAAGTATTTGTTGGTTTGAAGTTGCTGTAATGATGATAGAGATGTTATTAAGAATTTTCGCTGCATAGATGTTGAATTATTTAATTAAAGATGTCATGTCGATGGTTCTTCCGATGTTTTAAAAGTGTTATATATCCACGATGAATGCAATGAATTTTGATAGAAGAATTTGTGGCATCCCGATTCGTTTGCATGAATGATTTTATAACTTTGATTTATTTACATAATTCGCCGGGGTAGAATTGGGGTGTTACAAAGTTGGTATCAGAGTAAAAGGTTGGTCCAACCTTGTCGTTGAGTCGTAGTTGTCTAACAATCGAGTATTGGTAATTTGAGTTCTAACCGTTGTTTATGTTGTAGTGAGAAGTTGAGATGGCTGGAAGGAATGATGTTGCACTTGCTGCTGCTTTAGAAGCAATGGCTCATGCGATGGAGAATCAGCCAAATGTTGACAGGAATGCTGGATCTCGTAGCTTGGCGACTTTCCAGAGAGAGAATCCACCTACGTTTAAGGGAAAGTATGATCCTGACGGAGCATTGGAGTGGTTGAAATAGATTGAGAGAATCTTCCGTGTGATGGACTGCACTCCAGCGCAAAAGGTTCAGTATGTGACTCATATGCTAGCAGTCGAGGCTGATGACTGGTGGCTAGAGACTTGTCAGAAGTTGGAAGCTGCAGGTGATAATGTCACTTAGGCTGTGTTACGAAGGGAGTTTCTGAGGAAGTACTTTCCTGAAGATGTCCGTGGTAAGAAGGAGATTGAGTTCCTTTAGCTGAAGCAAGGAAATATGTCGGTTGTTGAGTATGATGCCAAGTTTGCTGAGTTGGCTAAGTTTTATCCACATTACGCTGATGCAGATGCTGAGTTTTCAAAGTGTATCAAGTTTGAGAATGGGTTACACCCTGAGATCAAGAAGGCAGTTGGATACCAGAAGATTCGTGTCTTTGCTGATTTGATTGATAGTTACAGGATTTATGAGGAGGATAATAATGCTCATTACAAGATTATCAGTGAGAAGAGGGGTAAGCACCAACAGAATCATGGTAAGCCTTATGATGCCCCAGTTGGTAAAGGTAAATAGAAAGTTGCTCAGGGTCAGAGGACTAGCGGGGGAGATGCTCCTGCTGGTGTGGTTTTCTTTAAGTGTGGAAAATCTGGGCACAAGAGTAATGTGTGCATTACTGAAGTGAAGAGATGTTTCCGTTGTGGCAAGAACGGACATGTTGTATCTGAGTGTGAACATAAGGATGTGATTTGTTTCAATAGTAGAGAAGAAGGGCACATTGGTAGGCAGTGTCCGAAATCGAAGAGGGCTCAGACAAGTGGTAAAGTGTTTGCTTTGGTAGAGGATCAGACAGCTGTTGAGGACAGACTTATCAGAGGTACATGTTTCATTAATAGTACTCCTTTAATTACTATTATTGATACCGGTGCTACGCATTATTTTATTGCTGCTGATTATGTTGAAAGATTGGGTCTTATGTTGTCTTCCTTGAATGGAGAAATGGTCGTTGATACTCCAGCCAAGGGGTCGGTGACTACTTATTTTGTGTGTGTTATATGTCCCTTGTCGATTTTTAACAGATACTTTGCTGTTGATTTGGTTTGTTTACCGTTAAGAGGTTTGGATGTGATTTTGGGTATGAACTGGTTAGAGCATAACTATGTTCATATTAACTGTTATGACAAGTCGGTGAAGTTTTCTACTCCTGAAGAAGAGGAAGATGGTTTGTTGTCTGCTAGAAAGTTGAGGAAGTTGATGCAAGAGGAAGCACATATGTTCTCATTGATGGCGTCACTATCTGAAGAGACTCAAGCTATAATTGAGGAATTACAGGTGGTGTGTGAATTTCATGAAGTTTTCCCTGATGAGATTCCTGATGTACCGCCAGAGAGGGAATTTGAATTTGCAATTGATCTTAGACCTGGTACCAGACCTGTGTCTATGGCACCATACAGGATGTCTGCATCCGAATTGTCAGAGTTAAAGAAGCAATTGGAAGAGTTACTTGAGAAGAAGTTTGTAAGACCAAGTGTCTCACCGTGGGGAGCTCCAGTGTTGTTAGTAAGGAAGAAAGATGGAAGTATAAGGCTTTGTGTTGATTATAGAAAGTTGAATAAAGTGACGATTAAGAATAAGTATCCACTTCCAAGAATAGATAACTTGATGGACCAATTGGTGGATGCCCGTGTGTTTAGTAAGATTGATTTAAGGTCGGGTTACCATCAGATTAGAGTGAAGGGTGAAGATATCTAGAAGACAACTTTCAGAATGTGTTATGGACATTATGAGTATTCTGTGATGCCTTCCGGTGTTACCAACGCGCCAGGAGTATTCATAGAATATAGGAATCGTATCTTTCATACGTATTTGGATCGTTTCGTAGTGGTGTTCATTGATGATATTTTGATTTACTCTAAGTCAGAAGAAGAGCATGCTGAACAATTAAGAGTAGTATTGCAAGTTTTGAAAGAGAAGAAGTTGTATGCAAAGTTGTTCAAGTGCGAGTTTTGGTTAAAAGAGGTTAGTTTTCTTGGTCATGTGATTTCAGGTAGTGGCATCGCTGTAGATCCATCAAAGATTGATGTTGTGTTGCAATGGGAGACTCTGGGGTCAGCTACTGAGATTAGAAGCTTTTTGGGATTAGCTGGTTATTATAAAAGGTTTATCGAAGGTTTTTCCAAGTTGGCACTTCTGTTGACTAAGTTGACTTGTAAAGGTAGAGCTTTTGTATGGGATGTTCAATGCAAAGAAAGTTATACAGAATTGAAGAAGAGGTTGACATCAGCTCCGATTTTGACGTTGCCTAATCCAGGAGATCCTTTTGTGGTGTATTGTGATGCTTCTAAGATGAGTTTAGGAGGTGTGCTTATGCATAATGGTAAGGTATTTGCACATGCATCAAGGTAGTTAAGGACTCATGAGAAGAACTATCCTACGCATGATTTAGAGCTTGCTGCAGTTGTCTTTATGTTGAAGATTTGGAGGCATTATCTTTATGGTTCTAGATTTGAAGTGTTTAGTGACCATAAGAGTTTGAAGTATATTTTCGATCAGAAGGAGTTGAATATGAGGCAACGAAGATGGTTGGAATTGTTAAAGGATTATGATTTTGGTTTGAATTATCATCCAGGAAAAGCGAACGTGGTAGCTGATGCGTTAAGTCGAAAGACTTTACATATGTCAACAATGATGGTTAAAGAGTTGGAATTAATTGAGTAGTTCAGAGATATTAGCTTAGTTTGCGAGGTTACTACGTGAAGTATTATGTTGGGTATGTTGAAGATTAATAATGAATTTCTAGACAGTATCAGAGAAGCTCAGAAGTTGGATGTTAAACTGGTAGATTCGATGGTTAGAATCAATCAGTCTGAGAATAGTGATTTTAAGTTAGATGCGCAGGGTGTGTTGAAGTTTCGTAACCAGATTTGTATTCCTGATGATGCTGAGATGAAGAAGGTGATACTAGAAGAGAGCCATAGAAGTAGGTTAAGTATTCATCCAGGAGCTACAAAGATGTATCAAGATTTGAATGGTTGGTTTTGGTGGCCTGGAATGAAGAGTGATGTGGCTCGATTTATGTATGCATGTTTGACTTGTCAGAAGTCGAATGTTGAACATCAGAAGCTTGCAGGGTTGATGCAACCGTTATAAGTTCCAGAATGGAAATGGGATAGCATTTCAATGGACTTTGTGACGGGGTTGCCTAATACTTTAAGAGGACATGATTCAATTTGGGTGATTGTTGATAGGCTTACAAAGTCGGCTCATTTTATTCCTATTAACATCCGCTTTCTAGTGTCGAAGTTGGCTGAGATTTACACTAGTGTAATTGTGAAGCTGCATGGTGTTCCTTTGTGCATTGTGTTAGATAGAGATCCAAGATTTACTTCTCATTTTTGGATGAGTTTGCAAGAAGCATTGGGTTCTAAGTTGAGATTGAGTTTAGCGTATCATCCTCAGAAAGATGGTCAGACTGAACGGACGATTCAATCGTTGGAATATTTGCTGAGGGCATGTGTTCTTGAGCAGGGAGGTTCGTGGGATACTTATCTTCCGTTGATAGAGTTCACTTGTAGTAATAGTTACCATTCCAGTATTGGGATGGCACCTTTTGAGGTGTTGTATGGTCGGAGATGTAGAACTCCTTTATGTTGGCATGAATCTGGTGAAAGTGTAGTACTTAGACCTGAACTTGTTCGTGAAACTACTGAGAAGGTGAAGCTGATTCGAGAAAAGATGAAAGCTTCCCAAAGTAGACAAAAGATTTATCATGACAAGCGAAGGAAAGATTTAGAATTTCAAGCTGGTGAGCATGTGTTTTTAAGAGTTACACCTGTGACTGGTGTTGGGCGAGCGTTGAAGTCTAAGAAGCTCACTTCTTGTTTTATTGGACCATATCAAATTTTGGAGAGAGTGGGGAATGTTGCTTATAGAGTGTCTTTACCGCCTAATCTTTCGAATTTTCATGATGTGTTTCATGTGTCGCAACTCCGGAAGTATATTTCAGATCCATCTCATGTGATTCATATAGATGATGTTCAAGTACATGATAATCTTACGATGGAGACGATGCCATTACGGATCGCGGATTGTGAAACTAAGACTCTAAGGGGAAAAGAGATTGTTTTGGTTAAGGTGGTTTGGCTAGGAGCTGCCGGAGAAAGCATGACTTGGGAGTTGGAAGACAAGATACGAGACTCCTACCCTGAGTTGTTTGATCAAGGTAAATTTCCGAGGACAAAAATATTCTAAGTGAGGGAGAGTTGTAACGGCCGTTATTTAATTAATTATTTAATTAAATTATTTTTGGAATATTTGAGAAGATATGTTGTGATTAATTGGATTTAATTATTTTATTAAGTGGTGAAATAATATTAGAAGTATAATATTATTTGATGTGGGCTTGTTTTTAAGGAATGGAAGTAGTAATAAGGGGGTGTATTAGTTTTAAGCCCAATAAAGAATAAAGAATAATAGGTTATTTTATTGTTGCTAGAAAGAATAGAAAAGAGGAGGCAGTAGAAGAATAAGGATTGAGAAAAAGAACGTGAAGCTACTGGAAAAAGAGGAAAAACGGCAGAACGAGGTTTCGACCGGAAGATTATAGAGCGACCTTCAATCCAAGGTAAGGGTGGGGTTCTGACTCTATAATTGGGTTCATGATAATTGGTATGTGGGATTAGAGGTGAATGTTATCTTATTCATGAATTGAATGTATATGATGTTGTATGATGAAATTGATGAATTTTAGATGAATAATGATGTTCCGATGATGTTTAATTGATGTAGAATTATAAGATAATTGTAAATGATGGTTATCTATGATTAGATTAAGTTTTTAGGGCTTAAAGTATAGAACTTGTAATGAAAACACAGAGAAAATCGCAGAAATTATGCAGGACAGAGCAGTATGCGTCGACCCTAAACATGATGTGTTGATACATGAAAGTTTAGAGACTTAGGATGAGTCAACACGAAGAGGTTTGGCGTCAATACATGAGGACTTTTAGACTCAGGATGAGTCGATACGTAGAAGCATGTGTCGATACATGCTGTGTGGTAGACTCAGTATGAGTCGATACAAGAGAGGACGCATCGACTCATGTTGCAAGTTCAGTGCAGTACGCGTCGATCCAAGACGTTATGCATCGATCCATGTTGCCTGGTTTTTGGCAGAATCAGTTTGAGAATGCTGTAATTTGAGTTTTTGGACTCCGTTTGAGGTGCCGTTCGAAGCGTTGAATAGCTCACGCGATGAGCTTTATTATTAAGGTTTAAAATGAAGATAGGAAGGATAACCATAGGATTTGAATTAGCTCCCGTGTTGATCGTTATGTTGGTTTTATGGAGAAGAATGACGATGAGATGCTTAGAAGCTGCTGTTAGATTTGTAACAGTAGGATTAATAATAATAATGATGTAATATTACAGAATAGTAGTATGTAGAGATTTAGTAATTTAGAAGTATGCCTTAGTTGGTTAATTAATTATAGGAAATATCTAGTTTAGGCCTATGGCCAACATTGTGAAATTGATGAGTTACTGTCGTATTAAAGTACAACTGAGTTGTTGGTGAGATCTTATTAATGAAGTTGTGTTTGATGAATAAATGATGTTTGATGAATAAATGATGTTTGATGAATTATTATGAATGATATGAGATGTTTGATAAAGAGATGTTGAGATGCTTTTGAGATGCAGGCCTTTGGCCAACGATGATGTTGTATTGAGATGTTGTTAATTGTGGTGTTGTTATTACATTCATGATTGTGTCGCATACATTGCATTTTGAGATGGAGCTTATGCTCGTTGAGATGGCCTTTATTGGATAATATTGAGATGAAGGTTTATGCTTTGTTGATGGCTCTATTAATTGTAAATTTTTTGAGATGGGAGTTCTGCTCCAAATGGTACCACACGCATTTGCATAATATTGAGTCGTATTATATGACTGCATAAAGAAGTGTGTATTTGTGTGGTGAATGTGTATTACTATTGTTGATTATGAGATGAGAAGTGGTGATGTTATGTGATCTAATTTAATATATTAATTATCATGCGCTTTATTATATTGTTAGATATCTCACCCCTCCTGTTTGAATGTTGCCCTTATGTTGGTAACATGCAAGTAGTCGAGAGTGAAGGCTGTATACCTTCAGTAGTTCGAGTCGATGTCATTTCTCTTATATGTAACACTCGGGGGGATGAATGCTTGTTGCTTTTGATTGTTGATTATTCAGTTGTTGTACTTTAAGTTGATTATTATTAAGTATTTGTTGGTTTGAAGTTGCTGTAATGATGATAGAGATGTTATTAAAAATATCCGCTGCGTAGATGTTGAATTATTTAATTAAAGATGTCATGACGATGGTTCATCCGGTGTTTTAAAAGTGTTATATATCCACGATGAATGCAATGAATTTTGATCGAATATTTTGTGGCATCCCGATTCATTTACATGAATGATATAACTCTGATTTATTTACATAATTCGCTGGGGTAGAATTGGGGTGTTACAAAGTTGGTATCAGATCAAAAGGTTGGTCCAACCTTGTCGTCGAGTCATAGTTGTCTAACAATCGAGTATTGTTAATTTGAGTTCTAACCGTTGTTTATGTTGTAGTGAGAAGTTGAGATGGCTGGAAGGAATGATGCTGCACTTGCTGCTGCTTTAGAAGCAGTGGCTCATGCGATAGAGAATCAGCCGAATGTTGACAGGAATGTTGGATCTCGTAGCTTGGCGACTTTCCAGAGAGAGAATCCACCTACGTTCAAGGGAAAGTATGATCCTGATGGAGCATTGGAGTGGTTGAAAGAGATTGAGAGAATCTTCCGTGTGATGGACTGCACTCTAGCGCAGAAGGTTCGGTATGAGACTCATATGCTAGCAGTCGAGGATGATGACTGGTGGCTAGAGACTTGTCAGAAGTTGGAAGCTGCAGGTGAGAATGTCACTTAGGCTGTGTTTCGAAGGGAGTTTATGAGGAAGTACTTTCCTGAAGATTTCCGCGGTAAGAAGGAGATTGAGTTCCTTGAGCTGAAGTAAGGAAATATGTCGATTGTTGAGTATGCTGCTAAGTTTGCTGAGTTGGCTAAGTTTTATCCACATTACGCTGATGCAGATGCTGAGTTTTCAAAGTGTATCAAGTTTGAAAACGGGTTGCGGCCGAAGATCAAGAAGGCAATTGGATACCAGAAGATCCGTGTCTTTGCTGATTTGATTGATAGTTGCAGGATTTATGAGGAGGATAATAATGCTCATTACAAGATTATCAGTGAGAAGAGGGGTAAGCACCAACAGAATCGTGGTAAACCTTATGATGCCCCAGTTGGTAAAGGTAAATAGAAAGTTGCTCAGGATCAGAGGACTAGTGGGGGAGATGCTCCTGCTGGTGTGGTTTGCTTTAAGTATGGAAAATCTGGGCACAAGAGTAATGTATGCATTACTGAAGTGAAGAGATGTTTCCGTTGTGGCAAGAACGGACATGTTGTATCTGAGTGTGAACATAAGGATGTGATTTGTTTCAATTGTAGAGAAGAAGGGCACATTGGTAGGCAGTGTCCAAAACCGAAGAGGGCTCAGACAAGTGGTAAAGTGTTTACTTTGGTGGAGGATCAGACAGCTGCTGAGGAAAGACTTATCAGAGGTACATGTTTCATTAATAATACTCCTTTAATTACTATTATTGATACCGGTGCTATGCATTGTTTTATTGCTGCTGATTGTGTTGAAAGATTAGGTCTTATGTTGTCTTCCTTGAATGGAGAAATGGTCGTTGATACTCCAGCCAAGGGGTCGGTGACTACTTCTTTTTTGTGTGTTATGTGTCCCTTGTCGATCTTCGACAGAGACTTTGCTGTTGATTTAGTTTGTTTACCGTTAAGAGGTTTGGATGTGATTTTGGGTATGAACTGGTTAGAGCATAACTGTGTTCATATTAACTGTTATGACAAGTCAGTGAAGTTTTCTACTCCTGAAGAAGAGGAAGATGGTCTGTTGTCTGCTAGACAGTTGAGGAAGTTGATGCAAGAGGAAGCACATATGTTCTCGTTGATGGCGTCGCTATCTGTAGAGACTCAAGCTATAATTGAGGAATTACAGGTGGTGTGTGAATTTCCTGAAGTTTTCCCTGATGAGATTCTTGATGTACCACCGAAGAGGGAAGTTGAATTTGTAATTGATCTTGGACCTGGTACCAGACCTGTGTCTATGGTACCTTACAAGATATCTGCATATGAATTGTCAGAGTTAAAGAAGCAGTTGGAATAGTTACTTGAGACGAAGTTTGTAAGACCAAGTGTCTCGCCGTGGGGAGCTCCAGTGTTTTTAGTAAGGAAAAAAGATGGAAGTATGAGGCTTTGTGTTGATTATAGACAGTTGAAAAAAGTGACGATTAAGAACAAGTATTCGCTTCCAAGAATAGATGACTTGATGGACCAATTGGTGGATGTCCGTGTGTTTAGTAAGATTGATTTAAGGTCGGGTTACCATCAGATTAGAGTGAAGGGTGAAGATATCCAGAAGACAGCTTTCAGAATGTGTTATGGACATTATGAGTATTCGGTGATGCCTTTCGGTGTTACCAACGCGCCGGGAGTATTCATAGAATATAGGAATCGTATCTTTCATGCTTATTTGGATCTGTTCGTAGTGGTGTTCATTGATGATATTTTGATTTACTCTAAGTCAAAAGAAGAGCACGCTGAACACTTAAGAGTAGTATTGCATGTTTTGAAATAGAAGAAGTTGTATGCAAAGTTGTACAAGTGCGAGTTTTGGTTAAAAGAGGTTAGTTTTCTTGATCATGTGATTTCAGGTAGTGGCATCGCTGTAGATCCATCAAAGGTTGATGATGTGTTACAATGGGAGACTCTGAGGTCAGCTACTGAGATTAGAAGCTTTTTGGGTTTAGCTGGTTATTATAGAAGGTTTATTGAAGGTTTTTCCAAGTTGGCACTTTTGTTGACTAAGTTGACTTGTAAAGGTAGAGCTTTTGTATGGGATGTTCAGTGCGAAGAAAGTTTTACAGAATTGAAGAAGAGGTTGACGTCGGCTAAGATTTTGACGTTGCCTAATACAGGAGAGCCTTTTGTGGTGTATTGTGATGCTTCTAAGATGGGTTTAGGAGGTGTGCTTATGCATAATGGTAAGGTAGTTGCTTATGCGTTAAGGCAGTTAAGGACTCATGAGAAGAACTATCCTACGCATGATTTAGAGCTTGCTGCAGTTGTCTTTGTGTTGAAAATTTGGAGGCATTATCTTTATGGTTCTAGATTTGAATTGTTTAGTGACCATAAGAGTTTGAAGTATATTTTCAATTAGAAGGAGTTGAATATGAGGCAACGGAGATGGTTGGAATTGTTAAAGGATTATGATTTTGGTTTGAATTATCATCCAGGAAAATGAATGTGGTAGCTGATGCATTAAGTCGAAAGACTTTACATATGTCAGCAATGATGGTTAAAGAGTTGGAATTAATTGAGCAGTTCAAAGATATGAGCTTATTTAGAGAGGTTACTCCGCGAAGTATTATGTTGGGTATGTTGAAGATTAATAATGAATTTCTAGACAGTATCATAGAATCTTATAATTTGGATGTTAAACTGGTAGATTCGATGGTTAGAATCGATCAGTCTGAGAATAGTGATTTTAAGTTAGATGCGCAGGGTGTGTTGAAGTTTTGTAACCAAATTTATATTCCTGATGATGCTGTGATAAAGAAGGTGATACTGGAAGAGAGCCATAGAAGTAAGTTAAGTATTCATCCAGGAGCTACAAAGATGTATCAAGATTCGAAAGGTTTGTTTTGGTGGCCTGGAATGAAGAGTGATGTGGTTCGATTTGTGTATGCATGTTTGACTTGTCAGAAGTCGAAAGTTAAACATCAGAAGCATGCAGGGTTGATGCAACCGTTAAAAGTTACAGAATGGAAATGGGATAGAATTTCAATGGACTTTGTGACGGGGTTGCCTAATACTTTAAGAGGACATGATTCGATTTGGGTGATTGTTGATAGGCTTACAAAGTCGGCTCATTTTATTCCTATTAACATCAGCTTTCTAGTGTCGAAGTTGGCTAAGACTTACACTAGTGTAATTGTGAAGCTGCATGGTGTTCCTTTGTGCATTGTGTCAGATAGAGATCCAAGATTTACTTCTGATTTTTGGAAGAGTTTGTAAGAAGCGTTGGGTTCTAAGTTGAGATTGAGTTCAGCGTATCATCCTCAAAAAATGGTCAGACTGAACAGACGATTCAATCGTTGGAAGATTTGCTGAGGGCGTGTGTTCTTGAGCAGGGAGGTTTGTGGGATACTTATCTTTCGTTGATAGAGTTCACTTATAATAATAGTTACCATTCCAGTATTTGGATGGCACCTTTTGAGGTGTTGTATGGTCGGAGATGTAGAACTCCTTTATGTTGGCATGAATCTGGTGAAAGTGTAGTACTTGGACCTGAACTTGTTCGTGAAACTACTGTGAAGGTGAAGCTGATTCGAGAAAAGATGAAAGATTCCCAAAGTAGACAGAAGAGTTATCATGAAAAGTGAAGGAAAGATTTAGAATTTCAATCTGGTGAGCATGTGTTTTTAAGAGTTACACCTGTGACTGGTGTTGGGCGAGCGTTGAAGTCTAAGAAGCTCACTTCTCGTTTTATTGGACCATATCAGATTTCAGAGAGAGTGGGGAATGTTGCTTATAGAGTGGCTTTACCGCCTAATCTTTCGAATTTTCATGATGTGTTTCATGTGTCGCAACTCCATAAGTATATTTCAGATCCATCTCATGTGATTCATATGGATGATGTGCAAGTACGGGATAATCTTACGGTGGAGACGATGCCTGTACGGATCGCGGATTGTGAAACTAAGACTCTGAGGGGCATAGAGATTGTTTTGGTTAAGGTGGTTTGGCTAGGAGCTGCCGGAGAAAGCATGACTTGGGAGTTGGAGAGCAAGATGCGAGACTCCTACCCTGAGTTGTTTGATCAAGGTAAATTTTCGAGGACGAAAATATTCTAAGTGGGGGAGAGTTGTAACACCCGTAATTTAATTAATTATTTAATTAAATTATTTTTGGAATATTTGACAAGATGTGTTGTGATTAATTGGATTTAATTATTTTATTAAGTGGTGAAATAATATTAGAAGTATAATATTATTTGACGTGGGCTTGTTTTTAAGGAATGGAAGTAGTAATAAGGAGGTGTATTAGTTTTAAGCCCAATAAGGAATAAAGAATAATAGGTTATTTTATTGTTGCTAGAAAGAATAGAAAAGAGGAGGCAGTAGAAGAATAAGGATTGAGAAGAAGAAGGTGAAGCTGCTGGAAAAAGAGGAAAAATGGCAGAACGAGGTTTCGACCGGAAGATTATAGAGCGACCTTCAATCCAAGGTAAGGGTGGGGTTCTGACTCTATAATTGGGTTCATGATAATTGGTATGTGGGGTTAGAGGTGATTTTTGTCTTGTTCATGAATTTAATGTATATGATGTTGTATGATGAAATTGATGAATTTTAGATGAATAATGATGTTCCGATGATGTTTAATTGACGTAGAATTATAGGATAATTGTAAGTGATGATTATCTATGATTATATTAAGATTTTAGGGCTTAAAGTATAGAACCTGTAGTGAAAGTGCAGAGAAAATCGCAGAAATTATGCAGGTCAGAGCAATATGCGTCGACCCCAAACATGATGTGTTGATACATGAAGGTTTAGAGACTCAGGATGAGTCAACACAAAGAGGTTTTGCATCGATACATGAGGACTTTTAGACTCAGGATGAGTCGATACATAGGAGCATGTGTCGATACATGTTGTATGGTAGACTCAGTATGAGTCGATACAAGAGAGGACACATTGACTCATGTCGCGAGTTCAGTGCAGTACGCGTCGATCCAAGACGTTATGCGTCGGTCCATGTTGCCTGGTTTTTGGCAGAATCAGTTTGAGAATGCTGTAATTTGAGTTTTCGGACTCCGTTTGAGGTGTCGTTCGAAGCGTTGAATAGCTAACACGATGAGCTTTATTCTTAAGGTTTAAAATGAAGATAGGAAGGATAACCATAGGATTTGAATTAGCTCCCGTGTTGATCGTTATGTTGGTTTTATGGAGAAGAATGACGGTGAGATGCTTAGAAGCTGCTGTTTGATTTGTAACAGTAGGATTAATAATAATAACGATGTAATATTACATAATAGTAGTATGTAGAGATTTAGTAATTTATAAGTAAGCCTTAGTTGGTTAATTAATTATAGGAAATATCTAGTATAGGATTATGGCCAACATTGTGAAATTGATGAGTTACTGTCGTATTAAAGTACAACTGAGTTGTTGATGAGATGTTATTAATGAAGTTGTGTTTGATGAATAATTGATGTTTGATGAATAAATGATGTTTGATGAATTATTATGAATGATATGAGATGTTTGATGAAGAGATGTTGAGATGCTTTTGAGATGTAGGCCTTTGGCCAACGATGATGTTGTATTGAGATGTTGTTAATTGTGGTGTTGTTATTACATTCATGATTGTGTTGCATACATTGCACTTTGAGATGGAGCTTATGCTCGTTGAGATGGCCTTTCTTGGAGAATATTGAGATGAAGGCTTATGCCTTGTTGATGGCTCTATTAATTGGCAAATTTTTGAGATGGGAGTTCTGCACTAAATGGTACCACATGGATTTGCATAGTATTGAGTCGCATTATATGACTGCATAAAGAAGTGTGTATTGATGTGGTGAATGTGTATTATTATTGTTGATTATGAGATGAGAAGTGGTAATGTTATGTGATCTAATCTAATATACTAATTATCATGCGCTTTATTATATTGTTAGATATCTCACCCCTTTTGTTTGAATGTTTCCCTTATGTTGGTAACGTGCAGGTAATCGAGAGTGAAGGTTGTATACCTTCATTAGTTCGAGTCGGTGTCATTACTCTGATATGTAACACTCGGGGGGATGAACGCTTGTTGCTTTTGATTGTTGATTATTCAATTGTTGAACTTTAAGTTGATTATTATTAAGTATTTATTGGTTTGACGTTGCTGTAATGATGATAGAGATGTTATTAAGAATTTTCGATGCGTAGATGTTGAATTATTTAATTAAAGATGTCATAACGATGGTTCATCCAATGTTTTAAAAGTGTTATATATCCACGATGAATGCAATGAATTTTGATAGAATAATTTGTGGCATCCCGATTCGTTTGCATGAATGACTTTATAACTCTGATTTATTTATATAATTTGTCGGGGTAGAATTGGGGTGTTACATACACCTCCTACCATACAATGCTTCGTACGGTTCCATTCCAATACTTGAATGGAAGCTATTATTGTATGTAAATTCAATCAATGGCAAGTGACTATCCAAAGATCCTCCTTGTTTCTAGCATACAAGCCCTTATCAAATCCTCCAAATACTGAATAGTCCTCTCTGTTTGACCGTCCGTATGCGGATGATATGCAGAACTCAACTTCAACTTGGTACCAAAAGCATTCTGCAAACATGTCTAGAATTTCGATGTAAACCTCGGGTCTCTATCCGACACGATACTTGAAGGTATACCATGCAACTTTACAATCTCTTCAACATACATCTTAGCCAGCTTTTCTATAGAATGATTGATCTTCACCGGAATAAAATGAGCCAACTTAGTTAACCTATCCACTATTACCCAAATTGAATTGTCACCTTTAACAGTCTTCGGTAATCCCGACACAAAATCCTTATAAACACTGCCCCATTTCCACTCTGGAATACTCAAAGGTTACATAAGACCTGTAGGCTTCTGATGTTCAATCTTCGCCTTCTGACAAGTCAAGCAAACATAGACATACTTAGAAATTTCTTTCTTCATACCTGGCCAGCAAAACATTTTCTTCAAATCCCGATACATTTTCGTAGCACCTGGATGAATACTCAAATCGCTTCGATGCCCTTCCTCAAGAATGCTTTTATTAAGTTCTTTAATATCAGGAACATATACCCTATTACCAAGTCTCATCACACCACTTTCGTCCACTCGAATTCACCTCTATTTCCTTGGTTAATCAATGTTAGTCGATCCACCAAACTCAAATCAGGCTTCTGACCTTCTAGAATCTCTTCAATAATCCCACTTGTCAGTTTCAACATTCCCATCTTCACACTGTTGGATGTCTCTTCGCATACCAAGCTCGTGTCTCTAAACTTTTCGATGATCTCTAACTCTTTAACCATAAGAGTTGGCATATGCAAAAATTTCCTACTCAAAGCATCAACTATTACATTTGCTTTACCAGGATGGTAACTCAAATCAAAATCATAATTCTTTAGAAACTCAAGCCATCTTCTCTGCCTCATGTTCAACTCCTTCTGATCAAACAAGTATTTTAAACTCTTATGATCACTGAACACTTCAAATTTAGAGCCAAAAAGATAATGTCTCCAAATTTTCAGCATAAACACCACAACCGCCAATTCTAAGTTGTGCGTAGGATAATTCCTCTCATGAACTTTTAATTATCTAGAAGCATAAGCAACAACTTGTCCGTTTTGCGTTAGTACACCACCAAGATCCATCTTAGAAGTATCACAATAAGCCACGAAGGATTCATTTGGACTTGGCAAAATCAACACCAGAGCAGTCGTTAATCTCTTTTTCAACTCTACGAAACTTTCTTCACATGCAACATCCCACACATAAGCTTGACCCTTTTGAGTCAACTGAGTCAATGGTAATGTAAATTTAGAAAATCCCTCAATGAATCTTCGGTAGTAACCTGCTAAACCAAGAAAACTTTGAATCTCAGTTGCACACTTCAGAGTCTCCCACTGTAATACTGCATCAACTTTAGAAGGATGTACCACAATTCCACCACTAGAAATCACATGGCCAAGGAAACTCACTTCCTTCAACCAAAATTCACACTTTGACAGTTTCACATATAATTCCTCCTCTTTCAATATTTGCAACACAGTTCGCAAATGCTCAGCATGTTCTTCTTCTGACTTTGAATAAATCAAAATATCATCGATAAAGACAACCACAAACTTGTCCAAGTACTTATGAAAGACACAATTCATGTATTCCATGAAAACACCTGGAACATTTGACACACCAAACTACATCACAATATATTCATAGTAACCATACCTTATTCTGAAATTTGTCTTTGGAATATCATCCAGCTTGACTCGAATCTGATGATAACCCAATCTCAAATTGATCTTGCTAAAGACACTCGCGCCCAACAACTGATCCATCAAATCATCAATCCTCGGAAGTGGATACTTATTCTTAATAGTTACTTTATTCAAATGTTTGTAGTCCATGCATAACCTCATACTACCGTCTTTATTTTTAACCAACAACACTGGAGCACCCCATAGAGAGACGCTCAGACGGATAAACTTCTTCTATAACAACTCTTCTAATTGCTTCTTCAATTCATTCAACTCTGAAGCTGACATCCTATAAGGAGCCATCAACACCAGACTTGTACCTGGTATTAAGTCCACAACAAATTCAACTTCTCTCTCTGGAGGTAATTCACCAATGTTGTTCTGAAATTCTTCTGGAAATTCACAAGAAACAGGTAACTCCACACTTGCAGTTTCACGATCAACTTGTAATGATGCAAACATCGTAAACATCAAAGCTTCATCTGCCAAAAGCTCATCTACTTGCTTAGCAGAAAAAAAACATCAGCTCTCCACTATCACCAAACTTGGGGAATCTTACCGTCTTATTATAATAATTGATATGAACATAATTGAATTCCAACCAGTTCATTTCAAGAATAACATAAACTTGTCATAAGGGTAGACACACCAAATCCATCATAAAATTATTGCCATAGATAGATAAAGGACACTTCAAACAAACTAGAATAGTAGTAACGAAACCTTTAGTCGGAAGCTCCACTACCATTCCCCCACTCATATCAGACTATTTTAATCCTAACATAGTAGCACAATTAAGCGAAATAAATGAATGAGTAGCACCAGTATCTATAATAACAATTAACTCAGTATTGTTAATAAAACAAGTACCTCTTATTACGTTGTCTTTCTTGTCAACCACAACACCATCCAAAGCAAATACTCTTCCACTAGTCAGAGCAGCTACATCTTTCTTGAGTTTTCGAAACTGGGTACTGATATGACCCTGCTCACCATAATTGAAACAAGTCGGACCTTCATTCTTGCACTCAATATTGTGATGACCAACCTTGCCACACTTGTAACATCTTAGCACTTTATTTGTACAAGCATTATCACGGTGGCCTGCTTCGCAACACCGGCAGCACTTCATAAAAACAGGAGCTCCTCCCCCACTTGGCTTCTTCTCATCATAAGCTCTCTGCTTTCGTTTATTAGCTAGGGCAACATACGGCGTACCATGATCTTGATTATTCCCTTTCTTCTCATTATAATTATTATAATAAGAAGCTTTGTCCCTACTACCTTGATAAAAAATCATGCACTCACGACATACTAAACCAACTGTTCACACTTGAACCATCTTAGAGAAGCACAAGCTTCTCCCCCACTTGTTTCAATCCAACCATGCAAACAAGTGATTAGAAAAGCAAGCAAGCACCAACAGTGTTTCACACACTTGTCGCGTACTAAGCAACAAAAAACATTAGACAACTTGGATAGACGGACTGACCTGCTCTGATACCACTAATGTAACACCCTTCTAAACCCAACATAATATTCATAATTATTTAAAAGAATATCAGAGTAATACAAAAAAATAGCGTCACATATTATTCGTGAAATAATCATACATGCTAGTCTTACTCCGTAACACGAGTTTCCAAAATTAATCATGACATATGTGTTGTACCCAAAAATTTTCCCTCTCTTTTCTCAAGACATTTCTCACAAAAGATTTTAAAAGCTCAAGGATTCTCAAGAATTGATCAGACAAGCTCACCTCCTAAGCATTGGGTCCAAAATTAGGGTTTTGGGTTTCTCAAGGATAAATGGACTTTTAATGCCTCAAGTGACTTTCATAGTTCATTATAGGTCTTTAAGATTGCTCATACAAAGTTTTAAGCCTTGCACCACAAATTTGCTCAGTCAATTGTCAGATGACTGGAAATCATCTATATTGGGTAAAAAGTCAACGGTGGTCAACATACAGTCAAACTTCATGATTTTTGGCCAACACTAACATTTTAAAGTGATATTCATCAATTGATCAAGGGTTGATCATAATTCCTCAAGGAAAGCATTCAAATCATCAAAGGGGTTAAATTGTCAAAATTAGCATTTTTACTGAGAATGACTGATCATTGACTTTTTACCTAGTACATGACCTAATGGCTTGAGGTATGATCTCAAGGACTCAAAAATAACATATTGACCTAATATCATGGCTCAAATCATTTCTCAAGATCAAGTGATTGATAATTGAAAATTGGATCAACTGATGAAAATTCAACTGATACACAAAAAGTCAAACTTTGACTTTTTGATCAACATTGAATTTCAAAGATCAAGATTCATCAAGACATTAAAAAATATCAAACTTGATCATAAATAATCAAGAAAGTCAAGAAAGTCAACAAAAAGTCAAGATTTCTAATACTTAGAAAAATTCTAAGTGTTTTTTAACCTTGATAATTTCACTACTTCATGATAATTTTTCACCATGATGCAAGATGATTCAAGGAAAACTTCAACATGAAAGTTGTAGATATTTATGATCGAAGAGAAGGATTTGGACATCCATTCTTGAATTTTAGGTCACTTTCATGAAGAACCCTTGATCAAATCTCAAACCTATGATGCATAATCTTGCTTTACAGGCTTCTAACTTGTGAATCACTCCATAATTAATTGTTTACACAATTGATTGAGGTGTGATCCAAGTTATTAAGCCCTTGTCTAAAGCAATTTTCCATTTTTGGAAGAAAGGCACCATTTCCATTCTTGAAAAGCAAAATTTATCACAGAGTCAACTTGTCTTGAGCCTCTAACTTATTTGTTATAATCACACTCAACATGTATGCTCAGAAGCAACATGTTTAAAGCCTCTAGCCACCCTACAAGCCCTTGTACCATTGTATTGGAACAATGTTTGTCAAAGTTGCTTCAAAACCAAGTCACATAACCATAACATGTGATCTTTGATTTTTGATCACTAGAGCCTCTACAATAGTTTCTCTATAAATAGAGGAAGTATTTGCAAGCTAAGACACGAAATTACAAGCCTTGAAACACCCTTAAACACCCTTAAACTTAGAATTGCATCCAAACCTCCATAACTTGTCATTTCTGACCTTAAACTCAAAACTCATAATTCCATCGTGCATTTTCATTTCTAATTAATCATAAAGCTTCCATACTTCATTTAGAACTCATCCCCACCCCTGTTTCACCACTGTATCACCTCTAACATCATTGTCCAAGCCTCACTTTACACCTCTGTAACTTGACTTCTCCAGGAAGATTCAGGTACTTTCAACATAAAGTAAGAGTTACATTAGCTTCCTAGGAGTCCAGTGAAGCTATCCAGATCATCACCATACTTCTAGGGGTGCTCAAACTCCACACACGATTTCTAGTTTTGAGGTAAGTTTTCTCAACTTTGAACTCTCTCTAAGCATCATTAATGGTTACTTTATGAATGAAAAATGTAGACATTATTTCCCTGAAGCTAACCATGCCTTTATCATTCATTTATGTTGCCTGAGTGATGTGAATTTTGAAATTGAAATTTCTGAAAAAATTAGGTTTTTTTTGGTACCAAACAAAATTTGTGTTCATCTTTGATTTATAGCTTTAGTTATTACATGGTTGAATTCATGTTGAAAAAGGGAGCAAGTTTCATGTTTACACATTTGAAAATGGTTGAGAAATGTGCAAGTTCAGAAATTTGAAAATGTAACAAAGGAAGCTGGCGCGAGGAAGAAGATGAAGTGTGTTCAGGAAACGATTTATTTTAAATTTATTGCAATTTGTCTTAATAACGGATGAAACAGCCACTCCAGTGGCAGAGGAAGTGCACAAAAGGCATTGAACTATGGGGACCTAGGTTCGAGCCCAAGTGGTACTACTAATGCCATCAGATCTGCCATCCCTCCAATCCTACGCTCCAATAATGCAAGCTCATGGTACACTCCCAGAAGTCAATCACATTGGATCAGCAAGCAGCGGACTTCATATCTAGGCCTTTGACTGAATTCTTCTTCATACCCCCCTCCCATTTTACTTATACTCATGGCCCATCTTTTTTTAATTTTATTTTCTGACTCAACAAAAAAAACACATGTTTGGATCTAGCGCCCTTTTTGCTACTTCTTACCTCCCATTGGCTGTTTTAACTCGTAGGCCAAATTATTTTTATTTTATATTTTCTTTATTTTCATTTATTTATTTATTTTATCTAAACCAAAAAATACCAAAAAGTATATTTTCTTAATTAAATTAAATTCTTTTTAATCTAGGCATTTTATTTCATTTTTTTTATTAAATTGAATTTTCATTTTCTTTATTAACATTAACAAAAATCTTTTCTAAACAAGTTAAATTAGACTTAGGTTTTATTTTAATTAACTTAGATTTTAGGTTTTTGATTAAATAATTAATTAATTTTCCTTGTAATTAAATTTAGTTAACTTAATTAGGTTAATTACTAAAACCTTTTTATAAAAAACCCTAAAAACAATTTCTTTTCTTCTTCATCTCTACATTTTATGCATTATTATTGTAATTCATATTCAATAGTTTCTAATAGATAATTAGGCTTTATTGCTTTCTCCCCCTATTCACAAAACTTGTACTCCCCATTCCCAAAGCGTTGTAATAGCGTAGGACATTTAAATTCCGCAATTTATCACTTTCCTTATTATTGTTAGTAATTAGGGTTTGCATGACAAGATTAAAAATCAAACCTAGGAAAACCCTAATTCAAAGATAAAATACTTGAAATCAAACATTTTGCATACATGCACCTCTAGGGTAACCCACACTTGTTGCCTTGGATTTAAAACAGTCATGTCCCTCGAACGTGAGATGTTTTAGCAAAGACCCTCGATTAAAAGATCGTAGTCCCTCGATGACCCTTCGATGTACCTTCGGTAAACGATCTTAGTCCCTTATGACAATTGCTAAAACATCTTACAAGTTGCCTTCTATGACTGTACGATGACCCAAGCGCGTCCCTCACATCCAAGGATATGGCTTCCTAGTAACTAATGGTAGACAAGCACTATCTAAAGGAGGAGGAAAAGAACAAAGACTTTTAAGTAGGTAGATTGCTCGTAATTTCTTTCTCACAAACAAAACCATCTCCACACTTCACACTTTCAAAACACTTTTCAAACAAACATTTTGTATACATTCTCAACGATACGAGAATCATTACAAAATTGCCTAACATTGGCATTTTCAAAACAACTTCCCAAACACTCCTTTTCAACAAATATTTTCAAATCTAATACTTTGTATACATTCTCAACAATATGAGAATCATTTCAAAGTTTGCCGAACTTAGGAGTTTTCAAAATATTTTCAAACTTACACAAACACAAAAGCATTTCAAAGTGAGCTAGCAATTAAAAGCCTGTAGACAACTACAGATGAAAAGGGTGCTAACAACTTCCCTTTTCATAACCTATCCCCCGAACTCAAGAAAATATCTCGAAAGGTCTTTCCTGTTCTTTTCACTCTTTCCTTTATTGGATAAAAGAAAAGTCGGTGGCGGCTCTTGCTATCCGCAACATTTGTGATAAAATACAAAACACCTAAGTTAGTTCTCCCACCGTATTACAGAACTGGAGACTCTGCTAGGGAAAGTCTTATAAGTTGGGTTACCTTAAGAGCTAGATCACCTTTATTTTCTTTATTCGTTTGCCTTGTTTGCTTTACATTTGTGGGTTATGCTTGGGTTTATTACTTGTAAAGATCCTATACCCGGATCTGGGGCATATTAGGTAAGTAAAAATAGATCATGGATATTATACGACATAGACCGATATGGTTGAAGCAATATCTACGTTAGTGCAACACATTTGTGGGTATCGGTGTCCCTTGAGTTAAATCAAGGAGAACACGGGACCGTTGAGTGGTGTCATAAAGCACTAACTGACTATAGAACCTTAGCTGAATAACTTGGCCATTAGAAAATAGTGAGATACCTGGCTTTGGTGCAGACTAAAGTTGGTTGAAACTCGATACTGCACTCATTGAGATCAGACTTTCGGGATATTTCGGTCATGAAAAAAGATTGCTTGTGCTGAAACAATGCCCGATGAAGAAAGATCAATGATATTGAGATTGCTTAGAACCCTGTTACTTTCTTTTAGGACAGGTTGAACCAACTAAACTTTAAGAGGGTACTTACCTATAAACCCCATGTAAGCCTAAACCTAAGGCTTGTGTGCTTTATTTGTGTGTGATTATTTGTTCATGACATCATAGCATCATGCCATAGAATTTACACTAACCATTTCAAGGACCTAGGGATTTATCTTTGTCCTGTTTTGTAGGATATGGATTCTGCTTGCAGAAATACCATCCGAATCAACTTTGTAAAGGTGCCTCCCTAACTCAAAGTTTTAGCATCAAGGGTTATTGAAGATTTTCCTTTCACCAAAATATATGGTCAACTTCTTAATCTGGTTACCTCAAGCTTTAAAGAAGACATGATGTGTGTTCTCTTTCAATTCTTTGTACCTATACATCATTGTTTCACCTTTCCCGATTATCAATTAGTTCCCACAATGGAAGAGTTCTCTCAACTGTTAGGAGTACTGGTCCTTGATCAAATTCCATTCATTGGTTTAGAGGAAACTCTAAAACTTGAAGTTATTGCCAAGGCCTTACATTTGAAGAGCCCTGACATTATAGATAATTGGGAAACAAGGAGTGGCGTCAAGGGTTTTCTAGCTAAGTTTCTGTTAGAGAAGGCTCGACTGTTTTGGGAGGTTATGGATTTCCAAGCTTTTGAAGAAGTCTTGGCTCTTCTAATCTATGGGTTAGTACTGTTCCCTAATCCAAACCAACTCATAGATGTGAATGCTGTCAAAATCTTCCTTTCTCGTAACCCTGTGCCTACTTTTCTCAGAGACATTTTGCATACTCTTCACATTCGTACCATGAGGAAGAGAGGGGCTCTTATGTGTTGCATACTGTTTCTATCTAGGTGGTTTATTTTGCACCTTCACCGGTTAGTATTGAATAATGAACAAGGCTTGATTTGGTCTCAAAGGATGATGACGCTCTCATATTCTGATATCTTTTGGTGTTCTCGATCTCCAGAGGACATTACTATCATTGACCGTTGTGGGGAGTTCCCTAATGTTCCACTCTTGGGCATTATGGGAGGTATTACTTATAACCCTTCTCTTGCTCTACGATAATTTGGCTATGCTCAAAGAGATGGTTCTCATGATGCACTTATCCATGGTATTATATTCGACTACGAGACTGATGTCCAAGGTTATTGTCAAAGATTTGTACGAGCTTGGGGAATGGTAAACAAGGTTGATAGTAAGAATTTGGGGCATAAGAACTCCATCCCTTTGGAGCCTTATCTCAAATGTGTGTGAGCTCGCGCTTAAAATCTCGTGATGTTGTATCCAGCTATCCTACCAATAGTTATGGAGCTTGTTGCTAATGGGGATAATCCTTATACCATTCTCCATCCTGACATGCCTACCGACCTCAAAGAGTTGCAGAGATCATGGATTAAACTCAAAGGGGAACGAGATATCTTTGAAGCTCGATTATATGCAAGGGAGAATAAAGTGTTGGAGCTTACCAAGCAACTTCACAAGGAGCAAAGCCTGAATGCCTACATTGACACAAAGAGGAAGCGCCCATGGGAGACTTGAGTATTTTGTTTTAGGAGTCTATTATGTTGTCTCTTCGAGACCTTTTTTCTATTTCATTGTAAGCCCGAGGGGAAATTGTAATCTTTGAACTTAATAATACAATTGTTGTGTATGTTTCCTTTTTGGCTAAAAATTTAAATTCCTTAAGGTCCTTGAAACATTGCATCCATATAGCATGCATCATATCATAAGCAGGTTTTCTGATACATGTTTCCCCATCTTTTTACTGTTTATTTTAGTATAAGATGGCTCTAGAGCAAACCGTCAAAGATCTATAAACTCAACACACACAGTTCCAAGAGGCTCTCCTCAACCTAGCAAAAGGCCAGAAAGAGATGATGGCACTTATTGCCACCAAAAAGAAGACCAAGAAACGGGTTGTTATCCTCAACATGGGAAGAAGATTCAAGGGCCCCGCCCGACTGGCTCAAATAGAAGAGGCTTCTTCTGAAGAAGAAGATAATCAAGAAGAGGAAGTTAGAAGCACCGAGGCTGGGGGTGGAAATAATCAGATGTCTGAGGACGAAGACTACTCCAATGAGCAGTACCCACTGGCGGATGACAAATACAAACAACTAAAAGACCGACTTAAGGCGGTAGAGATCCAATAAGTGCATGGTTTGGACTTTGGAGATATAGGTTTGGTCCCTGGGGTGGTCGTCCCACACAAAGTCAAGGTCCCTGTCTTTTCCAAGTATGATGGGGTCTCTTATCCAAAGATGCATGTGAGGTCTTATGTCCGTAAGATTCAACCACATACTGCCGATAGGAAGTTATGGGTTCATTTATTCCAAGAAAGCTTATCTGGAACACAGTTGGAATGGATCTATCAACTAGAAGGGACCAATATCCACACATGGGAGGATTTGGCTGCTGCCTTCTACAGACAATACCAATACAATGCTGACCTTGCACCAACTCGTGTGAAATTACAAAATATGACTATGGGTTCAAATGAAGGCTTTAAGGAGTATGCTCAAAAATGGAGAGACATGGATGGAAGGGTACAACCTCAGTTGATTGACCGAGAATTGATGGACATGTTCATGGGCACCTTGACTGGTCCATTCTTTAATTTGCTGATTGGGAGTTCTTTGTCAGGGTTTACCGAGTTGATTTTGAATGGTGAGCATGTTGAAAGTGGAACAAAAATTAGAAAGATCCCAATGGCCTCAACCTCTACTGCTGTAAAGAAACCATTTGTTGGTAAGAAGGAAACTAATGTTGTTTATGGACAAAGGAGTCGTATAAAAAATGATCTCCATCAGTTAGTAAGTGCAATATTGATTTCTAACCCAACCCCAGCTCAACGACCACAACGAAAAAACAATTAACAAAGGCCGGATGCCCTAAGAAGGCAGTTCACAAGGATCAACATGTCATTGTCTCAAGCTTTACAACACCTGTTGAAAGCATAATTGATAACACTGCGGGATCCTCCACAAAATCCCAACACATCATCTCTGAAGTATAACCCAAATGTAAGGTGTGCATACCATTATAATAGTCTTGAGCATGACACCAATGATTGTTGGGCACTAAAAAGAAAAATCCAAGATTTGATTGACAATAAGGTGATTGAGTTTGACCCTCCAGAAACCCCTAATGTTATTACCGCGCCCATGCCCAGCCATTGCAAATTTGTTAATGTTGTTGACGATGATTCCTATGTCTCCTCCATCAGTGATTTGGCTACTCCCTTGATGACCGTTATGAAGAATATGTTAAGAGCCGGTTTATTTCTGGGCTGCCTTGAGAATTGTTACCATTTCACTTCCCAAACTAATGGTTGTATGTGGCTGAAGAAAGGTATTCAACGCTTGATTGATATCCATGAAATTATGTTCGAGAAAACTCCGTCTGTGAAGAGTTTTCCTGAAAGATTTTTCCAAGAACTAAGACTTAAAGATGTTTCTATAATCACCATTTCAAATACTCCTATTAGGATCACCTCTAAAGGCCCTATAAGGATTCCTGCTGAGCCAAGAGTGGCTCCCTTGATTATCACTACACTGAGGCCAGTCCCCTATTCATCTGACAAAGTTGTGCCCTAGAACTAGGGGGAAGAAGTTTATTATCATGGTGTCAAGAAATAGAGATGGATTAATGAAAGTGAAGATCCTGAAATTACAAATATTTCCGGAACCAGTAAGGTCACTAGGACAGGAAGGATCTTCTCTCCAGAGATCTCTCCTCCAACAACTACTACAACACCTGTTCATATTCCTGCATTGGGCCAACTGCCAATGCCCGAGGTAAAGAGAAAGTTATTGAGCCTGCCCTGACGGAGGCACCCTCAAAATAAGTGACAATTGAAGACCCATATAGATAAGAGATGGAAGAAATTCTGAAGATCATTCGAAAAAGTTACTCCAAAATAGTTGAACAACTGGGGCAGACACCCTCAAAGATATCCATGATGTCCTTCATATTATGCTCCGAACCACATGCCCAAGCTTTGTTGAAATTTCTAAAGAATGCCCATGTACCACAAGAGACCACTGTTGATAAATTTGAGAATTGTGTTGCAAGCCAAACTGCTAATAATGGCTTGCGATTTCTGATGCAGATTTAACTCCAGCAGGGAAGAATCATAACAAAGCTCTGCATATCTCTATTGAATGCAAAGGCACCACCCTGACACATGTGTTAGTATATAAAGGGTCCTCCCTAAATGTTTTACCCAAATGTGCTTTGAATAGACTGGATTGTGATGGGCTGGTGCTGAAACCCATGGATATTGTGGTAAGAGCCTTTAATGGGTCGAAAAGAATGGTCCACAGAGAAGTTAATCTTCCTATCAAGGTGGGATCTCAAGTTTTCAGTTTAACTTTTTATGTAATGGATATCCGCCTGACCTATTCTTGCTTGCTCGGACGCCCATGGATCCATGGGGAAGGTGAGGTTACCTCTACATTCCATCAAAATCAAAAGTACCCAGTGAAAGGGAAGATTGTCATAGTCTATGGAGAGGAAGAGTATATGGTAAGTCATTTGAATTCTTTCAAATTTGTTGAAATGGATGAAGAATTCATTGAAACCCCCTGCCAAGAATTTGAATTAATCCCTCCAACATTTGTTGTTTCTAAAACTATGCATGTTACTCCTAAGATTACCAAGGATTCACAAAGAATGGCCTCTCTGAAAGATGCTTGGGCTATTGTAGAAGATGAAGGTTGCACTATCTGGGGACAACTTCCTGATATCCCCTATAAATCTGACAAATTTGGATTGGGTTTCATTTCAAAAGCTCATAAAGATGTTCGACGTGCTCGTGCTAGGGGACCACCTCTCTCCGCATTAGCAACAATGAAGTCAATGCTCTAGAATACACTGATAGTGATAGTGACTTGGACGAATGGATATTCCTAACTGCTGATGGTGGACTCAACAACTGGAAAGCTAAAAACTTCATCTCAATCCCCTTCAGCCAGGAGTAATTGCTATTTCCTGTTTTTATTACTTTAAGAAGTTTGTCTGTATAATTTCCTTTAAAACAATGACTTTAAAAATTGCGCCTTGCCCGGGGCACAATGGTCCATTTGTTAAGGGTTGTAATTTCATATATCATTTGCTCATTTAATGAAAACATTGGATGATTTTGCATTCAAATTTGGCGCTCATTGTCTTTTTTTTACTTTACTGCATTTTTAAATAGCCATGTGACGTTACATGCACACACACACATTTGCAGATCCACATCAACTCTAGATCTAATTGACAATAACTCTGCTATTGCTGTTTATAACTTCGAAAATCCAATCTATCAAGCCAAAGACGAAGGTGAAGAAGATTGTGAGATACCTGGAGAACTTGCCAGACTCCTGATACAAGAGGAAAAGGCTATCCAACCGCAAGAAGAACCATCCGAAGTGATAAACTTCGATACTAAGACCGATAAGAAAGAAGTCAGGATTGGCACCAACTTGGAAGATAGTGTCAAGAATAGATTGGTTCAGATGTTGCATGACTATGTTGAGGTATTCACTTGGTCAAATGAAGACATGCCAGGGCTCGATACTGATATTGTGGTTCATCGTCTGCCAATGAAAGAGGGTTGTTCTTCGATCAAGCAAAAGGTTCGTTGCATGCATCCTGACATGTCAGAGAAAATCAAGGTTGAGGTAATGAAATAGTGTAATGCAAGTTTCTTGGTAATGATGTGTATCCCCAATGGGTTGCAAATGTTGTTCCAGTGCCAAAGAAAGACAGTAAGGTCCATATGTATGTAGATATAGGGATCTAAATAGGGAAAGCCCCAAAGACGACTTCCCACTACCATATATTGATGTTTTAGTTGACAACACTGCTCAAAACAAGGTATTCTCCTTCATGTATGGCTTCTTCGGGTACAACCAAATCAAAATGGTTGCTGAGGACATGGAGAAAACTACATTTGTTACATAGTGGGGTACCTTCTATTATAAGGTCATGCCTTTTGGGCTAAAGAACGCAGGCGCAACTTATCCTATGTTGATGACATGATAACAAGGTCCCCAACTGAGGAAGAGCATATTGACCATCTACACAAGCTATTTGAAAGGCTGAAAAAGTATAAACTAAGGTTGAATCTAAACAAATGCATCTTTGGGGTAAGGTTTGGAAAGCTCCTAGGCTTCGTCGTCAGTGGAAAAGGTATTGAAGTCAATCCTGCAAAGGTCAAAGTAATCCAAGAAATGCCAGCTCCTCGTATTGAGAAAGAGGTCATAGGTTTTCTAGGAATACTAAACTACATTACCCGATTCATTTCTCACCTAACTGCTACTTGTGAGCCAATCTTCAAGCTGCTGAAGAAAGATATAGTGGTAAGGTGGAATGACGACTGCCAAATGGCTTTCAATAAAATCGAAGAGTATCTTCAAGAACGACTGCCAAATGGCTTTCAATAAAATCGAAGAGTATCTTCAAGAACCTCCAATTCTGACGCCACCAGTTAAAGGAAGACCTCCGATCATGTACTTAACCATGTTAGAGAATTCGATGGGGTGTGTATTGGGGCAACATGACGAGTCTGGTCGATAAGAGCATGCAATATACTACCTTAGCAAAAAGTTTACCAACTGTGAAACAAGATATTCACTTTTTGAGGAAACTTGTTGTGCTTTGGCATGGGCTACTCTCCGACTAAGACAATATACGTTGACTCATACGACTCTATTAATCTCTAAGATGGATCCCATCAAGTACATCTTCGAGAAGCCAGCTCTCTCTGGAAGAATAGCCCGATGGAAAATGATATTGACTGAATACGACATCCAGTACACTACACAAAAAGCAATCAAAGGAAGTGTAATGGCAGATAATTTGGCACATCAAGTTATAGATGACTACCAATCTATGAACTTTGAATTCCTGGATGAGAATATCATGCTAGTAACAGATGGTGAAAAGCCTGAACCGTATAAAGGACCTGAACAAGGATCCTGATAGACTATGGTTTTTGATGGAGCTTCTAATGCACTTGGTAACAGAATTGGTGTTGTGATCATCTCCCTTGAAGGTTTCCATGCACCTTCCACTGCCAGACTTTGCTTCGATTATACCAACATGGCTGAGTATGAAGCGTGCATCTTGGGTCTTAAAGATGCTATCGACCTAAGAATCAAATTCTTAAGTGTATACGGGGACTCAACTTTGGTGGTCAGTCAAGTTAAAGGAGAATGGGATACAAAAACATCCAAATCTCATTCCATACAAAGAACTTATGCTAACCTTGATACCATACTTTGAAGAGATTACCTCTAAACACATTCTGAGGGAAGAAAATCAGTTGGCAGATGCCCTAGCTACCATGTCATCCATGTTCAAGGTCAGGTGGGACAATGAAGCTCTCAGAATTACTGTTGAAATATTTGACGAACCAGTGCACTGCTTTGAGATTGACACCGATGAAGTAGAGGAGAAGCCTTGGTTTCATGAAGTGAAAAGGAACCTTGAAGTGCAAGAATACTCCGAGGGAGCGTCAATCAACGGCAAGAAATTCTTGTAGAGGTTCTCAGCCAAGTTCTTCCTAAGCAATGGGATCTTATACAAGCGCAACCATGATTCAATTCTGCTATGTTATATGGACAAGAAGGAAGCAGAAAAGATCATGGAAGATATGCATGAAGGTATCTTTGGAACTCACTCCAGTGGACATACTATTGCCAAGAAGATCCTGAGAGTTGGTTACTACTGGTCGACCATGGAAACTGATTGTCACCACAACTCGAGGACTTGCCATAAGTGCCAAATTTATGCTGATAAAGTCCACGTGCCTCCAATCCCTTTGAATGTCATGAATTCTCCTTGGCCATTTGCAATGTGGGGCATTGATATGATCAGAGAAATCAATCCTACTGCCTCTAATGGACATCCCTTCATTCTCGTCACCATTGACTACTTTACCAAGTGGGTTGAAGCAAGAATGTTGTGGCCCGATTTATCAAGCATAACCTCATATGTCGATATGGTATTTCTGAGATGATCATCACTGACAATGGTACCAACCTCAACAATGCTATGATCATTGAACTCTACATGCAGTTCAAGATCAAGAATCATAACTCTTCTCCATATAGACCCAAGATGAATGGTGTAGTGGAAGCTGCAAAAAAAAAATATAAAGAAGATTATGCAAAAGATGGTGGTGACCTACAAAGACTGGCATGAGATGCCACCATTTTCTCTTCATGGCTATCGTACTTCGGCGCGAACATCAACTGGGGAAACCCCGTTCTCTCTAGTCTATGGCATGGAAGCGGTCCTGTCTGTCGAAGTTCAAATTCCTTCTCTAAGGATTATGAAAGAAGAAGACTTAGACAAAGATGAATGGATTCAAACAAGGTTGTATCAATTGAATTTAATCGAAGAAAAGAGGCTGGATGTTGTCTGTTATGGTCAGATGTATCAAAAATGTATGATCAAGGCGTTCAATAAGAAGATCAAGCATCGAGTATACCAGGCTGGAGACTCGGTAATAAAGCGCATCATTCTACCATAAGGAGATCCCAGGGGAAATGGACTCCCACCTACAAAGGGCCATTTGTTGTCAAGAAAGTATTCTCGGGAGGTGCTATGATGCTAACCACTATGGGCGGTAAAGATTTCCCGCACCCTGTAAACGCGGACATAGTCAAAAAATACTACGCATAAGAACGACCCACTAGGTTGACATACCTAGGCAAAAATAAGGGTATCTCGGTGAACCAAAAAAGGTTCAGGCAAAAATTAGGGATATATACAAAAGATTGTACACTTGGCAAGTCGAAAACCTAAAAGGGAGGCTTGGGAAAAAAGAGGTATCCTGGTGGACTGAGAACCTGAAAGGGCGGTCCAGGAAAAAATTAGGGATTAAAAGCGTACGACTATGTCCTGTTGGATCACTTACAGCCAGCTTTATTAACAAGGTCAAAATTTCAAAAGGTACAAGATCAGTCCAGTCAACTTCCTCTGAAAGCAAGGGATGAGATGTTCGAAGATATAAGGGAAATAACAAAGTTGGAACCCAATGAGATCACTTCCACATGGCTATATATATATATATATATATATATATATATATATATATATATATATATATATATATATATATATATATATATATATATATATATATATATATATATATATATATATATATATATATATATATATATATATATATATATATATATATATATATATATATATATATATATATATATATATATATATATATATATATATATATATATATATATATATATATATATATAATTTTATTTTTTTTGTTTCCACTTTGTACTCTTTCATTTCACGACGACTTACTCTTACTAGGATTTCCGTCCCTTTGTACAAAATCTCCTGTTTATAGGCAAATTATCTCCTGTTTTGTACCCCAAAATTTTCCTTCTCACTTATCAAGAATTTTTCTCACAAGATCTCCTTGGATTCAAGACAGCACTAGGGTTGATCAACTCAAGACACCTCCTTAAGCACTGATGACCAAAATTAGGGTTTGAGATTGCACAAGGATTTTTGAACTTCCAATACCCCATATGACTTTCATGGATCATTATGGACCCTCAAGATCACTCATGTCAAGTTTCAAGCCTTAGACCACACTTTTGCTTAGTCAATTGAGCAGTTGACCTAAAAATCAGCTGTATTGGGGAAAAAGTCAACCAGGGTCAATTTACAGTCAAACTTCATAATTTTTTATTTATATCAACATTTTAGACTCATATGTATCATTTGATCAAGTTTGGACCATAATTCCCCAAGAAATTTGATCAAAACTCCAAAAGGGCAAAATGGTCAAAATTAGGATTTTGACTAGGAAAGGGCAATTTCTGATTTTTGACCTAGTAAATGATCAATTGGTTTAAGGCATGATATTAATAGTCCAATTGCATCATTTTAACCTAATTATATGGCTCAAAACATTGCTCAAGTCCAATGGATTGACAGATGAACTTTCAGTCAACTGATCAAAGTCAACTATATACTGAAAAGTCAAACATTGACTTTTTGGTCAAATTCAAATTCCAAAGATCACAATTCATCAAAAACATGTCAAAATATGAAACTTATTCATCAATAAATCAAAAAATTCAAGATTTCATTTTGAAAAGTTAAAATTTCTAAACTTAGAAATTTTTCGAAGTGTTGGAAATTTCTTATTTTTTCATAACTTTGAGCAAAATTTGCACCATGATTCAAGATGATTCAAGAGAAACTTCCAACATGAAAGTTGTATATTTCCATGAAATCTACAACTTTTCTTCACACAAATTCTACCAAAAGTGCTTGGATCTCAAGTTATAATTTTAAGAACATGTGGTCATGAAACAAAACACTTAGTGAAATTTTGCCCTAATTTAGTCAGGATTTTGACCCAACTTCATGGCACTTTTTCATTTAGTTACAAGGGAAATATTCAAAAGAAATTACAATATGGGTTGTATAGCACATTTCTAGATTTCCAAAATGTGCAAGAACTCTTTGAGATCATTCTTGAGTAGGGAGAATCGAAGAGATGAAGTTAGGGTTTTATCACTTGAATTATAAGTCATTTTGTGATGAACCAAATTCAAAATTTAAACTATGCTGCATAAACTCTACTTTGAAGGCCTCAAACTTGTTATGCACTCCATAATTAATTGCTTGCACAACTGTTAGAGGTCTCATTTCAAGCATTCAATGCATGTAGCTTTATATCCATTTTTGGAAGAAAGTGTACATTGCCATTTTGATAAAGTGTTTTTTTGCACAAAACTTGTTCTTGAGCCTTGCACTTGTTCTCTTCTGATCATACATGTCTCATAACACATGACAAATGGTTTAGACACTTATAATCACCCATCCCATGCTTGTACTACACATTGAAACTTGGTTTCCCTCTTTTCTTCAAAAATCAAGTAACCTAGCCAAAAGATTGTAACTTGTACTTCTGACTTGACAATGCACTCCAATCCTTTTGCTTATAGATACACAAACTATTTGCATCAAATACACGAATGCTTAAGCCCTGAAAATACCTAGAACTCAGAATCACATCTCATACCTCCATTTTCACATAAACTGACCAAAAACTTGAAACTCATAACTCCTTCGTGCGTTTTCAAGCCTTTTGGTTTCTAAAGCTTCTAAACATCATTTAGAACTGATCTGACACCCTGTTACAGAACTGTAACACCATCTTCCATTTTCAAAAACAGAGCTTTGCACTTGGACTTCTCCAGAACTCCTCAAGTACTTTCAGCTCAAGCTAAGCATTCCATTAGCTTCCTGGGAACTTGAGGAAGCTAACCCAACCATTGGAACTCCTTGAAAGCTACTCAAACTTAAAACCCGATACCCTCTTGCAAGGTAAGTTTTCTAACTTTAGAACTTTTCATACATGCATCATCAATGATTTATTTGTGAATGAAACATGTAGATATCATTGCCATAAAGCTAACCATGTCCATAGTTTCCATTAATTTTGCCTGAGCTTAGAGAATTTTAAGATTGAATTTTATGAAATTTTTAGGGTTCAAAATAGGGCCATTAAAATTCATGTTTATCTTTGAGCTATAGTTTTAATTCTTTACATTTCTGAAATCGTGAGGAAATTTGCTACAAGTTTCATATTTACAGTTTTCATTTTTGTTGAGATTTGAGCAAGTTACAGTTAGTCTGGCTGGAGGTTGAAGATGAAGTAGAAATATAGGCACGTTTTGTATCATATATTTATTGTTTTGCTTATGTTAACGGATGTATAGCCACCCCAGTGGTAGAAGCGCGCGTTTGTAACCTTTGGGACCTGGGTTCGAGCCCCAGTGGTACCCTTTTGATTTTTTTCACATTTTTTTACATTTTTCTGACCTTTTTTGGCAGGCGATGGGCTTCAATCTTTGGGCCTATGTTTTTTTGTTACTTCTCACCCCTGTGCAGGCTATCAACACCCCTGGGCCAGATTTTTTGTATTTTTTTTTTTTGTATTTATATTTATTTGTTTTCTTAAATATTTTCCTAATACTAAAAATCATAAAAATACAAAAAATAATAGATTTACATTTTGACATAGTTTTTTTAGTTTTCTCACACAAAAAATTATTTTTATTAACCACACTTTATTTATTTTACTAATTATTCTTGTAAATTTAATTAACGCTAGGATATTATTTATTTTCTTTTTACACCAATTAAAATATATTATTTTTATATAAAAAAGGCCAAAAATATTTTATAATACTATAAATTATTTTCAAGACAAAAATACAAAAATACTTTTCTTAAACTTAATTTCCTTTTAATCAAATAATAGACTTAGGGTTTTATTTAAAATCTTTTCTTATTAAATTAGGTTTACTTTTATTATTTTAATTAATTATTTTCTTTTAATTAATTAGGTTTAAAAAAATTCACTTTTCCTAAAAAATCCAAACAAAAATATCCATTTTCTTTATATTTGCATTCTTGCATATTTATTCATTTTGTACATTATTTCCATTTAATTTCTTGTACAAATTCAATTTGGTTGTAATAGATTAATTAGGTTTATATTCCTGCAATCCCCATTTACAATTTGTACACCCCTCCCACAAATATTGTAATAGCGTAGTAACTTTAAATTCCGCAATTTATCGCTTTATACAAAACATGCTAGAAATTAGGGTTTGTATGGAAAGACTAAAACCAATACTTAGAAAACCCTAATCCAAGACAAAATCAAGCATGGAAACAATACGCTTGCACACAAACACCCCCTAGGGTAAATCCACTTGGTTTCCTTTACAAAATAGCCATATTACGCATGTGAGATATCTTAGCAAAAACAAACAAATACAAGATCATAATCCCTCAATGACGCTATCCAAAGTTTCCTTTCAAATGATCTTGGCCCCTAAGAGAGAATGCTAAGATACCTTGCAACGTTGCTAATCATGGTTATACGATGACCCACGCCCGTCCCGTTTACATCCAAAGATAGGGTTTCTTACCAATTCAATTGTAAGATAACAATATCAAAGGAAAAGAAAATGAACAAGAAAGACTTTTGAGTAGGTAGAATGCTCCTAATTAATTGCTCAATTTCAAAACATCCTTGCTATTTTCAAAAACAAACACCTACACTTTCAAACGTCTTACAAACTTGAAAACATTTTCAAAAGATCAAACATCTTTGTATACATTCTTATGAACGAGAATCATTACAAAGATTGCCTAAACAATGACCTCTTTACAAAATACTTTCAAAAACCATACAAAGCACAATTTCAAACAAATCAAGTGATCTTGCAAGTAACTAAGAGCCCATGGAAAACCATGGATGAAAAGAGTGCTAATACCTTCCCTTCTCATATTCTACCCCCAAACTCAAGAAATAATTTCAAAGGTCTTTATAGTGTTTTTTCACCTTTCCTTTTGGATAAAAGAAAATTCGGTGGCGACTCTTGCTAACCGCAACATTTGCGATCAAACGTAAAACCTTCAAGTCAGTTCTCCCATCGTATCACAAAACTGGAGACTCTGCTGGGGACAATTCTAAAAGTGGGGTTACCTTAGGGTTAGATCATATTTACTTGCTTTCATTGCTTGATTTGTATGCTTTACATTATGGTTCTTTGTTTGGGTTTGAATCCTCTACCCGGATTTGGGATACCTTATAGGTAAGTAGCAATACGTTGTGGAAACTGTGCTGGGTATACCGACATGGTCTGAGCAATAATTATGTTAGTGCGACATATTTGTGGGTAACGGTAGCCCTTGAGTTAATCAAGGAGAATACGGGGCCACTGAGTGCTGTCATGAAGCACTAATGAACTTTTAGAACCTTTACTTGACCAACTTGGCCATTAGGACGTAGTGAGATGACCGGCTTTGGTGCAGTCCAAAGTTGGTAGATACTCGATACTACACTCATTGAGGTTTGGTTTTTTGAGATATTTCAGTTGCCATTAAAGAGGCTTGTGCTGAGACAATGCTCAAAGAAACATACCAGTGATATTGAGCTCTTTAGAACCCGGTTACTATTGTTAGGACAGGTTGAGCCAACTAAACTTCAAGAGGGTAATTACCTATGAGACTCCATGCAAGCCTAAACCTAAGGAATTGTCTGCTTTGTTTGTATATATATACTTGTACATAACATCATGAACATCATTACATCATATTCATTCACTAACCATTTAAAGGATCTTCAGATTCATCTTTGTTCTGTTTTGTAGGACATGGATTCTATTCGCAGGAAAACTATTCAAGTCAACCTTGTAAGGATCCCTCCACAACTTAAGGAGCTAGCTTCAAGGATTCCAGAAAATTCTCCATTCACCGAGAGACATGGTTGCCTACTCAACTTGGTCACCTCCAACACTGATGAAGACATGATGAAAGTGCTCTTCCAGTTCTTTGATCCTTTACACCATTGCTTCACATTTCCCGATTATCAACTTGTGCCAACTTTGGAAGAATTCTCCCAACTCTTTAGGATTCCCATTCTCAATCAAATACCTTTCAATGGTATGGAAAGAGACCCAAATCCAGAAGATACTTCTCAAGCTCTACACTTACAATCATCTGATGTCACGACTAATTGGGAAACAAGGAGTGGTGTCAAAGGTTTCCTAGAAAAGTTCTTGTTTGAGAAAGCCCGAAACTGTTGGAACTCCTTGGATTTTCAAGCCTTTGAGGAAATTGTGGCTCTCCTCATCTATGGGATGGTTTTGTTCCCGAATCCTATCCAACTCATAGATGTGAACGCCGTCAAAATCTTCATGTCTCCTAACCCGGTGCCTACTTTGCTAGGGGACATTCTACATTCTTTTCACACTCGCACTATGAGGAAAAGAGGTGTCCTTATGTGTTGCACTCCTCTCTTGGCAAGATGGTTTATTTCGCATCTTCCCCAATATATATTGAAGAATGAGCAAGGTTCAAGGTGGTCACAAAGGTTGATGACGCTCAAGTATTCAGAGATTCATTGGTGTTCCCGATCCCTAGAGAATGTTACTATTATCGACCGTTATGGAGAATTCCCTAATGTACCTTTAATTGGCATTAGGGGAGGTATCACCTACAACCCCTGCTTAGCCTTAAGACAGTTTAGTTACGCCCGGAGGGACGTCCCTCATGAGATGCTCATTCAAGGTTTGGTATTTGACTACGAGAACGACGATCAAGGTCTTCGCCGGAGATTTATCCGAGCTTGGAGGATGTTGAACAAGGTAGATAACAAGACATTGGGGCATAATAATTCCATCCCTCTTGAGCCTTATCTCAAATGGGTACGAACTCGTGCTCAGAGTATTATGATGCCTTATCCTTCCATTCTCCCGGTAATCATTGAGCCATTTATGGAAGGAGATGTTCCATACACTATCCTACATCCTGACATGCCCACCTCTCTTGAAGACTTACAAAGAGATTGGATACAACTCAAGGGGGAGCGAGATACTTTCGAAGCACAATTCTACGCTAGCTAGGAGAAGGTTTTGGAACTCACTAAGCAACTTCATGAGGAGAAGACTCTGAATGCCTACATCGCACTAAAAAGGATGCGTACTACCTTTTTATCTTAGAGTTTTTTGTATTATTTTGCCCAAAAAGGCATTGATGTACTCAAGCTTTAATTTATTAATATAATGTGTGTTTCCTTTTTGTCTAAAACAAATTTGAATCTCTAAATCCTTGAAATCATTGCATATGCATTTACCATTCATCATAACATAAGCAGGTTCCTTGCAACAAGTCTCCTCATCTTTCTACTGTTTATTTCAGTAATATGGATCTCTAGCCAAAGGACAAGAAGAGTTGAAGACCTTGCTAGTTAAAGAGAAAAAGAAGAAAAGGAAAATAACCGGAGTTCTGAACATGGGAAGAAGATTCCAAGGACAAGCAAGAAGGACTTTAGACTTTGCTACGTCATCTGGTGAGAAAGACAAACAAGATGGGAAGAGCAAGGAAGCAGTTGTTCAGCCTGATTCAGAAGAGGAAGAGGAAAAAGAAGACTATTCTGAAGAACAATATCCTCCAGCCGACGACAAGTATAAGCATCTAGAAGAATGGTTGTGCAATGGAAATCCAAAAAGTTCTGGGATTGGACTTTGAGGAGTTGGGTCTAGTATCTGGGATTGTCATCCCTCCAAAATTAAAAGCACCAGTGTTCGCTAAATATGACAGAGTTTCATGTCCCAAAATGCAGCCTCATACCGCTGACATGGATTTATGGGTACACTTCTTCCAAGACAGTCTGTCTGGAACTTAACTTTATTGGTTTTATCAGTTATAAAGAGCCAATGTTCATAACTGAGTATGGCCATGGTTTCATGTGAAGGCTTTAAGGACTATGCACAAAAATGGAGGGACTTATCAGGAAGAATCCAGCCTCCTCTATCTGAAAGAGAATTGGTAGACATGTTTTTGGGCGCCTTGTATGGTCCCTTCTTTAATCACTTAATTGGGAATTCATCGGCAGGTTTTACCGAATTGATATTGACCGGAGAAAGGGTAGAAGCCGAGATAAAGAATGGGAAGATTCAAAAAGATGCATCCTCTGCTACTGTAAGGAAACCATTCATCGGAAAGAAAGAAGTTGTTGCTGTATATCCTCAGAGAAATCAAGATAGGGCTGAACGCCATCCTATGGTAGGGGCTTTATGATTCCTAAACCAGAGCCTGCTCAGCAAAGAGGCAACCAACCAAGAATGGAAAGACCAGTCAGAAAATTCACCCGAATTAATATGACACTATCTCAAGTATTACCATATTTGTTAAGGTCCAACCTAGTGACTTTGAAAGAAGCTTCAAAGAATCCTAACACAACCTCTTCTCACTATCATCCTAATGCCCGCTGTGCATACCACTCCGAGACTCCCGGCCATGACACTAACAACTGTTGGGTTCTAAAGAACAAAGTACAAGATCTTCTTGAAGCCAAAGAGATTAAATTCGATGCGCCAGAAAAGCCTAATGTCATTACTGCCCCTATGCCCAAACACGGCCGTGATGTCAATGCCTTCGAGGAAGATATGTTTGTTACTTCAGTTGATGAACTTGTGACCCCACTCCCGACTATCAAAGAGAATTTGTTGAATGCCGGTGTTTTCCCAGGCTGTGTTGAAAGCTGTCATTTCTGTTTATCCTCACCAGCCAACTGTCCTTTATTGAAAGCAGGCGTTCAGTGCCTAATAAATAACAAGGAATTTTTTTCCGAAAAGACTTCTATTCCAACTGTTTCTTATAATGATGTTTCCATCGTGACCATTTCCGACAATTCTTCCAGAGTCTCCACCAAAAGACCCGTTAGAATTACATCAGTTCCAAAAGTAGCTCCGTTGATAATTACAATGCCTGGACCAATCCCGTATTCGTCAGACAAAACCGTACCATGGAATTATGAAGGGGATGTCTACTACCACGGTATCAAGCAAGATTGGCCAGCTGCCGAAGATTCAAGTTCTGAGAAAGTTGATTCCAATATCAGTAATATTGCAGGGACTAGTAAGATAACCCGCAGTGGAAGGGTTTTCTCTCCAGAAATTGCTCCTCCAAAAGCTGTTTCTGGACCCGCAATCATTCCTGTTGTTGTTGCCCCTCCAAAGGCCATTCCCAATCCTACAATTATCTCTGCTAATACTCATGTTGACAAAACTATTACAATCCCTGTTATCACCCCTACTGACATTCCTGCTGCCGAGTCAACCGAGATTCGAGGTAAGGGTATTCTGGTTGAGCCTGTCCAGACGAAGGCACAGTCAGTAGCTATCCCTGAGACCTCCCAGAAAGAGATGGAGGAAATTCTAAAGATCATAAAAAGAAGCGACTACAACATAGTCGAGCAACTGGGGCAAACTCCATCAAAAATTTCCATGCTGGCTTTATTACTATGTTCCGAGGCTCATGCAAAAGCCTTGGTAAAGTTCCTGAAAACTGCCCATGTACCCCAAGAAACATCTGCCAATCAGTTCCAAGACTGCGTAGCCAGCTTGACTGCAGTTAATGACTTAGGTTTTTCAGATGCTGATTTAACGCCAAGAGGGAGGAAGCATAATGAGGCATTACATGTCTCAGTCGAATGCAGGGGCGCGATGTTGGCTCATGTCTTTGTTGACACCGGTTCGTCTCTGAATGTGTTGCCTAAAAAGGCTCTTGATAGGCTTGGCTACGAAGGATTGACATTGAAACTAAGCAATATAGTAGTGAGGGCCTTTGACGGCTCAAAAAGGATGGTGCATGGGGAAGTGGATATCCCCATAAAGGTTGGAACCCAAACATTTGATTCAACTTTTTATGTAATGGATATTCGCCCTTCAAATTCCTGCTTGTTAGGCCGACCATGGATTCATAATGCTGGTGCAGTCACCTATACGTTGCATCAAATGCTGAAATATCCAATTCAAGGGAAAATCATCACCGTTCATGGAGAAGAAGAGTATATGGTTAGTCATCTAAATTCATTCAAATATGTGGAATTAGATGGTGAATTTATTGAAACTCCATTCCAGCACTTTGAAGAAGTCCCGCAGACTGTGGCAATGACCAAGGCTGTGTCTCAAGTTCCCAAGATTACAAGGCCTCCACTCAAGATGTCGTCTTTAAAGGATGCCAAGGCAGTGATAGAAGAAGGTGGGTGAACTATTTGGGGACAACTCCTAGATATCCCATACAAATCTGACAAATTTGGTCTGGGTTTCACTTCGGGTGCCCAGAAAGTTGTACGCCGCGCTCGTGCCAGAGGACCACCCTTGAAGATAAGCAACCACCAAGTCAGCACTGTGGAGGATGATGAAGACAACTACAACCTAGATGATTGGATTTTTCCAACTGTCAGTGCAAGGCTCAACAACTGGGAGGCTAGAGATTTTGTCCCGATCACTTTTATCCCACAATAATTTGTCTTTACATTTTGTTTGATCTGTAATATTAAAAAAATCCAGACTCTTAAAAACCTTGTGTCTTACCAGAGGCACAATGGTCCATTTGTAAGGGTTATTATCTCATTTCCATATGGCATCAATGAATCATGGAAGTTTTTTCATACAAACTTTGTGCTCATTGTTTTTATTTTTTACATTTTTATTTCTTTCAAAGATAGCTATACTCTTATACACACTCACACTCACAATGCAGGTTTACATCCATTCGGGATCCCATGGGTAACGGTTCTCCTATGGCCTTTTGTGACTCTGAAAATCTAATCTACCAAGCCGAAGATGAAGGTGAGGAAGATTATGAAGTACTAGGGGAACTCGCCAGGTTACTGAAACAAGAAGAGAGGACCATTCAGCCCTACGAGGAACCAGTGGACACAATCAACCTAGGTACCGAAGAAGACAAAAGGGAAGTCAAGGTGGGTGCCAATCTGGAACCCAGTATCAAAGAGCGTCTAATTCAGTTGTTACACGATTATGTTGAAGTCTTTGCCTGGTCATATGAAGACATGCTGTGACTTGATGTAGATATTGTGGTACATCGTCTACCAACAAAAGAAGATTGTTCACCGGTGAAACAAAAGGTCCGTCGCATGCGACCATACATGTCGGAGAAGATTAAGGCAGAAGTCATGAAGCAATTCAACGCCGGATTCTTGGCTATCACCTCCTATCCGTAGTGGGTTGCCAATGTCGTTCTCGTGCCCAAAAAAGACGACAAAGTACGAATGTGCATGGACTACAGAGATTTGAATAGGGCAAGCCCTAAGGATGATTTCCCACTTCCCTACATTGATGTTCTAGTTGACAATACGACATAACATAAAGTGTTTTCCTTCATGGACAGTTTATCAGGCTACAACCAAATCAAAATGGCGCTTGAGGACATGGAGAAAATAACCTTTGTCACACAGTGGGGCACATTCTGCTACAAAGTTATGCCATTCCGATTGAAGAATGCCGGGGCAACCTATCAGCGTGCCATGGTAACTCTATTTCAAGACATGATACATCACGAAATAAAGGTCTATATGGACGACATGATAGCTAGATCTCAAACAGAGGGAGAGCATCTTGATCATTTACATAAACTATTCGAGAGACTAAAGAAATACAAGCTGAGGTTGAACCCAAATAAATGCACATTTAAGGTGAAGTCTGGTAAGCTCCTAGGCTTTTTCGTCAGCAATAAAGGTATCGAGGTGGATCCCACCAAGGTGAAAGTGATACAAGAGATGCCTACTCCAAGTTCTGAGAAGGAAGTCAGAGGTTTCTTGGGACGTTTAAACTACATTGCCAAATTCATCTCTCACCTGACAGCTACTTGTGAACCAATCTTCAAATTACTAAAGAAAGATCAAGTAGTCAAATGGAATGATGAGTGCCAAACTGCCTTTGACAAGATTAAAGAGTACTTGTAAGGGCCTCCTGTTTTGATGCCACCAGTCGAGGGAAGACCATTGATCATGTACCTAACTGTTTTGGAAAATTCAATGGGGTGTGTGCTGGGGCAGCATGACGAGTCTGGCCGAAAAGAGCATGCTATTTATTACCTGAGCAAAAAGTTTACCGACTATGAAACCAAATATTCACTGCTCGAGAAAACTTACTGCACTCTGGCATGGGCTGCTCTCCAGCTAAGATAGTATATGCTGACCCATACTACCTTATTGATATCCAAAATGGATCCAATAAAATACATCTTCGAGAAGCCTTCCCTTTCTGGGAGAATTGCGAGATGGAAGATGATCCTGACAGAATATGACATACAGTATACTACCCAGAAAGCAATAAAGGGTAGTGTACTAGCTGATCACCTTGCTCACCAAGCTGTGGATGACTACCAGTCCATGAAGTTCGAATTCCCAGATGAAGACATCATGATGGTAAACAACTGTGAAGAATTCATACCACATGACAAACCTGAACAAGGATCCCGATGGACCCTATTTTTTGATGGGGAATCTAACGCACTCGGCAATGGTATTTGTGTTGTACTCATATCTCCTGAAGGTTGTCACACTCCCTTTACTGCAAGACTCTACTTCAATTGTATAAATAACACGGTAAAATACGAAGCGTGCCTTTTTGGTCTCAAAGCTGCCATAGACTTGGGGATCAAATCCTTAAATATATTTGGAGATTCAGCTTTAGTCATCATCCAGATAAAAGGGGAGTGGGACACCAAACATCCTAACCTTATCCCCTAAAAAGAACATGTGTTGACATTGCTCCCACATTTTGAGAAGATTACCTTCGAGCATTTCCCGTGAGAAGAAAATTAGCTAGCAGACGCACTAGCCAAAATGTCATCCATGTTTAAAATTAAATGGGATAACGAGGCTCCCCAGATCACCATTGAACGAATGGAGGAACCAACTCACTGTCACGAGATTAATACTGAAGAAGTAGTGGACCAGCCTTGGTTTCACGAAGTCAAGAGGTATCTCGAGGCCCAAGAATATCCAGAAAGAGCTCCAGGCAATGATAAGAAGTTCTTAAGGAGATTCTCTACTAAATTCTTCCTTAGTAATGGCATTCTCTACAAACGCAACCATGACTCTATGTTACTTCGGTGCGTAGACAAGGTTGAAGCGGAAAAGATCATGGCTGAGTTACATGAAGGCACTTTTGGCACCCATTCCAGTGGACATACGATGGCAAAGAAAATCCTACAAGCAGGCTATTACTTGTCTACCATGGAAGAAGACTGCTATTAACACTCTCGAACATGCCACAAGTGTCAGATTTATGCTGATAAGGTGCACGTACCCTCGGTTCCTCTGAATCTCTTGACGACTCTTTGGTCCTTTGCTATGTGGGGCATCAATATGATTGGGGAAATCAAGCCAACAACCTCTAATGGACACCGCTTCATCTTATTGGCCATTTACTATTTTACAAAGTGGGTTGAGGCAACCTCATTCGCTTTCGTCACCAAGAATGTTATCGCCCGGTTCATCAAGCAGAATCTCATCTGTCGTTACGGTATCCCGGAGAGGATCATTATAGACAATGGTACGAATCTAAACAATACTATGATCACCTCCCTGTGCAAGCAATTCAAGATCCAGCATCACAATTCTTCCCCTCACCGGCCAAAGATGAATGGTGTTGTCGAAGCCGCAAATAAGAACATCAAAAAGATCATACAGAAAATGACAGTCACATACAATGACTGGCATGAGATGCTACCATTCGCTCTCCACGGGTATCGTACCATAACGCGCACATCAACCGGGGAAACACCTTACTCATTGGTATATGGCATAGAAGTTGTCTTGCCTATTAAGGTCCAGATCCCCTCTTTAAGAATTATGAAGGATGCAGGGCTGAACGAAGAAGATTGGATCCAGACTCGACTTGATCAGCTGAACTTGATTGATGAGAAAAGGATTACTGCTGTCTGTCATGGTCAAATATATCAAAAACGGATGATCAAGGCTTTCAACAAAAAGGTCAGGCGCCAAGTATATCAAGTCAGGGATTTGGTGATCAAACATATCATACTGACGCAAGGTGATCCCATGGGAAAATAGACTCCAACATACGAAGGACCATTTGTAATAAAAAGCATATTCTCTAGTGGAGCAATGATCTTGACCACCATGGATGGCGACGACCTGCCGCACCATGCGAATGCAGACATAGTCAAAAGATACTACACATAAGATACCCGCTAGGTTGACACATCTAGGCAAAATAAGGGCATCCCGGTGAACCAAAGAGGTTCGGGAAAAAATTAGGGATAAAACAAAAAAAATTTGTACACCCGACAAGTTGAAAACCCGAGAGGGCGGCTTGGGCAAAAAAAGGGTATCCCGGTGGACTGAAAACCCGAAAGGGCGGTCCAGGCAAAATTTAGGGAATTAAAGCGTATGACTATGTCTTGTTGGATCACCTTACGGACAACTTGACAAACTCAGAAGTTCTGATCAATCTAATCAGCTTCGGACAAGGCAACAAACATACAAGATGCTCAGAGACACAAAGGCTATAGCAGTATGGGAACCCCATTGGATTATTTCACATAGCTATCTTTTCTTTGTATCAAAATTTTCATTTTTTACGACAAAATTCTCTTACTAGAATGTTTGTCTCATTGTACAAAAATACTTACTCAAAGTCAATACAAAGATATCCCTTTGAAAGTGAAAAACTACCTATTTTTCTTTACTCTTGTGTTTTGTGTACAAAAACGTCCAATGATTTATTTTTGAACATATGCATTTGAACATAATTACTGTTTACAAATAAACAAAGTAAAAAGACAATCACTGATGGATTTAAGAGATATGGCAATATCTTTGAGCTATTCCAATAGAATCCCCCGCAGTATGCAGTTTAATCCCCAGCGGAATAGAGCTTCCAGTTATCAATCCCCAGTAGAAGTCGTCTAATTTCTCAGGTTTCCCGAACAGGTTTTTTACAAGCAGCACACAACATTTCCCTTACAACAGAGTTTATTTCTCTAAGCGGAAATTGTCAACACTTCAACTTCACAACATGAAGACTTACACTCCATAACCTCAGCAGAAGTCAGGGATTTATTTTCCCCAATCCAATAGCATTGCAGCAGATTAGCTCACATACGCATACATCGCATCCATATATCATAAACATTGATAACACGAATGTATTATACCATGCATTTCATACAACATAACATTTCATATTAGCTAACATTTTACCCTTTTCAGGATAAGATTAATCAATAGCTACCATTAACAATTTTCAAAGGCTTTTGAGATACAATTGAGATATGCTCCAGACACGGATGCCATTCTGATACTCATTCAGATTCAGATTTCGGATACAGTTCAGATGCGCTCCAGACATGGATGCCATTCTGATACTCATTCAGATTCAGATTTCAGATACAGTTCAAATACGCTCCAGACACAGATACCATTCTGATACTTATTCAGATTCAACTCTCAGATACATTTCAGATATGCTCCAAACATGGATGCCATTCTGATACTCATTCAGATTCAACTTTTAGATACAGTTCAGATACGCTCCAGACACGGATGCCATTCTGATACTCATTCATATTCAACTTTCAGATACATTTCAGATACGCTCCAGACACGGATGCCATTCTGATACTCATTCAGATTCAACTTTCAGACTCAGCTTAGATACGCTTCAGACACGAACGCCATTCTGACACTCATTCAATTTTAGCTTACAAATACTGTTCAACAATCATTTCTGGATGGCATCTGCAAGCCCATCTCCAACAAACTTTCCATCATCCTTCCAAATGGCATCTGTAAGACCATTCCCCCTACCATCGACCATCATATCACCGAGTGTAAATTTCTGGGCACTCTAGTGTCCAATTATCTTCCACCTTCGAGTCACGAATGTCAAAACTCCCCAATATAACTCTTAAGGTTTAAGAAGATTGAATAGGGGCAACTATTGTACCCCAAAATTTTCCCTCTCACTTATCAATAATTTTTCTCACAAGATCTCCTTGGGCTCAAGACTGCACTAGGGTTGATAAACTCAAGACACCTCCTTAAGAACTGATGACCAAAATTAGGGTTTGAGATTGCACAAGGATTTTTGAACTTCCAATACCCAATATGACTTTCATGGATCATTATGGACCCTCAAGATCACTCATGTCAAGTTTCAAGCCTTGGACATACTTTTGCTCAATCAATTGAGCAGTTGACCTAAAAATCAATTGTATTGGGGAAAAAGTCAACCATGGCCAATTTGCAGTCAAACTTCATAATTTTTTATCCACATCAACATTTTAGACTTATATGTATCATTTGATCAAGTTTGGACCATAATTCCCCAAGAAATTTGATCAAATCTCCCAAAGGGCAAAATGGTCAAAATTAGGGTTTTGATTGGAAAAGGGCAATTTTTGATTTTTGACCTAGAAAATGATCAATTGATTTAAGGAATGATCTCAAGAGTCCAATTTCATCATTTTCACCTAATGATATGTCTCAAAACATTTCTCAAGTCCAATGGATTGACAGATGAATTTTCAGTCAACTGATCAAAGTCAACTGTATACTGAAAAGTCAAACTTTGACTTTTTGGTCAAATTCAAATGCCAAAGATCACAATTCATCAAAACATTTAAAAATATTAAACTTATTCATCAAGAAATCAAAAAATTCAAGATTTCATTTTGAAAAGTTAAAATTTCTAAACTTAGAAATGTTTCTGTGTTGGAAATTTCTTATTTTTTCATAACTTTGAGCAAAATTTGCACCATGATGAAAGATGATTCAATAGAAACTTCTAACACGAAAGTTGTATATCTCCATGAAATCTACAACTTTTATTCACACAACTTCTTCCAAAAGTGTTTGTATCTCAAGTTATAATTTTAAGAACATGTGGTCATGAAACAAAACACTTTGAAATTTTGCCCTAATTTGGTCAGGATTTTGACCCAACTTCATGACACTTTTTCATTTAGTTACAAGGGTAATCTTCAAAATAAATTCAAATATGGGTTGTAGAGAACATTGCAAGCTTTTGAAAATGTCAAAGAACTCCTTGAGATCATTCTTGAGTATGGAGAATCAAAGAGATGAAGTTAGGGTTTTATCACTTGAATTACAAGTCATTTTGTGATGAACCAAATTCAAAATTCAAACTATGCTGCATAAACTCTACTTTGCAGGCCTCAAACTTGTTAGGCACTCCATAATTAATTGCTTTCACAACTATTAGAGGTCTTATTTCAAGCATTCAATGCATGAACATGCTTTATATCCATTTTTTGGAAGAAAGTGTACATTGCCATTTTGATAAAGTGCTTTTTTGCATAAAACTTATTCTTGAGCCTTGCACTTGTTCTCTTCTGATCATAAATGTCTCATAACACATGAGAAATGGTTTAGACACTTACAATCACCCAGTCCATGCTTGTACTACACATTGAAACTTGGTTTCCCTCTTTTCTTAAAAAATCAAGTAACCTAGCCAAAAGTTTGTAACTTGTACTTCTGACTTGCCAATGCACTCCAATCCTTTTGCTTATAGATACACAAAATATTTGCATTAAAGACACGAATGCTTAAGCCCTGAAAATACGTAGAACTCATAATCACATCTCATACCTCCATTTTCACATAAACTGACCAAAAACTTGAAACTTGAAACTCATAACTCCCTCGTGCATTTTCAAGCCTTTTGGTTTCTAAAGCTTCTAAACATTAATTAGAACTGATCCCAAACCCTGTTACTGAACTGTAACACCATTAACACCATCCTCCATTTTCAAAAACTGAGCTTTGCACTTGGACTTCTCTAGAACTCCTCAGGTAATTTCAGCTCAAGCTAAGCATTCCATTAGCTTCCTAGGAACTTGAGAAAGCTAACCCAACCATTGAAACTTCTTGAAAGTTGCTCAAACTTCAAACCTGATACCCTCTTGCAAGGTAAGTTTTCTAACTTTGGAACTTTTCATACATGCATCATCAATGATTTATTTGTGAATGAAACATGTAGATATCATTGTCGTAGAGCTAACCATGTCCATAGTTTCCATTAATTTTGCCTGAGCTTAGAGAATTTTAAGATTGAATTTTCTGAGATTTTTAGGGTTCAAAATAGGGCCACTAAAATTCATGTTTATCTTTGAGCTATAGTTTTAATGCTTTACATTTCTGAAATCGTGCGGAAATTTTCTACAAGTTTCATATTTACAATTTTCATTTTTGTTGAGATTTGAACAAGTTATAGTTGGTCTGGCTGGAGGTTGAAGATGAAGTAGAAATCTGGGCGCGTTTTGTATCATATATTTATTGTTTTGCTTATGTTAACAGATGTATAGCCACCCCAGTGGTAGAAGCGCGCGCCTGTAACCTTTGGGACCTAGGTTCAAGCCCCAGTGGTACCCTTTTGATTTTTTTTTCCACATTTTTTTCATTTTTCTGTCCTTTTTTGGCAGGCGTTGGACTTCAATCTTTGGGCCTATGTTTTTTTGTTACTTCTCACCCCTGTGCAGGCTATCAACACCTCTGGCCCAGATATATTTTTTTTTGTATTGATATTTATTTGTTTTCTTAAATATTTTCCTAATACTAAAAATCATAAAAATACAAAAAATAATAGATTTACATTTTGACATAGTTTATTTATTTTTCTCACACAAAAAAATTATTTTTATTAACCACACTTTATTTATTTTACTAATTATTCTTTTAAATTTAATTAAAGCTAGGATATTATTTGTTTTCTTTTTACACCAATTAAAATATATTATTTTTATATAAAATAAGGCCAAAAATATTTTATAATACTATAAACTATTTTCAAGACAAAAATACAAAAATACTTTTCTTAAACTTAATTTCCTTTTAATCAATTAATAGACATTGAATTTTATTTAAAATATTTTCTTATTAAATTAGGTTTACTTTTATTATTTTAATTAATTATTTACTTTTATTTAACTAGGTTAAAACAAATTCACTTTTCCTAAAAAATTCAAACAAAAATATCCATTTTCTTTATATTTGCATTCTTGCATATTTATTCATTTTGTACATTATTTCCATTTAATTTCTTGTACAAATTCAATTTGGTTGTAATAGATTAATTAGGTTTATATTCCTGCAATCCCCATTTACAATTTGTACACCCCCTCCCACAACTATTGTAATAGCGTAGTAACTTTAAATTCCGCAATTTATCGCTTTATACAAAACATGCTAGTAATTAGGGTTTGTATGGAAAGACTAAAACCAATACTTAGAAAACCCTAATCCAAGACATAATCAAGCATGAAAACAATACACTTGCACACAAACACCCCCTAGGGTAAATCCATTTGGCTGCCTTTACAAAATGGCCATATTACGCATGTGAGGTATCTTAGCAAAAACAAGCAAATACAAGATCATAATCCCTCGATGATGCTATCCAAAGTTGCCTTTCAAATGATCTTATTCCTAAGAGAGAATGCTAAGATTCATTCAATAGTAAGATAATAATGTCAAAGGAAAAGAAAATGAACAAGAAAGACTTTTGAGTAGGTAGAATGCTCCTAATTACTTGCTCAATTTCAAAACATCCTTGCTATTTTCAAAAACAAACACCTACACTTTTAAACATCTTACAAACTTGAAAACATTTTCAAAAGATCAAACATCTTTGTATACATCCTTACGAACGAGAATCATTACAAAGATTGCCTAAACAATGGCCTCTTTACAAAATACTTTCAAAAACCACACAAAGCATAATTTCAAACAAAAGCAAGTGATCTAGCAAGTAACTAAGAGCCCATGGAAAACCATGGATGAAAAGGATGCTAATATGTTCCCTTCTCATAATCTATCCCCCGAACTCAAGAAATAATCTCAAAGGTCTTTCCTGTGCTTTTTCACCTTTCCTTTTGGATAAAACAAAAGTCGGTGGCGACTCTTGCTAACCGCAACATTTGAGATCAAATGCAAAACCTTCAAGTCAGTTCTCCCACCGTATCACAATATGCATATGAACATGATTAACTATTAACAAATATATGAATAAGAACATGATTAAACATTTACTCAAAACTCTAGGAGTTGGGATGACACTCAAGCTGTCCATAAATCCCCACAGGGTCGATTTTGTAGGATTATCCCCACAAGTAATCTTCACAAAGTCACCCCCATAAAGGATATATTCTCCGAAACCTCCCTGACAGATCGCTATAGCAAATAAAGGAATATAATCTCTTTACCGGCAATATCATCAACCTATAGAGTTTTCAATCAGTATAATGCATGGAAATTCTCTCCCCCAACTGAGTTTGGTCCTCCAAAACTGAAAAAGAAGCCCCTATAGAGTTTCTTCTCTTTAGCAAATTCAATTCCCCCAAGAGAATTGACTCCCTCAAAAGAGAATTGCTCCAACAACAGGGTTTATTTCCCCAATAACCTACAAATTCCCCAGCTGGGGTCTATTCCTCAAACTACTACAAATCACTAAGAAAATTCATCTCCCAAGTAAAGTTGCCACTATCCCCTAAAAGCTTCTGTAAAATCTGGAACCTGATCAGATACTAGTTATTCTTATCCTCCCCAGACGAGTCAGAAGATTATCCATCTCTTTTATCCCAAGTCAGGATATATAAGAATTAAATTCCCCAGTAGAACAACAGACGACCAATGTTCCTAAACTCTACTCCCCAGACAGAAATCAATACATCCCCTGTAGAGTTTCCTCAAACAAGTAAGTAGGAATCCTCAGTGGAAGCATTCTAGAAAAGATTGAAGATACACGTACTTTGTATCCCCAATAATAGCCAGGGATTTATTTTCTCAGACAAAGATACAACACATGCTTACAAATACATTTTACATTCATACATCATAGCATATGCATAAGCAACACATATATCACAATATCATTTATTTTGAGAACATCATTACGCAATGCATTTCATACATCATGACATTGCAACAATTAACTCTTTACCTTTTCAAGAAAGATCAATCAACAGACTGATATCAACAACAAATCCTTAAAACAGATTGTAGGTCACTCCTTGAAACAAAACAAGGGAAAATATCTACATGATGGACACTCCCTAAAAACATCTGCTTGCTAATATTAAATTGACCAAAGATTTATTCTGATACTTCTCTCAGTAGACCTTTTTCTGGATCAGATTAAATCGACCAAAGATTTATTCTGATACTTCTTTTAGTAGACCTTTTTCTGGCTCAGATTAAATTGACCAAATATTTATTCTGATACTTCTCTCAATTAAAGATTTAAAAGCATCTGGCTCAGATTAAATTGACCAAAGATTTATTCTGATACTTCTCTCAGTAGACCTTTTTCTGGCTCAGATTAAATCGACCAAAGATTTATTCGGATACTTATCTCAGTTAAAGATTTAAAAACCTCTGTTGCTCAGATTAAATCGATCCAAATATTTATTCTGATACTTCTCTGAGTAGACCCTTTTGTGATTCAAATTAAATCGACTAAAGATTTATTCTGATACTTCTCTTAGTTAAAGATTTAAAGACCTCTGTTGGCTCAGATTAAATCGAATAAAGATTTATTCTGATACTTCTCTCAGTAGACCTTTTTATGGTTCAGAGTAAATCGATCAAAGATTTATTCTGATACTTCTCTCAATTAAAGATTTAAAGACCTTTTTCTGGCTCAGATTAAATCGGCCAAAGATTTATTTTGATACTTCTCTCAGTAGACCTTTTTCTGGCTCAGAGTAAATCAACCAAATATTTATTCTGATACTTCTCACGATTAAAGATTTAAACACCTCTGTTGGCTCAGATTAAGTCGATCCAAATATTTATTCTGATACTTCTCTCAGTAAACCCTTTTCTGACTCAGATTAAATTGACCAAAGATTTATTCTAATACTTCTTCAGATACAGTCATCATTTTGATACTTCTATCAACAATTACCTTTGGATGGCATCTATAAGCCCATCTCTGACGATTCTCCATCACCTCTCCATATGGCATCTTTAAGCCCATTCCTGACATAATCAACAAACAGTTTTACTTCATGCACAGGCGAGTGCAAATTTCTGGGCACTTAAGTGTTCAATCATCTTCTACCCTCAAGTCACGAATGGAGGACGAGCCAATCTAACTCACGACATACTAAACCAATTGTCCACACCTGAACGATCTCAGAGAAGCACAAGCTTCCCCCCACTTGTTTCAATCCCACTCCTGCAAACAAGTGATTAGAAAAGCAAGCAAGCACCGACAGTGTTTCACACATTTGTCGCGTACTAAGGAACAAACAACATTAGACAACTTGGCCAGACAGAATGACCTACTCTGATACCACTAATGTAACACCCTTCTAAACCCAACAAAATGTTCATAATAATTTAAAATAATATCAGAGTAATACAACAAAATAGTGTCATATATTATTTGTGAAATAATTATACATGCTAGTTTTACTCCGTAACACGGGTTTTCAAAATTAACCATGACATATGTGTTGTACCCCAAAATTTTCCCTCTCTTTTCTCAAGACATTTCTCACAAAAGATCTCAAAAGCTCAAGGATTCTCAAGAATTAATCAAACAAGCTCACCTCCTAAGCATTGGGTCCAAAATTAGGGTTTTGGTTTTCTCAAGGATAAATGGACTTTTAATGCATCAAGTGACTTTCAAGGTTCATTATAGGTCTTCAAGATTTATCATACCAAGTTTCAAGCCTTGCACCACAAATTTGCTCAGCCAATTGCTTAGATGACTGAAAATCAGTTGTATTGGGTTTAAAGTCAACTGTGGTCAATATACAGTCAAACTTCATGATTTTTAGCAAACACTAACATTTTAAAGTGAGATTAATAAATTGATAAAGGTTTTATCATAATTCCTCAAGGAAAGCATTCAAATCATCAAAGGGACAAAATTGTCAAAATTAGGGTTTTGACTGAGAATGACTAATCATTGACTTTTGACCTATACATGACCTAATGACTTGAGTTATGATCTCAAGGAATCAAACACAATATATTTACCTAATTTCATGGCTCAAATCATTTCTCAAGATCAAGTGATTGATAATTGAAAATTGGATCAACTGATGAAAAGTCAAGTGATACACAAAAAGTCAAACTTTGACTTTTTGATCAACATTGAATTTCAAAGATCAAGATTCATCAAGACATTAAAAAATATCAAATTATGCACAAGAATTAAGAAAGTCAATAAAGTCAACAAAAAGTCAAGATTTCAAATACTTAGAAAAATTCTAAGTGTTTTTAAACCTTGATAATTTCACTACTTCATGACAATTTTTCACCATGATGCAAGATGATTCAAGGAAAACTTTTAACATGAAAGTTGTATATCTCGATGAATTCTACAACTTTGTCCCTTACGGTTGATGTCCAAAAAATGCTTGGATTTGAAGATATAGGCTCATGAAGTCATGACATTTTTGTATAAACACTTAGTGAAATTTTCATCAAGTTAGGCATATTTTTTGTCCCAACTTCTTGGAATTTTTTCACCAAGTTCCAAGTTGATTTAGCCAAAGTAGTCAACATGAAGGTTGTAGACATTGTTTCAAGATTTCCAAAATATCCAAGAACTTGAAGAGATCATTTTTGAGCTAGGAGAATCGAAGAGAAGAAGTTGGACATCCATTCTTGAATTTTAGGTCATTTTCATGAAGAACCCTTGATCAAATCTCAAATCTATGCTGCATAATCTTGCTTTACAGGCTTCTAACTTGTGAATCATTCCATAATTAATTGTTTACACAATTTATTAAGGTATGATCCAAGTGATTAAGCCATTGTCCAAAGAAATTTTCCATTTTTGGAAGAAAGGCACCATTGTCATTCTTGAAAAGCAAACTTTATCACAAAGTCAACTTGTCTTGGGCCTATAACTTGTTTATTATGATCACACTCAACATGTATGATCAAAAGCAACATATTTAAAGCCTCTAGCCACCCTAGAAGCCCTTGTACCATTGCATTGGAACAATGTTTGTCAAAGTTGCTTCAAAATCAAGTCACATAACCATAACATGTGATCTTTGATTTCTGATCACTAGAGCCTCTACAATATTTTCTCTATAAATAGAGGAAGTATTTATAAGTTAAGACACGAAATTACAAGCCTTGAAACACCCTCAAACACCTTGAAACTCAGAATTACATCCAAACCTCCATAACTTGTCATTTCTGACCTTAAACTCAAAACTCCTAATTCTATCGTGCATTTTCATTTCTAATCAGTCACAAAGCTTCCATACTTCATTTAAAACTCATCCCCACCCTTGTTTCTCCACTATAACACCTCCACCATCATTGTCCAAACCTCACTTTACACCTCTGCAACTTGACTTCTCCAGGGAGATTCAAGCACTTTCAACATAAAGTAAGAGTTGCATTAGCTTCATAGGAGTCCAGTGAAGCTATCTAGATCATCACCACACTTCCAGGGGTGCTCAAACTCCATACACGATTTCCTGTTTTGAGGTAATTTTTCTCAACTTTGAACTTTGTCTACAAGCATCATCAATGGTTACTTTATGAATGAAAAATATAGACACCATTGCCCTGAAGCTAACCATGCCTTTAGTTTTCATTTATGTTGCCTGAGTGATGTGAATTTTGAAGTTGAACTTTCTAAAAAAATTAGGTTTTATTTGGTACCAAACATAATTCGTGTTCATATTTGATTTATAGCTTTAGTTATTTACATGGTTGAATTCGTGTTGAAAAATGGAGCAAGTTTTATGTTTACACTTTTGAAAATGGTTGAGAAATGAGGAAGTTCATAAATTTGAAAATGTAACAATGGAAGCTGGTGCGAGGAAGAAGATGAAGTGTGTTTAGGAAAGGGTTTATTTTAAATTTATTGCAATTTGTCTTAATAAGGGATGAAACAGCCACCCCAGTAGTAGAGGAAGAGTGCGTAAAGCATTGAATTATAGGGACCTGGGTTCGAGCCCCAGTGGTACCCTTTTGGTTTTTTATTATTATTTCCTTGCAGATTCAATTTAAGCCAAGTCACACGCGCCTACCATGCACTTCACACTAATGCCATCAGATCTGCCAGCCCTCCAATCCTGCGCTCCAATAATACAAGCTCATGGTACACTCCCAGAAGTCAATCACATTGGATCATCAAGCGTTGGACTTCATCTCTAGGCCTTTGACTGAATTCTTCTTCATACCCCCCCCCCCCCCCCCCCCCCCCCCAATTTTACTTATACTCATGGCCCATCTTTATTTTTATTTTCTGACACAATAAAAAAAACACATGTTTGGGCCTAGCGCGCTTTTTGCTACTTCTTACCTCCCTTTTGCTGTTTTAACACCCAGGCCAAATTATTTTTATTTTATATTTTCTTTATTTTCATTTATTTATTTATTTTATCTACCCTAAAAAATATCAAAAAATATATTTTCTTAATTAAATTAAAAATGTTTTAATCTAGGCATTTTATTTCATTTTGTTTTATTAAATTGAATTTTCATTTTCTTTATAACATTAACAAAAATCATTTTCTAAACAAGTTAAATTAGACTTAGTTTTTATTTTAATTAACTTAGATTTTAGGTTTTGATTAAATAATTAATTAACTTTCCTTGTAATTAAATTTAGTTAACTTAATTAGGCTAATTACTAAAACCTTTTTATAAAAATCCTAAAAACAATTGCTTTTTCTTCTTCATCTCTACATTTTGTGCATTATTATTGTAATTCATATTCAATGGTTTGTAATAGATAATTAGGCTTTATTAATTTCTCCCCCTATTCACAAAACTTGTACCCCCATTCCCAAAGCATTGTAATAGCGTAGGACATTTAAATTCCGCAATTTATCGCTTTTCTTATTATTGCTAGTAATTAAGGTTTGCATGACAAGATTTAAAATCAAACCTAGCAAAACCCTAATTCAAAGATAAAATACTTGAAATCAAACACTTTGCACACATGCATCTCTAAGGTAACTCACACTTGTTGCCTCAGATTTAAAACAGTCATGTCCCTCGAACGTGAGATGTTTTAGCAAAGACCCTCGATTAAAAGATCGTAGTCCCTCTATGACCCTTCAATGTACATTTGGTAAACAATCTTATTCCCTTACGACAATTGCTAAAACATCTTACAAGTTGCCTTCTATGACTGTACGATGACCAACGCCTATCCCTCACATCCAAGGATATGGCTTTCTACTAACTAATAGTAGACATGCACTATCTAAAGAAGGAGGAAAAGAACAAAGACTTTTAAGTAGGTAGATTGATCGTAATTGGTTACTCACAAACAAAACCATCTCCACACTTCACACTTTCAAAACACTTTTCAAACAAACATTTTGTATACGTTCTTAACGATACGGGAATCATTACAAAATTTCCTAACATTGGCATTTTCAAAACATCTTTCCAAACACTCCTTTTGAACAAATATTTTCAAAATCAATACTTTGTATACATTATCAATGATACGAGAATCATTGCTAAGTTTTCCGAACTTAGGAGTTTTCAAAATATTTTCAAACTTACACAAACACAAAATCATTTCAAAGTGAGCTAGCAATTAAGATCCTGTAGATAACTATGGATGAAAATGGTGATAACACCTTCCCTTTTCATAACCTACCCCCCGAACTCAAGAAAATATCTCGAAAGGTCTTTCCTGTTCTTTTCACCATTTCCTTTATTGGATAAAAGAAAAGTCAGTGGCGACTCTTGCAATCCACAACATTTGTAATAAAACACAAAACATCTAAGTCAGTTCTCCCACTGTATTACAATATGAATTATCAATGTTTCACATACTTGCAGCAGAATCATAGTTCAAAAATGATTCATTAAAAACACTTCATAGTGCCCCATGATTCATGGTTCACAATTTAACATAATTTAAACTCCACGGAAACAATTTAAATGTCATAACAAAACAAGGACAAAATAGTTTTCAAGACAAAGCGTTCCCGTCCCTGATGTTACATATTAGAGTAAGACCTTCTAGACTCAACAAAAATAAATCACACTCCAAAGCTATTCTTCCAAGCCTTTAAGGACTACTCTTGATTACCTATACGTTACCCACGTAGAGGCAACATTCAAGCAGAAAGGGTGAGTTTATCACAATCATTATTTAAGACGTAATTCATAAACATAACCGAGTAAGCCAAAAGTATCACAATAATCAATTCATCAATATCATCTTCCAATTTCAACAACACAACCCAATGTCACCAAAATCAAGAACCATGCAATGCCACATAAGATGTAGTGCAAGGACAAGACTCATGCACGTGGTACCAAATCACTTGATGAACACTAGGCCATCACCCTCCAAATACCCCAATCATAGGATTGATTCCCTCTTGCAACCAGAAAAAAATCATAGACATCCCAAATCCATACAATGGGATTGAGACCAAATCACTGGACCAACGTCCTAACTGATCAAAACAGACCAAAGTAGTCCAATGAACGCATGATGCGCAACCATAACATAAACGACCATAACTAGTCATACACATCATCATTCATGTATCAATCAACATCATACAAAAAAAATCATCACACATACTCATAAAATTAAAACATCATCATAACATTATTATATCATCATCTTAACAACATATCATCATAACCAAACGAGTTATCATTGCGATTCAATGCGATAAAACTATTCCTATACTAACTTAGGTCTTGTAAAAATATTCATAAGTCTCCATTTTATCTCACCAAGATAAGGTTTACTACGTTAGGTACAAACTACTTTGAACGATGCATCAATCGGACTCCTGAAACTCAAGTTATGGCATTTCAAAGAAAATTAGATAGCCATTCAATTCTGCCACCCGTCGCCCGGTGCCACCCTAGCGTCACCCAGTGATGATTCAATTTTGTGTCGCATTTGCGTTGCCTAGAGCTGCATTACAGACAATACTTCTCCTTCTGCGACTTTCCACCATTGGAGGCCTTCCGGAACTCCAAATTCGATTCCGTAAAAAGTTTCAGAATTAGAAATCCTATGATTATACAACATTCTTAACATCCTATAACACTTATTTAAAGGTCCTAACATCACACATTCATCAAGGATTCATTCATTCATTCAACACATGGTTTTCCCCTAATTTCATCAATCTTCATCCCAAAATCATCACACAAAGACAATCTTAAAATTATCTAGACCTTAGATCAAACATAATAATCAGAGAAAATCCCTTACCTTATTGTTTCGAGTGATTGATTCTATTATTCGTGCCTCTTACGGTGATCTTCTCCAACTTTTGTTCCCTAGTCTCTTTTCTTGCTCTTCTCCCAATATCTCAATTGTACAAAATGAGTCGTATAACTCTCTCTTTTTCTCTGTTATCATAAATGACCCCTAATATCTTCCTCAATTTCCCTTAGTTAGCCAACCCAAAATTACCATCATGTCCTCACTCTTTCTTCTAATTACCAACACACCACTCTAATTAAAATAACCATTTAAATAATTATTCCTATTATTATATTCTCAATAATAATCAAGTAATTACTAAATAATTATTTAACTATTCTAATACTCCTATTCACCACAATTCACATCATGTTGCTCCATGTCGTAAACAATAACATACCAACACACATCATACACAATCATATAAAACATCTTTATTCGTCCTTAATTCACAAATACATCTAATAATTCATTAAATAAGAAATTCTAAATGTTGGGGTGTCACAGGCCGTGTCTCTAACGATGACTTCTGCTTCGGTGCAGGGAGGAATGAGCTAAGGTTAACTCCCTAACTTGTTTTGTTAATGCGACATTTAAATCCCTCAGAGCACGTATGTTACCTAGCATAAATGCTTCATTAGTTTGCATAAGGTTGACATTAGTCATCAGGTGACCATATGCAACTAGTTGGCATTGTGTTTGAGCGGCCTGTGTGTGTTGGGATTCTAACTCCGATTGTAGGGATTATTGTGTCTGAGCATGTGATGCTTGCATAAAATCCATAATTTCCTGTTGATTCTCATACGTAGCATACAACATAGAGTCACACTCATCCTAGGGAAACTCTTCAGTGTAGGTCTGATATCATAGGAAGTACCTACAAAATTGCTAGTAAAATTCAATGTAATGTGTGTAGGTGGCACAAAATCAACTGGAATGGGTGAGTTATGAACTGATGAGACATGATCTTTCCGATAATATTCGTAATATGTTTCATTATCTGCATCTATATTCTCAGGGGCTCCTTGGTTAATAGTTAGGGAAGCCTGAATGTCATAAGTCCAATTGGCCCAATTTCGTAATACCCCTCCTTATCAATGGATTGATTATAAACCATGAGGTAATAACCTGATAAGTGCAAAAGTGTAGTTATTTTGTATAGAATTTTTTTTACACTTATCGACACTTGGTTGTTAATATCAGTTGAATAACCTAACTTTGTGTATAAATATGTTTAGTTTATGTATAATGCGTTTTCTTGTATAAAGTGTATCGTTTGATAGTTTTGTATTTATTTTGTAGGTATTTGAGCATTGTTAGAGCAATAGGAATAAACCTCCAAGATGCATTTTTGGATCAATAAAAGAATAAGGCCAAGATTGGAAGCCATTGGAAGTTATGCAGAGAAAGCAACAGAAGTCGCCTTCCTGTCATGGATCTCCAGGCGAAAGGAACGTGTCTCCGGGCAAAAATTGAATTCAAATTTCCTTTTTATTTCTACCATGTGTCGCTGGGTGAAAGGGAGCGTTGCCAGGAGAAAATAAGAATAGTCGACGGGTGATGAATTGTGGTCGTCGGACGATAGTAGATATTTGTTTCAGTTGAGGACGTGGCTTTTCTTGAGCCTTGAAAATAAGATTTGTTGCCGGGAGATGCTTTTATATCGTCGGGTGATGGTTACAGATCATATTTTCTTTATATTTCCTTTTTGTTTCATTTGGAGGGTGATGGTTTTGGGTGGGTGATTTTTGTTCTCCCAACTCCATCAACCTTATTTTTATATTGGATTAGCTTAGATAACAACACAAGGGCTTTGCTCATGGATGATTGGAGGTGGATTTCTCATTCACCGGCTCTGACAAACCAGAAGATTTGTGGTTTATCTCTTCTCCTCTCTATGTATTTATCTTTTGTTGGGTTTTGTATGTATTTTACTTTGAACTTATGTGTATTTGTTGCCCATGGCATTATATTAAACTTACTTTACAAATCTTTGTGGATTATTGTCTTAGATTTTTGCTCCGTGCTAGTTATTTGAATTGATATAGACATATAGTGCTTAGATTCTTATCTAGGATGATTATCTGTTAGTTTCTGAACTCTAGAGATAAATTTAGAGCTGACATCAACTTAGGCACAAGAGCTTAATGCCTCTGTGTGATTGTGCTGTTCTGAGGGATCGTTAGTGCAATTACATAGTTGTCTTTTGTGTTGTTGAGGAGGTAGAGAGATCATTTCCTTGGTTATACAGTCGGACTCTCAATTTGGGTTAGAAATGACTTAGGTTGTGAGTGATACGTGGTGACATTGATGAGTATTGTTAGGTTGAATTTAACTGGTCGATAGATTTAAGTCTGTGATAAGTAGATTATATGCAAGCTTGATAAGTTCTTCCTTGGTTTTTACTTTTGTTTACATTTATTTTCTATTAATAACATTTTATTTACAAACCCATTTTTCTCAAACTCATAAACGCGAGAATCTGTCGAACGACAATTCAATAACCAATCTCTGTGGACACGATAAATTCCTGGATAAATATTTATAAAACTTTTGTTGCTTGCCGCTACACCTCTTCCAACAAAATGGCGCCGTTGCCGGGGATTGGTTCTATTGTCTTTGCATTGCGATGATTATTTTGTTTTTGAGTTTTGTAATTAATGTATAGTTTTTATAGAAATTGTACATTAACTTGTATATGATATTTGTGCATATATGTGCTTTCACTTATTGTTGTAAATTGTCTCGTTTTCATAATGTTTATTGTGTGATTGTTAGGACACTTTCTTTAGGTTTGCACGGTGTGACAATACCATGGCATGATACGAGGAGGTTACTAGCTCGTAGAATAAAGGCGTCGAGCTTACGACATAAAGCAAGCATGTTTGTTTGTATTTGTTTATGTGTGTGGTGATTTGTGCTTTAACAAGTTGAAACAAGGAAATGTTCTTAATTTCAAATTTTTACTTTTCAACTTGTTAATTCATTTTCACCCGGTTTTCATATCGTTATTTGTATTTGTTTTATTATGTTAATTTATGTTTTCCGAAAGCTTGTCGTGTTTAGCTTGAAGATTTTTCTTCATTGTATATATTGTAAATTTTGTACATTGAAATTTTGTAGGAGTATTAATTTTCTAATTCTTTTTTTGTTGTTTCGACTCAATATTGGATCGATAAATTGAAGTCACTTTTGGTGATTTTCCAAGTTTGCATGTTTCAACTTGCAAATGCGTAGTAATCATTTTTTTAAAGTTTAGTACACGTTAGAGGTATGTGTTTATCGCTTTCTATACCTTATCATATTCATGATACTTAGACTTTTTAAAATTTTTATGCCATTCATTCTTTTGTACACTTGTTCATTTGTGAATCACTTTAGTTCCTACTCTTTTTTGTGAGGTAGTTTTCCATTGTTCACATATGTTGGAGATTACAATGCTTGTTTTAACTAGATTTTATTATGTTTAATCTTTTATTTGTGTTAATTGTATGAATGCAAGAAAGTGATCAAGGCAATTTTTGTTCCATTTTAAGCACAACCACCCCTTAGCCAAATAGTCAATTCATCTTGTGAATGTGTGATCATTTGTAACCCTTTGAGCTTTTTGTCGATATCCATGTTGTTTTTGCTAAATCCTTGTCTGTGAGTGTTTAGTTTCCCTTTTTGCATGGATTTTGATTCTTTGTTTTCAATAACCCTTAACTATGATTTGTAGTTGAATTTTTACCTTGCCTTAGAAAGTAGGGAGTATTCACATTATAATGATGGTTGGATTCAAGTTGGGGAGAAAAATGATTGTTTATTTATTGGTTGATTGCTATGAGGTTTAAATGAAAAAGAAAAGAAAAAAATGTGAAAAAAGAAAAGATAGAAAAGGAAAGAAAAAAATAGAAAATGTTTTGAAAAAGAAAAACAAAAGAGTTTGAATAATGTTATGTTAATAAGTGATGAGCTTTGATGTGAAATTTGAGATTCAGAAGAAGTTTAATCGGAAATTTGTATTTGAATCTTTTATGGATTGATTACTCCCTTAGGTTTAGGTAAGTTTTTGTTTCGTTTCGCTTTAGGACTTATCTCTTGTTTGTTAACCAAGCCACATTACAATCTTGAAAAGCCCTTGAGATTCTTGCTTTTATATTTTTAATGTAAATTTTTGGATGAATGCATAATTTAGTCTGTTGTTTGCAAGATTGTTGGATGAGTGAACATACTCCATTTTTGTGTGGTTTTCATCTACCGATGATTATCTTTGCTATGTGTGATTCATTTGTGACCAAGTATTGTTTTAGAATGTTTGACATATTCTTTGTATTTAGCATTTGTTTCATGTTTATGTTCGTCATAGTTTAGTGGTAAGTATGTTTCTTCATTTGTACGGTTTTTCATTTGAACCATTGCATTTGCGTTCTGCTTTCAAAACCTTTTGATTCGTGATTCTTTGATTATCGTGTTTTGCTTCTTTAAGTTTATTTGATTTTGTTTTAGGACAAATAATGATTCAAGTTGGGGAGAGTTTTATAAGTGCAAAAGTTTAGTTTTTGTATAGACTTTTTATTGCACTTATCGACTCTTGGTTGTTAATATCAATTGAATAACCGAACTTTGTGTATAAATACGTTTAGTTTGTGTATAATGCATTTTATTTTATAAAGTGTGTCGTTTGATAATTTTGTATTTATTTTGTAGGTATTTGAGAATTGTTGGAGCAGGAATAAAGCTCCAAGATGCATTTTTGGATCAATAAAGGACTAAAGTCAAGATTGGAAGCCATTGGAAGTTATGCAGAGAAAGCAACAAAAGTTGCCTTCCTGCCATGGATCGCCTGGAGAAAGGAGGGTGTCATCGGGCGAAATTTGAAGTCAAATTTCCTTGTTATTTCTGCCATGCGTCGCTGGGCAAAAGGGAGCGTCGTTGGGCGAAAATAAAAAGAGTCGCCGAGCGATGAATTGTAGTCATTAGACGACAGTAGATATTTGTTTCAGTTGTGGACATGGCTTTTCCTGGGGCTTGTAAATAAGATTTGTCGCTGGGCGATGCTTTTATATCTGCAGACAATGGTTGCGGATCAAATTTTCTTCATATTTCCTTTTTGTTTCATTTGGAGGGTGATGGTTTTGGGGGTGATTTTTGTTCTCCCAACTCCATCAACCTCATTTTTATAGTGGATTAGCTTAGATAACAACACAAGAGCTTTGCTTATGGATGATTGGAGGTGGATTTCTCATTGGCCGGCTTTGACAAACCATAAGATTTGTGGTTTATCTCTTCTCCTCTCTATGTATTTCTCTTTTGTTGGGTTTTGTCTGTATTTTACTTTGAACTTATGTATATTTTTTGGCCATGGCATTATATTAAACTTGCTTTACAAATCTTTATGGATTATTGTCTTAGATATTTGCTCTATGCTAGCGATTTGAGTTGTTATAAACATATTCTGCTTAGATTCTTATCTAGGATGATTATTTGTTAGTTTCTGAACTCTAGAGATGGATTTAGAGCTTACATTAACTTGGGCATCAGAGCTTAATGCCTCTGTGTTATTGTTGTAAATTATCTCGTTTTCGTAACATTTATTATGTGATTGTTAGGACACTTTATTTAAGTTTCCGCGGTGTGACAATACCATGGCATGATGAGAGAAGGTTACTAGCTCGCACAATAAAGGCGTCGATCTTACGACGTAAAACAAGCATGTTTATTTGTATTTGTTTATGTGTGTGGTGATTTGTGCTTTAACAAGTTTAAACAAGGAAATGCTCTTAATTTATAATCTTAACTTTTCAACTTGTTAATTCATTTTCACCAGGTTTTCATATCGTTATTTGTATTTGTTTTGTTATGTCATTATGTGTTTTCTGAAAGCTTGTTGTGTTTAGCGTGAGGTATTTTCTTCATTGTATATATTGTAAATTTTGTACATTAAAATTTTGTAGGAGTATTAATTTTTTAATTCTTTTGTTGTTGTTTGGACTCAATATTGGTTCGGTATCTTGAAGTCGCTTTTGGTGATTTTCCAAGTTTGCATGTTTCAACTTGCGAATGCGTGGTAATCATTTTGTTAAAGTTTTATACACGTTAGAGGTATGTGTTTATCGCTTTCTATACATTAGCATATTAATGATACTTAGACTTTTTACAATTTTTATGCCATTCATTATTTTGTACACTTGTTAATTTGTGAATCACTTTAGTTCCTACTCTATTTTGTGAGGAAGCTTTCCATTATTCACATATGCTGGAGACCATAATGCTTGTTTTAACTAGATTTTATTATGGTTAATATTTTATTTTTGTTGATTGTATGAATGCAAGAAAGTGATCAAGGAAATTTTTGTTCCATTTTGACCAGAACTACCCCTTAGCTAAATAGTCAATTCATCTTGTGAGAGTGTGATCATTTGTAACCCTTTGGGCTTTTTGTCGATATCCCTGTTGTTTTTTCAAAATGCTTGTCTATGAGTGTTTAATTTCCTTTTTTTCATGGATGTAGATTCTTTGTTTTCTTGAACCCTTAACTATGTTTTGTAGTTTAATTTTTACCTTGCCTTAGAAAGTGGGGAGTATTCACATTATGATGATGGTTGGATTCAAGTTGGGTAGAAAAATGATTGTTTATTTATTGGTTGATTGGTATGAGGTTGACAAGAAAAAGAAAAGAAAAAAAATGTGAAAAAATAAAAAGATAGAAAAAGAAAGAAAAAAATTGAATTTTTTTTGAAAAAGAAAAACTAAAAGAGTTCCAATAATTTTGTGTTAATAAGTAATGTGCTTTGGTGTGAAATTTAAGATTCGGAAGAAGTTTAATCAGAATTTTGTGTTTGAATCTTAGGTAGATTGATTACTCCCTTAGGTTTAGGAAAGTTTTTGTTTCGTTTAGCTTTAAGACTTATCCCTTGTTTGTTAACCAAGCCACATTACAACCTTGAAAGGCCCTTGAGATTCTTGCTTTTATATTTTCAATGTAATTTTTTGGATGAATGCATAATTTAGTCTATTGTTTGCAAGATTGTTGGATGAGTGAAAATACCCCATTTTTGTGTGTTTTTCATCTACCGATGATTATGTTTGCTAGATGTGATTCATTTGTGACCAAGTATTGTTTTAGAATGTTTGGAATATTCTTTGTATTTAGAATTTGTTTCATGTTTATGTTATCGTCATAGTTTAGTGGTAAGTATGTTTCTTCGTTTGTACTGTTTTTTATTTGAACCATTGCATTTGTGTTATGCTCTCAAAACCTTTTGATTCATGATTCTTTGATTATCGTCTTTTACTTCTTTAAGTTTATTTGATTTTGTTTAAGGATAAACAATGATTCAAGTTGGGGAGAGTTTGATAAGTGCAAAAGTGTAGTTATTTTGTATAGACTTTTTGTTGCACTTATCGACTCTTGGTTGTTAATAGCAGTTGAATAACCTAACTTTGTGTATAAATATGTTTAGTTTGTCTATAATGCATTTTCTTGTATAAAGTGTATCATTTGATAGTTTTTTATTTATTTTGTAGGTATTTGAGAATTGTTGGATCAATAGGAATAAAGCTCCAAGATGCATTTTTGCATCAATAAAGAATAAGGCCGAGATTGAAAGCCATTGGAAGTTATGCAGAGAAAGAAACAGAAGTTGCCTTCCTGCCATGGATTGCCTGGAGAAAGGAGGGTGTCGTCGGGAGAAATTTGAAGTCAAATTTCCTTGTTATTTCTGCCATGCGTCACTGGGCAAAAGGGAGCGTCGCTGGGCGAAAATAAAAAGAGTCACTGAGTGAGGAATTGTAGTCGCCGGACGACAGTAGATATTTGTTTTAGTTGAGGACATGGCTTTTCCTGGGCCTTGTAAATAAGAGCTGTCGTTGGGCGACCCTTTTATATCATCGGTCGATGGTTGCAGATCAGAATTTCTTAATATTTCCTTTTTGTTTCATTTGGAGGGTGGTGGTTTTGGAGGGGTGATTTTTGTTCTCCCAACTCCATCAACCTCATTTTGTAGTGGATTAGCTTAGATAACAACATAAGGGCTTTGCTTATGGATGATTGGAGGTGAATTTCTCATTGATTGGCTCTGACAAACCAGAAGATTTGTGTTTATCTCTTCTCCTCTCTATGTATTTCTCTTTTGTTGGGTTTTGTATGTATTTTACTTTGAACTTATGTATATTTGTCTCCCATGGCATTATATTTAACTTGCTTTACAAATCTTTGTGGATTATTGTCTTAGATTTATGCTCTGTGCTAGGTATTTGAGTTGTTATAGACATATACTGCTTAGATTCTTATCTAGGATGATGATGTGTTAGTTTCTGAACTCTAGAGATAGATTTAGAGCTGACATCTACTTGGGCATCAGAGCTTAATGCCTCTGTGTGGTTGTGCTATGCTGAGAGATTGTTAGTGCGACTACATAATTGTCTTCTATGTTGTTGAGGAGGTAGAGAGATAATTTCCTTGGTGATACAGTCAGTTTCTCAATTTGGGTTAGAAATGACTTAGGTTGTGAGTGATGCGTGGTGACATTGATGAGTATTGTTAGGTTAAATGTAACTGGTCAATAGATTTAAGTCTGTGATGATTAGATTATATGCAGGCTTGATAAGTTCTTCCTTAGTTTTTACTTTTGTTTACATTTATTTTCTGTTGATAACATTTTCTTACAAACCCATTTATCCCAAACTCATAAACGCGAGAATCTGTCGAACGATAATTCAATAACCAATCTCCGTGGACACGATAAATTCTCGGATAAATATTTCCAAAACTTTTGTTGCTTGCCGCTACACCGCTTCCAACAAAATGGCGCCGTTGCCGGGGATTAGTTCTATTATCTTTGCATTGCGATGATTATTTTGTTTTTGAGTTTTGTAATCAATGTATATGTTTTATAGAAATTGTATATTAACTTGTATATGATATTTGTGCATATATATGTTTTCACGTATTGTTGTAAATTGTCTCGTTTTCGTAACTTTTGTTGTGTGATTGTTAGGACACTTTCTTTACGTTTGCGCGGTGTGACAATACCATGGCATGATGAGAGAAGGTTACTAGCTCGCACAATAAAGGCGTTGATCTTACGACGTAAAACAAGCATGTTTGTTTGTATTTGTTTGTGTGTGGTGATTTGTGCTTTAACAAGTTAAAACAAGGAAATGCTCTTAATTTATAATCTTCACTTTTCAACTTGTTAATTCATTTTCACCAGGTTTTCATATCGTTATTTGTTTTGTTATGTCAATATGTGTTTTCCGAAAGCTTGTTGTGTTTAGCGTGAGGAATTTTCTTCATTGTATATATTGTAAATATTGTACATTAAAATTTTGTAAGAGTATTAATTTTTTAATTATTTTGTTGTTGTTTGGACTCAATATTGGTTCGATAGCTTGAAGTCGCTTTTGGTGACTTTCCAAGTTTGCGTGTTTCAACTTGCGAATGCGTGGTAATCATTTTGTTAAAGTTTTATACACGTTAGAGGTATGTGTTTATCGCTTTCTATACTTTAGCATATTAATGATACTTAGACTTTTTACAATTTTTATGCCATTCATTATTTTGTACACTTGTTAATTCGTGAATCACTTTAGTTCCTACTCTATTTTGTGAGGTAGCTTTCCATTATTCACATATGCTGGAGACCATAATGCTTGTTTTAACTAGATTTTATTATGTTTAATATTTTATTTGTGTTGATTGTATGAATGCAAGAAAGTGATCAAGGAAATTTTTGTTCTATTTTGAGCACAACTACCCCTTAGCTAAATAGTCAATTCATCTTGTGAGTGTGTGATCATTTGTAACCCTTTGAGCTTTTTGTCGATATCCGTGTTGGTTTTTCTAAATGCTTGTCTATGAGTGTTTAATTTCCTTTTTTGCATGGATGTTGATTCTTTGTTTTCTTGAACCCTTAACTATGATTTATAGTTTAATTTTTACCTTGCCTTAGAAAGTAGGGAGTATTCACATTATGATGATGGTTGGATTCAAGTTGGGGAGAAAAATGATTGTTTATTTATTGGTTGATTGGTATGAGGTTGACAAGAAAAAGAAAAGAAAATAAATGTGAAAAAAAAAGATAGAAAAAGAAAGAAAAAATTGAATTTTTTTTGAAAAAGAAAAACAAAAAGAGTTCGAGTAATTTTGTGTTAATAAGTAATGTGCTTTGGTGTGAAATTTGAGATTCGGAAGAAGTTTAATCGGAATTTTGTGTTTGAATCTTTGGTGGATTAATTACTCCCTTAGGTTTAGGCAAATTTTTATTTCGTTTAGCTTTAGGACTTATCCCTTGTTTGTTAACCAAGCCACATTACAACCTTGAAAGGCCCTTGAGATTCTTTCTTTTATATTTTCAATGTAAATTTTTGGATGAATGCATAATTTAGTCTATTGTTTGCAAGATTGTTGGATGAGTGAAAATACCCCATTTTTGTGTGTTTTTCATCTACCGATGATTATGTTTGCTAGGTGTGATTAATTTGAGACCAAATATTGTTTTAGAATGTTTGGCATATTCTTTGTATTTAGCATTTGTTTCATGTTTATGTTATTGTCATAGTTTAGTGATAAGTATGTTTCTTCTTTTGTACCGTTTTTTACTTGAACCATTCCATTTGTTTTCTGCTTTCAAAACCTGTTTATTCGTGATGCTTTGATTATTGTATTTTTCTTCTTTAAGTTTATTTAATTTTGTTTGAGGACAAACAATGATTCAAGTTGGGGAGAGTTTGATAAGTGCAAAAATGTAGTTATTTTGTATAGACTTTTTGTTGCGCTTATCGACTCTTGGTTGATAATATCAGTTGAATAACCTAACTTTGTGTATAAATACGTTTAGTTTGTATATAATGTGTTTTTTTGTATAAAGTGTACCATTTTGTATTTATTTTGTAGGTATTTGAGAATTGTTGGAGCAATAGGAATAAAGCTCCAAGATGCATTTTTGGATCAATAAAGGAATAAGGCCAACATTGGAAGCCATTGGAAGTTATGCAGAGAAAGCAACAGAAGTTGCCTTCCTGTCATGGATCGCCTCGCGAAAGGAGGGCGTCGTTGGGCGAAATTTGAAATTAAATTTCCTTGTTATTTCTGCCACGTGTCGCTGGGCAAAAGGGAGCATCGTCGGGCAAAAATAAGAAGAGTCGTCGGTCGATGAATTATGGTCGTCGGGTGACAGTAGATATTTGTTTCAGTTGAGGACATGGCTTTTCCTGAGCCTTGTAAATAAGATTTGTCGCGGGGCGACGCTTTTATATCGTCGGGCGATGGTTGCGGATCAAATTTTCTTTATATTTCCTTTTTGTTTCATTTGGAGGGTGATGGTTTTGGGGGATGATTTTTATTCTGCCAACTCAATCAACCTCATTTTTGTAGTGGATTAGCTTAAATAACAACACAATGGCTTTGCTTATGGATGATTGGAGGTGAATTTCTCATTGACCGGCTTTGATAAACCAGAGGATTTATGGTTTATCTCTTCTCCTCTCTATGTATTTCTCTTTTTTTCTGGTTTTGTATGTATTTTACTTGGAACTTATGTATATATGTCTCCCATGGCATTATATTAAACTTTCTTTAAAAATCTTTGTGGATTATTTTCTTAGATTTTTGCTCTGTGCTAGGGATTTGAGTTGTTATAGACATATACTGCTTAGTTTCTTATCTAGGTTGATTATCTGTTAGGTTGAATGTAACTGATCAATAGATTTAAGTCTGTGATGAGTAGATTATATGCAGGCTTGATAAATTCTTCCTTAGTTTTTACTTTTGTTTACATTTATTTTCTGTTGATAACATTTTCTTTACAAATCCATTTATCCCAAACTCATAAATACGAGAATTTGTCGAACGACAATTCAATAACCAATCTTCGTGGACACCGCATCCAACAACTTTTTTTGCTTGCCGCTACACCGCATACAACAAAATGGCGCCGTTGCCGGGGATTGGTTCTATTTTCTTTGCATTGCGATAATTCTTTTATTTTTGAGTTTTGTAATTAATGCATATGTTTTATAGAAATTGTACATTAACTTGTATATGATATTTGTGCATATATGTGTTTTCACGTATTGTTGTAAATTGTCTCGTTTTCGTAATGTTTGTTATGTGATTGTTAGGACACTTTCTTTACGTTTGCACAATGTGACAATATCAAGGCATGATGAGAGGAGGTTACTAGCTCACACAATAAAGGCGTCGAGCTTACGACGTAAAACAAGCATGTTTGTTTGTATTTGTTTATGTGTATGGTGATTTGTGCTTTAACAAGTTGAAACAAGCAAATATTCTTAATTTCAAATCTTCACTTTTCAACTTGTTAATTCATTTTCACCCGATTTTCATATAGTTATTTGTATTTGTTTTGTTATGTTAATTTATGTTTTCTGAAAGCTTGTCGTGTTTAGCTTGAGGAGTTTTCTTCATTGTATATATTGTAAATTTTGTACGTTGAAATTTTGTAGGAGTATTGATTTTCAAATTCTTTTGTTGTTGTTTGGACTCAATATTGGTTCAATAGCTTGAAGTCGGTTTTGGTGATTTTCCAAGTTTGCATGTTTCAACTTGTGAATGCGTGGTAATCATTTTTTAAAGTATTTTACACGTTAGAGGTATGTGTTTATCGCTTTCTATACCTTAGCATATTCATGATACTTAGACTTTTTACAATTTTTATGCCATTCATTCTTTTGTATACTTGTTCATTTGTGAATCACTTTAGTTCCTACTCTTTTTTGTGAGGTAGCTTTCCATTGTTCACATATGTTGGAGACCATAATGCTTGTTTTAACTAGATTTTATTATGTTTAATCTTTTATTTTTGTTGATTGTATGAATGCAAGAAAGTGATCAAGGCAATGTTTATTCCATTTTGAGCACAACTACCCCTTAGCCAAATAGTCAATTCATCTTGTGAGTGTCTGATCATTTGTAACCCTTTGAGCTTTTTGTAGATATCCATGTTATTTTTGCTAAATGTTGTCTATGAGTGTTTAATTAACCTTTTTGAATGGATGTTGATTCTTTGTTTTCTTGAACCCTTAACTATGATTTTGTAGTTGAATTTTTACCTAAGTAGGGAGTATTCACATTATGATGATGGTTGGATTCAAGTTGGGGAGAAAAATGATTGTTTATTTATTGTTTGATTGCTATGATGTTGAAAAGAAAAAGAAAAGAAAAAATATGAAAAAGAAAAAGATAGAAAAAGAAAGAAAAAAATTAAAAAGGTTTTGAAAAAGAAAAACAAAAAGAGTTCGAATAATGTTGTGTTAATAAGTAGTGTGCTTTGGTGTGAAATTTGAGATTCAGAAGAAGTTTAATCAGAATTTTGTGTTTGAATCTTTGGTGTCTTGATTACTCCCTTAGGTTTAGGCAAGTTTTTGTTTCGTTAGGCTTTAGGAATGATCCCTTGTTTGTTAACCAAGCCACATTACAACCTCAAAAAGCCCTTGAGATTCTTGCTTTTATATTTTCAACGTAAATATTTGAATGAATGCATAATTTAGTCTATTGTTTGCAAGATTGTTGGATGAGTGAAAATACCCCATTTTTGTGTGTTTTTCATCTACCGATGATTATGTTTGCTAGGTTTGATTCATTTGTGACCAAGTATTTAGAATGTTTTGCATATTCTTTGTATTTAGCATTTGTTTCATGTTTATGTTATCGTCATAGTTTAGTGGTAAGTATGTTTCTTCGTTTGTACCATTTTTCATTTGAAGCATTGCATTTGTTTTCTGCTTTCAAAACCTGTTGATTCGTGATTCTTTGATTATCTTCTTTTTCTTCTTTAAGTTTATTTGATCTTGTTTGAGGATAAACAATGATTCAAGTTGGGGAGAGTTTGATAAGTGCAAAAGTGTAGTTATTTTGTATAGACTTTTTGTTGCACTTATCGCCTCTTGGTTGTTAATATGAGTTGAATAACCTAACTTTGTGTATAAATACGTTTAGTTTGTGTATAATGTGCTTTCTTGTATAAAGTGTATCATTTGATAGTTTTGTATTTATTTTGTAGGTATTTGATAATTGTTGGAGCAATAGGATTAAAGCTCCAAGATACATTTTTGGATCAATAAAGGAATAAAGCCAAGATTGGAAGACATAGGAAGTTATGCAGAGAAAGCAACAGAAGTTGCCTTCCTGTCATGGATCTTCGGGTGAAAGGAGGGCGTCGTTGGGAGAAATTTTAAGTAAAATTTCCTTGTTATTTCTGCCATGCGTTGTTGGGCGAAAGGGAGCCTCACCAGGAGAAAATAAGAAGAGTCATCAGGTGATGAATTATGGTCGTCGGACGACAGTAGATATTTGTTTCAGTTGAGGACATGGATTTTCCCGGGCCTTATAAATAAGAGTTGTCGTTGGGCGACGCTTTTATATCGCCGGGCGATGGTTGCGGATCAAATTTTCTTTATATTTCCTTTTTGTTTCATTTGGAGGGTGATGGTTTTGGGGGGGTGATTTTTGTTCTCCCAACTCCTTTAACCTCATTTTTGTAGTGGATTAGCTTAGATAACAACACAAGGGCTTTGCTTATGGATGATTGGAGGTGGATTTCTCATTGATCGGCTCTGACAAACCAGAATATTTGTGGTTTATCTCTTCTCCTCTCTATGTATTTCTCTTTTGTTAGGTTTTATATGTATTTTACTTTGAACTTGTGTATATTTGTCGGTCATGGCATTATATTAAACTTGCTTTACAAATCTTTGTGGATTATTATCTTAGATTTTTTCTTTGTGCTAGGGATTTGAGTTGTTATAGACATATACTACTTAGATTCTTATCTAGGATGATTATCTGTTAGTTTCTGAACTCTAGAGATAGATTTAGAGTTGACATCTACTTGGGCATCAGAGCTTAATGCCTCTGTGTGGTTGTGCTGTGCTAAGAGATCGCCAGTGTGATTACATAGTTGTCTTCTGTGTTGTTGAGGAGGTAGAGAGATCATTTACTTGGTGATATAGTTGGTCTCTCAATTTGGGTTAGAAATTACTTAGGTTGTGAGTGATACATGGTGACATTGATGAGTATTGTTAGGTTGAATGTAACTGGTAGATAGATTTAAGTCTGTGATGAGTAGATTATATGCAGGCTTGATAAGCTCTTCCTTAGTTTTTACTTTTGTTTACATTTATTTTTTGTTGATAACATTTTCTTTACAAACCCATTTATCCCAAACTCTTAAATATTTCCAATCTCTGTGGACACGATAAATTCTCGAATAAATATTTCCAAAACTTTTGTTGTTTGCCCCTACACCGTTCCAACATACTCCCCTTATTTTTTTACTTTGAGTAGCCGCATATATCTGACGGCATGTATATTAAGGATGCGGGATGGTAAAGGTTCTAGGGCGGCATGGTTTTTATCAAATACTATATCACGAGCAATGAAGGTAATTAAACCTCTAAATGAGATAAAACCCTTATTAGAGGTAATTGCGTTTATGTGTGCTATCATAAATGGGGATGAGTTTATCATTTTCTGTGTAAGTGCGGCCTGCAGGTAAAACATCTCCTTGGAATTGGTTTTGTTTGTGTTATCCCAGCTAAAAATGGTATCTTCTAACATTTCAAGAGAATAGCGAATGACTGGGTTATGAATTTGTTATGCCAAATTACCCTCAAAAGTGTCAGTTGCAAATCATGTTAAATCTTTCCAAAACAACCCTACTTCAAATACCTAATCTGTTTCTATCGGTTCCTCACAAGGGACACCTTCCCCGTAGGGAAAACACAACATCTATGTAAGTTGGTTAGTGGTGAACTCGTATTCTACATTAAACATGAGGAATTTAAATGTGCATATGGTGCTTGCAGAGTCGGGTCTTACAGAATAAATAAGTGAACTTAAAAATTCTCGTGTCGAATCCACAAAAGTGTGGTCTCTATGTTCAAATAGATTTTACAATCCTAATGTTTCTACCAATGGATAGACACTATTGTAAATACCTAAATTTTGGAGACAAAGGTCATCGACATAATTTGTAGAGTAGATTTCTTGGTTCATCAAGGACTCGTACCTTTTCCTTTGTCATTTACCATCTTTCCCTTGTCGAAAAATAATTTCCACGTTACCATATGCTACCATTGTTGGTGGTTGAAGCAGAAATTGAGGAATTTGTGAAGATGTAGAATTGGTGGTGTTGGAGTTTCGATTGAGAAAAAGAAATTTTATAGTTGAGGAACGTGGAAGTTTTTAGAGAACGGGAATGGTCTTTGGAGTAATGTGAGTAAATGTGAGTGAGTGGTGTTATGATGTGGGTTAATGGAGGAGGAAAATGGGTTTTGAATGAAGAATATACGGTGAAAATGGAGGAAGAAGGGTATGTCTCGCTTCTATCCCATTTTTTTTGTTGCAGATGGTATGGAGAACGCCACATATTCATGGCGAATGGCATGAGTGGGGAATTTGGGTAGTTGGGCTTTTGAGCGAATTTTTAGACTTTGGGTATGTTTTTGGGCCCTTTTTGCTTGTTGAGGGTGTTTTAGGGGTGTAAGGCCGTTTTGTTTGAGAGTGTGTTAGCTAGGATAAAAATTTTGTACCAAAAATTGAAGCAAAATATTGGTCATATTAATAATAATTGCAATAAAAAATAGAAAAATAGTGGAAATGAGAAACAGAAAAAAATAAAAGTTTGGATAACGAAATAGAAAGGAAAAAATGATCCCAACAAAAATTTAAAAGTTCATAATAGAAAAGTAAAATAATGAAATAAATAATGGTGAAGTAAATCTAATAACGGTGAAGTAAATCCTCCCCCCCCCCCCCCCCCCCCCACACACACACACACGTGAACCAATCATTGACCTCAATTCTTTCAATGTATATGGTGTAAAGTAGAAGTGACTAGAGAGACTAGTGTGAGTGCCACTGAATCCTATGCGGACGGGAAGCTTGAGCCTATGAGACCTGGAGTCGAAGGGTGAAAAACTCTTGGTAGAGGTAATATGTTTCTTCGCCATAAGTGTCATCACCCACTTCTATTTGTAGAGTAAGGTCACAAACTTCTTCGCGAAGGACACCAATCTCATGATGCATGACATTATGCTCATAGTAATGTCACGCCTCTGTGTGGGACCTGTGGAGGAAAATGTGGTAGTCCTATATGAGGGGGGTAAAGGGTGATACTCAGGGGTGGGAGGGGTGGAAGGTCTGGTTGGTGTTTCTCCTTGATCCTCTAAAGCATAAATTCAATTCTCCTTACCATGGATAATAATTCTTTCTGGGTTTGGTAAGATTAAATGGTGAATGACTTCATTATTAATGAGGATTTTATTCTCATTAATCCTAAATTAAACTTGTCTTACCATGCCTCAGTCTAGACAATGGTCCATGCCCATTAGTGTAAAACCACAGTAGGGAACTAAGTGAGCAAGCTGGTTCGAGAGACCAAGGGTAAAAGCAATGTGGGTAATTGTTCCTCCTACATGGATAGGTCCTACTGTAGATAAGGCTATACGCTTTAAGTTTTCTATGAGGAAAGTTTCAGATTCAACAAAGAGGAACTTGGTGATGCAGAAGAGAATGAATAACTCGTTAACACTGACTAGTTCACTGGTTTCCCTCCTACCAAAGAAGGTATGGGCTAAAATCATATGGAAATACCTGAATTTTGGGTTATGGATACATGTTAAAAACTGGGTGGATGGGCCATGGTTTCCCTCACTGGTAATAGCTCCCCAGAAAGTATCAAGCTCATCTTTCAGATAACTATCACAAGGAACTTCAGCTGCAGCAGCTAGACCACACTGGAATCCTAAAAGGTTAGAAAAGCCCTTGTGGTTAAACTTATATTCATGCCTAATTACTCTAAAGGTAATTAGGCCTCTATTATATCCACGACCATGATATGGCTGGTAGGTAAGTGAACTAAGGAACTCTAGGGTAAGGTTCAGGTAAGTGACATTCTTTCCCTCTGAATACTCATCCCATTGGATCTGGTTACACATGTATCAAATACTAACTTCGATCCACTAGGGCTTATAAGCATAGTGAGTCAAAGTATCTAATGGGTAGCATATGTCTCTTAGATAGGACCGCATAACGTTTCCTCTAGATGTCATCTATGAACTGAACATGCATGTCATCGAAGTTCTGAATTTTTAAAATATAGTTAGTAGGAATATGTAATATAGAACGATGGGACCTGAAATGTAAACAATCACACAAGTTAGTTCTATTTGTAGGAATAAGTAATTCACCATTTTTTTATAAAAGAGGAAAGATGCAAAATAATATATAAAGGGAATCGTGCGTTGCCTCCCACACAACAATTTGTTTAACGTCAGTAGCTTAACGGTTGTTTGAATCACGATGTTGGTGCAACAAGGTGTGATTCTATTAAAGTATGGTGATAATAGTAAGTAGGACTATCATCGTTATAATGTTTCAATATTTTTCCATTCAGAACAAAAGGACCAGTTGATTGGTTTTGAATCTCTATGGCACCAAATTGCATAACCTTTGTGACTTTAAATGGTCCAGACCATATGAAATGTAAATTACCTATAAAGAGGCGCAATCTAGAGTTGAATACAAGTACTGGGTTGCCTATAGTGAACTATTTCCTCGCAATTCGCTTATCATTCCATTCTTTGGTTCATTCTTTTTAAATTACAACATTTTTGTAGGCATCACATCAAAGTTCATCCAATTCGTAGATATCTAATATGCGTCTATTACCAGCTATCAAATAATCCATATTCAGGGCCTTTATAGCCCAATAAGCTTTGTATTTGAGTCTAGAAAGGTGGTAAGCTACCACATTTTCATTCCCTTTTTTTATCACGGATTTCTAAATCAAATTGCAGAAAATGAAATGTAAAGATGCAGAAAATTAAATGTTAGTACAATTATAGTTAGTATTAGTAAGTAGTATTTCAATTCTGGACAATTTGCCGTTATGTTAAGCAATCGTAAGTGAACTTATATAGAAGTTGCACCTATTTGAGGCTGGGACAAAATAATGTAGGTATATTGCATATAATGAAAAATATGGTTTAAAAGCAAAGGTGATCAAGACTAAGTCAAGGAGATGAGATCATTACATCAATCAAATCCTTCATGATACCTTAGGACAAACTTATCATCAATCCAAAATACCTTGAGTGATCAGTTGATCACTTAGAGGTAGATTTAAAATGATGAAACTTCATCAAGTACCAATCCAAACCTAATTGAACAAAGATGAATCATCATCATCCAATTGATTAAAAAGAAAAAAGAAGAAGAAAAAGATGAAGTAGAGACAATCAACAAGAAAGAAAATCACAAATTGGAACAAAGCGTTAATCAAGTTATCATTAAAATTATTCATCCATTTTGGTGGATTAGAGTTTTTACCCTATCAACAACCAATATCCAATGATGTTGAAGAAACTTGTGATCAAACAAGCTAAGATCCAATGCCAACCAGTCAATAAAAGTAAAACAAAATTAAAATACAATAAACACGATTAAAATGCATGAAAAGTATTTTTAAATTGATTTTAAAATGTAAGTAAAAGGTAAAATACCAAAGTATATTTAAAACATCAAATAAATTTTAAATAAGACTATAAAAAATCAGAAATGCTCTCTAATATTTTTATAAAATAATTGGTGATTTTTGGAAACATAAAACTAATTTTAAACTAATTAAAATCAAGCAAATAATATAAAATCCATGAAAAATAGTAAAAATAAATTTAAAATTATGAAAAAATAAGAATCATATGAAGAAAAATCAGAGAGAATTTTAAAAATTATTATGATATTTTTTGGAGTAAAAATGGATTAAATATCAATTTTTAAAGATTAAAACAAATTAAAAACAAAAAAAAATAAAAAAAAAATAAAAAAATATGAGAGACGTTGGATCCAGATTCACCTAATTGACATGACAGATCTAAAGGCGCTGAGGTGATAGAGCACCATGGGAATTAATTTGAAAATAACACTGGATGTGATAAAAAGTCAACCATTAAAAATATTTCAAGTGGCAGCCTCTCATTGGTTGAACCACAAAACAACGTTAGTCCACCACCTCTACCTCTCTGATCATCTTCTCTGGTGTCTCTCACCAAAGTTTCAGTGTATTACAATGTTTGAGCACCAAACCAACACAATCAGGATTGTTTCATCAAGGCAAAACCAATTGTGGTTTTGAAAATCATTTATATACACTGTATGAAGAGAATTTTGAAGAAGAAGAAGAAATAAAATGTAAAATGGATTTTCAAAAATACAAAAGGTAAATGCATCAGTTCAACAAAGTTGAACGTCCAAAAATCATCAGCACACTTAGAGCTACATAACATTATCAAATTTGAAGATAATAAAAGCTTCTAACTACCTAAACAAAGATGCATGGAATTGCTATGAAACTGGACTTAGTTAGGGAACTTTAGTGCACAATTTGACTTGCTTTTTGTATGGTTAGCTTCTGGAGATTGCAAGGAAGCTTTATGGATCAAGAGTTTTCTTTGAAATTGCATGTAGAGGATTCACGATCTCAGCACTTTGGAAGGAAAATTTGGAGTCTGAGATAGGTAATTTTGGCTCTTTAAAACTTGGAAAGTGAAGGCAGTGAGGTCCTCTATTTATAGGATATGATGATGGGATGTTTATACGTGAGAATTATCAAAAAATGATCCAATTCATGTGAATCCGCAAGGTGATGAAAGTGTGGCCTCCAATCCATAAAAACTCAGCTTAAACTTGAGTTTTGTGTTCCATTTAGTTTCAATGAACTTCCTTAAACATGTTTAGATCCAAAACGCATGCTAAATTGGCTTGTAATTGCAACTAATTTGAATCAAAATTCTGATAAAAGTGGACTTTTCAATTTCGTGCACCCTACTTTAAACCCTTAGGAAACAATGCTCAAGGAACCTTTATGGATCAATCTTTTTGCAATTTGATAACACCATCACAAATATCACAATGTGAAAAGTAAGGTTGCATTTGGATATTTGTAGAAAAAGTTATGGCAATTGGAAGTTGGCACGATGGGCTGAAAATAGAAGTCAAGAAAATTCTAAAGTCCAAAATGAATGAAAATGACCTATAATGTTCTCCAACTTTTCACGGCCTTCCAAGCAAAATTAGACTTTTACCGTTGAAGAAAACTTGTATAGGGAATCATAAATGACATTATGCAAAACTAATCAGCCTCAAATGATGAAAATTGAAGTAGTTATGATTCTTGAAAGTTGGGAAAAATTCACTTAAAAATAGGTCAAAAATTTCGAAGTCCACAAGATGACCTATAATGTATCCAAACTTTTGATGATCTTCCAAAGATAAGTAGATCTTTACTTGTAAATAGAAGTTGGAGATGAAGTCGAGGAGATTCATATGCCTAAATAATCACTCAAAAATGTTAAATATTGAAAGAGTTATGTTATCTTGAACTTGAAAGATTGACTTTTTGATTAAACCCACTTTGAATCAACTTGCATATTTGGTCTTTTGTTTCATTTCAAGGAACCTTGATGCGCATATGAACTTAGAATGATGAATCCTACATTGATATTTGATAAAAAAAAGGCCAATCTTGAGGTTACTTGATGATGAAGGCATGAAAATAAGAAAACCGTGCTTGGGAAAATTTTGATCAAAACGAGATTGAATGATGTTTGAATATGATATGACCTTAAATTAGAGGCCAATACTTAATGCACAATCCTTTGAAAATAAATGTTGACCATACTTTGACTTTGGTCAGATAAAATCCTAGATGAGGAAACTTGTTTGATCCACTTGGTTCACACTTTTCCTTGCAAATAAACAAAGGAAAACAAGACATGTTTTTGTATTTTTATTAGTAGTTAGTAGAACATAAAGCATATAGAGACAAATGTATAATATACACAATAGGGTGCTTGGTGATCCCACAAAGGTAAGCTTAAAGGGGAGAGAGAAAGCAAAGGTTTAGGAGGCAGCCATAAGTTGTGACCTTGATGTGTTACAAAAAATATGCAGATGATAAGGGATATTAGGAATAAATATTAGGGTATAACAGCTGCCCCTATTTAAGTGTCTTATATTCGGAGATATGAAGGTTAAAATCTTCGTCTAAACGTGATTGAAAATACTTAAATACAAGAAGATACAAAATTTTAGGCCCTAAGATGTTATTTAAAGTTTGTGATTATGAATGTTAAAAGGAAAACTCCACAAGGGAACACAAGACACTGCTAGGAATAAAAGAATATAGACAATGCTATAACTCAAAACTATCAAATAAATAGGATTCAACCAGGAAAATATAACTCTCTAGGGAACAACATGATTCTGGGGGAAACTGTGATGAGGAAAACCAAAATCACATACAGAAAGCAAATCAACTATGATTCCATTGGGGAAAGCTTAATATCTGGGAACAACCCAAAGAGGAGAAAGTGGAAAACTCAACTCTATCGAGACCAACCCATGGAGGAGAAAATTGGAAAACTTAACTCTATCGAGACCAACCCAAGGAGGATAAAATTAAATCTATTGGGAACAACCCAAAAAATGAAGCAGAAAACTCAACTCTATCGGGACCAACCAAAGGAGGAGAAATTTCAAATCTATTGGGAACAACCCAAAAATAATGAAGCAGAAAACTCAACTCTATTGGGACCAACCCAAGTAGGAGAAAGTTCAAATCTATTAGGAAAAACCCAAAAAGAATGAAGCAGAAAACTCAACTCTATCGGGAACAACTCAAAGAGGAGAAAATTCAAATCTATCGGGAACAACCCAAAAAGAATGAAGTAGAAAACTCAACTCTATCGGGACCAACCTGTGATACGGTGGGAGAACTGACTATGGTTTTGCGTTTGTTTTCGCAAATGTTTCGCTTGAGCAAGAGTCGCCACTGACTTTTTATTTTATTCTAAGGAAAGGTTTAAAAAGCACAGCAAAAACCTTTGAGATATTTTCTTGGGTTCGGGGAGTAGATTATAGAAAGGGAAGGTATTAGCACCCTTTCTATCCATGGTTATCCATGGGCTCTTAGGTACTTGCTTAGATCAACTTGCCTTGGTTTTCAATTGTTTGAAATGGTGCTTTGTGTGTGGTTTTGAAAATGTTTTGAAAAAGATGCCTTGTCTAGGCTACCCTTGTAACAATTCTTTACTAGAATGTTTTACAAAAGGTGTGTGTCTTTTTGAAAAGATGTTTCAAGGTTTTTTGAAAGTTTGTTTTGAAAAGTGTTTGTGAAGTGTGGTTCGAAAAATAGGCAAGTGTTTTTGTTTTGCAAGTTGACAAGTACTTAAGAGTCATCTACTCTAAAGTTCTCAAGGATTTTTGCTATGTTTTAACCCTTTTAACAATTTTGTTCCACCATTGCATTTGGTGGACAATCTTGTGTTAGGATGTGAAAGGGACGGGCGCGGGTCATCGTTTAGACCATAATTGCAATGGTGTTAAGTATCTTTGGGCAATTTTTCCTTGAAAGGGACTTGATCATTTTAGGCAACTTTTCGAAAGCGTCATCGAGGGACTATGATCATTTGAATTGTTTGTTTTGTTTTTTCCCAAAGAAACCTAACATACAATATGGCCCATTTATTGAAGGCAACAAGTGGAATACCCTAGGGGTGCAAGTGTGATTAGTGTTGTCCATTTTCATGCTTGATTATCTTGAAATTAGGTCAAACTATTTTGTTGTTTTTATTTGCATACAAACCCTAATTCTAACATGGTATATTTAGAAAGCAATAAAGTACGAAATTTAAAGTTCCTAAGCTATTACAACACAATATGGGAAGGGGGGTACAAATGTTCAAATGGGGGGTATTTTGACAAGAAATTTAAACCTAACTATTACATCAATTTGGAATTATTTACAAGATAATTGATTGCATAAATTAAATGGAAATAAAATAAATATGCAAGATGCTAAAAGTTTTTTATATGTATGAAAAAAAAGTATTTTTATATGTCAAATAAACAAAATAAAAAGTATTAATTTTTTGGAGTTTTTATGTATTTTAGGGCAAAACCCTAATCTATTAAGTAAATATATTAATTATTTAATATGTACAAGTATTTATCAATTATATACAAAATTTATTTATTATATATAAAAATAAAATAAAATGAAGTATATTGGTAAAAGGGTATTTTTCAATGTTAAATATTAATAAAAATAAAAATGTGTATATTTTGTATTTTTGTCCTAAATATTCTAATAAATATATATATATTTGTATTATTTTCTAAATATTTATTATATATATAAAATAATAATATTTAATATTTATAAAAAAAGTATATTTTATATAAAATATTTTCAGAAGATAAAATAAAATAAAAATCAAAAAATGAATGTGTTTACATTATTTTTTTCTATTTATTCTAAATAATAATATTATGTACTTATTTACATACAAATATCAATATAAACAAATAAATGCCTAAAAAATATAAAAATGGTGTAAAAAAGGTTTTTTATGTTTTTAATATTATGAGGAAAAATAAATAAGTCAGGAATAAAAAACAAAAGTCAAAAAATCATAAAAATAAACCAAATGGGCCTAGGGGGTGTCAAAGTAAAAATAGTGTGTAAAAAGAAATAGCAAATCAGGCCCAGCCCATGAAGACCTTCTTCAACCTCCAGACTGTTCTTGTTCAAAAACGCGCGCTTGGTACATGAATTCAAACATCCTGATTCCTTGAGTTTTAACAAAAACTTACAACACCAAAAATGTTAAGCATTGAATCACGAATCCAGACATATAAAGAACTCATCCTAACTCTCAGAAATGAGAGAATTTCCTCTCCCCCAATTCCTGACCTAGTTTTTCTTCCATGTTCAGACTTAAAATTCTCTAAGCATACATAATATAAATGAAATCTAATCACATGGGCATGTTCAGGGCTATGAATGTGACATGTTTTCTTCACAAACCTAAAACTAACAATGCCTATACTGAGAGATAGAACTTCATGAATATACCTGTTCAGTTGGAATCGTGCCTTGCAATGGAGGAGCTTTCAGGGCAAAATGATGATTTGTACAGCTTGCCTGAAGTGTAGTGATGTTATTCCAATGCTTGGAGTGTTTTGAATCGTGCCAAATCAAGCTGCAGAAGTCCACCTGCAAGATAGAAAAATGGAAATGGAAAATGGTGCTATGGCTGTTACAGTCTCAGTTCAAGGTTTCGAATAGTTTATGTGGATATTATGGAATGTGTTTGAAGTGTTTTTAGCAAGAATGCATGGAAGGTTTGAGCTATGGAACTCAAACTGCAGGGATGCCCTGTTTTGGACAGTTCAATGGTGATTCTGAGTTTTGGAAGGCAATGGAGGTGGTTGACTCGTGTTCTAGCTCAGTTAGGATGTTTTGAAAGTGTACAAAGTTTTTGCTTAAGCTTCTTTGTGCTGAGATGCAAGTTGTTGTACAAAATGCTATGTTTCTTCACACTTAAGCAAGAAAAGGTCAAGTTGGTTTTTAGACAGGTAGAGGCCCCCCTAATGTGCTGCAAACCTTGGCATTGATCAGTGTAATTAGTTCCTAAACTTGTGCCAAGGGGATTTGAACTGTACTTCTTGGATTTGCATTTTGACATAAAGTTCACTTTTGCAAAAATGGTTAAAGTGCTTTATCTACTTTGGGATTAAACCATTATGCAATGCTTGAACACATAGAACATGGTCTTGGCACAAAGAGTTTGCATTAAATTTATGAGTGTTGGATGGTTTAGAGGCCTGTAATCAAGGAAAGCATGCTGATTTGAAAATTGCCTAAGTGTATGAACATGGAAATTGGCCATAACAAAAGTGAGTTTTTCCCATATTGCAAAATTCGATTCTCCCTAACCATGAGGTTGTTTGATGAGTTCTTGGACATTTTGGAAAGCTTGGAATGTGTACTACAATCCATATTTGAAATGAAAATTGAAATTCCAAGTGGAAGTATATGAAAAATGGTCTTGAAGTTAGGCAAAAATCCTGCCTAAAATAGGTCAAATTTTCTCTAAGTTAAGAATGGTTTGCTATCCTTGTTCCAAAAATTGTAACTTGAGATACAAGCCTCTTTTGGGAAAACTTTGTGAATCAAAGTTGTAGATTGTGCAATAGGCTACAACTTTCATGTTTTGACTTTTGCTTGAATCCAACAGAATCTTGGTGAGAAAGTGGGGCAAAGTTAGGAAAAAATTAGGGTTTTTCATAACTTAGAAAAATTCTAAGTTATGAAAAATCTTCATTTCAAACCCTAATTTGCAATTCTTGATTTCTTGATGAACAAGTTTCATGATTTGTCTTGTTTTGATGAAAAATGAATCTTGACACTTGATTTTGACCAAAAAGTCAAAGTTTGACTTTTCAGTATACAGTTAAAATTGATTAATTGACGGGGAAATTCAAGTGTCAATCTTGTGCATTTGGGATCTTTTGAACTTGTTGAGCATGTCAAGATAATTCCATGGGGTCCTTGAGTCCATATGTGAGCTTGGTTTGCCATTGGCTAGGTCAAACAGTCAAAAATTGCCTTTGTGCAGTCAAAACCCTAAAAATGACCATTTTGCCCTTTTGGTGATCTGATCAAATTTCTTGTGGAATTGTGATCCAAACTTGATAAAATGGTCCATGTGAGTTCATAATGTTGATGTGGGTCAATTTTCATGAGATTTGACTGTCAATTGGCCACAGTTGACTTTTTCCCCAATACAGCTGATTTCTAGGTCAACTGTCCAATTGACTGGGCAAAACTTGGAATCAAGGCTTGAAACTTGATGTGGATAAACTTGGGAGTCCAATATGAAGCATGAAAGTCATCTTAGGCATTTTAGGTCAAAACATCTTTGTGCAAACACAAACCCTAATTTGGGTCAACAGTGCAAGGAGAAGTCTTGAGCAGATGAAACCCTAACTGGATCTTGATCTCCAAGGGCTTTGTGATGAGAAATGTTGAGAAAATGGGAGGGAAAATTTTGGGGTACAACAGTTGCCCCTATTCAATCTTCTTGAACCTGAAGAGTTAGATTGGCAAGTATGCCTTTCGTGACTCGAGGGTAAAAGGAGATTGGACACTAGAGTGCCCTTAAATTTGCACTCGTCAAAGCAATGGATGCGGGAATGGGCTTAGAGATGCCATTTGGAGATGGGCTTAAAGATGCCATCTGGAAGAGTGACAGAAAATTGTCGGGGATGGGCTTAAAGATGCCATCTGGAATGAGTATCAGAAAGGTGTCCATGTTTTGGACCACATCTGAATTGGGGGTCTGAATAAGCAATAGATCGACATTCGTATCTGGAGGCATCCGTAAACTGTTTTCAGAGGTTGAGAAGAGTCTGAACAAGCGATAGATTAACATCCGTTGTTGGGAAGAATCCATAAACTGTTTTCAGAAGTCTTGAAGTTGAATAAGCAATAGAGCAGCATCCGTTGTTGGGAAGCGTCCGTAAACTGTTTTCAAAAGTTGCATCTGAACAAGCGATAGATTAACATCCGTTGTTGGGAAGAATCCATAAACTGTTTTCAGAAGTCTTGAGAAGAGACTGAACAAGCGATAGGTTAACATTCGTTACTGGGAGAACCCGTGAACTGTTTTCAGAAATCTTGGAGTTGAATAAGCAATAGAGCAGCATCCGTTGTTGGGAAGCGTCCATAAACTATTTTCAAAAGTCTTGAGAAGAAACTGAACAAGTGATAGGTCAACATCCGTTACTGGAGAACCCGTGAACTATTTTCAGAAATCTTGAAGTTGAGGAGGAACCGGTGTAGGGTTTCCTGATGATGAGCTTGTGTAAAACTGCATCTGGAGGAATTTGAAGAAGTATCAGAATGTCGCCGTGTCTGGGTCACATCTGAGTGAACTTGGAAGATGATCTTTGTCTGCCGACTGATCTTACCTGAAAAGGTAAAGGGTTAGTTGTATGCAATGTTATGATGCATGATGTAATGTATGTTATATGATATGAATGTAAATGGATGGGCATGTAAGCTGGAGAGCTGTCTTGCGAAGGATAGATGAATCCGAGATGGCGGAAGATAAAAGCATCTTGACTGCTGCCGGGAAGAATAATTCCTGGTTGTTGCTGAGGAATAAGGAGCTTGGGTTGTATACCAATCTTCTGGGGAATTCCTGTCTTGAGGAGACTTTCACTGTAGAATCTTTGAATATACAATGAGGAACTGAAAACTGAAAGTCTTCAAATTTGCTTGGGGAATACCAGTCCTTCAAACATCGAGGGGCCTTAGAACCACTTGCAGGGACTTGGAATTTCCTTGGTGACTTGCAGGGTAAAAGAAATTCTGATGATTTCTACTGGGATTTTAGAACCTGGTAGACTTAAGCTGGGGAGATAAGACTGAGAATCTCTGGTCTAGTGAGAAGAATTTCTGTGGGGAAAAGGTTCACTATTCTGGCTCCGCTGGGGATAGATAGTTTGAAGTTTTAGCTCTGCTGGGGATAGATAGTTTGAAGTTTTAGCTCTGCTGGGGATACTGGAATTTAGTTCTGAGGGGAATTGAGTTCTGGAGGATTCTCTGGCTGGGGATAACAAAGATAAACTCCTATGGGGATTGTATTGATAAGCTATGTTGGGGAACTCTGATGAACTCCGTTGGGGATAGGAAGAAATTTGCCGAGTGCGATCTTTCGTGGCAATAAGCTGAGGATAAACCAGTTATAAGCCCTTGTGAGGAATAACTTTGAATAAAGCTCGGGAGAGACGTCCGTACTCTGCAGGGGATAAGCTTCCAAAATCTACTGGGGATAAGCTTCAAGATTTGCTGGGGATATGGATTCCAAATCTCCTGGGGATTTCCTTTGAAAGGGTATCAAGATATCCAACTGCACCTTCAACCTATCAGTAATCCTCTTTTTTGATTCACAAGGAAATTATTATGTTCAAATGCATATGCCTATTTAACAAAACATTGGACGTTTCTCAAAATAAAACAATTAGTGTAGGAGAAAAAGAAAAAGGAAATGACACAAATTTCTGGGAAAAGTATTTGCATTAACTTTCTCTGAGTATATTTGTACAAAGGAGACAATCATCCTAGTAAGAGGATTTTGTCATAAATATTGAAAGATTTATACAAAATAAAGATGGCTATGTGAAATAATTCCATGGGATCCCATTCCGCTATAGCCTTCACAACTCTGAATATCTGTCCATCCAATGCTTCGTTTGCCGATGACTGGATTGATCAGCAGCCTAGAACTGGTTGATGAAGAGATTGTCTTTGAAGTGATCCGACGAGACATAGTCATACGCTTTAATTCCCTAACTTTTACCTGAATCGCCCTTTCGGGTTTTCGATCCACCGGGAAACCCCTTTTTGCCCAAGCCGCCCTTTCGGGTTTTCAACTTGCCGGGTATACAGATTTTTTTGTTTTTATCCCTAACTTTTGCCTGAACCCCCCTTTCGGGTTTTCGGTTCACCGGGATGCCCATTTTTGCCCAAGCCGCCCTTTCGGGTTTTCGACTTGTCGGGTTTATTTTATGCGTAGTATCTTTTGACTATGTCTGCGTTCGCAGGGTGCAACAAATCGTCGCCGTCCATGGTGGTTAGAATCATCGCACCACCAGAAAATATGCTCTTGATCACAAATGGTCCTTCATATGTAGGAGTCTATTTGCCCCTGGGATCACTTTGTGGCAAGATAATCCGCTTGATTCCGAGATCTCCGACTTGATACACTTGACGTCTGACTTTCTTATTGAAGGCCTTGATCATCCGTTTTTGATACGTCTGACCATGGCATATAGCAGCGAGTCGCTTCTCGTCGATCAAATTGAGTTGATCAAGTCGGGTCTGAATCCAATCATCTTCATTCAAACCGGTGTCCTTCATAATCCTTAGAGAAGGAATCTGAACCTCCATAGGCAGGACAGCTTCCATGCCATATACCAAAGAAAATGGGGTTGCCCCGGTTGAAGTACGTGCCGTCGTACGGTATCCATGCAGAGCAAACGGTAACATCTCATGCTAGTCTTTGTAAGTGACCGTCATTTTCTGAATGATCTTCTTAATGTTTTTGTTCGCAGCTTCAACAACACCGTTCATCTTCGGCCGATAGGGAGATGAATTGTGATGATAAATCTTGAACTGTTCGCATAATGCGGTGATCATCGTGTTATTCAGATTTGTACCATTGTCTGTGATGATCCTGTCTGGAACACCATACCGACATATGAGATTTTGCTTGATGAAGCGGGCAACCACATTTTTAGTAACAGAGGTGAAGGAAGCTGCTTCGACCCATTTGGTGAAATAGTCAATGGCAACTAGGATGAAACGATGTCCGTTGGAAGCCGTGGGCTTGATTTCTCCAATCATGTCAATGCCCCACATTGCAAATGGCCAAGGAGCAGTCAGAACGTTGAGAGGAACCGGAGGGATATGAACTTTGTCGGCGTAGACTTGACATTTGTGACAAGTACGGGAATGTTGATGGCAGTCGGCTTCCATGGTAGACCAGTAATAGCCTGCCCTTAGGATCTTCTTAGCCATTGTATGCCCGCTCAAGTGAGTGCCAAATGTGCCGCTGTGTATCTCAGTCATGATCAACTCTGCTTCAGCTTTGTCTATGCATCAGAGTAATACACAATCATGGCTTTTCTTGTAAAGGATGCCGTTGCTCAGGAAGAATTTGGCAGCAAATTTCCTTAAGAACTTCTTGTCATTTACGGAAGCTCCTTCGGGATAATCTCTAGTCTCGAGATACCTTTTGATTTCATGGAACCAGGGTTGTTCCACTACTTCTTCGGTATTAATCTCGTGACAATGTGCAGGTTCATCCATTCGCTCGATGGTGATTTGGGGAGCCTCGTTATCCCAGTTGAGTTTAAACATGGAGGACATTGTAGCGAGAGCATCTGCTAGCTGATTCTCTTCTCGCGGGAAATGCTCGAAGGTAATTTGCTCGAAATGAGGCAACAATGTCAAGACATGTTCTTTGTATGGGATAAGATTAGGATGCTTGGTATCCCACTCTCCTTTGATTTGACTGATAACCAAAGCCGAGTCCCCAAATACGATCAAAGATTTGATCCCCAAGTCTATAGCATCCTTGAGACCAAAGATGCAAGCTTCATACTCAGCCATGTTGTTTGTGCAGCTGAAGCAAAGTCGGGCCGTGAAAGGTGTGTGACAACCTTCCAGAGAAATGAGTACTGTGCCGATACCGTTTCCAAGTGCATTTGAAGCACCATCAAAGTACAGGGTCCATCGGGATCCCCTTTCGGGTCCGTCATACGGTCTGTTACCTTCAATGTTGTCCAAATTCATGATGTCCTCGTCTGGGAAGTCAAATCTCATGGGTTGATAATCTTCGATAGCTTGATGAGACAGATGGTCAGCTAGTACACTCCCTTTTATAGCTTTTTGGGTGGTGTACTAGATGTCATACTCAGTTAGGATCATCTGCCATCTGGCTATTCTTCCAGATAAAGCGGGCTTTTCGAAGATATACTTGATAGGATCCATCTTGGAAATCAACAAGGTAGTATGAGTCAACATACTGCCTTAGTCGGCGAGCAGCCCATACCAAAGCGCAGCAAGTTTTCTCGAGCAGTGAGTAGCGAGTCTCACAGTCGGTAAACTTTTTGCTAAGGTAATAAATAGCATGCTCTTTTCGACCAGACTCGTCATGCTGGCCCAAAACACACCCCATTGAGTTATCCAAGATAGTCAGATACATGATCAATGGTCTTCCTTCGACGGGTGGCATCAGAATAGGAGGTTCTAGCAAATACTCCTTGATTTTATCAAAAGCAGCTTGGCAATCGTCGTTCCATTCGACTACCTGATCTTTCTTCAAGTGTTTGAAAATTGGCTCACAAGTAGAAGTCAGATGAGAGATGAATCTGGCAATATAGTTCAAGCGCCCCAAGAACCCTCTGACCTCCTTTTCAGTACGGGGAGCATGCATCTCTTGTATTGCTTTTACTTTTGCTGGATTGACCTCAATGCCTTTGTTGCTTACAATGAATCCTAGAAGTTTACCAGACCTAACTCCAAAAGTGCACTTACTTGGATTCAGCCTGAGTTTGTATTCTTTCAACCAAGCAAACAGCTTTTCTAGATGTTCAAGGTGCTCTTCCTCTGTTTGTGACCGAGCTATCATATCGTCTACGTAAACTTCAATCTCATGATGTATCATATCATGAAACAAAGCTACCATGGCGCGTTGATAAGTTGCCCCTGCGTTCTTCAGTCCGAACGGCATCACCTTGTAACAGAAAGTGCCCCATTGTGTGACAAAAGTTGTTTTCTCCATATCCTCAGGGGCCATTTTGATTTGATTGTAGCCCGAGAATCCATCCATGAAGGAAAACACTTTATGCTGAGCTGTATTGTCGATCAAAATGTCAATGTGTGGAAGTGGAAAATCATCTTTGGGGCTAGCCCTATTCAAATCCCGGTAGTCCACGCACATCCTGACTTTGCCATCTTTCTTAGGTACTGGCACGATGTTAGCGACCCATTGAGGATAGGACGTAACAGCCAGAAAGCCAGCGTCGAATTGCTTCATCACTTCTGCTTTGATCTTTTCAGACATGTCAGGCCTCATTCGGCGGACTTTTTGCTTGATTGGTGGACAATCTTCTCTTGTAGGGAGACGGTGAACCACGATATCTGTGTCTAAACCCGACATGTCTTCATAAGACCAAGCGAAGATTTCAACATACTCATTCAACAACTGTATCAGGCGTTCCTTGACACTTGGTTCCAGATTGGCACCCACTTGCACCTCCTTCCGGTCTTCCTCGGTCCCTAAGTTGACAGTTTCCAATGACTCTTCGTGCGGTAAGATGGCCCTTTCCTCTTGTTGTAGAAGTCTGGCTAGTTCCCCTGGTACTTCACAACCTTCGTCATCTTCATACTCGGCTTGATTGACCAGATCTTCAGAGTTATTGAAGGATATAGCAGAATCGTCACCCATGGAATCCGGAGTGGATGGGTACCTGCATTTGTGAGTGTGGGTGTGTGTAAGGGATAGCCATCCTTAAAAAAAAATGCAAAAGGAAAGAAAATGAACACAAGTAGTTTATCAAATGAAAAACGTCCAATGAATCATTAAACATGGCATATGGATATGAAAAATAGTCAAAACCCTTACAAATGGACCTACATGCCCCGGGCAAGGCATGAGGTGAAAAGGCAGTGTACAGATTGTTCGAAAATAAATATTACAGACCAAATTGGAAATGTTTGACAAATAAATTACTGATGAATAAAAGTGATGGGGACAAAGTCTTTTGCCTCCCAGTTGCACAATCCTCCTTTGACAGTTGGGTAAATCCACTCTTCGATGTTGATTTCTTTGTCTTCATCCTCCAAAGCGTTGATTCCGTAAGGAGAAATTTTGACTGGCACTCTTTCAATCTTCGAACGGCGCATAGCTTTCTGGCCCGCGGTGGTGAACCCTAATCCAAATTTGTCTGTCTTATGTGGAATATCAGGAAACTGCCCCCATGCTGAAATCTTCCCCTCCTTTATTGCGGCCTTTGCATCCTCCAGAGATGCCATCCTGGCCATCTGCCTCGGTACTTCAGCTGCCAACTTTGCTACTGTTATTTCAGGAAGAACTTCTTCGAAATGCTGAAAAGGCGTCTCAATGAACTCCCCCTCTACTTCCACATACCGGAAGGAGTTCAAGTGGCTGATCATGTACTCCTCTTCACTATGGACGGTAATGATTTTTCCCTTGACAGGATACTTCAACATCTGATGTAAGGAAGAGGTGACTGCCCCAGCATGGTGTATCCAAGGCCTACCCAACAAGCAAGAGTATGACGGACGGATGTCCATCACATAGAAAGTAGATTTAAACACCTCAGTGCCTATCTTGATGGGAATATCAACCTCCCCATGGACCATTCTCTTCGAACCATCGAAAGCTCTGACAATAATATCGCTCGGTTTCAACTCCAGCCCTTCACAATCTAGTCGGTCCAAGGCCTTCTTAGGCAGTACATTCAGCGACGAACCAGTGTCGACCAAGACATGTGCGAGAGTAGTTCCTCGTCATTCGACTGAAATGTGCAAAGCATCATTGTGGTTTCTACCTTTAGGAGTTAGGTCGGCATCAGAGAAACCTAATCCATTGTCCGCAGTAAGGCTAGCCACGCAATTTTGGAATTGATCCGCAGAGGTTTCCTGGGGCACATGGGCTGCCTTCAGGAATTTTATCAGAGCCTTAGCGTGCGCTTCCGAGCAAAGTAGTAGTTCCAGCATGGAGATCTTTGAGGGGGTTTGCCCCAGCTGTTCTACCACATCGTAATCACTCCTTTTGATTATCTTCAAGATCTCATCCATTTCCTTCTTGGAGGTCTCCGGGATGACCAAGGGTTGAGCCCTCGTCCTGACGAGCTCATCTTGGATTCCCTTACCTTTGTCAGCAACGGTAGGAGGGACAATACTAGGAACAACAACATCTTCAATCAATGGGGTTCTAGCGGAGAGTTTTATTGGTGCAGGGATAACCTTGTCAGTAACTGAGGGTCCAAAGATTGCTCTTGGAGGGGCAATCTCTGGAGAAAATATTCTCCCACTCCGGGTGATTTTGCTCGTGCCTGCAATGTTTCCAATGCTGGCTTCTTCATCATCTGAACTTTCTTCAGTTATTTCGATTTGTTTAATACCATGGTAGTAGACGTCACCGCCATAGTTCCATGGTATTGACTTCTCAGAAATATAGGGGACAGGCCCTGGCATTGTTATCTTCAAAGGAACAGATTTCGTAACTGGTGTAATCTTAACAGGCTTTTTGACGGCCTTGGAAAGATTGGCGTGAATGGTTATGATTGAGACATCTTCAGTATGGGTTGGAGTAGTAGAAACTTTTTCAAACAAAATTTGTCGACTGTCCATTAGGCCTTGGATGCCTTTCTTCAGTAACGGACAATCAAACGGCAGAGAGTAACAACAAAAGCAGTCTTCTTTACATCCCGGGAAGATCCCGGCCTTTAACAGATTCAACTTGATGGTTAACAATGGAGTTATCAGATCATTGACATCAGCAACATACAAATCTTCTTCAATGGCATTGACATTTAGGCCGTGCTTCGGCATTGGAACAAATATCACATTAGGCTTCTCCGGAGCGTCAAACTCCACCTCCTTCGCCTCTATCAGGTCTTGGATTTTATGCTTGAGTGCCCAACAATCATTGGTGTCGTGCCCGACACTGTCAGAATGGTAGGCGCATTTAGCATTAGGATGATAATGCGGAGAGGACGTATTCACGTTCTTTGGTGCCTCTTTGATAGTGGCGAGATTTAACTTCAACAGATGGGGAAGTACTTGCGCTGGAGTCATATTAATGCGGGTGAACTGCCGTTGTGGCCGTTCCACCCGTTGTTGATTTAGTCTGGACTGGTTATAGCGAGGCTGCTCACTTGAAGGGTTTTGGATCATTACGGCCCCCACGGTCGGCCGGCGCTCAGTCTTCCCTGCTCTTCTCTGAGAATATGCCACAACCGTTTCCTTCTTGAAAGGTTTCTTCTCAACACTTGCAGCAACACCCTTCTGAATTTTTCCCGACTTGATGCCAGCTTCTATTCTTTCTCCTGTTAAGATCAAATTGGTAAACCCCGCGGAAGATTTACCAATCAGATGATTGAAAAATGGCCCAGATAGGGTCCCTAGAAACATATCAACAAGTTCACGATCGGTTAAAGGAGGCTGCACCTTGCCAGCCAAATCCCTCCATTTTTGTGCATATTCTTTGAATCCTTCGCCTGTTCCCAGTGACATACCCTGAAGTTGGGTACGCGTAGGAGCAAGGTCAGAATTATACTGATATTGTTTGTAGAAGGCGGTGGCCAAGTCTTCCCAGTTTCGGACGCTGGATCCCTCTAGCTGATAAAACCACTCCAGTTGAGCCCCAGAAAGGCTGTCTTGAAAGAAATGGATCCAAAGATTTTTATCTGCCGTATAGGGTTGGATATTTCTTACATAAGACCTAAGATGCATTTTTGGACAGGACAGCCCATCATACCTCACAAAAACTGGCACTTTGAACTTTGGGGGAATCACAATCCCGACAACTAAACCCAAGTCTTCAAAATCCAAACCCGGTACTCTCTGTAGCTCCATGGCGGCCAACCTGTCTTCTAAACCCTTGTATTTATCATCAGCCGGAGGGTATTGCTGATCAGAGTAGTCTTCATCCTCTTCGACCTCCTCTTCTTCCACATCGGACTCGGAAGGTACCGCAGCCCCACCTCCTTTACTGGTTCCTTCATCAGAAGTAGGAGGAAATTCAAGCACTCTCCTGGCCTCTCAGTCAAATCTTCTCCCTAAAGTAGCCACCCCGAGTCTCTTTTTCTTCTTTTTTTACTGGGTCTTTATTCCCCAGCAAGGTCTTGAGATCCTCCTGACCCTTAGCCAAGGTCGTTAGGAGTTGCTGGAACTATGCATTTTGAGCTTGCAGGTCTTTGACTGTTTGCTCGAGATCCATCCTACTGAAATAAACAGCAGACAGATAAGGAAACCTGGCGTGAGACCTGCTTATGCACATGATGAATGGTATGCTTATGTATGCAATGCATTCAAGGATTTAGAACATTCAAAATTGTTGTAGACAAAAAGGAACGCACGTCATATTAATAAGAAGAAATTTGTTAGTACATAAATGCCCCATGGGCCAAATATTATAAAAACAACTTCTCAAGGTAAAAAGATGTTGCGCATCCTCTTTGGCGCAATGTAGGTGTTGAGGGCCTCTTGCTCATGGAGTCGGCGGGTAAGCTCTAGAACCTTCTTCTCACTGGCGTAGAAGCTGGCTTCAAAAGTGTTCCGTTCCTCCTTGAGCTGAATCCAACTTTTCTGCATTTCCTCCCACGATGTAGGCATGTCTGGATGTAGGATGGTGTAGGGAACCTCTCCTTCCATGACGGGCTCTTTAATCACAGGGAGAACATGAGGATAAGGCATCATCAGACTCTGGGCTCGGGCTCGTACCCACTTGAGATAAGGCTCAAGAGGGATGGAGTTCTTGTGTCCCAGTGTCTTGCTATCAACCTTGTTGGGCCTTCCCCAAGCTCTGATGAATCTTTGGCGAAGTCCTTGCGCATCGTTGTCGAAGTCAAAAACTAGGTCAGGAATCAACATATCATGAGGGCCATCCCTCCGTGCATATCCAAATTTCCTCAAAGCTAGGCAAGGGTTGTAGGTGATACCTCCTCTGATTCCAAGTAAAGGAACATTAGGAAACTCTCCACAATGATCGACGATGATGACATTTTCTCTGGACCGAGAACACCAATGTACATCAGAGTGAGTAAGAGTCATCAACCGTTGGGACCACCTTGAGCCTTGGTCATTCTTCAAGACAGATTGTGGAAGGTGCGAAATAAACCACCTGGAAAGGAGAGGAGTACAGCACATGAGAACACCCCTCTTTCTCATTGTTCGTGTGTAAAATGAGTGAAGAATGTCCCCAAGCAATGTTGGTATTGAATTTCTGGACAAGAAGATTTTGACGGCGTTGACATCTACCAATATGTCAGAATTTGGGAACAAGACCAACCCATAGATAAGGAGTGCCACAATTTCTTCAAAGGCTTGTAGGTCCAATGCATTCTAACACTCTTGTGCCTTCTCAAACAAGAATTTTGCTAAGAATCCTTTGACGCCGCTTCTGGTTTCCCAATGCCCCTTGATGTCGGAGGGTTGTAGATGTAATGCTCGAGCAACATCTTCCGACTTTGGTTCCTTTTCCGTACCGTTGAAGGGTAGTTGATTAAGGATATGTATTCTTAGGAGTTGAGAAAACTCCTCCAAAGTGGGCACCAACTGGTAATCAGGGAAAGTGAAACAGTGGTGAAGAGGGTCAAAGAACTGGAATAGCACTTTCATCATGTCTTCTTCAATGTTGGTGTTGACTAAGCTGAGCAGTCTACCATGTCTTTCACTGAAGGATGAGCTTTCCGGAATTCTTGAGGTGAGCTCCTTGAGTTGAGGAGAGATTCTCACAAGGTTGACTTGGATGGTTTTTCTGCGAGGAATTTCCATGACCTACAAAACAAGAACAAAGATGAAGATCCAAACCCTTGAAATGGTTAGTGAATGCATATGATGCTTTATGATGTTTATGATGTATGCACAAAACACATGTACAAGCAAATCACACCAAACCCTAGTTTCAGGCTTGCATGGGGTTTCATAGGTAAGTACCCTCTTGAGTGTAGTTGGCTTAAAAACCTGTCCTATAAATAGTAACCGGGTTCTAAGGAGCTCAATATCACTGGATTGTTTTCATTGTTCATTGTTTTGGTTTAGCCACTTAACTAGCGACCAAAATATTCCAAGAAAACAACCCTCAATGAGTGTAGTATCGAGTATCTACCAACTTCGGACTGCACCAAAGCCGGTCATCTCACTACCCCTAATGTAAGGCCAAGATGGTCAAGTAAGGTTCTAGGTCATCAGTGCTTAGTGACATCACTCAGCGGCCCCGTACTCTCCTTGATTGAACTCAAGGGTTACCGGTACTCACAAATATGCCGCACTAATATAGCTATTGCTTCGACTGTGTCAGTATACCCCGCACAGTTTCCACAACGTATTGCTATCTATGAAATGTTTCCCAAAATCCGGGTGTAGGATTGCAAACCCAAACAAGAGAGCCAAGATATAAAGCAATCAAGTCAAACAATTAATCATGCAAGAGGGTGATCTAAGCCCTAAGGTTACTTCACTTTTAAAATAATTCCCCAGCAGAGTCGCCAGTTCTGTGATACGGTGGGAGAACTGACTATGGTTTTGCGTTTGTTTTCGCAAATGTTTCGGTTGAGCAAGAGTCGCCACCGACTTTTTATTTTATCCTAAGGAAAGGTTTAAAAAGCACAGCAAAAACCTTTGAGATATTTTCTTGGGTTCGGGGAGTAGATTATAGAAAGGGAAGGTATTAGCACCCTTTCTATCCAGGGTTATCCATGGGCTCTTAGGTACTTGCTTAGATCAACTTGCCTTGGTTTTCAATTGTTTGAAATGGTGCTTTGTGTGTGGTTTTGAAAATGTTTTGAAAAAGATGCCTTTTCTAGGCTACCCTTGTAACAATTCTTTACTCGAATGTTTTACAAAAGGTGTTTGTCTTTTTGAAAGGATGTTTCAAGGTTTTTTGAAAGTTTGTTTTGAAAAGTGTTTGTGAAGTGTGGTTCGAAAAATAGGCAAGTGTTTTTGTTTTGCAAGTTGACAAGTACTTAAGAGTCATCTACCCTAAAGTTCTCAAGGATTTTTGCTATGTTTTAACCCTTTTAACAATTTTGTTCCACCATTGCATTTGGTGGACAATCTTGTGTTAGGATGTGAAAGGGACAGGCGCGGGTCATCGTTTAGACCATAATTGCAATGGTGTTAAGTATCTTTGGGAAATTTTTCCTTGAAAGGGACTTGATCATTTTAGGCAACTTTTCGAAAGCGTCATCGAGGGACTATGATCATTTGAATTGTTTGTTTTGTTTTTGCCCAAAGAAACCTAACATACAATATGGCCCATTTATTGAAGGCAGCAAGTGGAATACCCTAGGGGTGCAAGTGTGATTAGTGTTGTCCATTTTCATGCTTGATTATCTTGAAATTAGGTCAAACTATTTTGTTGTTTTTATTTGCATACAAACCCTAATTCTAACATGGTATATTTAGAAAGCAATAAAGTGCGAAATTTAAAGTTCCTAAGCTATTACAACACAATATGGGAAGGGGGGTACAAATGTTCAAATGGGGGGTATTTTGACAAGAAATTTAAACCTAACTATTATATCAATTTGGAATTATTTACAAGATAATTGATTGCATAAATTAAATGGAAATAAAATAAATATGCAAGATGCTAAAAGTTTTTTATATGTATGAAAAAAAAGTATTTTTATATGTCAAATAAATAAAATAAAAGTATTAATTTTTTGGAGTTTTTATGTATTTTAGGGCAAAACCCTAATCTATTAAGTAAATATATTAATTATTTAATATGTACAAGTATTTATCAATTATATACAAAATTTATTTATTATATATAAAAATAAAATAAAATGAAGTATATTGGTAAAAGGGTATTTTTCAATGTTAAATATTAATAAAAATAAAAATGTGTATATTTTGTATTTTTGTCCTAAATATTCTAATAAATATATATATATTTGTATTATTTTCTAAATATGTATTATATATATAAAATAATAATATTTAATATTTATAAAAAAAAGTATATTTTATATAAAATATTTTCAGAAGATAAAATAAAATAAAAATCAAAAAATGAATGTGTTTACATTATTTTTTTCTATTTATTCTAAATAATAATATTATGTACTTATTTACATACAAATATCAATATAAACAAATAAATGCCTAAAAAATATAAAAATGGTGTAAAAAAGGTTTTTTATGTTTTTAATATTATGAGGAAAAATAAATAAGTCAGGAATAAAAAACAAAAGTCAAAAAATCATAAAAATAAACCAAATGGGCCTAGGGGGTGTCAAAGTAAAAATAGTGTGTAAAAAGAAATAGCAAATCAGGCCCAGCCCATGAAGACCTTCTTCAACCTCCAGACTGTTCTTGTTCAAAAACGCGTGCTTGGTACATGAATTCAAACATCCTGATTCCTTGAGTTTTAACAAAAACTTATAACACCAAAAATGTTAAGCATTGAATCACGAATCCAGACATATAAAGAACTCATCCTAACTCTCAGAAATGAGAGAGAATTTCCTCTCCCCCAATTCCTGACCTAGTTTTTCTTCCATGTTCAGACTTAAAATTCTCTAAGCATACATAAAATAAATGAAATCTAATCACATGGGCATGTTCAGGGCTATGAATGTGACATGTTTTCTTCACAAACCTAAAACTAACAATGCCTATACTGAGAGATAGAACTTCATGAATATACCTGTTCAGTTGGAATCGTGCCTTGCAATGGAGGAGCTTTCAGGGCAAAATGATGATTTGTACAGCTTGCCTGAAGTGTAGTGATGTTATTCCAATGCTTGGAGTGTTTTGAATCGTGCCAAATCAAGCTGCAGAAGTCCACCTGCAAGATAGAAAAATGGAAATGGCAAATGGTGCTATGGTTGTTACAGTCTCAGTTCAAGGTTTGGAATAGTTTATGTGGATATTATGGAATGTGTTTGAAGTGTTTTTAGCAAGAATGCATGGAAGGTTTGAGCTATGGAACTCAAACTGCAGGGATGCCCTGTTTTGGACAGTTCAATGGTCATTCTGAGTTTTGGAAGGAAATGGAGGTGGTTGACTCGTGTTCTAGCTCAGTTAGGATGTTTTGAAAGTGTACAAAGTTTTTGCTTAAGCTTCTTTGTGCTGAGATGCAAGTTGTTGTACAAAATGCTATGTTTCTTCACACTTAAGCAAGAAAAGGTCAAGTTGGTTTTTAGACAGGTAGAGGCCCCCCTAATGTGCTGCAAACCTTGGCATTGATCAGTGTAATTAGTTCCTAAACTTGTGCCAAGGGGATTTGAACTGTACTTCTTGGATTTGCATTTTGACATAAAGTTCACTTTTGCAAAAATGGTTAAAGTGCTTTATCTACTTTGGGATTAAACCATTATGCAATGCTTGAACACATAGAAAATGGTCTTGGCACAAAGAGTTTGCATTAAATTTATGAGTGTTGGATGGTTTAGAGGCCTGTAATCAAGGAAAGCATGTTGATTTGAAAATTGCCTAAGTGTATGAACATGGAAATTGGCCATAACAAAAGTGAGTTTTTCCCATATTGCAAAATTCGATTCTCCCTAACCATGAGGTTGTTTGATGAGTTCTTGGACATTTTGGAAAGCTTGGAATGTGTAATACAATCCATCTTTGAAATTCAAATTGAAATTCCAAGTGGAAGTATATGAAAAATGGTCTTGAAGTTAGGCAAAAATCCTGCCTAAAATAGGTCAAATTTTCTCTAAGTTAAGAATGGTTTGGTACCCTTGTTCCAAAAATTGTAACTTGAGATACAAGCCTCTTTTGGGAAAACTTTGTGAATCAAAGTTGTAGATTGTGAAATAGGCTACAACTTTCATGTTTTGACTTTTGCTTGAATCCAAAGGAATCTTGGTGAGAAAGTGGGGCAAAGTTAGGAAAAAAATTAGGGTTTTTCATAACTTAGAAAAATTCTAAGTTATGAAAAATCTTCATTTCAAACCCTAATTTGCAATTCTTGATTTCTTGATGAACAAGTTTCATGATTTCTCTTGTTTTGATGAAAAATGAATCTTGACACTTGATTTTGACCAAAAAGTCAAAGTTTGACTTTTCAGTATACAGTCAAAATTGATCAATTGACGGGGAAATTCAATTGTCAATCTTGTGCATTTGGGATCTTTTGAACTTGTTGAGCATGTCAAGATAATTCCATGGGGTCCTTGAGTCCATATGTGAGCTTGTTTTGCCATTGGCTAGGTCAAACAGTCAAAAATTGCCTTTGTGCAGTCAAAACCCTAAAAATGACCATTTTGCCCTTTTGGTGATCTGATCAAATTTCTTGTGGAATTGTGATCCAAACTTGATCAAATGGTCCATGTGAGTTCATAATGTTGACGTGGGTCAATTTTCATGAGATTTGACTGTCAATTGGCCACAGTTGACTTTTTCCCCAATACAGCTGATTTCTAGGTCAACTGTCCAATTGACTGGGCAAAACTTGGAATCAAGGCTTGAAACTTGATGTGGATAAACTTGGGAGTCCAATATGAAGCATGAAAGTCATCTTAGGCATTTTAGGTCAAAACATCTTTGTGCAAACACAAACCCTAATTTGGGTCAACAGTGTAAGGAGAAGTCTTGAGCAGATGAAACCCTAACTGGATCTTGATCTCCAAGGGCTTTGTGATGAGAAATGTTGAGAAAATGGGAGGGCAAATTTTGGGGTACAACACAACCCAAAGAGGATAAAATTCAAATCTATTGGGAAAAACTTAAAAAAGAACGAAGCGGAAAACTCAAATCTATCAGGACCAACCCAAGGAGGAGAAAATTCAAATCTTTTGGGAACAATAAAAAAAGAATAAAGTAGAAAACTCAACTCTATCGAAACCAAACCAAGGAGGAGAAAGTTAAAATACAAACCCTATTAAAGATCGAAGCTCTGAATGGGTAGTAACATCAAAAGGAAAGGATTACCCACTATCAACCATGTGATAGCTTAATACATGTATAAAAAAAGGTGGAATGAATACTGATCTGACCTGATCAGAAATGGACCGTCACGGCTGGCTCCGAGCAGAAAGCTTTTTTTGAACGAGGTGGGGGGGGGGGGGGTACCTGCAAGGCACTCCGATGCTGAAGTAAGTAGGAGTACGAGAAGATAATAGCAAGTGTGAGGTTAGAATGATGAATACCTGACCCTCTGGAAGCAGAGGGTATTTATAGCCCCCAGCGCTGGGCCAAGGTTCCTTCACTGGGCCGGGCAGGTTTGGCCCAATGGAGGAACTGCCAGGTTCTACGTGGGTAGTGGGGACCCGCACGTGGTCCCCTTCCTGGATGTTCTGCGTGAAGTGCGGGCGGACGGAGACGCGGTCTTTTCGGAGTATCGTTGGGGGAACAGTGGACTGAGTCTGCCCTAGCTGGGGTGCTCGAGGTATGCGTCGAGCTGGACCTCATACTGCGGTGCTGGACCACCTCATGTCGAGCTGGAGGCGTATCGTCGAGCCAGCGACTGCGCGTCGGGCAAGGTCTTACTCTTTGGTCGGCGTGGCCCTTGTAAGTCCATTTGGACAGGGCCTTTGCAATGCTTTTGGGCCAGTCGGGCCCAGTCCAGAACAGGAGCCCCCCGAGTCGTGGTTCCTTTGCGAGGAGCCATGACTTGAACTCAAGTCGTTTCCTCATCGAGGTCTCGTGCCCGGGACAGAGGTGTGGGCCCTCGAGGGCCTCCTCGTGTCGTGCTCGGAGACATCTTCGGCGGTGGATGCGTGGAGGATCCTTACCGGGCGCGTCTGTCGAGCATACGAGGTATCTTTCGGGAACTGTGCAGCCACCCTATGGGGATAGGGTCATCATTGCGTTGGGAGCAGCGCGTCGAGGAGAGGGATTCCGTGGTTTCCCGAGGTGACGTTTGGTATTCCACGTCATCACTATAAATAGGAACCTTGGGCCCCATAGCACGTTTCTGTTCTCTGCGCTCTCTCTGCTGCTCTTCCAGATTTTTTCCAGTTGCGACTTTTTGTCACAGATTTTTCTACTCCGTAGCCAAATCCTACTCTTTGATTCAAGTAAGTGGTCTATCTTCTTCATTTTTTGTTAGAATGCATGATTTTTGGCGTTTGTAGATGTTTTAGGGCCGTGCGCGTGGGATTAGCCCGGTAAACTCATACTTAGCCCGACATATTCATGCCTAGGACCGGCAAACGCATGTTTGTGGCCGGCGTATTCATAGTTTTAGGTGATAAACTTCAGCGCTGCCCGGGATCTTCATGATCCAGGGCGCCTGACTCATGATCGCGCCCGATATGTTCATGGTCTCGACCGTGGGCCTCATGGTGTGGCTCGCCACGTTCATACCTTGGGTCGATATGTTGGAGAGTGACCGCGTAGTTGGTTTGAGGAAGAACACCGAGTTTCAGGATGTCGGGGAGGAAACCATTCGTGGAAACAGACTATGTGGTCGTGAATGGGACGACGTGATTTGTCGAGCGTATGGCTTCGTGCCCAATTGACTGGTTTTCCGTGGTCTGCAGGTAACCATGGCGGACGAGCCGAGCTCCTTCGGGCGTCACGATCGTAAAGAACAAAGCGCCGACGAGTCGGTCAATCTGATTGATACTGTGACCGACCCTTTGCTGGATTGGGTGGGCGTCGAGCCCCGAGGGATCGCGTCGGTCTACAGTCGGGGCGACCGGGATCCGTATGCTGTCATTGAAGCGGGCCAGGGTCAGCCCGAATTCCAAAAGAACTTCGTAGTCATGCGCCTGTCATCCCGTGCAAGGATCTGCTCGGTTTATCCGGAATATAGCTTCGCGATGTATGAGATCGCATTCAAAGATCTAGGGCTGCGGCTGCCCTTCACTGATTTCCAGGTCGGGGTCTTCACTCACCTGGAGCTGGCCCCGTCCCAGCTACATCCAAACTCGCTCGCCTTCATCCGGGCGTTTGAGTTGACTTGTCGCTACCTGAGGATCAGGGCGACCATACCGCTCTTCTTCCGGATTTTTCACCTGCAGCGCCAGTCCCGAGGAGGGAAACATAGCTGGGTCTCCCTGAAGCAGTCGAGGAGACTCTTCAAAATGTATATGGACTCCGTGAGGGGTTTTAAAGACAAGTGGTACGTGGTGCGGCCAGTTACCACCTCTGCTTTAAGTTCTCTTTTCGAGGAGGAGGAGCCGCTGAGCGACGAGGACGGGGAGGCAGTTTTGGGCGACGATGGGAACCCTGTGTTGGCCCGTACGGCTAAAGTCCCTGTGCACTGGATGTTCCGGAATTACGAGCATGGAACTGGTTATTACCATACTGCTGCCGGGGACATGTGCTCAGAAGACGAGGAGGCGTACGCCGCACTTTGTCGGTTTGTCGATAACTTCCATCCTGCCCGGTGGGTTACGCGGGAAGGGGATGATATCTTGGACAAAGATGGTTACCCAACGTTCGAGTCCCGTCCGATTGATACCAAGGCACTCGTGGAGTGCCCGACGTACAGGCAGGCTGCCCGTCTGTTAGGATGTTTATTGCTTGAATTTCTTTTGCTCGTCATTTATTTATGAGTTTGCTCGATACTGACCCAACTTTTATTTTGTGCAGGTTCGATGGCTGGTCGACATGAAAGGCTTTTGAAATTATCTTGCGACCAGAAGCGAGGCAGGAGGGTCGTGAAGGCCCCACAGGCGACGAGGATGGGCCCACCACACAGTCCAAGTGCTCCTCAACCGGTGAGGGTGGACTCGCCGTCAAGCTCGGGGGCCGCGTCGGATGGGACCCCAGAAGTTGAAGAGATCGACCCTAGTGCCGTCCTGATACAGAGGAAGAGGACCCGTGTGGAAAGTGGTCCGACTGTTGGCGAGGACGCCGGTGCCGTTAAATCTTTCGCCTTCCCCCCTTGCTTCGAAGAGGCGGGCTTTTTCGAGAGATTCCCTCTGACAGTGGTTGCCGACGAAGCTGCAGCTATAAAAAAGATGAGTAAAGAGGAGCGGAAGATGCATCTGGCCGCCAGCATGGATGGGCTGGTAAAAATGTCCGAGATGGCTTTGGTGCTATCCGAGGAAGGAGGGGATCCTTCCCGTGTCGAAGAACTCGAGCAGGAGAAGGCGGCCCTGACCTCGAGTTCGCGGAAGTTGAAGATCGCTCTGGAACGCTCCGAGGAGATGTTCCGCGAGCAGACGGCGATGCTCGATGCTGAGAGGGAGATGTTGACCCTGGAGAAGGAGAAGTCGGGGAAGTTGGCCGAGGAGGGGGAGCTTCTTCGGGCAGACAGGGATCGTCTGGGAGCCGAAGTCGAACGCTTGGCCCAGCAGATCGAGGAAATGAATGCTGCCATGCAACCTGCCGAGGACGAGCCCGAGGACATAATGGCTTTGAAGAGTCGGTTGGAGCTGGTCGCCCATATCCGGCTTCTCGAGGCAGATTGCGTCGGTGCCCTGGAGGATGGATTCAACTCCGCGGTCGGTCAGCTCTCCTTGCTAAACCCTGGTCTGGTTACTGAGGGTATCGGCCACACTCATCAGATCGTGGATGGCGTGATCGTTCCTCCGCCCGACTCTCCAAGCGTCGACAATGATGGTTCTGGGGAGACCTGACTAGGATAGCGGGCCTGCAAGCCCTTGACATTTGTATTCTTTGGGTCTGCGTGCCCGTTTGTTGTACGTTATGAACATCGTCGGCCTTCTTGGTCGGTTTGTAATTGTTTCATCGCCTTCGGGCATTTATATCAATGCTGTTTTACATTTTGGATGTTTTGCCCTTGTTTGAAATCATATATTTGCATGATTTTTTAGCCTAAGTCATGGGCCCGAGGAGTGCCCATAAGTGGCTTTGATTTGGCGGGCGAGTCTGCCCGCCTTCCGTTTGCATGCGTGTCCGGCCCTCTTTCGCTGGCCAGAGTCACCTAAGTGTCGTCCTCGAGGGGAGAGACTTCCCTTTGACCCTTTTAGATGGCCCGTTATTCTTGATGGCATGTCGGGCATTTTGGAGCGAAGTTGCTCAGTCGGGCGTGGAGCCCGTTAGGGACTATTCGCCCTTGGTGTGAACTGCCCATCGCGAGCTGGGTGTTCTGCCTTATGGGTACAACGACGGTGGGGGCTCGGTATAGCTGTCCACGTCGGGCACTATCGATCGTCATCGTTTGCCACGCGATGCTGTGCCATTTTGGCCGTATGTCGGGCTTGTACCTTAGCCTTATACGAAGTCAGACGTTTTTCCTCGTTGACCGAGCGCGGGTGCTGTTGGTCGAGGGTCCCAGGTGTTGGTAGTTTCTAACTGTAGTACTGCTTTAGCTTAGCAGCGTTCCAGGGTCGTGGTAATGGCTCTCCGTCTAATTGCTCGAGGTAGTACGCCCCGGTACCCGTGGTGCCGTGGACGCGGTAAGGTCCTTCCCAGTTCGCGGCCAACTTCCCTTCGCGGGAATCTTTCTGGTTCCTGCGTAATACCAGACTGCTGATTTCGAACTCGCGCTTGATGACCTTGTCGTTGTGGCGCAGAGCCACTCGTTGTTTTAGGGTGGCTTCGCGTAGGGCTGCACCCGATCGGATTTCCTCGACTAGGTCGAGTTCATCCCTTAGTGCTTCGTCGTTCATTTCTTCGTCGAGGGGTTCCTCCGTTCGTCGGGATGGTTCCATGATTTCGACCGGGATGACAGCCTCGGTGCCATACGTCATTCGAAATGGTGTCTCACCCGTCGTTGAGTGGGGTGTGGTGCGGTATGCCCACAAGACGCTGTGGAGCTCCTCGACCCATCCTCTTTTGGCTTCGCCTAGACGACGTTTGAGCCCTCGGAGGATGACTCTGTTCGCGGCTTCGGCTTGCCCGTTGGTCTGAGGGTGCTCGACCGACGTGAAATGTTGTTTTGTCCCAAGTTTGGTGACGAAGTCCCGGAACCCGTGGTCGGTGAACTGGGTACCGTTGTCGGTCACCAGGGCCTGCGGAATTCCGAACCTGGCGAGGACGTTTCTTTTGTAGAAACGGAGGATATTGTGCGAGGTGATTTTTGCGAGTGCCTCGGCCTCGATCCACTTCGTGAAGTAATCGACGGCGACGATAATAAATTTGTTCTGATAGGTTCCTTGCACGAAGGGCCCGAGGATGTCCATGCCCCACCAGGCGAACGACCACGGGGACGACAATGTGTTCAGCTCGTGCGGGGGGGCGAGGTGTATATCCCCGTGCTTCTGGCACTTGTCACATTTTTTCACGTGTTCCTTGGCGTCCTGTTGCATCGTCGGCCAGTAGTATCCTGCTCGAAGGGCTTTCCTTGCCAAGGATTTACCGCCCATGTGCTGGGCGTTAATCCCTTCGTGTATCTCCCGCAGTCATCGGGGATGGTGGACTCGTCGATGCATTTCAGAAGGGGAATGGAGAATCCTCTTCGGTACAGTTTCTGCTCGAGAACTACATAGGAGCATGCTCGTCGCTTGATTATGGCAGCTTCAGACTGGTTCGACGGGAGTTCTCCTTTTGTCAGGAAGTTATAAACCGGGGTCATCCAGGACGTGGCATCGCCGATGGCATGGATCTCGACCGTAGTCGAGGGTGGTTCGATACTTGGGCGTGCCAGAGATTCCTGGATGACGGATTTATTCCCGCCCTTCTTTCGTGTGCTCGCAAGTTTAGACAATATGTCCTCCCTCGTGTTTTGCTCGCGGGGAACATGAGAAATTTCTGCCCGTACGAACTTTGCCATGTGTTTTTTGACTAAGTTCAAATATTCGATGAGGTTGTCGTTTTTGGCCTGGTAGCTTCCCTGTACTTGAGAAGCGACGAGCTGGGAGTCGGTGTAAATTTGTACCTCGTGGGCTCCCAGGTCCTCGGCTAGTCTCAGTCCTGCGAGCAGGGCTTCGTATTCTGCCTGGTTATTTGACGTCGGGAAGGAGAGAACTAAGGAGTGCTCGATCACTACGCCTTCTTCGTTTTCCAGGAGGATCCCTGCGCCGCTACCGGACGAGCTGGACGCTCCGTCGACGAAGATGGTCCACTTGTGTTCCTTCCCCGGGGGAAGGTCGTGAGTGGTCATCTCAGCGACGAAGTCGGCCAAGGCTTGTGCTTTCAGGGCCTTCCTGCTCTCGTACTGAATGTCGAATTTGGAGAGTTCCAAGGACCATTTCAGCATCCTGCCCGCCATATCTGGCCGACCCAGGAGCTGCCTCACCGGCTGATCGGTTCGCACGATGATGGTGTGGGCTAGAAAGTAGTGTCTGAGCCTCCTCGCAGCATTGACGAGGGCCAGAGCAACCTTTTCTATCTGTTGATATCTGCTTTCGGGCCCTTGTAAGGCTTTGCTCGTGAAGTAGACAGGTTTCTGCCCGTCAGGGGTCTCGCGGACAAGGGCTGCGCTGATGGCTTCGTTCGAAACGGCCAAGTATAAGTATAGCGATTCCCCGTCGTCAGGTCGAGACAACACGGGCGGTTGAGACAGGCTCTGCTTTAGATGGCGAAGTGCGTGCTCGCATTCCTCGTTCCATTTGAAGGCTGCTTCCTTTCGAAGGAGTTTGAAGAAGGGGAGGGCATGCTGAGCGGACTTCACGACGAAGCGGGACAGTGACGTCAGCATGCCGTTCATGATTTGTATCGACTTCTTCGACGTCGGAGTTGGGAGGTCGGAGAATGCCCGACATTTGTCGGGGTTGGCTTCAATCCCTCGTTCTGTTAGATAGAATCCAAGGAATTTTCCTGCCTTAACCCCGAACGTCCACTTCTCGGGGTTGAACCTCATTTTGCACTGTCTTGCTTGGGCGAAGACTGTCTTGAGATGTGCTGCGTGATCGGTGTCTGCTCGGGATTTGACGATCATGTCGTCCATATAAACCTCGAGCATGTCGCCAATCTGTTTGTTGAACACTCTGTTCATCATACGTTGGTAAGTTGCCCCGGCGTTTTTCAGTCCGAAGGGCATTACGTTGTAGTAATAGTTGCCCGAGCTGGTCATGAACGCCGTGCAGTGCTTGTCGCCCAGAGCCATTGGGATTTGGTTATATCCCGAGTAGGCGTCCATGAACGACAAAGTCTTGTAGCCGGCCGAGTTGTCGACCAACATGTCTATGTTAGGTAAAGGAAAAGCATCCTTCGGGCAAGCCCGGTTGAGGTCGGTATAGTCAACGCACATTCTCCATTTTCCATTATTCTTTTTAACAAGTACAACATTTGACAGCCAGGTGGAGTACCGGGCTTCAGAAATAAAATTTTCCTCTAGGAGGTCTTTTACAGCTTTTTCAGCAGCCTCCGTTTTTTCTGGAGACTGCCTACGCCTACGTTGTACTACGGCCTTGGCGGCTGGATCAATGGCGAGGTGGTGACAGGTGACCTCAGGGTCGAGTCCGGGCATTTCTGCAGCGCTCCAGGCGAAGAGATCAGCATTCTCGTGCAGACAGGCCTTGATTTGCTTCCTGGCCAAGTCGGGGAGGTCTTTACCAATCTTCACTCCCTTGGTCGGGTCCGTGCCGAGGGGAACAAGTTCAAAATCCCCGTCCGGGATTGGTCGGAGTGGGATTTGCTCGCTGCTGGATGGCTCGTCCTGGTCGAAGCGAGCGTCGAGGGCTATGGAATCGACCTTTGGTGGAGCCTTCTGGACTTCTTCGTCGGGGGATGCTCTTCTGTCGGGCTCCTGTTTTGTCCTCTTGGTGGGTCTGGTCCCCACGTCGACGGTATCCCGTCCCTTTGAAGCGGCGTTGAAGCACCTGCGGACAGCGGCGAGGTCTCCTTGGATGGTGGCTACCTGTGCTCTTTTGGTATAGAACTTCATTTTCAGATGGACAGTCGAGGGCACCGCTGTCAGCTCCGCCAGTGTCGGTCTTCCTAAGATGCAATTGTAAAGAGACGGGCAATCAATGACGAGGAAGCGGACCTTAACCTGTCTCGTAGCCGTTCCTTCTCCGAACGTAACCAGGAGCTCGACATAACCCCAAGGTTTGGAAGTCGAGCCGTTGAAGCCTTGAAGATCCGAACCCACATACGGAGAGAGATGTGAGTCGTCCAGTTGTAAGGTCCGGAACAGCTGGCTGTACATCACGTCAACGGAACTCCCTTCGTCGACCAAGATGCGGTGCACGTCAAAATTGGCCATTTTTGCCCTTATCAGTAAGGGGATGACTGCGTTCGGGGCTCCGCGGGGAGTTCTTCTAAGTAGAAGGTGATGGGCTCTGACCTGCCCTTCACCCTTTCGAACATTACCGTTTGCGGAGGAGCTATGTCGACCAGTTCGTCCAACTTCCTCTTAGCTGAATTGATGGTGAGGTCGTTGAACCCGCCCCCGTTGATTACCATGGCGGAGGGGAAGTATTCCCACCTGCTGTGTGTTGTCAGGGGCTCCTGCAGGAGCTCGGGAACATCGAAATCCTCGGGCCTGGTTACCGAGAAGGCGGTCTGGATAGGCACCGACTCGTCTGATGGTCGGGCATCTTCTTCGGGCTCCTTGGTTTCATGGGCGTCACGACGGGGAGCGTCGTTTCGCCTGTACTGTGCGAGCCTCCCTCCCTTGATGAGGGTTTCAATGGCGTCCTTGAGGTGGACGCAGTCTTCTGTCAAATGACCATGACTCCTATGGTATTGACAGTATTTATTTTTATCTGCCCCTGGCTTGGCGGGAGCAGGTCGGGGACGCTTGACGCCACCGTCTCTGAAATCTGTACTAGCACACTCCGCCAAAATACGCTCGCGGGAAGCCGTGAGCGGAGTGTACTCAGTGAAACGGCCCGAGGGGCCCCTTTGTTCCCGGACTTCCCGGGGTCGATCTTCCTTCCTTTTCTCCCCGGTACGTCGGGGAGGAGGCTCTTGTCGTGAGCTGCTGCTGTTGTTGGGAGCGCGAGCCCTGGAGTCTCGGGCCCTGTTGGCAGCTTCTCTCTCCTCGTAGTCCATGTATGCTCGGGCCTTGTCAAGGAGGGCATCAAAAGTTGGAGGTGGCTCAATACCCACAGCCTTTCTGAATTCTGTGCCGGGGAGGAGACCCCTCTCCAGCAAGTATCTTTTCATATGGTCCGCGCAGGGGACCTGTATTGCTTCCCGGTTGAAGCGGTTGATGAATTCCCTCAAGGTTTCATCCTGTCTTTGGATGATGGCCTCGAGGGCCGCCTCAGTCTTCGGATGGCGCCGAGAAGCTGTGAAGGAACTGATGAACTGGTTCTTCAGGTTCCGCCACGACGTAATTGAGCCCGGGGCGAGCCCTTTATACCAGTCCATGGCCGCCTTCCTGAGAGTCGTGGGGAAAAGACGGCACTTGATGGGCCCCCCGACATTATGATAGTGGAGCATGGCTTCGAACCCGTCAATGTGGTCGACCGGGTCCGCTACTCCGTCATACTCCTTCAGATGCGGGGGCTTCTCCATGCCCGGAGGGATGGGTGCATCCATGATGGCCTGCGACAGGGGACCGCGGGGGTCGTCCTCGTCGCTCCTCTCCGGAGAAAGAGAAGGGGTCCTGTAGTTATGTCTGGCACGATGATCGTGCTGAGTTTCCCTCGAGCGTGATGCTCGGTGGTTGAAGGTCACACGCCCGTCCCCGACGTGCCTCTTGTCGTGCCTTGACGGGTCGCGACTGGGTTCTCCGGTAGGGATGGCGGGCTGTCTCTCATGGTAGGGCCACCTCTTCTTTGGCCGGGGAGAAGGGCTCCTGGAGTTCTCCCTGTAGTGTCTTCGCGGGGGAGAAGGCTGTCGAACTTCCGTGACCCGAGGAGGTGGAGAATGTGGCCTCCGATGCCTCCTCGGGGGTCGTCGATCATCTTCAAGTGCCCTTAATCTTTCTCCTTGGGAGAAGATGAGATAATTTGTCTGATTAATGGCCGCGAACAGTGCCTGAGTCGTGGCATCTTCCCCGGCGGGAACTGGGACTTCATAGAACCGGGCAGCTCTGTGATGAGCGAGAGCTACCGGGTCGTCTTCGAGTGCTGGAGGGGTCGAAGAGGATGATGCAGTAGCCCCGTCCCTGTAGGAGGAAGGTCCAGGGGCGGTCGTCACAGGGATGGCACTGTGGCCGGGATCACCGGGTTTATCGAGGTGTCCATTCTTGTCCGCGGTACCGTTATTAGTGTCGGCGACACGGACGGGCTGCTCGTCGCGAGCTGGATCAGCCATGACAGGTAGTTGAATTGAGCTTTGGTCTTTTAAAGTTGTTCGTTAGACGGGGAAGCTAGTTTCCCACAGACGGCGCCACTGATCTGACTTGATCAGAAATGGACCGTCACGGCTGGCTCCGAGCAGAAAGCTTTTTTTGAACGAGGTGGGGGGGGGTACCTGCAAGGCACTCCGATGCTGAAGTAAGTAGGAGTACGAGCAGATAATAGCAAGTGTGAGGTTAGAATGATGAATACTTGACCCTCTGGAAGCAGAGGGTATTTATAGCCCCCAGCGCTGGGCCAAGGTTCCTTCACTGGGCCGGGCAGGTTTGGCCCAATGGAGGAACTGCCATGTTCTACGTGGGTAGTGGGGACCCGCATGTGGTCCCCTTCCTGGATGTTCTGCGTGAAGTGCGGGCGGACGGAGACACGGTCTTTTCGGAGTATCGTTGGGGGAACAGTGGACTGAGTCTGCCCTAGCTGGGGTGCTCGAGGTATGCGTCGAGCTGGACCTCATACTGCGGTGCTGGACCACCTCATGTCGAGCTGGAGGCGTATCGTCGAGCCAGCGACTGCGCGTCGGGCACGGTCTTACTCTTTGGTCGGCGTGGCCCTTGTAAGTCCATTTGGACTGGGCCTTTGCAATGCTTTTGGGCCAGTCGGGCCCAGTCCAGAACAAATACCATCTATCAACCACGTGATAGTTTATCACAGGTAAACAACCAAAGAAAATAATGAATACCATCTATCAACCTCGTGATAGTTTAACACAAGTAAACAAAAATGGTTGAATGAATACCATCTATCAACCACGTGATAGTTTAACATAGATAAACACCCAAATAAATAATGAATACCATCTATCAACCACATGATAGTTTAACACAGGTAAACACAAAAGGTGGAATGGATACCATTTATCAACCACGTGATAGTTTAACACATGTAAACACCCAAAGAAATAATGAATACAATCTATCAACCACGTGACAGTTTAACACTGGTAAACACCCAAAGAAATAATGAATACCGTCTACCAACCACGTGATAGTTTAACACAAGTAAACACAAGTAAACACTAAAGGTTATAGACAAACCAACTTCTCAAGCAAGACATTATTTGCTATCAAGGACCAAAGCTTAATCTAAGAATGAACTAGAAAGAAACAATCAATAAGACTTAACTCAGTGAGGAAGTAGCTCAACTGGGGAATATGTTCTACCCAGATAATATAAACTAGGGCAGAACAATGAATAAAAATTTCCACGAGAGACAAAATCGGTGGGGAATTGAAAGGAATACACTATTTTTGCTTAAATAGACACTTTAATGAAAGAAGTAAACATAAAGGATACACACTTTGCAAGGGGATAAACAACACCAAAGAGAGTAGATCATAAACATCAAAGAATGTAAATGAGCATGAATCTAAGTTCGGCTCTACATGATGTATGTATGAATGACTGGATGTTATGATCATGCGTATGCTGACAAGATAGACACAAAGACTACGCATGGGATGGCTTGACAAAAACACCAGGTACAAGCAGGAACTCGACTAAATCACACCAAAATGGAGATCATGCTGGAGAGTAAAAGCAACCAACTGAGAAACCAAAGTATTGTTTCAAGTCTTAAGTTCTCTAGGGGAATGCAAATGCTGCTTGGGAAACAACCAGAGCATAATCTTCCGATGACAATAATCCACTAAAGGGATACAAAGTTGTTGCATACATTCCATTAGAGGGAATGATAGAGCCGTTGGAAACAACACCGATCATCTTCCAGGCTTCATTGAGGAAAACAACATATAAATTTTGTTGGAGATAATAATATCACATCTAATGAGAAAGACCAATATGCAAGCTCAAGTGGGGAAAACCAAACACGGTATCCTGCTACGGGAGAAAACAAATGCTGATAAAATACTAGGCACTCTTCTTGGGGATTAACAATCCTATTAGCAACTTCCCGGCTAAGAAACCCTATAGGGAACAAATACCACACCAAAACATAACAACATGATAAAAAGAAATTGTTGAAGGATAACTAGAGAAGGCATCTCAGTTCAAGGGGGTGTGTTGTACCCCAAAATTTGCCCTCCCATTTTTCAAGGCAAATTAATTCGAGAAACCTCCTCATGCTCCTAGGGTTCACAATTGCTGAAGAATACTCAAGGGTTTGAGCATACAAACCCCTCTACTAAGCAATTGACCTACAACTAGGGTTTTGTGTTTATCAAAGAAAATTGAGCTTCTAATGCCTCAAGTGGATTCCATGATTCCTCATACGCTTCAAGGTACCCTCATGACAAGTTTCAAGCCTTGCATCACAAGTTTGCTCAGTCAAGTGCTCAGATGATTGAAAATCAATTATATTAGATAAAAAGTCAACTGTGGTAAACATACTGTCAAAACTCGAGATTTTTCGTCAACGTAAATATTTTGAAGTCATATTCATCATTTGATCAAGGGTTGATCATGATTCATCAAGAAAAATTTAAGATTCAACAAAAGTCAAAAGTTGCTAAATTAGGGTTTTCTTTGGGAGAACTCAACTGAACTTTGACCAAGCACAACTTTTGCATACTTTATCATAAATTTATCAACCAAATCCCATTTTGATAGAAATTCAATTATCTATAACTTTGTGTCTCTAAGCTCAAGTCCAAAAAAGTCTTCATTTGAGAGATATGAGCCAAAACATTACAGGTCATTTTGAAAGTCAACAAAAAGACATTTTTTGTCAAAAGCAATTTACATCAAGATAAAGACTTCAAATGAAAATATTGTCGAAATGAAAGTTTTAGGGGACATCTTGATATTTCCAAAAAGTCAAAGATCACCTTCATATGATGAAAATTGAGTGAGATATAATTGGTGTAAGTTGGGAAATTTTTGAGAAATGCACGAAACCTCATTTGAGCAATTTTGAACTTTTGGACTAATGGGCCTAACTTTTGAGGTTCAAACGTGTTTATGACATGTTAGAGGACCTTTAAGTACATTTTCATGTATCCCTGATTTTTTACCTCATTTATTTTAATTTTATTCAAATATTATTAAAATAAATTAGATAAAATAATAAGTTGATGGAACAAGGCATGTGGGCTTGGTTTTTGATCATTTTGAGGCCCAAAATCTCCTTGCCAACCAAGCCAAAATAGTGTGAAACATATATGGAAGGATATCTTCATTGTTTTGGAAAGTTTTCAAATTATTTTTAGAAACAAATCATGCCATTATTCCTCAAGATTTCTTCCATCTTTATTACCCTAATCTAATCCTCTATATATACTCAGCAACATCAGACCTAAAGACACACAAAAAAAAGGATGCAAGAACACACTCTCAAAGTCTCAAATTTTGTCAAGAATAGGGCAAATTCTAAATCCGGTCTCCAGTTGTCTTTAAGACGAAGCAACCATTCCAATTGACTCTTGAGATACCGCAAGGTAAGTAGAGATCATTCTTGATGATCGAAGAGGTCTAAAACTTATATCCCATCCATCACCGGTTCACATATTTTCATGAATTTCGTATTTTTATTTTTACTATGCTTTGATTAAAATTAACAATGGCAACGTGTTCTTGAGACAAAATAAGGTTTGACCCCTTGCATGAAGCTCATGATGCAAGAATCGTACATCACCATGTTTGAACCATTTTACATTGCTCTGTTTGTATCTCTTTATGCAGGATGAATTAGCAAAAACTAAGGCCACCATTGGATTGTCAACGGTTGATTAAGGGGGTAGGGTCATTCTTGTTCATTAACGCTTGCTACTTTCGTAAGTCAAAGAATATCCTCACCGGAGAAGACGGCCGGAGCTAGGGCTCTGACGCCTCTCCGATCCACTTCTATAATATATTTATTTGTTTCTATTTGATAATCAGGTGAGGGCGTAGTACCGCTGGTCAAGGAGTTAGGTTGTGAACGTAAGGGTGTGGGTTCGATCCTTGCGCTTCACAATATTTTTTGCTATTTTTTCCATCTAACGTACAGGTTTTCAATATACTATGCATCACCTATTTCCAAACACAAGCGAGCGTTTGGTCTGGTGGCAAGCTATGCAGTTGTGAAGCCAGGGGGCGTGGGTTCAAGACCCACCCCGTGCATTTTTTCCTTATTTTGTTTCTAACCTATTTTCTTTTCTTTTTCTCTTTTCTAACCCTAATTTTTCAATTATTTCAATTAATCAATAATCAAACTAATTTATTTTTTCTTAATACTAATAAGATAGATTTAGGTTTTTTTTAATTAACATTTAATTTTCTTGATATAATTAATTAATTAATTCAATTGGTTTTTTTCCTTAAACATTAAAATCAATTAGAATTTAGGTTTATTAATTATTATCACCTAAATTATTTTCATAAAAAAAATCACAAAAACATTTCAAACTTTCTTTTTCTGTTTTCTTTTTCTTATTTCTATTTATTTTTCCTAGATCAAGTGTATAAGTTGTATAAAAATTGTAATAGTTTAGTGTTTAATTTCTCGCAGGGTTTTATTAAATATTGTAACTGCCCCAAAGCCATGTAATAGACCCAAGGCTTTACTTTTCACACTTATATTTTGTATACATGTATATATAACTATTAGATGTACGCTAATAGGGTTTGTATGGTAAGACTAAAATCAATCGATAGAAAACCCTAATTCAAGATAAATATAACTGAATTGAACACACTTTTCACACTCACACCTCTAGGGTAACCTCTCTTTGTTGCCTTCGAATAAATGGTCACGTCCCTCGAAATTAGGGATACTTTAGCAAAAGACGCTCGAATAAAGATCATAGTTCCTCGATGACTCTTCGATGTTTCCTACGAAAAATGATCTAGTCCCTCCGATACAATTGCTAAAATATCTCTACGTGTTGCCTTCAATGACCATTCGATGACCCTTCGCATGTCCCTTCACATCCAATAGATAGGGCTACCTACCAACTAATGGTATGGATAACACTATCTCTAAAGGATAAGGAATGAATAAGAACGAACTTTAATGGATAAGGAACTTTTAATCGCTTGCTCACAACTCTTTTTTAAAAATAAACATTTTCGCATCACATTTTCAAACAAAATATTTTCAAACACTTTGTACGTATTCTTGAAGACCGATACAAGAATCATTACAAAGTTATCCGTACTTTAGCTTTTCAAAAATATTTTCAAATCACACACACAAAGAATGTTTTCAAAAGTGAGCTAAGCAATTAAGAGCCCGTAAATAACTACAGATAAAAGGGTGCTAACACATTCCCTTTTCATATCTTATCCCCCTAACTCAAAATCTATCAAAGGTATTTCCTGTTCTTTTCACCTTTCCTAAGTATTGGATAGAAGAAAAGTCGGTAGCAACTCTAGATATCCGCTCATTTGGATAAAATCAAAAAAGTCAGTTCTCCCACAGTATTACAGGGTGGAAAGTTAGATTCCACATTTCAAGATTCGTCCATCCTTGGAATAACTGCTTTGTATTCTTTTGATTCATAAATTGAAGTAAAATGTTTTGGTAATTTAAAAAAAACATGATTTTTTATTTAACCCTTTTTTTTTTCAAAAATTATTATCAATAATAAATGAAACTTTGCAAGTAGAATAAAATAAGAGTTGCAAAGAATTGGATAAAGGCTCAAAATTTACTAATAGAATGGTAGTCCGTAAATGGCGTGACTTCATAGATGATTACAAAGTTTAGGAAAATGGTAAATATATGGAAAAAGGTACATTAGAATACAATGACCACTATTCCCTCTAACAACTTTGAACTCCTGAGTTTAGGGTTCAGCCGAGAAGTGATGAGAATTTGATGAAGATTGTTGCTTCAAACGATCAAGTCTTATCTGATGCAGTTACTTGCCAAGAATCCCTAACTTTTTCCTATATTTCCCTTATGGGTTTTCAATCTACCAGGATGAATTATTCTGTTTACGTTTCTAATTTTTTCCTGGACCGCCCTTTCGGGTTTTCAGCCCACTGAGACACTTATTTTTGTCTAAGCTTCCCTTTCGAGTTTTCAACTTAGCGAGTTATTTTTTATTTTTTCAGGTAGAGTATTTCTTGACTGCATCAGTATTCACAGAATGTCAGCTTCTCACCATCCATAGTTTCAAGAATCAATGCACCTCCATAGAAGGATTTCTTGACAACATATGTTCTTTCATAATTAGGAGTCTACTTGCCCCTAGAATCAACATTGAATGACAAGATTGTTTTGAGCACGAGGTCGCCTTCTCTGAATTCACGAGGTTTTACATTCTTAACAAAATCTTGTTTGATTCTGTTCTGGTATAAATGGCCATGATATAAGGCCACCATTCTCTTTTCTTCAATCAAATTTAGTTGGTCAAACCTATTTTGGACCCATTCAGCCTCAGACAACTTGGTTTCCATTAAGATATGCAAAGATGGAATCTCAACCTCTACGGGGAGCATGCCTTTCATACCATAAGAAAGAGATAAAAGGGTTGCCCCTGTTGAAGTATGGATGGATGTACGATACCAATGCAAAGGAAAATGGAGCATCACATGCCAGTCCTTATATGTAACCACCATTTTCTAGATGATCTTCTTGATATTCTTATTAGCAGCTTCAATAACCCCATTCATCTTGGGCCTGTAAGAAGAAGAGTTGTGATGTTGAATCTCGAAAATTTCACAAAGCTCTTTCATCTTCTTGTTATCCAAATTCGAGCCATTGACGGTGATAATCTTGCTTGGCGCACCATACCGACATATAACTTGATTATTAATTAATTGTACCACAACTTGCTTGGTCACATTAGCATATGATATTACTTCCACCCACTTGGTAAAATAATCAATAGACACAATGATGAACCGATGTCTATTAGAATATTTAGGCTTAATCATTTCAATCATATCAATGCCCCATATTGAGAAAGGCCATGGAGAGGAGATAACATTGAGAAGTGTTTGAGGCACATGAATCTTTTCAGCATAAATCTGACACTTATGGAACTTCTTCATAAATTTGTAGCAATCATATTCCATTATCACCTAATAGTAACCTTCTATAAGCATATTTTTAGCTATTTAGTATCCATTTCCATGGGTACCAAAGTAACCTTCATGAACTTCATCCATTAACATGTATGCTTTGTGTCTATCGATGCATATGAGCAAGATCATGTCACAATTTCTCTTATATAACACATATTCATTGAGGAAGAAACTGACATTCAATCTTCTCAATGTATTCTTATCTTTATTAGATGCCCCAAGTGGGTACTCTTGAGTTTTAAGGAAATGTTTGATATTATAATACTAGGGTTAGCCATATGAAACTTCTTTTGTAACAAATACATGAGTAGGTCTATCAAGACATCTGATTGTGATACGAAGCGCTTCATTCAGGAAATTCACCATGTACAAGGAAGAAAATGTTATAAAAGCATCCGCCATCTGATTCTCATCTCAAGGAATATGATAGAATTAAACTTTATTGAATAAATGTAACAACCTCCTTGCATGATCCTTGTAGGGAATCAATCTAGTATGATGAGTCTCCCATTCTCCTTTGATTTGATTAATTACCAAAGCTGAGTCTCCATACACATTAATAATCTTGATTCTTAAATTAATGGATTCCTCAAGACCCGTGAAGCTTCGTACTCCACCATATTTTTCGTGAAATCAAACATCAACCTTGCAGTGAAAGGGATGTGGGAACCATGAGGAGTAATAATTACTACATAAATTCCTTTACCATAAGCATTAACAGCTCCATCAAAAAATAAACCCCAGTGAGACCCAGGTTATGGTCCTTTGATCAGAACCCTGGTAACCTTAGGAATAGCGAAAACGTCTTCAGTAGCGGTAGGATGGATAACTTTAAAATTTTGATAGGGAGTCTTGATGAATTCGCAGTCCATCTCATCATACTCGAATGAGTTCAAGTTACTCACCTTATACTCTTCTTCACCATAAACTATGACAACCTTTCCTTCTACGGGGTACTGCAGCTTCTGGTGTAAGGTTGAAGTAACAACTCCTACCCCATGAATCCATGGGCGTCCCAGTAGACATGAATAAGCCAGTCGGATGTCCATGACATAGAAGGTAGAATTGAAAACTTGAGTACCTACTTTGATCGGAAGATCCACTTCTCTGTGCACCATCCTTTTTGATCCATCAAAGGCTCTGACCATAATATCACTGGGTTTCAACATAATCCCTTCATAGTCAAGTATATCTAGAGCATCCTTCGGTAGAAAATTCAGCGAGGAACCCATATCGATCAACACATGAGCTAAGGTAGTGCCCAGCATTCAATAGAGACATACATGGCCTTGTTATGGTTCTTCCCTTCAGGAGTCAAATCAGCCTCAGAAAAGCCTAGCCCATTGTCAGTAGTTAGGCTAGAAATATAACTTCCAAATTGATCGGCAGAAATTTCTTGTGGCACGTGAGCGGACTTTAAGAATTTTACCAAAGCCTGTGCATAGGCTACAGAACATAGTAATAGGGATAACATGGAGATTTTTTAGGGGGTTTTCCCTAGTTGTTCAACAATCTTGTAGTCACTTTTACGGATAATCTTTAATACCTCATTCAAATCTTGCCTGAAGGTATCTTCAACTATAGCTTCCTTAGGTGCCTCCGTTTGGGCAGGCTCCGTCATTTGATCTTTGCCCCGAGTCTTATTAGTTTACTCGATAGTGATAACTTGAACAGGTGTGGCAACAGTATTTGGAGAGATTTCTAGTGAGAAAACTCTTCCACTTCTAGTAACCTTACTGGTCCTAGCCATATTGTCAATGTTGGGATCAACAACTTCAGTACCTTCATTCTCAGCAGTTGATAGTTCTTGCTTGACGCCATGGTAGTAGATGTCGGCTCCATAGTTCCAAGGGAAAGTTTTGTCCGAGGAATATGGAATTGGTCCTGGTGTAGTGGTTATTAGAGGAGCAACTTTGGGATCAGAAGTAATCCTTACAGGACCCTTGGAGGTGATCCTGATAGGAGTGCCAGATATTACAGATACCTCTTCTAGCTCCAAGTATTGCAACAAATTCTCAACCAGAATTAGGTGATTGTCCATTAGATGCTGAATACTTTCTTTGAGTAACTTCCAACCATTGAGTTGGGTTGTGCAACAGCGACATCTTTCAATACAACCCGGAAATAAACCGGCCTGCAACAAATTCTTTTTTATAATTGGTTAAATCACTTACAGTAGAAACATAAGGAACATCATCAATAACACTTATGCCTTTGTCATGCTTCGGCATAAGTGCAGTAATCACGCTCAGGTGGATCAAACTCAATCTCTTTATTTTCAATCATGTCTAGAATTTTGTTCTTCAAGGCCCAGCAACTATTGGTGTCATGTCTGGGGCTATTGGAATGGTAGGCTCACTTCACATTTGGATTATAGCAAGGAGAGGAGGTGTTAGGATTCTGTGGAGGGTCCCTTAAAGTTATCAGATCTGCTTACAAAAGATGTTGCAATGCCTGAGACAATGGCATGCTGATCTTAGTAAACGATCTTCTTGGTGCATCTGACCTATGTTGGTTGTTCTGCTGTTGTTGTTGTACGAGTGTTGGATTAGAAATTAACACAGCTCCTACAGACTGATTGTGATCACTTCTAGTATGACCCTTCTGGACATAAACAAAATTCGTTTCCTTCTTACTGTTGAATGTCTTCTTTATAACACTCGAAGACAGAACCACTTGAATCTTTCCACTCTTGATACCAACTTCGACACGCTTCCCAGTTAGTATCAACTGATTAAAACTAGATGAAGAGCTTCTAATAAGATGATTAAGAAAGGCCTTGCCAAAGTGACCATGAACATGTCAACCAGCTCCCTGTCAAACAAAGGAGGTTGCACTCTTCCAGCCAAATCTCTCCATTTCTGGGCATATTCTTTAAACCCTTCACGAGAGCCCATAATCATACTTTATAGTTGCACACGAGTTGGTGCAAGGTCAACATTATATTTATACTGCTTCTAAAAGCAGAAGCTAGGTCTTTCCAAGTACGTATATTAGTTTCGTCCAGCTGATAGAACCATTCCAGATGTGTTCCAGATAAAATCTCTTGAAAGAAGTGAACCCATAACTTTTTTTCAGCAACATGGGGTTGGATCTTCTGAACATAAGACCGCCGATGAAGCTTAGGACAAGACACACCATCATATTTAGAAAAAGTAGAAGTCTTAAATTTGTGAGGGATGACAACCCCCGAGATAAGACCCAATTCTTCAAAACCCAACCCAGTCACTTTCTGGAATTCCATGGCATTCAGTCGATTTTCCAACTATTTGTATCTGTCATTCGCATGAGGATACTATTCATCAGAGTAGTCTTCATCATCCGGAATTTTACTCGAACCAAGGTTACTTCTTCCCTCAACTTTGATACTTATGTCATCTTCCTATTGATTTTCATCTTCATCAGAGGAAATAACACAATTCTAAGCTTGTTTGGGAAGGTCTTTGAACCTTCTTCCCATGTTGAGGATGGCAACTGGTTTTCTGGTCTTCTTCTTCTTGGCGATGAGCGTCATCAACTATTTCTTCCCATGGGCTAGGTTTAGGAGCGTCTCCTGGAATTGGGTGTTTTTTGACTGAAGTTCTTTCACAGTCTGTTCGAGGGCCATCTTTTACTAAAATAAACAACAAGAAGGTGAGAAAACCTGTCTCATAAAAATACCTGTTATGTGATGATGTGCATGATATGTGGATGAAATGTTTTCAAGGATCTCGCAAGATAAACAAAAAAATAAATGTTAGAAAAAGAGTATGGTTTAGCTTTGGCTGAAGAACTTTGTGTTTTTGAGCTTTCTTCTATGAGCACCAAGCTCACCATGTCGAGTGGGTCCTAGCCTTTGACTCAAGATAACATACTTCGGTCTTTGACGGCATTGGGTTAGAGGAAAATAAATCCTCTTATTCCTTGCTAGACATCTGGTTCATGATACTTTGACAACATTTAGTTAGAGAAAAATAAATCCTCTTTCCCCTTGTTGAACGACTGATTCATGATAAACCTGTATCACAGGCCCTTGAGATCCTTGAAATGGTTTGTGAAAATTATATGGTATGATGTCATGATGCTATGATGTCGTGTTTGAACAGATAACAAACATAAACAAAGCACACAAGTGCCTTAGGTTTAAGGCTTGTATGGGGTGCGTAGGTAAGTACCCTCTTGAAGTTCAGTTGGCTCAACCTGTCCTAAGAATAGTAACCGGGTTCTAGGAATCTCATATCACTGATCTCTCTCCCAGGCTTTGTTTCAATAGTGCAACTAACTTGCCACCGAAATATCCCGAGAGTTGAATCTCAATGAGTGTAGAATCGAGTATCAACCAACTTTGGACTGCACAAAAGTTGCCCATCTCACTACCTTCTAATGGCTAAGTTGGGTCAATTAAGGTTCTAAAGGTCAATTAGTGTTTATGACACCATGCGGTAGCCCAGTGTTATCCTTGAATGACTCAAGAACACTGGCACAAACCAATGTGTCGCACTAACGTAGCCATCGCTTCAACCATATCGGTCTACCACGTACAATTTCCATGATCTATAGCTACTTACCTAAGGTATCCCCAGATCCGGGTGTAGGATATTTGCAAGAAAATAAACCCGAGAAAACCCAATAAAGATAAAGCAAACAATGCAAACAAATAAAGCAAATAAAGTAATCTAAACTCTAAGGTAGCCCCTCTTTTTTAAGTAGTTCCCCAGCAGAGTCACCAGTTCTGTTATACGGTGGGAGAACTAACTTGGTTTTGTGTTTTATCGCAAATGTTACCGATAGAAAGAGTCGCCATAGACTTTTCTTTTATCCAATAAGGAAAGGGTGAAAAGAACAGGAAAGAACTTTTTCGATTTTGAGTTGCGGGGGGGGGGGGGGGGGTAGGTTATGAAAAGGAAAGATGTTAGCACCCTTTTCATTCGTAATTATCTACGAGCTCTTAATCTCTAGCTCACTTTGTTTTAAAAATTGCTTTTTTGTGTGTGTGTTTAAAAAAATATTTCGAAATACAAATGTGAGGCCACTTTGTAATGATTCTCGTATCTGTCATCGAGAATGCGTACAAAGCATTGTTGTTTGAAAATATTTTCGAAGAGTGTTTGTGAAAATATGTTTTTGTTTTGGAATGTTTGTGAGCAAGCGATTACAAGCGCTCTGCATAGTCTAAGTTTTTCCTATAATTTTCCTCCTCCTTTAGATAGTGATATCCTACCATTAGTTATTAGGAAGCCCTATCATTGGATGTGAAGGGACAGATGTGGGTCATCATGCAATCATCGAAGGCAACTGGTAAGGAAGCTTTAGCAATTATCGTTAAGGGAATAGATCGTTTACTGAAGGCAACATCGAAAGGGTCATCGAGGGACTACAATCTTTGTTTTCCAGGGACAGTGCTAAAGCGCCCCCACGTTCGAGGGACATGACTATTTTATTCCAAGGCAACAAGGGAGGTTACCCTAGAGGTGCGAGTGTGCGAGGTGATTTGTGATTCAATTATTTTAATCTTTGAAATTAGAGGTATCTATCGTTTATTTTTAATCTTTCCATACACGACCTAATTACTAAAAATAATAGAGCAAAATAGGAAAGCGATAAATGTGCGGAAAGTAAATGTGGAAAATAAAACCCTAGACTATTACATGGCTTTGGGAGAGGAACAAAAATGATAATAGTGCGGGAAAGTAAACCTAATTATTATTACAAACTGTGAGCAGTTACAATAATCGAAAAAGTGCGGGAATAATAAACTACACTCATTGCAAGACTAAGAGAAAGGAAAAGGGTATTGTTTTTTTGTGATTTTCTTGATAAAAAGGTTTGATGATTAACCTAAAAACCCTAAATTGATTTTAATTAAAAAAAGGAATTGATTAATTAAATTAATAAAACCTAAAAAAACTAAATTAATTTTGATTAAAAATTGATGATTAATTAGATTAAAACCTAAAAAACCTAAATTGAATAATTAAGTGAAAACCCTAAAAAAACCTAATTAGTGTTTATGGAAAAAAAGGTTTTTGTAAAAAAAGAGGTTTTTGTGGGAGATTAAAGGAAAAGAAATGAAAAGAGTAAGAAGGATAATAAATAATAGAGAGAAAGACCAAAATTTCAAGGGGTGGGTGTTGAACCCATGTCCTTAGAATTTCCATCCAACATGTTCACCACAAGGCCAGGCGTGCATCTGTGATATGGAAGGAGAACCAGCGCATCTTGTATGTTATCCTGTAAAACATGGAAAAATCATGAAAAACATCAAAACGCCAAAAGCGGGGATCGAACTTGTGCCCTTGCATAGTAAAGCCTTATCGGGCGTGTTTTAACCATTGGGGTGGTGATACATCCATTGTCTAAAATAAAACAAAACACATATAATATTAAAATGTTGCATGACCCAGAGAGGCATCGGAGCCCTAGCTCTGGTTGTCTTCTCTGGTATCTCCTTTTCGTGTTCCTGCAAAATAACAAATATCAGCAATCCAGGGGGATCCCACCCCCCTAAATTAGCCCCTACGAATCTAATGGAATGGCTATCTTGGGCTAAAACACATTGGCTTGTGAGATATGACAAAAATATTATGAATTGGTATGGTTATGGTGATTCAGGATTCAATCATCTTGGGACTCCCTTGTTGGTCTTTTCTTGCATATTAATACCTCATGAACATGTTAGAAAAGTCAGTATGCAATGAAACATGAAGGAAATCAAGATATGATTTTTTGCATAAAAAAAATAATGAAACAACCATGCATGCATGCAAGTTATGGAGGGTTTGGATCACTGTGTTGGATCCATTCTTACTCTGTACCTCTTCAGGAATCGATTGGGAATGCAAGAATGCTTGGAATATGGCTGCAAGCTAGGGTTTGAAGGTTTCCCTAGTTTGATAATTTTGTGATTTTTTATAAGTGGTTTTTAGCACAAGATTTTCGTGGTTTTTGATGTCTGAATACATGCAATGTATAGGTTGAATTTAGGTCAGAGTATCATGGGCTTGGACTTGTGTAATAAGCCTTGTCTTATTTTATCTTATTTTGACTTTTAAAAATAATAAAAATCAAAAATAAAATATAATAAACCAAAGGGAGGTGTATGGATAAGTCTTGAGGTGCATATGAAGTGTAGAGCACGTTTGTACTTTGAAACAATAGCCCAATATCCCAAATAATCAAGTTTTCTCAATTTGAACTTCATGCATTTGCTAATCATTTTCCAACTTGTACTACTCATAACTCTATCAATTTTCATCCTTTTAAGGTGATCTATAACTTTTTGGAAAGCGCAAGATGTCCTCTACAGTCCCTCTTTTGATCATTTTTGCATTTGAAGATTTTATCTTGATGTAAGTTGCCTTGACAAAAAGGGTCTTTTTGTTGACTTTTGAAATGACCTATAATGTATTGGTCCATATTTTTAAATAAAGCATTTTTGGACTTGGGCTTAGAGAGACAAAGTTGTAGAGAATTGAATTTTCTCCAAAATAAGCTTTGGTTGATGAAAATCTGATGAAGCATGTGGAAGTTATGCTTGGTCAAAGTTCAATTGACTTCTCCTAAGGAAAACCCTAATTTGGAAACTTTTGAATTTTGATGATTTGAGAGTTTTCTTAAAGAATCATGATCAACCCTTGATAAAATGATGAATATGACTTCAAAATCTTGATATTGAGCAAAAATCTTGAAGTTTGACTGTATGTTGACTACAGTTAACTTTTTACCAAGGCATGAAACTTGGTATGAGCACTCTTGAAGACTTATAAGAGACCATGAAACCCACTTGAGGCATTAGGTACCCAATCTTCCTTGTGAAAAATGAAACCCTAGTTGTAAGTCTATTGCTTAGGAGGAGAATTTGTCTAATCAATTCTTGAGCAACCTTGAGTAATTGAGAACCCTAGCATAATGCTTTGAATAAAATGAGAGGGGAAATTTTAGGGTACAATAACATGTTTTAGTCATGGTGACGAACATTATTCCGTTACTGGATGTGAGACGTCTTCGTTGTGCTCGTGTACAATGTTTCGTATGGAAGTCTGGGACATGTTCGTCTTTTGGGAGTGGGTACGTGGCTGCTTGTTGTGCCATGTGGCAGTTATTTTGGGGTGCCATCTTTCATTGGGGAGTTCAAAAGGCCCAAAGTAATGATGACCTTTCATGTGAACCTCGTGGGGTGTGAACCACCTATAAAAAGAGGACCCCAGGGTTTCATTTGTTATTCTCAATCTTTCTTCTGCAATCTTCTTCATTCGCGCGTAGATCCCCTCCTCTTAGCTTCTCCTTATAATTCTTCAAAGGAATCCTTATCCAAGCAAGCCATATCCTCATAATAATCATGTTTTCTGAAATTTTAAGATTAAACGCCTAGTTTTTGTCTAGATTGGAAGAATCTTGAATGAACATTCATGAGTTCTACGATGAACATCCATGAATGTTCATCGAAGTTCATGGTAGTGGATGAAGTTCATGGTATCGGGGAAATTTTCCCCGGATAGTGGGATTGATCCGAGCAGTATGCATGTTTGACTCAACGTCCCCGAGTATGGCGTGGTTTATTTTAATGCATAATCAAGGGCTTGGGTCGAAGTCCGTTCCTCGACGAACTAATCGCCCTTTCACTTGATTTGCGGTGGAAGGGTAAATTTGATGATATCGAATTCACTATTTTCCCCTGTTTTTCAAGTATAAAGGCACATCCACTCGAGGAGGACGCCATACCCGCCAACCATGAAGATGAAACTAATGTTTGGAGGACCCTTTGGCGTGGGTTGTGCCTGAACCCTGAAATAAAAGGTCGTGTTTCTCGCACGATGCATCAGACACATTTAACTATCCAGAAGTTCGGGCAGAAGGGCCCCCCGCCAATTGGGCTCTACAAATACCTTATAGAAACAGGAGGATATGCTCTTTATATCCGGGAAAGTGTTTCCCTATGTATGAATTAGCCTTCAAGGAGGTGGGGATGCATTTTCCGTTTAACGACTTCCAAGTGGGGTTTTTTTAATGGCTACAATTGGCACCTTTCCAACTTCACCAGAACGCGGTCGAGTTCAAGCAAGAATTCGAGCTCGTCTATCAATATCTTCAGATAGGAACCATGCTGCCCCTCTTCTTCTGTATCTTCCACTTGCAAAGGAAGTCTATTAGAGGGGGGAAAGCTTGGATGTCCTTCCAACAGTTTGGGAAACTCTTCTAGCCTTACCTGGAATCTGTTTGCTATTCAAAGAGAGGTACTTTATTGTGAAGCCTCTGACCGACACGGTGGTAGATTCTCTGTATGATCGGTTGGAAGAGATGGAGGAGGGCCGATCGGTATCCTGGTTGGTGGCCAGGTTTCCGCTCGAATGGAAATGGAAACATTTCGAGCAAAAGCCCGAATACTACGCGATGAAACCCGAAGACTTAGATGCCAAGGACCAGCTCTCGTGTGAGAAGCTAGCATCCTATGTTAATAGTTTCTCACCAGCGAGGTGTGTGGATGTGAATAACAACCTACTCTTTAATGATAAATGGGAGTATCTCCTTGTTAATAGATTGATCAATATAAAGGCTTTGCTCGGATGTTCTTCAGATGAGGAAGCCATGAGGCTTTTAGGTAGGGGATATGGTTGCGACCTTATTTTTATGTTTGGCTCTTATGCGGGGACATGCCTGCGAAATTGTCTTTGTTTAGCCCGTGACTGACAATTTCCCTTTGATTGCAGGTTGGATAGCGTCCCTTTCTGAGCGTCTATTAAAGTTGAGCGTGAATTGCCTATCGCGAGCTGGGTGTTCTGCCTGTTGGGTACTTTGATAGTAGAGCTCGATTGAGGTGTCCCTGTTGGGCTAAGGTTCTGCTCGAGAAAAGAAAAACAACCCGCCTTTTGTTTAATTTTTACAGGCCATGTCCGTACCTTGACATGCCTACATATTCGATCTTGTCCCGTCGTCGGTTGGAGAAGACTGGTTGACTACTAATGCCCGTCGTTTTGACAAGATCTTAGATGTAATATTGTTTCAATTTTGTAGAGTTCCATGGTTGAGGCAGTGATTCTCCACTTAAGTGTTCGAGATAGTATGCCCTGGTGCCCATAACTCTGTGGACATGGTACAGTCCTTCCCAGTTCGCGGCCAGCTTCCTCTCACGGGAATCTTTCTGATTCCTCCGTAAGACTAGGCTGTCGGGCTGGAACTCGCACTTTATGACCTTGTTGTCGTGGCAAAGGGCTACTTGATGTTTCAGTGTGGCTTCGCGAAGACCTGCTCCTGAACGGATTTCTTCGACAAGGTCGAGTTCTTCCCTTAGGGCCTCTCCGTTTAGTTCGTCGTTTAGAGGAACTTTAGTTCGCCTAGATGGCTTCATGATTTCTATGGGGATGACAGCCTCGGTGCTATAGGTCAGCCGAAATGGGGTCTCACCGGTCGTCGAGTGTGGTAGTGTTCGGTATGCCCATAGGACATTGTGGAGTTCTTTAACCCACCCCCTTTTGGCTTCACCTACCTACGCTTGAGTCCCCGCAAGATGACTCTTTTCGCGGCTTCAACTTTTACGTTGGTTTGAGGGTGTACGACCAAGGTGAAGTGCTGCTTGGTACCGATCTTGGCGATGAAGTCTTGGAAACTTTGATCGGTTAACTGCATCCTATTGTCGGTAAAGATCGCTTGTAGTATCCTGAACTGGACGAGTATGTTTCGCTTGTAGAAACATATGATATTGTGTAAGGTGACTCTGGCCAGGGCTTCGGCTTCTATCCACTTAGTGAAATAGTCGACGACCACAATCAAAAATTTATTTTGATACGACCCTTGCACGAAGGGTTTCGAGGATGTCCATTTCCCACCAGGAAAATGGCCATGGGGAGGAAAGTATTTTGAGCTCGTGCGGGGGCGCAAGGTGCATGCCCGCGTGCCTCTCAAACTTGTCGCATTTCTTGACGTGCTCCTTTGCATCTTGCTGCATGGTTGGCCAGTAATAGCATGCTTGCAGCGCCTTTCGTGCCAGGGACCTTCCGCCCATGTGTTGGGCTTTGATTCCTTCGTGGATTTCCTGCAGTATCTCGGGTATTATGGATTCCTCGATGCATTTCAAGAACGGGATGAAGAATCCTCGTCGATAAAGTTTGTGCTCGAGTACCACATATGAACATGCTCGTCGTTTGTTCGTAGCCTCCTCCCTTTGGTTAACGGGAAATTCTCCCTTAGTCAGATAGTTGAACACCGGGGTCATCCAATATGAACAGTTCCCGATGGCGTTCACCTCGGGTTGTATAGTGGATCTTTCAATACTCGGGCGAGAAAGGGATTCTTGTATGACGGATTTGTTCCCACCTTTCTTCTTTGTGCTAGCGAGTTTTGAATGTATATCTTCCCGTGTGTTCTGTTCGCGAGGTACATGTTTGATTTCTACCTGATTGAACCTCTTCATTCATTCTCTTACTAGGTTTAGTTATTCGACGAGGCCATTTTTCTTAGCCTGGTTGTGCTCACAGTGTGTACTCTATGAACCGTCCTACTGGGCCCCTATGCTCGTGGGGGTCGCGCGGTTTACCAGCCCTTCTCTTCTCACCTGTCTTTCGAGAAGGGCCCGCATCTTGGTGTCACAGGATATTAGCTGGTCCGCGATTCCTCGAGTTGCGGGCTTTATTTTTTTCTTCCCTTTCCTCGTAGTCCATGTAGGCCCTAGCTTTTTCGAGGAGAGCATCAAAAGACCGGGGTGGTTCGATGTCCACGCCTTTTTGAACTCGGTTCCCGGGAGGAGTCCCCTCTCGAGCAGGTACCTTTTCATGTGATCGGTACATGGGACCTGAATGGCCTCGCGATTGAACTAATCAATGTATTCCCGAAGGGTCTCGTCGCTCCTCTAGACAATAGCCTCAAGGGTGGCCTCTGTCTCCGAGTGTCGATGAGACGCAATGAAGAAGCTGATGAGCTGGTTCTTAAGGTTTTTCCAGGAGGTGATCGACCCTGGGGAGAGGATCACGTACCTGTCGATGGTAGTTTTTCTCAAGGTCGTGGGAAAAAATCGGCATTTGATCCCCCCTCCCCCCCCCCCCCTTCCCCCCTCGATGTTATGATAATGGAGCATTACTTCGAACCCGTTGATGTGGTCGACATGATCCGTAATTCCGTCGTATTCCTTAAACTAAGGAGGTTTCTCGATTCCCCGTGGAATGGGTGCCTCCATAATCGGTTGGGATAAGGGACCGCGGGGGTCATCTTCGTCGCTTCTGTACAGAGAGCGGGAGGGGGACCGATTATAGTGTCGGTCGTGGTGGCGGCCTTGGTCACGGGGAGGATGCCTTGGCCGAGGTTGTGTTTCTATGTTTCCCCTGTTCCTGTTGTTTCCATGGGATCGTCGTTCCCTGCATGGGGGGTGTGGTCGCGCCTCCCAGTGGCTTCGGGAAGTGTTCTCTCAAACACGGGGCTTCACCTAGTTTGTCGGGGAGAATGGCTTCGCGATCTGTCTCGTCTGTGTTTCCGTGGGGGAGACTGAGGACGGTCTTCATTCTGACGTGGAGGTGGAGTGTCAGGTATTCTGTATCTTCTAGGGGCTCGTCAAGTATCCCCGAGCACCCTTAACCTCTCACCCTGCGAGAAGATTAAGTAGTTTTTTTGGTTAATGGCCGCGAACAGAGCCATAGTGTGGCATCAGCTCCTGCGAGAACGGGGACCTCCTGAAAAACATTCGGCTCATAGTTCTGGGGAGGATGGGCATCCTCGTGCGATCGAGAGTGGGAAGATGAAGAGGAAGTCATGTTGTCCCTGTAGTTCTGTTCGAGACCGACCATGTGGATGTCGTTCCTGCTGTTGTGGTTTGCTATGTTGTCGCCGACGTTGTTGTTGGGGTCAGCGAGATGCTTATGTGTTGGGGTCAGAGCTTAATGCACTACGCCAAAAAGGGCTTTTAACAGCGCACATTATACAACTATTTTATACAAAAGCGCTATTATAAGTGAATTTAAAAAAAAACATGGAAACTGTATACAATAATAAATAAAAGCGCTGCTAAAAATGTAACCTTAGACAGCGCTTTTAAAAAGTGCTGCTAAAATTGTTGCTTTAGAAAGCGCTTTATCAAAAGAGCTGGTAAAGGACCACTTTAGACAGTACTTTTAAAAAGCGCTGTCTAAAGTCATAAATTTTTTTTAAAAAAATCTCAAAAGCGCTGCTAAAGGACCACATTAGCCAGCGCTTCTAAAAAGCGCTGCTAAAGGCACATATTAGCCAGCGCTTCTAAAAAGCGTTGTCTAAAGGCATATAAATTAAAATCAAAAAATAGAATCAATACTGTTTCTCTTTTCACATACTTGTTTCCCTCTCAAACACGAATGAAAACCCTTTCCCTCTCACAAATCGTCGCTGTCCAAGCTCCTTCCATCGTCGTCCAAGCTCCTTTCGCCGTCATCCAAGCTCCATCCGCCATCCTTCGTCCGACCAGCCCTTTCCCTTCGTCCTCCACCGTCTCTCTCGGTTGTCCTCCACCCCGACCGGCCCTTTCTCAAGGTAGGTTCTTTCTTGAATCCGAGTTTTACTAAAATCATGATAAATTAAAATGCTCAATGTTGTTCTGTGTAAAATCAATTTGGGAAGTGTTTTTATTTGTTAGAGTTCATTAACATGGCTAAGAGCAAGCTAATAGAGAAGTTGTTTGTAGCATGATTCTTGTTGGCATAAGTTTATGATTATTTTGTCGGATTCTATTTCTTTTATGGTGTAGATCATTATTTGACTCATTTGTGTGGTTCTGGGCAAAGTACTATTGCTAAGAAGCTTTGTTGACATCCACAATTCAAAGGTAGTAACTTATTGCCTCTTCTTCTTTGTTTCATATAAATGACTTATAATATAAGCAATTATATGATAAACGCGAAAATAAATTGTTTAATCATATAGGGTGTTAGTCCTCTAAATTATTTCATCTCAATAGACATTCAATCATAGAAAATATCCAAATTTTCATGATTTTAATAGCATAACTACAACATAAGGACTAGTTACTTCACTTTATTTATAGTAAAATAATATATATATATATATATATATATATATATATATATATATATATATATATATATATATATATATATATATATATATATATATATATATATATATATATATATAGTTAATTACTAGAGTTTGGTTATGAGATATATATGTACTAAATTTCTAGAAATAATCCGTTTAAATCATACAAAATTCTAAAAGTTTATACTAATCTTCTTATAGTGTATATATTATTTTTCCTATTTTGTTCATGTGCATTGACACCTAAGTTCATTAGCTTCTTAAATGAACTGTTTTTGATGATCCCTTTGTATTTGTGTAGTTAGTCGAATACCATCACCGATTCGAAGAACATCAAAGCCGCATCATCCGTCGTCGACACCAATAACCCCTTTTCTTTCTTTGGTAAGTCAAGTTCAAATTCAACATTACTGATTCTTTTATTTATTTACTATATCCTTCCTATATTTATTTTTAGTCCATATTAATAACTCTAGAAATAAATTTCTAGAAATAATTCATTTAATTCATAAAAAAAGGGAATAATCCGTTTATAGTGTTTTTGTTTACTTTAATTAGTATAAAAAATGGATAAAAACTGGATGTCCGTCGATTGATTATCATAAGAGTACGAGAATGGGGTATTGGAATTCGTTAAGTTTGCTGTTGAACACGCCAAAGACCCCAGTCGATTGAAGTGTCCTTGCTTAGGTTGTTGTTATGTAGGTCGAGTTGAAGCTGATGGATTGAAATCTCATTTACTAATGCATGGAATTGATAGAAGTTATACGTGTTGGATATTTCACGATGAAAATAGTAACGACAATGTTGAATGGGGAGAAAAGTAGTATGGCCCATGCTTCAAACGACAAGGACACAGATACATATGATTTTGATCGAGTCGAAGCGATTGCAGATGCACTTGAAGAAGATCTTCAGGATTGTCCCAAAATGTTTGAGAGATTGGTAAGCGATGCAGAGAAACCATTGTATAAAGGTTGCACTAAATTCACAAGACTGTCTGCAGTGTTAAAGTTGTACAACTTAAAGGCAGGCAATGGATGGTCAGATAAAAGTTTCACAGAGTTATTAGCTCTTATGATCGATATGCTCCCGGAGGATAATGTTCTTCCTAATCGAACCTATGAGGCCAAAAAAATGTTGTGCTCTATTGGCATGAGTTATGATAATATACATGCTTGTCCAAACGATTGTGTTTTGTTTCGAAATGAATATGCATCGTTAAATGAGTGCCCTAAATGCGGTTTATCTCGATATAAGAAAAAATTATCTCCAGCAAAAGTGTTATGGTATTTTCCTATAATTCCTAGATTTAGGCGCATGTTTCGTAGTGAAACCGATGCAAGACACTTGACTTGGCATGCAGATGAAAAAATTATTGATGGAAAGTATCTACATCCGGCAGATTCACCATAGTGGTTTAAAATTGATGATGATTATCCTGATTTTGGAGAAGAAGCAAGAAAGCTTCACTTGGCATTATCTACTGATGGAATGAACCCACATGGTCTTCAAAGTATCTCACATACCACATGGCCTGTGATTCTTATGATTTATAACCTACCTCCATGGCTATGTATGAAGCGTAAGTACATGATGTTATCTATGTTAATTTCTGGGCCTAAACAACCATGGAATGACATAGACGTATACTTGACACCTTTGATCGAAGATTTAAAGATTTTGTGGGAGAACGGTATGGAGGTTTATGATGGATATAGGAAAGAAAGTTTCAATTTTAGGGCTATGTTGTTTGGCACAATTAATGATTTTCTAGCATACGGGAATCTATCTAGGTATAACATTAAAGGTCAACGTGTGTGTCCTGTTTGTGAAGATGGAACCGATACGATGCGATTGGAACTTTGTCAGAAGAATGTGTTTCTCGGTCATCATATATTCTTACATTCTAAAGCATTCAATGGAGACATCGAACAACGTAAAGCTCCACCTGCATTGTCAGGTGATGAAATTTTTAAAAAGGTTAAAGATGTGTGTACTCAGTTTGGCAAGCCTTTTGCACATAAGGTTGTCAAAGGTGCGTGGAAGAAGAGGTCGATTTTTTTTGAATTGCCATATTGGAAGTCTTTGTATGTGAGACATTTTCTCGATGTTATGCATATTGAAAAAAATGTATTCGAAAGTGTTATTGGTACGTTACTCAATATAAAAGGAAATTCTAAGTATGGCTTTAAAGCAAGGGAGGACATGTTAAAGATGGGAATAAGAACTGAATTAGGACCCGTGAGGAAAGGAAGAAGAACATATCTACCACCTGCTGCTTTTACTCTATATAGAAAGGAGAAAAAAATATTGTGCAAGTTTCTAAGTGAAGTTAAATTTCCAGGAGGATACTCTTCAGATATTAGAAGACTTGTGTTTATGAAAGACCTCAAGTGGAAGAGTTTAAAGACACATGTTTATCATGTTAAAATGGAGCATTTTCTACCAATAGGTATACGATCTATTTTTCCAGAAAAATTAAGAAGAGCCATAACTAAATTGTGTTTTTTCTTTAGGTCAATTTGTAGTAAGGTGATCGATCCTGGGGTCTTACCAACACTGCAAAAAGAAATAGTTATTACCTTGTGTGAGCTTGAGATGTATTTCCCTCCCTCTTTTTTTGACATAATGGTACATCTAGTTGTTCATCTTGTAGAAGAGACACAATTGTGTGGACCAGCTTATATGAGATGGATGTACCCTGCTGAACATTATATGAAAAATATTAAAAGGGTACGTGAAAAACTGAAGTCGCCCAGAGGGTTTTATTGTTGAACAAATACATTGTTGAAGAAGCGGTTGAGTTTTGTACTGAATATTTGTCCAATGTTCAATCCGTTGGGCTCCCCAAAACTCATATTTTTGAAAAAAAGGAAGGTAAAAAATTAATTGGAAATAAAATTGAGACAATATCAAGGGATGAACGGGAGCAAGTGCATTTATATGTTCTGCACAATGACATTGAGGTTGATCCATATGTTGAAATCTACAAAGTTGTACTCCGAGGGTTAAATCAGAACATAAATGAAAATTGGATAGTACGAGAGCACAATCAAAGTTTTATACAATGGTTTAAGGATCATATTTATTCAAAACGCTCTTTAGATCCCACTTCAGTAACAGAAAGGTTGAGATGTTTGGTATATGGTCCAAGTTTGCATGTGTTTTCTCATAGCACATACGCAATAAATGGATACACATTTTATACCAAAGAATAAGATGATAAAAGTACTATGCAAAATAGTGGTGTCACCGTGCTAGCTGAAGCAATGCACATATCAAGTACGAAGGACTTAAACCCCAAATATGAAAATATGTCATATTTTGGGGTTATTGAGCACATTTGGTTGTTTGATTACGAGAAATTTCATATTCCTATATTTGGTTGCAAGTGGGTAAATAGTAGTGGCATACGAATGGATAAGTCAGGATTTCTGCAAGTTGATCTTAATAGGGTGGGGTACAAAGACAAGCCTTTTATTCTAGCATCTCAAGCTAAAGAAGTGTTCTATGTCACTGACCCAACGAGTACAAAATGGTCTATAGTGATTTTATCTAACAAAGTGGTTGATGATATCGGTGTAGATCAAGGTGATATTGATGTTGAGAACCAGTCATGTATTAGACGAAATGATCAAGATGAGAATATTATAGGGAATGAATCATATATTAGTAAAGATCATAACGAGGGAATTTGGATCAATTCTAACGTCCACATTGCTAAGAAATAAGTAATTCATATTCCAACAAAGAAAAGAAAGAGATGTTAGTGAAAGAGGTAATATAGTAAAATGTTATATATTATTTCATTTTCAATAAATTTATATGCTATTCTTTATTTGTCATTTATTATATATTCAATTGATTATGGATTTTTATATTGGGTTTATGTTTTATTTATTACAGGTTAAATGACTAGTAACGAGGATCACCCACATGATGATGCTATTAATGATGGATATCATGCGACCGTTACTGATCAGGAAGCGGAAATTAGACGGGGAATAACAGTTATGAAAAAAGCCATTCGTGATAGACATCGAGGCATAAAATTAGATGTGCATTGGAGCCAAAGTGGCCAACTAATTGAGCCTAACGGTTCAACGGTGACAACTTTTATTGGTGCACTTGTAAGGAATGAAGTTCCAATTAGTTGTGATGATTGGAGAAAAATAGAGTTGAAAGAAGCTAAAGAAAAAATTTGGAGTGAGATACAGGTACCATATTTAATGAAGTTCCAATTTGTTTTTAATGACGATCATGTCTTTAAGTTACTTGTACTAACGCACTCTGTGTATGTTTTTCATAGAATTACGACAAATTTTCAATATTCATATGAATTTCAGGAGCCTCTATCTCAATCTATATGTCCAGATGAAGACAATGATTGTAGGAGCATACTTAGTCGAGCATTAGATGTTCGTGAGTATTCTGGTCGGGTGAGGGGTAAGGGATTTGGAATCACTCCAAAATCCTTGAAGATGAAAACATAAAAGACTCCTAGCAATAAAGAACTGCAGGAAACCTTGGAAGCACTACAAGCTGAAGTCCGTGAATTGAGAAGGGAAAAAGAATTAAGAGAGCAAGCTTCAGGTTTTAAAGCTACTAGTGACAAAGGTAGTATCAGTTGTAATTTTCAACCGAATATTCCAGAGGTAATTATATATATCATTATGAAATTAAAGTAGCTTAATTTATTTAATTTAAATATATACACAATAATAATTTGAAATTTATTATTGGTTTTAGGGCATTTCACCTTGTCATCTCTACTTATCGCCACTGACTTATCGGATGGTTGGCAAGGGAAAAGTGAATAACACTTTGGGAGAATTAATTCACACTAAATCGCTCCCTACTGGCTGTTTGAAAGTATCGGTTGACATTTCTTTGGAGAAGGATGTGTTATTACCATATCCTGATGATGTTTCGGATGCCACACTTGTGGGAGATGCAATCAGTTCATTTGTTGCATGGTCATCAAGCCTCATTAGTGTCGATAATGATGTAATCTTAAAACCATATATATGAACCTTTGAGTAATCAAAGTTTTTACGTGCATTTTACGTATATTTATTTTTACATGGTTATGTTAATTAGATTCCAATAAAATCCCAAGCAAAAGACAAGGGGATTCCGCGGAAAACTGAGTCAGTGGCATCAATAAAAGAGGTACATCAGAATTATATGATATTTATGCATGTAACTAATTGAATGTTAATTCGTGATCTTATACTTCACATAACTAATTATATGATCTTTAGATTCATGCTAAAGAGAATGAAGATGTCGGTAGGGGTAAGAATCCTGAAATTAGCAACATTTCCACACAAAAAAAGGTTATTGCTAAGAAGACCGCGGCTAAAAAAAACCTACTTCCAAGTTTAGGTCGTGCCTCGGGACATTTTTAGAAATGTCTGATATTCCAGAAGGAAATACTCGTCTTCTACCTATGGAGTTTGGTATTTTTTGTTTTGAATATTCCGAAACAATTGGTATGAAGGATTTTGATCAATTATTATAACATACGCAATTAGGCCTCGGTGTTGTTAATACATACATCGTGTATCTCTGATTTACTTTGTCTAATTAATTGATCAATTCATTTACTCATTTCAAATGTTAATGAAGTCTTTTATTTAAGGTTTTTGTATGAAAAATTGATGCGCCCGAGTGGAATGGAGCAAAGATTCGCTTTCTTATCTCCTTTCAGTACCAAGTTAGGGTTAATCATTCATAAACCAGATGAAGTCATGGTGTATTTACTCAATCACTTTATGGCTGGCAAAGATACCGAAAAGTTGTTCTTTTTACCGCTTAATACCGGCAATGGGTTAGATTTTCATTCTAAATTCATCTATTATAATTTTTCATATTTTGACGTTGTGTAGAAAGTTTTCATCTCACATTTGTTTAATCTTACAGTGAACATTAGTTGTTGGTCGTGATTAATCCTAACAGAGAAGTTGTATATTATCTGGATTCTTTACACAATGATGCAAGTACATACCAAGATATGAAGAATATGGTTGATACGTAAGTGAGATTGTTCTAAATATTCGTGTGTATATTTATTTATTTATTTATTTATTTATGTGATTTGTTCTAAATATGTGTTTATGTTTTATTAGCATTATATAAGTTTTTCGAGCACAAAGAGGTGTTCAAGTACCAAAGAGTAAATCCAACAACATTACATGGATTATAGTGGAGGTATTTTAATTAATTATCACAATTTTGATTATATTAATAGTAATGATACTTGATAAAACTTAGGCCTTATCCATATTTTCTTTTCATGTGTAGTGTCCTCGGCAACGTAATGTAGTAGATTACGGTTTTTACATGTTGAGGTTTATGAGAGAAATCCTTCTTTTAGATCGAATAGAGATTCCATCTAAGGTATGGATTTCTAACTTATGATTTTTTTTAATATTTAACACATATTTCTCATATAATTAAATAGTTTTAACTTAAACATATTGTGTTATATTATTATGTAGTACTTTGATGAATTCAAGTGTGCTTATTACTCAAGTTCTCAGTTGGATGAACTTAAGGAGGATTGGTGTCAATACATTATTGAGACGAAAGTTATATAAGGTATATTGTAATCTTAATGTAATTGATGAGAATTTTGAGTATATATATTCAAGTGTTGCAATTTTGTTGTTGTTTGTCATGTGGTAAATTGTATATATATATATATATATATATATATATATATATATATATATATATATATATATATATATATATATATATATATATATATATATATATATATATATATATATATATATATATATATATATATATATTGTTTGCATCATGGTATGAATTACGATATTTTGGTGTTATTTCAGGTTATATGTGCATATGTAGAAGATAGAGATGAATAGATTTTGTAATGGTATATAATGGTGTTGTTTTGGTGTTATTTTGTTGTAAAAGTATATACAGGTGCAAAATTTGTAATTTGTAATGGTATATACGGTATCATAGTATCTTTGGTATGTATTTGTATCATAGTATCATAATAATTTGTAATGGTTTAGGGTAATATGTAATTTGTAAAAGTATCATAATATCTTTTGGTATTATTTCTTATTGGATTAAAGCTCCAATATTAGTGAAAATATGGTGAAATTTATAATGGTATATACAGATGCAAAATATGGTGAAAACCTAGTGTAAATAGGGTTAAAATTTGTGCATATAAAATTGTATATATCAAACAACACTTTTTTTTCAAAAAGGTTATATAAAAAATCTCGTTGACATTAGACAGCGCTTTAAAAAACATTGTCTAAAGCCCCCTTTAGATAGCGTTTTTAGTGTAAAAGCGCTGCCTAAAGGGGCTTTTTTTTTTAAAAAAAAATTTGTTTTAGAAAAAGCGCTGGCTAAAGGGGGCCTTTAGCAGCGCTTTAAAAAAAAGTGCTTCCTAAAGGGGGCTTTAGACAACGCTTTAACATTAAAAGCGCTGTCTAAAAGGGGTTTTTCTATAAAAAAAATTTGTTTCAGAAAAAGCGCTGGCTAAAGGGGGCCGTTAGGAGCGCTTCCTAAAGGGGGCTTTAGACAACGCTTTAACATTAAAAGCGCTGTCTAAAAGGGGTTTTTCTATAAAAAAATTTGTTTCAGAAAAAGCGCTGGCTAAAGAGGGCCTTTAGCATCGCTTTAAAGGTAAAAGTGTTGGCTAAAGGGGAGCTTTAGCAGCGCTTTCAAAGTAAAAGGGCTGCCTAAAGAGCGGATTTAGCAGCACTTTTATTTTTAACAAAGCGCTGTCTTTTGCTACAACGGTGCTGGAATGGACAACGCTTTAAAGCGCTGTCTAAAGCCAAAAAAAGCGTTGTCTAAAGTCTTGTTTGGCGTAGTGATACAAGTAAGTGGATATGGGAGTGTGAAAAAATTAATTCCTGACCCTCTCCAGTGAGAGGGTATTTATAGCCCCCAGCGCTGGGCCAAGGTCTTCAGTATTGGGCCATGATGATGCCCAACAACGAAGACTACCAGGGTTTACGTGTGTATGGAGTCCAGTATGTGGCCTCCCCCTAGTCAACTGCCCCAAGAAAGCAGGAGTTGAACCTGTCATTCTCGGAGGGCAGGATAATTATGATATGGACACGTGGGCTACGTTCTTTAACGGATACGTGGGGAGTTGCCCAACGATTCTTAACTTAGGTTGCTTGCCTTTAAGTCTTATGCAAAGGTGCTGAATTGAGTCTCTCCAACGATGAGGCAAGCACTGGCCCAATCCAGATCAAAAACCATATATTTTTATTTCATCCATTAACTATCTTGAGTCATGCCATTCCATTACTAAATAAATTTTTGCAGCAATAGGTGCCAAAAGCCTCGTACCTTTTTTTCATCATTTGTCAACAAGTATCACTATTTCCGTGTTTACCTATTGTAAGGTTGTGTTTAAAAAACGTGTACTCCTTAAGATGGGTTTTAGATTGAGTGAAAAATATACATTGCTAAGTGTTTATTAGAATTTTAACCAACAAATTTTTTTTTTGTTTATCTAGGATAATATAACATTCTTTTGTTAAACTCGTTTGAAATATGTTTGTTTTTAACTATCATGAGATTGACAACCACATTTTAAAATTTGTAATGTTTAGATACAAAGAATAATAAAAACTAAAATAAGTAATCTTTTCAATCAAAATAATTTTAATTTAATAAGACATCAATTTAATTTGCGGAAGAATATAAAAGAAAAGAAATACAATAATTCATTTATCTAATTCGATCAAACAATCTATTCTGAGTGAAGGTTTATTGAGCAGTCGCTATTTTAGAACTTTGATTTTCATCTCTTGGCTCTCTTTGTGTTGTTTGTTTTTTGGCCGTTTTGGTTTTTCTTTGTTCTTTGGATACTTATTGTGATAGTTCGACTTTTGTATCCATATTTAAAGTTAGATTTTTCTCCTTTATTTTATATATTATATTTTCCATTAAAAAAATCAATATACTCTGAGTGAGGTAGTAATTCTCCAATTCGTTATACTTTCAAAAGTTGTTACAGAATATTATAAATGAGTTATAATAAAATAGTTATCTAAGTTTTAAAGAACAACCCCTATTTTCTACCCAAGTGTTTCTCAATCTTGCAAACTCTCTATATATGAATCACATAAGTCCAAGGTGCTTAGAATTGTTCTATATCCCTTTAGATACTCCTTATGGTTTCCCTTAACCCACTACGAAAAAAACAATTTTTGGCAGCGCATCTACGAAAGCGCTTTTAAGAGAAAGCGCTTTCGTAGCCTTTAAAAAAAATTCGCTTAAAAAAAGCGCTTTTATAGGGTTTCCTACGAAAGCGCTTTTCAGAAAGCGCTTTCATAGGTATTTGAAATATCTAACCTACGAAAGCGCTTTTGAAAAGCGCTCTTATAGGTGGCCCTATAAAAGCGCTTTTGAAAAGCGCTCTGAAAGGGGGACCTACGAAAGCGCTTTCTAAAGCGCTCTTATATGGGGGACATACGAAAGCGCTTTTTACCTCATAAACGCTCTCATATATGGGTCTTAGAAAGCGCTTTTAAAAGCGCTTTCGTAGCCTATATCCCTAAATACGAAATTTTCCCTCACTTGTTCATTTCTTCGTCTTCTTCATTTCTTCTTCCTTGCCGCCTTCGTTACCGTTCGTTTCTCTCATTCCTGCCGCCGTTCCTGTTCCTGTTCGTTTGTTTGTCGCCGTTACTGTTCGTCTTCCTTGCATTCCGTTCCTGTTCCTGTTCGTGTTCGTCCCATTGTTGCGTTTCCAGAATCCCATTGATGCGTTCGTTCACTGCTGCTTCGTCTTCCTTCGCCGCCGTCGTTCTTCCCTCTTCTTCAGTCGTCGCCGCCGTTCACTGCGTTCTTGTCCATCTTGGTAAGTTTCTTCTTCTTCCATTATCTGTTCCGTTATTTGACCGTTTAGTTATGCATGTTCTGGCCTGTTCCGATTTCTTCTTCCATTATCTGAGTATTTCTAGGGATAGATAATGCTGTTAGTATATGTTTGGATTCTTGTTGGAAAACACCAACGTTATGATACAGGAAGAAACTTACGCACATTTTACTTGTTGTGCTACAGTATGTTTAATATTGGTTACTCTGGATTGTTTGTAGTTGATGACACTCCAAAGATGTTATGTGGCCTGTGTTGATTCCATATACCGATTTTTAAACGCACCCGTGTCATTCATTATATATTCTTGCATGTTTACCCAATTTGGCTAACTTTTGAAGATGATACACAATGGTTCTATAACTTCTTAAAGATGATAATTAGAGAAACTGAAAATATGAGTTAAATTTTAAGTACTTTCTTGACTTTGACCCTACACCCTTCACAGTTCATATTAGTTTTACCTTCAACTTTTTTAGTTTGGTCATCAAATGACACTTGTAGTCTTTGAATGTACTTAAGTTACAAAGTTGTTCCCGTAAGTTTGAATTACATTCATTTTTTAGTTTGGTCATCAAATGCCTCCGGAGATTGTAAGGTAAAAAAACATATGAAAATGGATATAAAAGTCCCTTACATGGCATCTTTTCAAATATCTTTTAGTTATAATTGTTATTTCCCTTTTTTGTAATGCTTTGTATTTATAGAATTATGTATATAGAATTATGTATATTTCCCTTTTTTCAAATATCTTTTAATTATGTATTTACAAATCTAACACTATCCTTTTTCTACTTATTTTTTGTTTATATGTTTCTTATTTGTGGGTTGATGTATGTTTTATTTCTCCGGGTGCATGCTACATAATTTTGGTGGTAACATTGAAATGGTTTGTGTTTTGGATTATATTTGTGGGTTTATGTTGACTTTGTGAATTCACTATTTCTAATATTTGTGTTGTATTATTGTCATAGCTTTCCCAAACATTGAAAATATATATGTGACATTTATTGTGAACCTTTATGTTAAAATAGTATATATCTTTCGACAATCGATCCGAAATATTGAATAACATTCTATGAATTTGCAGCGTTTCCCGGCCTAATTCGACGTACGACGCTCATTCTCCGCGTTTCTTAGATTTCGAAACATCTGAGAGGTAACTTTCTTCCTCAAATTACGGGTATATATTGTGATGAATTTGTCTTAAATTGTCTTTCGTATGTTGCATTTTCTTGATACGGATTCATTCCGTGTATACTTTGCGTTTTGACAGAAAAACAGTATACTACTGTTTTGTGCACTAATTAGTTGATATGGATAAGACATGGATGTATTCCAATCGATTGTCGAAAGACTACGAGAATGGTGTTTCCGAGTTTATTAAGTTTGCTGTTGCGCACGCCAAAGACCCCAGTCGTATGATATGTCCCTGTTTGTATTGCTGTTATGGGAACCGGGTTGACGCAGTTCAGTTGGCATCGCATTTAATTCGATATGGAATTGATAGGAGTTATACATGTTGGAATATGCATGGTGAGAAAAGTAACGGGAATGTTGAATCGGGGTATGCAAGGACCTATGTTTCAAATGATGATTGCACAGATACATACGATTATGATCGAGTCGAAGAAATTGCAGAAGCGCATGAAGAAGATCTTAACGATTATCCCAAAATGTTCGAGAGGTTGGTAAGCGATGCAGAGAAACCGTTGTATAATGGTTGTACAAAATTCACAAGATTGTCTGCGGTGTTAAAGTTGTACAACTTAAAAGCCGGCAATGGATGGTCGGATAAAAGTTTCACAGAGTTATTAGCCCTTATGAAAGATATGCTACCAGAGGATAATGTTCTTCCCAATCGAACGTATGAGGCCAAAAAGATGTTGTACTCCATTGGCATGAGCTATGATAAGATACATGCGTGTCCAAAAGATTGCGTTTTGTTTCGAAACGAGTATGCATCGTTAAATGAGTGTCCTAAATGCGGTGCCCCTCGATATAAGAAAAAGTTGTCTCCGGCAAAAGTCTTATGGTATTTTCCTATAATCCCGAGATTTAGACGGATGTATCGTAGTGAAACCGATTCAAGACACTTGACTTGGCATTCAGATGAAAGAATTATTGATGGAAAATTTCGACATCTGGCAGATTCTCCACAGTGGATGAAAATTGATAATGATTATCCTGAATTTGGAAAAGAAGCAAGAAACCTTCGCTTGGCATTGTCTACTGATGGAATGAACCCACACGGTATTCAAAGTATCTCGCATAGCACATGGCCTGTGATTATTATGATTTATAACCTACCTCCATGGCTATGTATGAAGCGTAAGTACATGATGCTGTCTATGTTAATTTCTGGGCCTAAACAACCAGGAAATGACATAGACGTATACTTGGAACCATTAATCGAAGATTTGAAGATTTTGTGGGAGAACGGTGTGGAGGTTTATGATGGTTATAGGAAAGAAAGTTTCAACTTGAGGGCGATGTTGTTTGGAACAATTAACGATTTTCCAGCATACGGCAATCTATTCGGGTATAGCATTAAAGGTGAAAAAGCGTGTCCTGTTTGTGAAGACGGAACCGATACCATGCGATTGAAACTTTGTCAGAAGAATGTCTTTCTCGGTCATCGTAGATTCTTAACTTCTAAACATCAGTATCGTGGATGGAGAAAAGCGTTCAACGGAGATACCGAACAACGTAGAGCTCCGCCTGGTTTGACAGGTGATCAAATTTTTGAAAAGGTGAAAGATGTGAATATTCAGTTTGGCAAGCCTTTTGCACATAAAGTTGTCACAGGTGGGTGGAAGAAGAGGTCGATTTTTTTTTAATTGCCATATTGGAAATCTTTGTACATAAGACATTTTCTTGATGTGATGCATATTGAAAAAAATGTATTTGATAGTGTTATTGGTACGTTACTCAATATAAAAGGGAAGTCTAAGGATGGCCTTAAATCAAGGGAGGACATGGTAGACATGGGAATAAGAACTGAACTGGGACCCATGAAGAAAAGAAGACGGACATACCTACCACCTGTTGTTTACACTCTATCTAGAAAGGAGAAAAAAATATTGTGTAAGTTTCTGAGTGAAGTTAAAGTTCCAGAAGGCTACTCATCAGATATTAGAAGACTTGTGTCTATGAAAGACCTCAAGTTAAAGAGTTTAAAGACGCATGATTGCCATGTTATAATGGAACATTTTCTACCGATAGGTATACGTTCTATTCTGCCAGAAAAGGTAAGAAGCGCAATAACTAAATTGTGTTTTTTCTTCAAGTCAATTTGCAGTAAGGTGATCGATCCTGAGATCTTGCCAACATTGCAAAAAGAAATAGTTGTTACTTTGTGTGAGCTTGAAATGTATTTTCCTCCCTCGTTTTTTGACATAATGGTTCATCTTGTCGTTCATCTTGTCGTTCATCTTGTGAAAGAGACACAATTGTGCGGACCATCTTATATGAGATGGATGTACCCTGCTGAATGTTATATGAAAATATTAAAAGGGTATGTGAAAAATCGGAGTCGACCAGAGGGTTGTATTCCCGAAAGATACATTGTTGAAGAAGCGGTTGAGTTTTGTACTGAATATTTGTCAAATGTTCAATCAATTGGACTCCCCAAATCTCATGTTGTTGAAAAAAAAAATGTAAGAAGCTAATTGGAAATAAAGTTGTGACAGTATCAAGGGTCGAACGGGATCAAGTGCATTTGTATGTTCTGCACAATGAGATTGAGGTTGAGCCGTATGTTGAAATACACAAGGGTGTTCTTCGAGGTTTAAATTCGAATAGAAATGAGAATTGGATTGTACGAGAGCACAATCGAAGTTTCATACCATGGTTTAAGGAACATATTTATTCAAAGTATCGTTCAGATCCCGCCTCAGTGACAGAAAGGTTGAGATGTTTAGCATATGGTCCAAGTTTGGTTGCATTTTCTTATAGCGTATACGCAATTAATGGATACACATTTTATACCAAAGAACAAGATGATAAAAGTATTGTGCAAAATAGTGGTGTCACCTTGGTAGCTGAAGCAATGCACATATCTAGTGTGAAGGACTTAAACCCGAAATTTGCAAATCTGTCGTATTTTGGGGTTATCGAGCGCATTTGGGTCTTTGATTATGAGAAATTTCAGATTCCTATATTCGGTTGCAAGTGGGTTGAAAATAATAATGGTATACGGATGGATAAGTCAGGATTTTTGCAAGTGGATCTTAACAGGGCGGGGTACAAAGATGAGCCTTTCATTCTAGCCTCTCAAGCTAAACAAGTGTTCTATGTCACTGATCTGACAAGTACGAAATGGTCTATAGTGCTTTTCTCTAACAAAGTAATTGATGAAAAGATTGGAGACCAAGGCGATACTGGTGTTGACATTAAATCTTTTACCAGAAATGATCAAAATGAGAATGAATCATGCATTAGAAATGATCATAATGATGGTATTTGGATCAATCCAACCGTCCGCGTTGTTAAGAGACGAGTAGAACATATTCCTACCAAGAAAAGAAAGAGATGTTAGTGAAAAAGGTAATAGTATATATAATTATAGACAATGTCATTCAATAAAATGTATATATATGCCATTTCATTTTTTTCATTATAGTATAATATATATAGCCTATATCATTTCATTTTTTTCATTATAATATAATATATATAGCCTATATCATTTCTTTTTTTTCATTATAGTATAATATATATAGCCTATATCATCCAGTAAAATTTAAATATACGTCATTTCATTTTTTTGCTATATGGAATTTTATACATGTCATTTAATTTAATCTAATTTTTCTTTATTACAGGTCAAATGGCTAGTAACCAAGATAATTCAGAAAATGTTCCACAAGGAGATGTTCCACAAGATAATGTTCCACAAGACACTTCAGATAAGGACATCACACGAGGCATAACTATCATGCGGGAAATCATTTGTGATAAAGATAGAGGTATTATGTATAATGTAGATTGGAATAATGATGACCAACTAATTGGGCCTAATTCTGCAAAGCTGACAAGCTACATCGGTACGCTTGTTCGTATGCACATTCCGATCACCACTCCTAGCTGGAAAAAAGGAGAGTTGGATGCTAAAGAAAGAATTTGGACCGAGATAAAGGTATCATATATGGTTGTTGTTATTTGCTTTATTTTGACGAAAATATTGTTTTTAAATTACATATACTAACACCCTCTATGCGTATGTTTTTTTGTAGAGGTCTTTTAACATTGAAGATGCCCGCAAAAAGTATATAATGGGCTTGGCCGGAAAAAGACATAGAGGGTGGATAAATTTTTTGACAAATAAGTTTCTTAAAGACGATGAAGGAAATTTTGTTGAAGAGGATCCTGAACGACCAAATAAATATGAGAGCTTCATTACACCCGAAGAATGGGTTGCTTTTGTGGGCCAAAGAAGAGACGAGAATTTCAAGAAAGTGAGTGCTGCAAATCGGGAGAGAGCGTCAAAACCCGCATATCCATATAAAAAAGGTCGTTTGGGATATGCACGCTTACAGGAAAAAATTGTAAGTAAATCTCAATTCTACGATCTTATTAATTATCTCAATGTGTATTATTAATTTGTAACAATGTGTATTGATGATTTTATTATTTGTAACAATGTGTAGTTGGAGGAGACGCAGAGTGAAGAAACATCACTACCTGCACATGTGTTGTGGAAGGAAGCTCGTGTTGGCAGAGATCAAGTTGTTAACCCCGATCTGCAACATATTTATGATGAGTGTGTAAGTATACCATTATGTCTTTAATTAATATATAATTAACGTTGTGTCTTTAATTATCGATATTTAAATGAATTATAGGAGACTATATCGCAATCGGTATCCACGGGTGATGACCGGAATATCAGGAGCGTACTCAGTCGAGCACTATGTGTTGCTGAGTATCCGGGACGAGTGAGGGGTAAAGGCCATGGTGTGACTCCTACCTCTCTGTATAACAATCCAAGAAAAAGAAATCCTAGCAATGCAGAAGTGATGCAAACATTGCAGGATTTACAAGCACAAGTCCGTGAACTGCAGAGGGACAAAGAGAGATATATGGCAGAAAGGAGCAGTTCACAGTTGAAAGAAACTAGTGACAAGGCTAGTATCAACTGTCAACAACATTTTCCCGAGGTAATTAAGATGATAATCCATTATATTTAGAGAAAGTATAATTATAACGGTTATTATTGTCAATATTAAAGGAAGTCTAACGGTTATTATTGGTTTAGGGCATTTCATGTTGTCAGCTGTATCTAGCGTCTCCGACTTATCGGGTAGTTGGCAAGGGAAAAGTGCACAACACCTCGGGAGATTTAATTCACCATAGACCGCTCCCGGATGGCCACATGAAGGTATCGGTTGATGTTGTTTTAGATATGAATGCATTGCTACCGGTACCTGACATTGTTGCAGAGACCACATTGCTGCGAGATGCAGTAGGATCTTTTGTGGCATGGCCATCAGACCTCATCTGCATAGATGATCAGGTATGTTGAAAACCATTATGAATCTTTAAGTATTCAACTGACAGTTCTGACCTGAATTTTATACATGGTAATTTTAGACTCCTACAAAACCCGCATCTAAGGATAAAGGGATTTTGCAGCGCGGCGAGTCTATTGCATCGCAAAGACAGGTACTTTTAAAGTGTTTCATTTATGATCGGAATAAAAAACTGCATAACTTTGTATCTTACATAATTCTATATGATTTTTAAGGTACCTTCTCAAGATCAGTCACAGCAGGTGAGCCAGAAAGTTAGTGGGGTTCCACCTAAGAAGAAGGTTCTTGTCCGTAAATTTGTGCCTAGGTCTCGACAGTGTCTGGAGACACTAGTTGGCACATCAGATTTGATGAATGATGGAATTCGTCAAATCGATGTGGATGAAATTGTCTTTGGTTTTCCATGTACTGAAACAATTGGATTAGAGGACATGGAACAAATCTTTCATCATCGAGAGTTAGGCATCAGTGTGATGCACTCGTACATCCGGTAACCCGATCAATATATTATTTAATTGGTTGAACATTTTTTTAAACATTTAATTGAAATAGTCTAATATTAATTATGTTTTTATTTAAGGATGTTATTTGACAAATTGATGCGCGGGAATCAATTGTCAAATAGATTCTGTTTCGTGTCTTCCTCCCGTGTCAGCGGAGCAACAATTTCTAGGGAACCTGATTCAGTAAGAGAGCACTTGGTCGAAAGATTCATGACAACTGCCAGTACAGAGAGCTTGTATCTTTTGCCTTATAATACAGGGTTAGATTTTCATTCTAAGCTCCTTTTAATATTTGTATTTTTTACATTAAAATTCGCTTCTAAATTTTGCTTTAATTTATAGATGTCACTGGTTGTTGCTTGCAATCAATCCCATAAAAGAAGTGGTCTATTACCTGAATTCGGTTGACGGTGATTGGACAAATTATCCGGAAATGAAGCTAGTGATTGATACGTAAGTGACATTATTCTAAATATTCGTTTGTGTTTATATATTTAATTATTTCAATGTCATTGTTCTAAATAAATATTTTAATTTTGTCATCAGTTCAATACAAGTATTCCGATGTCAAAGGGAAGCACGAGTACCACGGTCTAAATCAAACAACATTAATTGGATCAAAGTACAGGTATATAAATTTCAACAATTTTGCTTATAATATTTATGCTACTTGATAAATCAATAGATGTGTATAATCTTATTTGTTTTTCTATGTAGTGCCCTCAACAACAAAACGCCATAGATTGCGGATACTTCGTTTTGAAGTTTATCAAAGAAATCATTCAAATGAATGAAATCGAGATTCCAATCACGGTATGGATTTATACTTTGTTTTATTACTTATCGGATTTTGCATATAATTTATTACATTAAACTAAATCATGCATATATTTTGTTTTGTAATGTAGTATTTTGATCAATACAATTGTCCATATTACTCGCCACGTCAATTGGAAGAACTCAAAGAGGAGTTGTGCCAATATTTTATTGAGCTAAGAATCTTATAATAAGGTACGAATACATTGTTGTGTGAAAATTGGTTAATTATGAATATATTGTTTTGTGTATACAACACTGACCGTGTTATTATGTTCATATTGCAGGATCAAGACCTTGGATATATATGTAGATTATGATTGATTTACTTAGTGTTATATAGCTGATTTCTTAGGGTGTATTTTGTTACGTTTAAAAACATGTTAATATTGAATTACCATGGTGTATATATATTTTGGATATGAATTGATTATAATGGTATTTGTATATATATATATATATATATATATATATATATATATATATATATATATATATATATATATATATATATATATATATATATATATATATATATATATATAATATTTGGTATTTGAATTACATTTGGTATTTGGATTAAAACTAATATATATTGGTATTTCTAGATTAGATTGTAAAATACCGGTTTAAGAATTACAGGTTTGCTGCAAAAAAATGCAGGTTTAGAAATTTTTTAAATTTTAGATTTTTCAGTAGAAAACCTATGAAAGCGCTTTTTTCTGAACAAAAAGCGCTCTTATAGGCCTACTTTAGATTACCAAAAAGCGCTTTCATAGGTAGGCCTACGAGAGCGCTTTTTTCTGAACAAAAAGCGCTGCTAAAACCTTTAGCAGCGCCACCTACGAGAGCGCTTTTAAGCGCTTTTAAAGCCCAAAAAAAAACGCTTTCGTAGGTTATTTCTGGCATAGTGACCCTTGAATCTCTAAGTTTTCCCATGCTAGAATTGTCACATTTTACCTATGTCTTCAGTTCTAAAATTTGAAAGATTGTGACAAAAAGAATGCAAGAGAAATATATTTATAATTGTTGAAATCCAATGGACACATTACAAGCCAAGAACGCAACTATTATCAAACATATCCACAAACTGAAACAAAGAAGCGCAAAACACACGAATTGAGAAAATCAGACAAGATGATCGAAAATCCAAATTCGATGGACCGCATGAACCGCCACCTTTGTTTTTTGATTTTTGGTAGCCATTTTTCGCTGCTACCGACCACTTCCACGAGACCGCCTATATGTGGTTTTGGCGCCTTATGTTGACCTTCTGGCTACTTTTGACTTCTTGGTTTTTCTAATCTCAAAATATATCACTTAAGGTTATAAGGCATAATCCAACACAAGAAGATTCAAATAAAAACTTAAGACTGGTCTAAAAAATTGAAAACTTCAAAAAAAGACCGAATATTATTTGATATGTTTGGATTCCTTTTTGTGAAAACCGCTTATATCAGATCAAATTTCAGATTAATTCTTTCAAATCGATCCAAACTGAACAGTATACATATATTTAATACTTATTTATTTATTTATTTATTAGTATGATATATTGCATTAATTTATTATTTAATATTTAATTATTTTAATACAATTTAATAGTTATGTTGATTTTTTTATTTTTAATATTTCATTTGTTTTAAGAAATATCTAATCATTCTTATTTTATAATTTTTAATTTCAATATATTATATGTTATATATTACTTCAAAAATATTATTTTATAATATTTTTATAATATTAATATTAAAAAATAAATTATTTTTAATTTGAATATTCTAAAACGGATTCAAATTAAACGACATAAAATAAGATTAGAGTTTTTTAACTAGTCATTCAGAATAGAACAAAATGATAAATAATTTTATTTTTTAATTGAATAAATTTTATTTTTCAAAACCAATTTAAACTGCACTGCCGACACCTTTAATTAAAACTAATATTATATTTATTAATAATTATTAGTTTTATTATTACTTTATTTTAAACATTTTACAATAAATTTTCCTAAACTTTTTTTATAATCAAGCTTTCCTATAAAGAAGACGAACATGGACAGGGACAATATAAGAAGATTCAACTTGAACTAAAAAGATGCATAAATCTAAGACTCGTTCCTTTTACCAGTGCTAACTCTAATATGGACATCAATATTTAAATTTTTACTTATGAACATAACAATAAAGGGTAATCTCATTGAGAAGGTTCTTGAACATACAACCCATTGATATGAAGCCCTCGTAAAAATAACCCTCGACCACTTGAATGCTCTTAAAGAGTCTAAATTGCAGTTCCTTATCACCATCATTGATCGGTTTCTTCCTAACCTGACTGTTTTGGTTAACTTTCATATACTCTAGCACATAGTCGTGAGAATCATCTGCTAAAGTTTTTAGCATTCAAGATTTTCCAAAGTGTTGTACAAAACAATTTTAAACGAAAAGGATCAACATAACTTAACCAATTCACCATCTAATCTTGTGTTTCTAGGTTAGGAGGAATACGAATACCAAGAGGGGAAGAAAACCATACAATTTTTGTGAGTTCACAATACATAAATAAATGTTGAGCAATTTTTGACTTTGAGTGGTAGATGGTGTAGGCAGTGTCCAAGCTCACACCTTTCTTTACTAGGTTTCTTTTCATTGGAAGAATGATATCCTCTACATAAAGTTCTTAATTCTATTATGGACGGGGGAGTGCAAAATATTTTTCCATAGACTTTTATTGGGAGCACTTGAAAGGCTCGATTTCTTGTGAGTTCTTTCCACACATAGGATATAATTGGCAGATCTGAATGAGTACTCTCTGCTTTTCTCGCTATTGAAATTCTGGCACTTGAAATACAAATGTTAATATTGATGTGTCATCACAAAATACAATGTCAAGAACATATGTTTTCACATCATTTGCTGACAGGAAAACAAAATATTATGCAGGAGAGATAAATTGCAGAAAATTAAACAACACAATCAATTGTTAAACCAATTCGGTGCGACATCACCTACTCTGGGGGTTACTAATATAGGAAAGAAATCCACTATGATAATATTATATCAAAACATAAACAATCCCAATTTACAACTTCTCTCATAATCACTACCTTGTGGAACTTCTACCTAGACACCTATAGATATGAGAATCCCCTCTCACTTTCAATCACCGTAGTGATACCTACAGTCACAAGCCTTGTGACTAGACCAAAAGAACCAAATATAATATTACACTTCAAATAAACAATACTTAGTTTTTATTAAAATCTTTAACTAAGAACAATACTTAACTCTTTGCCTAAAAGCTCATGAGTGAGAAAAATAACTTGATAAAATCAAGTAGAAATCATTCAAATTCAATGCATCAAAATATACATGAGTGACATACAAAGAACACAAACACAAACACAAACACACAGAACTTAAGAGACTCCCAAAACCCTAATCCTTATGTTGCACCCACGGTTTCTTCAATGTGAATATTTGGTATTTTAGGTTTAGCAAGTCCTTATTTATAGACTCTTGCAGCATGTGTTTGGACTCTTCAAATCAAATTCAATTTTCACGTTTTAAATCAATTGCAAGATCTTCACATATAAATAGGAACAAATCTTTTAAAGTTTCCTAAAAAGTCTCCAATATCCTTTTTAATGAAACCACATCAAATTTTCACTTATTCCTAACAAATCTCCTTAACATGCGAAGAATAATGAGATATATCCAAAAGGATCTCTCAAAAACAAATCAAATTTGTTGAGAGACAAAACAACAACGCCTGTCGCATAACATGTCAAGATGTCAAGACATCTGGCTACATCTGTCTGATAAGCATGACAGTAAAACCTGTCATGATAGTTGGTCAAGATGTTATGACATCTTGCACAATATTAGTCCAGAACCATGTTTTAGAAAAATTTATGCCAAACATAAAACCATGGATTTAACAATATCCCCCTTTGGTAAATTTTGGCTAAAATAACCAATGCACAATAACCTTAGAGAGAGAGGAATAAAACCACATCACAAGCTACATGCAAACATGTAAACTTTGTACAAGCTACAACAAAAACATATATCAGAGAATGTATGCAGTTACACATCATCTTTAATATTCTAGAATACAAATGTCCATACATGAGGTCTGACATAACAAACAGGACCAAAACTCCCCATGTCACACATGATTAAGACTCCCCCTCAAATGGAAAACTAGAATCATTAGAAAATCCAAAATACCAAATATGAACTACCCAAGTTCACACATTAGAGGCAGCAACACCAGAAGATAAAACATTCACACATCAGGATTTTCACACAGGTCCAACAGGTAGGATGTTAAAACATCTGGTAAGACATCATATCACATCAGCAATAGCAACAACATAAACACCAACAAAGCATGACATACAATCATACTATCTCTAAATAGTTACACAAAACAAGCAACCACAATCACAACTCTCCCCTTAGCAGTAGCATAGTCTTATCAACATGTTAATCAACATGTCCAGATATGCTTCATAACATCAGAATACACAAAAACACTAACACTTTACTCCCTCTTTTTATCCAAAGATTGACAAAAATTGAATAAACGTAAAAACAAAATGGAAGCACACAAGCATAAAACATAAATGGAAACACACAATAGCAATGGAAACAAACACTTATTGATAGAAACACACTCAAGTCATATCCCACAAATGAAAGAGATATAGAAGCAAATAAAGCTTTGCACTTATCTAAATATTTTCAAGTATCCTTCAGCTCAACAATGATTCCTTTCCTTGAAGTAAACCTGGGAGCTTCTTTACCAGATGTCATAACAATGTCTGGGACATATGTTTATGCAAACAACCCAAACTTGTAACAATGGTAGAGGTATGATTGGTGGGAACCCAATTGGCAGCCCCAATCTTGTGAAGCATAACATACTTCACACTCAACTTTATCGCAAATCATTTGCCCTTCTTTGGCCATTGTTTGACCTTTTTAGCCATGATCTCCTTGCAAATAGTATTATCAGAATCATCTTCCTCATCCCCAACAGATTTACCTTCAGATACAATCTCTTGACATTTTTCAGGGGACTCAATAGCCACAGACTCATTGTTAGAATCATAGTCTACCTCAATTTCTAGAGCATCAGTCTGCTGAGATGATGTTCTAACATCTTTTTCGACATCAGTCCCTTTCTTAATGATCAAGTCATCAACCATAAAAGAAGTATGGGCTATAGGACTAGTGTTATACCCTAAAATTTCCCCTCTCATTTTCTTCAAGATATCTCCTTATGCTCATAGGGTTTTCAATTGCTCAAGGCTACTCAAGGTTGGATCAGACAAACCCTCCTCCTAAGCAGTTGACCTACAACTAGAGTTTCACTTTTCTCAAGGAAAATTGAACTTATAATGCCTCAAGTGGATTCCATGGTTTCTAATATGTCTCTAAGAATTCTCATGCCAAATTTCAAGCCTTGCATCACAAGTTTTCTCAGCCAATTGCTTAGATGGCTGAAAATCAACTATATTGGAAAAAAGTCAATTATGGTCAACATACAGTCAAACTTCAAGATTTTTGTTCAACATCAAGATTTTAAATTCATATTCATCATTTGATCAAGGGTTGATCATGTTTCATCAAGAAAATCCCATATTCATCAAAAGTCAAAAGTTGCCAAATTAGGGTTTTCTTAAGGAGAAGTCAACTAAACTTTCACAAAGCATAACTTCCGCATGCGTCATCAGATTTTCCTCAACCAAAGATTATTTTGAAGGAAATTAAATTCTATAAAACTTTGTCTCTCTAAGCTCAAGACCAATAAATGCTTCATTCGAGAGATATCAGCCAAAACATTATAGGTCATTTCAAAAGTCAACAAAAAGATACTTTTTGTCAAGACAACTTACATCAAGATAAATCTTCAAAGGAAAAAATGACCAAAATAGAGATTGTATAGGACATCTTGAACTTTCCAAAAAGTTAAGGATCACCTTCAAATGAAAAAAGTTGAGAGAGTTATGATTGGTGCAAGTTGGGAAATTTTGAGAAAATGCATGAAACCAAAAGTGACCAAACTTGAATTTTTGGGCTAATGGGCTATTGTTTCAAGGTCCAAGCGTGTTTTGTAACTCATAATAAACCTCTGAACCACTTCATACAACCCATGGATTTTTATTCTATTTATTTTGATTTTTTATTTATTTAAAGTCAAAATAAATTAGATAAAAGGCAAGGCTCAACCTTTTGACCTAATTTCAAGCTCTATATATTTCAGACATAACAGGCCATGAAAAACCCTTGCAAAACACCATCCCAAAATCTCAAAAACTAGGGAAAATCAAGAACCCTAATTGAAACCACTTTCAAATAAAACCAACCTTTCCATTCACTTCCAGAAGCACTATATGGTAAGGTTGGATCATTTGTAATGACCCAAAGAGCATGAAACGAGCATACATGTCACACCAGTTTTCTTGATTTATTGCAAATTCATATTTCTGTTTTCATGTTGTTTTAATGCATACTAATAATAATAATAATGTTCTTATGAGGTATGACAATGCATGATCAAACTATAAAATGGCCCCCATAATGAACGAATAAGGGTTTGCCATGTTCATACCGATTTGAGTTATCTTCTTTGTATCTCACTATACAACCTGGTTTATCCCAAACTAAGGCCACCAATAGATTCGCAAGGGTCAATTTAGGGGGGAAGGGTCCTTTTTATGCATTAACGTGCGTTATTTTGCAGGTTTCAAAAAATAACTCACCGGAGAAGACGACCGGAGCTAGGGCTCCGACGCCTCTCGGGTCCATCTATTTTGGTTTATATTATATTTGTTTGGTTCTGTTATACCATCGGATGACTCAGCCACCCCAGTGGCAAACGCGCGCGTGATAAGGCATTTGTACAAAGAGGCATGGGTTCGATCCCTGCTTTTTTCCATTTTATTTTTCATGTTTTCTTAATCCTTGCAGGTTAATTATATTTTGCATTGTGTGCGCCTTACTAGCACCAAGGCACGCTTGGCCTGGTGGCAAGCGATAATACTAAGAAAGCAAAGGGTGTATGTTTAACACTCACCCCTGACATTTGCATTTTTTTATTTTCTAGCCCTTTTCTTTGATTTTCTTCCCCTATGTATTTTTGGCTAATTAACTCTTTTCCCCTTAACCCTATTTTCACTTAACCATAAAAATAACAAAATCTTTTTTTACAAACCCTAATTAAATTAAGTTTTAGTTTTTTTTAATTAATTAAATTTTTTTAATTAAAATTAATTAGTTTTTTTTGTTTATTTTAGTTATCATCAAAAACATTTTTCATTAAAAATCGCCAAAAACATTTATTTCCTATTTTTCTCGTATTTCATTTTCTTAGATAAAGTGTATAGGGTTCGCAAGTTGCAAATAGCCTAGATTTCTCGCTTTCTTTTTCATTATCATGTAACTTCTCCATAATGTAATAGTTATAGGTTTTTTCCTTTCAGCACTTTCTATTATGTATCTGCCTCGAAGTGTTGTAATAGTTTAGGGTTTATGTTTCTGCCTTTATCTGTTGCTGCTATATTTTATGCTACTGCTTAGTAATTAGGGTTGTATGGTAAGATAAAACCAAACAATAGATAACCTAAATTCAATACTAAAATAACTCAATTAACACAGACACCTCTAGGGTAACCTCCCTTGTTGCCTTCAGAATAAAAATAGTCATGTCCTTCGAAAGTGGGGACGCTTTAGAAAAGTCCCTAGAATAAAAGATCATAGCCCCTCGATGACCCTTTAGACGTTACCTTTTGGTAATGATCTAGTCCCTTACGAAAATTGTTAAAGAATCCTTACCAAGTTACCTTCGGTGACTGTACGATGACCCTACGCCTGTCCCTTCACATCCAGCGAAAGGGCTTCCTACTCACTAATGGTATGGATAGCACTATCTAAAGGAGGAAGAAAAGTACAAGAATGACCTTGAGTGGGTAGATACTTTTAATCGCTTCCTCACAAATCTTTCAAAACAAAAAATATTTCACACTAACATTTTCAAAAAAAAAAATCAAAACGCTGTGTACAATTTCTTGTGGATCGGTACAAGAATCATTACAAAGTTAGCCGCACTTTGGTTTTTCAAAATATTTTCAAACACACATATAAAAATAAATTTTCAAAAGTGAGTAAAGCGATTAAGAGCTTGTAGATAACTACAGATGAAAAGGGTGCTAACACCTTCCATTTTCATAACCTACCCCCCAAACTCAAAATCTATCAAGGTCTTTCATGTTCTTTTCACCCTTTCCTTATTGGATAAAATAAAAGTCGGTGGCGGCTCTTTCTATCCATAAAATTTACGATCAATCATAAAAACAAGTCAGTTCTCCCACTGTATTACAGAACTGGAGACTCTGTTGGGGAGAAACTTTAAAAAGTGGGGTTACGTTAGAGTTAGATCACTTTTACTTAAAATTGTTTGCATTGTTTGCTTTATTTTAAGGGTTTCTTAGGTTTATTTTCTTGCAAAGATCCTACAATGGATCTAGGGATACCTTAGGTAAGTAGAAATAGATCATGGAAATTGTACGGCCTAGACCGATATGGTTGAAGTGATGGCTACGTTAGTGTGACACTTTGGTTTGTATTGGTGTTCCTTGAGTCAGTCGAGGATAACACTAGGCTATCGCATGGTGTCATAAGCACTAACTGACTTTTAGAACCTTAATTGACCCATCTTGGCCATAAGAAGGTAGTGAGATAGCCGGTTTTGGTGCAGTCCAGAGTTGGTTGATACTCGATGCTACGCTCATTGGGATTCGACTTTCAGGATATTTTGGTTGCAAGTCAATTGCTTTATTGAAATAAAATCTGTGAGAAAGATCGATGATATGAGACTCCTAGAACCCGGTTAATTTTTAGGACAGGTTGAGCCAACTTAACTTCAAAAGGGTACTTACCTATAGAACTCATGCAAGCCTTGAAACATAAGGCTCTTGTGTGCTTTGTTTGTGTTTACTATTTGTTCAAACATGAAATCATAACATCATAACATCATACCATAGCATTTTCACTAACCATTTCAAGGATCTCAGGGACCTATGATGTTGGTTTATCATGAACCAGACGTCTAGCAAAGGGCAAGAGGATTTATTTTCTCTAACCAGATGTTGTCAAAGACCGAAGTGTGTTCTTTTGAGTCAAAGGCTAGGACCCACTCGACATGGTGAGCTTGATCCTCATAGAAGAACATTAAAAGACGTGAAGTTCTTCAGAAAAAGCTGCAGCCAGAATCAACTTTTAACATTTCATTTTTGTTTATCCCGAGAGATCCTTGAAAACATTACATCTACATATCATGCATGTCATTACATAATAGGTATTTCCCAAGACATGTTTTCTCATCTCATTGCTTTTTATTTCAGCAGAAATGGAACTCGAACAAACCGTCAAAGAACTTCAAGCTTAAAACGCTAAATTCCCAGAGACTAGGAAAAGACTAGGAAACCAATTGGTATCTTCAACATGGGAAGAAGATTCATAGGTCCAGCCAAGTAGGTTTAAGCTTTTAACATCCCATCACATGAAGATGACAATCAAGAGGAAGACGGTAAAAGTGTCAAAGATGAGGGGGGAAGTAACCTTAGTTATGGAAAAATTCCTAATGAAGAAGACTATTCTAATGAACAGTATCCTCCCGCTGATGAAAAATATAAATAGCTAGAAGATCGTTTAAATGCTATGGAAATCCGGAAAGTGCCTTGGCTGGATTTTGAAGAGCTAGGATTAGTTTTGGGAGTTGTTATCCCTCACAAATTCAAGGTCCCTACTTTCTCAAAGTACGACAGTGTTTCTTGTCCTAAGTTGCATTTGATGTCTTATGTCCGGAAGATTCAACCCCTTATAGGTTCATTTCTTTCAAGAGAGCTTATCAGGAACATAACTTAAATGGTTCTATCAACTGGAAGGAACCAATATATGTACTTAGGAAGACTTGGCTTCCTCTTTTTACAAACAATATCAGTACAATGTTGACCTTAAACTAACCCGTGTGCAATTACAAAGTATGACTATGGGCTCGAGTGAAGGTTTTAAAGAGTATGCCCATAAATGGAGAGATCTAGCTGTAAGAGTTCAACCTCCTTTGTATGGTAGAGAGATGGTTGACATGTTTATGGAAACTTTGACAGTTTCTTTCTTTAATCATCTGATTGGGAGCTCTTCATTTGGTTTCACTGAGCTGATATTAACTAGGGAATGTGTTGAAGGTGGAATCAAAAGTGGAAAGATCCAAGTGGCTGCGTCTTCAAGTACTGGGAAGAAGACGTTCAACAATAAAAAAGAAGAGAATGTTGTATATGGATAAAAGAGTCGTGCTAGAAGTGATCGTAACCAACTTATGGGGGTGGTGCTAATTTCTAATCCATCTTCTGTGCAACAACAACAACAACAAAGTAATCAGTGTAGGTCAGACGCACCCAGGAGGAAATTTACCAAGATCAGCATGCCATTTTCTTAGGCACTGTAGTATATATTGAAGGAAGAGTTAATAACATTAAGAGATCCTCCTCAGAACCCCAACACCTCCTCCCCTCGGTACAATCCCAATGTAAAATGTGCTTATCATTCCAACAGTCCCAGACAAGACACAAATAGTTGTTGGGCATTGAAGAATAAGATCCAAGACATGATTGACGCAAGGAGATTGAGTTTTATCCACCCGAGACCCCCAATGTGATTATTGCACCTATGCCTAAGCACGAAAAAGGAATAAGTCTTATTGATGATGTTTCATATTGTGATAGGGTGGAAGAACTGACTTGAAGGTTTTGCGTTTGATCGCAAATGTTGCGGTTAGCAAGAGTCGCCACCGACTTTTCTTTTATCCAAAAGGAAAGGTAAAAAAGCACAAGAAAGACCTTTGAGATTGTTTCTTGAGTTAGGGGGTAGATTATGGAAAGGGAAGGTATTAGCACCCTTTTCATCCATGGTTTTCCATGGGATCTTAGTTACTTGCTAGATCACTTGCTTTTGTTTGAAATTATGCTTTGTGTGGTTTTTGAAAGTATTTTGTAAAGAGGCCATTGTTTAGGCAATCTTTGTAATGATTCTCGTTCGTAAGAATGTATACAAAGATGTTTGATCTTTTGAAAATGTTTTCAATGTTTGTAAGATGTTTGAAAATGTGTGTGTTTGTTTTTGAAAATAGCAAGGATGTTTGTTTTGACATGGAGCAAGTAATTAGGAGCAATCTACCTACTCAAATGTCTTTCTTGTTCATTTTCTTTTCCTTTGACATTGTTGTCTTACCATTGATTTGGTAAGCAACCCTATCTTTAGATGTAAACGGGACGGGCATGGGTCATCATATGGCCATTATTAGCAATGTTGCAAGGTATCTTAGCATTTTTCTTTATGGACTAAGATAATTTTGAAAAGGCAACATAGATAGCGTCATCGAGGGACTATGATCTTGTATTTTGGCTTGTTTTTGCTAAGATACCTCACATGCATAATATGGCTATTTTGTAAGGCAACCAAGTGTGTTTTACCCTAGGGGTGCTTGTGTGCAACTGCATCAATTTTCATGCTTGTTTTTGTCTTGAATTAGGGTTTTCTAAGCATTGGTTTTAGTCTTTCCATACAAACCCTAATTACTAGCATTGTATATAAAAGCGATAAATTGCGAAATTTAAAGTTACTACGCTATTACAACATTTGTAGGGAGGGGGGTATACAATTTATGAATGGGAATTGCAATAATATAAACCTAATTAATCTATTACAACCAAATTTAATATGTACAAATAATTGAAGAAATATATAAAGTACAAATGCAAATGGAAAGAAATGATTTTTGTGTTTGGATTTTTATATGAAAGAGGTTTTAACCTAAACCTAATTAGAGAAAAATAATTAAATCAAAATTAAATTAACTTAAATTAATTAAGAAAAGAAATTAATTAAGAAAATATTTTTTGAATAAAACCCTAATTCTATTTAGTTGATTAAAAGAAAATAAGTTTAAAGAAAAAGTTTTTTTTTTGTATTTTTGTCTTGAAAATAATATATGGCGTTAAAAACATTTTTTAGTCTTTTTTTGGTATTTAAATAATGTATTTTTAAATGGTATGAAGAAAAATAAATAATATAACATTAATTAAATTTATAAGAAAAATAAATAAAGTATAGTAAATAAAATATTTTTGTTCATGGGAAAATAAAATAAAATAAGTCAAAATATAAAATATATCATTTTTTGTATTTTTCATAATTTTTAGTATTTTAGAAAATATATTTAAAAGGAAAAATAAAATAAATAAGTAAATAAAAATAAACGGGTCAGGGGGTGCCAAAAGTAGGCAGGGAGGTGAGCTAGCAAAAAATAAAAAAACACTGCCAGGCCCAAAGGGCCCAGCGCCTGCAAAAAAATGTTAGGGAAACAGAAAATATGAAAAAAAATGCAAAAGGGGGGTTCACATTGGTTCGAACCCTCTACCTTTAGGTAAGAAGTGACTTAGTACGCACGCGCTTGTCACTGGGGTGGCTGTTTCACCCGGTCATATAACCAAACCTTAAATATATATTAGAAACTGCTTTCTGAAGGCAACTTCGTCTTCAACCTCGCGCCTAGCCGGACCACATGTATCTTCCTCATCTCTCCACAAAAATGGAAAGTTCAAACATGAAAGTTATGGTGTTTCTTCCCACGAATCCAACCATATAACTTATGTAAGCTAAAAGTCAAAGGTAAAAACTAATTTTGCTAGCCCTAAATTGAAACCTAATTTTCTCAGAAATTTCAAATCCAAAATTCTCTATACACAGTCAATATAAATGGGAACTATGAACATGGTCAGCTTTAGAGCAAAGATATCTATATTTTGTCTTCACAAATCGGGATCAAATGATGCTTGTATGAAGAGATAGAAGTTTGAAAATTTACCTCTTGCTGCTGGATTTGTGAATGGAGTTTGAGCAACTTTTGAGCTGGCCTGAGGATCTGTTTAGCTTGCCTGGACCCCCCTTGAGTATATTCCAACTCCTATTTTGCCTTGAAAGTCCCTGAATCTCTCTACTCAAGTCAACCTGCAAGCTTGATATTTGAAAATGGTGGATAGTGATGGAGAAGTTACAGTCTTGAAATAGGGGCCTGGATTGCTTTGGTATGGTGTATATAAGGTGTTTGAATGATTAGTTTTCAAAACGCACGAGTGGAAATGAAGATGATGAGTTTTGGTTCAAAACTCTGTATCAATGGTGTTCTTGGGCAGATTTATGGTTTCTGAGTGTTTGAGATAGTTTCAGGGCACTAGCATTACTGTGTCATCTTGCAAATAGTGTTTGGACTTATAGGCAAGAGGTTTTGAGGCTTGAAACAACTCAGAAGTTCAAATCACATGTTATGGCTTGGTTACTTGTTTTTGAAGCAAAGTTGACAAACATGGTTTCAATGTGGAGTACAAGGGTTTGCAGGGTGGTTAGCAGGCTGTAGGCATGTTGCTTCTTGCTTTTGAATACTTTTGAGTCAGAAACAACAATGTATGGGCTCAAGAAGAGTTGACATTGTGATTAAAGTCACTTTTCCAAAATGGAAGTGGTGACTTTCTTCCAAAAATGGAAATGCAACTTGGATAATGGCTCAAATGCTTGGACAATGGCTATGTCAGTTGTGTAAGAATTAAATTATTGAGTGATTAGCAAGTTTAAAGCCTGAAAAGCAATATTTCTACAACATTCTTGAAGATTGGAACAAGTGTTCTTCACAAAATGGCTTGTAATCCAAGTGACAAAACACCAACTTTTTCCCTTCGATTCTCCTTTCTCAAGAATGATCTCAAGGAGTTATTAGACATTTTGGAAAGCTTGAAATATGATATTAACTCATCTTTGAATTGATTTTGAAGAATCCCCTTGGAACTATCTGAAAAATTGCCATGAAGTTAGGTCAAAAATCTGTCTAACTAGGGCAAAATTTCACTAAGTCTTTTTTAGTTCATGAGCATGTATTCACAAAATTATAACTTGAGATCCAAGCACTTATAGGAGAATTTGTTTGAATCAAAGTTGTATATTTCATGGAGATATACAACTTTCATGTTGGAAGTTTCCTTTGAATCATCTTGTATCATGGTGAAAATTTGGCCTAAAGTTATGAAAAAATAAGAAATTTTCAACACTTAGAAAAATTTCTAAGTTTAGAAATTTTGACTTTTCAAAATGAAATCTTGATTTCTTGATTTCTTGATGAATAAGTTTCCTATTTTGACATTCTTTGATGAATTGTGATCTTTGTCACTTGAATTTGACCAAAAAGTCAAAGTTTGACTTTTCAATATACAGTTGACTGGAAAATTCATTTATCAATCCAATGGACTTGCAATGTTTTGAACCATGGCATTAGGTAAAAATGATGCAATTGGACTCTTGAGATTATTCCTTAAACCAATTTACCATTTGCTAGGTCAAAAATCAGAAATTGCCCCATCTCAGTCAAAACCCTAATTTTGACCATTTTGCCCTTTTGAAGATTTGATCAAATTTCTTGAGGAATTATGGTCCAAACTTGATCAAATGATACATATGAGTCTAAAATGTTGATGTAGATAAAAAATTATAAAGTTTGACTATAAATTGGCTATGGTTGACCTTTTCCCCAATACAGTTGATTTTTAGGTCAACTATTCAATTGACTGATCAAAAGTGTGATCCAAGGCTTGAAACATGACATGAGTGATCTTGGGGGTCCATAATGGTCCATGAAAGTCATATGAAGCATTGATAGTCCAAAAATCCTTGTGCAAACTCAAACCCTAATTTTGGTCATCAGTGCCTAAGGAAGTGTCTTGAGCTGATCAAACCCTGGTGCAGTCTTGAGCCCAAGGAGATCTTATGAGAAAATTCTTGATAGGTGAGAGGGAAAATTTTGGGGTACAACAGCTTCCCCTGTTCAATCTTCTTAAACCTGAAGAGTTAGATTGGCGAGTTTTGCCATTCGTGACTCGAAGGTGGAAGATGATTGGACACTAGAGTGCCCAGAAATTTGCACTCGGTGATGTGATGGTTTGAGGGAATGGGCTTAAAGATGACATTTGGAGAGGTGATAAAAAGTTGTAGGAGATGGGCTTAAATATGCCATCCAAAAGTGATTGTTTGTATTGTAATTTGTAAGCTGAAAGAATGAGTATCAGAATGGCGTCCGTGTCTGGAGCGTATATGAACTGTATTTGGGAGTTGATTTTGAATGAGTGTCAGAATGGAATCCGTGTCTGGAGAGTATCTGTACCGTATCTGAGAGTTGAATCTGAATGAGTATTAGAATAACATCCGTGTTTGGAGCATATCTGAACTGTATCTGAAAGCTGGATCTGAATGAGTATAAGGATGGCATCCGTGTCTGGAGCGTATCTGAACTGTATCTGAAAGTGAATCTGAATGAGTATCAGGATGGCATCCATGTATGGAGTGTATTTGAACTATATCTGAAAGTGAATCTGAATGAGTATCAGGATGGCATCCGTGTCTAGATCGTATCCGAAATGTATCTGAAAGTGAATCTGAATGAGTATCAGGATGGCATACGTGTTTGGAGCGTATCTGAACTGTATCTGAAAGCTTTGAATATTGTTAATGGTAGTTGTTAACCTTATCCTGAAAAGGGTAAAATGTTAGCTAAAATTCAATGTTTATGTTGTATGAAATGCATATATAATGCATTCGTGTTATCAATGTTTATGATATATGGATGCAATGTATGCGTATGTGAGCTAGTTTGCTGCACTGCTGTCGGATTGGGGAAAATAAATCCCTGACTGCTGCTGAGGATATGGAGTATAAGTCTTCATGTTGTGAAGTCTAAGTGTTGATGAATTTCTTCTTAGAGAAATAAACTCTGTTGTAAAGGAAATGTCATGTACTACTTGTAAAATCCTAATGGGGAATCCCGATAAATTTGATGACTTCTACTGGGGATTGATAACTGGAAGCTCTGTTCCACTGGGGATTAAACTGCACACTGCGGGGGATTATGGAAATAGCATAGATATATTTCCCTACCTCTTAAAGCCATCGGTGATTGTCTTTTATTTTGTTTATTTGTAAACAGTAATTATGTTCAAATGCATATGTTCAACAATGAATCGTTGGACGTTTTTGTAAACAAAACACAAGAGTAAAAAAACAGATAGTTTTTTCACTTTCAAAGGGATATCTTTGTATTGACTTTGAGTAAGTATTTTTGTACAACGAGACAAACATTCTAGTAAGAGAGTTTCGTCGTAAGAAAAACGAAAATTTTAATACAAATAAAAGATAACTATGTGTATTTATCCCATGGGGTTCCCATTCTGCTATAGCCTTTGTATCTCTGAGCATCTTGTCTATTTGTTGCCTCGTCTGAAGATGATTGAATTGATTAGAACCTCTAAGTTTGTCATTTGAAGCCAAAGGTTGCCCGTAAGGTGATCCAATGGGACATAGTCATATGCTTTAATTCCCTAACTTTTTCCTGGACCGCCCTTTCCGGTTTTCAGTCCACCGGGAAACCCTTTTTTGCCCAAGCCGCCCTTTCGGGTTTTCAGTCCACCGGGAAACCCTTTTTTGCCCAAGCCTCCCTTTCGGGTTTTCAACTTGTCGGGTGTACAATTTTTTTTTGTTTTATCCCTAATTTTGCCCGAACCTTTTTGGTTCGTCGAGATGCCCTTGTTTTGCTTAGGTATGTCAACCTAGCGGGTCTCTTATGCATAGTATCTTTTGACTATGTCCATGTTTGCAGGATGCGACAGGTCGTCACCATCCATGGTGGTCAAGATCATTGCCCCACCAGAGAAAATGTTTTTTATTACAAATTGTCCTTCATAGGTAGGAGTCCACTTGTCCCTAGGATCACCTTGTGGCAGTATGATGCGTTTGATCACCAGATCTCCAACTTGATACACTTGGCGTCTAACCTTTTTGTTGAAAGCCTTGATCATCTGTTTTTGATACATTTGACCATGGAAAGCAACAATAATTCTCTTCTCATCAATCAAGTTCAGTTGATCAAGTTGAGTCTGGATCCAATCGTCTTCGTTCAACCCTGCATCCTTCATAATCCTCAGAGAGGGGATCTGGACCTTGATAGGCAAGACAGCTTCCATGCCATAAACCAGAGAATAGGGTGTTGCCCCGGTTGATGTGCGAGTTGTGGTACAATATCCGCGGAGAGCGAATGGTAACATCTCATGCCATTCTTTATATGTAACTGTCATTTTCTGTATGATCTTTTTAATGTTTTTATTTGCAGCTTCGACAGCACCATTCATCTTTGGCCGGTAAGGGGAAGAATTGTGATGCTGGATCTTGAATTGCTCGCACAAGGCGGTGATCATAGTATTGTTGAGATTTGTACCATTGTCAGTGATGATCCTTTCTGGGATACCGTGCCGACAAATAATATTTTTCTTGATGAAACGGGAAACAACATTCTTGGTAACAGAAGTGATGGAAGATGCCTCCACCCACTTTGTAAAGTAATCAATGGCCACTAAGATGAAGCGGTGCCCGTTGGAGGTCGTCGGCTTGATTTCCCCAATCATATCAATCCCCAACATAGCAAAGGGCCAAGTAGCCGTCAAGACATTCAGAGGAACCGGACGTACGTGCACCTTGTCAGCATAAATCTGACACTTATGGCAGGTTCGAGAGTGTTGATAGCAATCTGCTTCCATGGTAGACCAGTAATAGCCTGCCCGTAGTTTTTTCTTTGCCATCATATGCCCACTGGAGTGGGTGCCAAAAGTGCCTTCATGTAATTCAGTCATGATCCTTTTAGCTTCAACCTTATCTACGCACCGAAGTAACACAGAGTCATGATTGTGTTTGTAAAGAATGCCATTACTAAGGAAGAATTTAGCAGAGAATCTCCTTAAGAACTTTGTATCGTTAACTGTAGCTCCTTTTGGATATTCTTGAGCCTCGAGATACCTCTTGACTTCGTGAAACCAAGGTTGGTCCACTACTTCTTCAGTATTAATCTCGTGACAGTGTGCTGGTTCTTCCATTCGTTCGATGGTGATCTTGGGAGCCTCGTTATCCCAATTAAGTTTAAACATATATGACATTGTGGCTAGAGCGTTTGCTAGCTGATTTTCTTCTCGCGGGAAATGCTCGAAGGTAATCTTGTCAAAATATGGTAGAAATGTCAAAACATGTTCTTTATAAGGGATAAGGTTAGGGTGTTTGGTGTCCCATCCCCCTTTGATCTGACTGATAACTAAAGTTGAATCTCCGAATACATCCAAGGATTTGATTCCTAGGTCTATGGAAGCTCTGAGACCAAAGATGCATGCTTCGTATTCCGCCATGTTGTTTGTACAATTGAAGTAAAGTCTGGAAGTAAAAGAAGTATGACACCCTTTCGGAGATATGAGTACAACACAGATACCATTTCCAAGTGCATTGGATTCCCCATCAAAGAACAGGGTCCATCGGGATCCTTGTTCAAGTCCGTTATATGGCCTGAATTCTTCGTAGTTGTCTACTGTCATGATGTCTTCATCTGGGAATTCAAACTTCATGGGCTGGTAGTCTTCCAGAGTTTGGTGAGCAAGGTGATCAGCTAGTACACTGCCCTTTATTGCTTTCTGGGTAGTATACTGTATATCATATTTTGTCAGGACCATATGCCATCTTGCTATTCTCCCAGAGAGAGAAGTTTTCTCGAAGATGTATTTTATCAGATCCATTTTAGATATCAACAAGGTAGTATGAGTCAGCATATACTGTCTTAGCTGGAGAGCTGCCCATGCCAGAGCGCAACAAGTTTTCTCGAGCAGTGAATGTCTTGTTTCACAGTCGGTAAACTTTTTGCTCAGGTAATAAATGACGTGCTCTTTTCGGCCAGACTCGTCATGCTGCCCCAGCACACACCCCATTGAATATTCCAAAATGGTCAGATACATGATCAATGGTCTTCCCTCGACTGGTGGCATCAAAACAGGAGGCTCTTGCATGTACTCTTTGATCTTGTCAAAGGCAGTTTGGCACTCATTATTCCATTTGACTACCTGATATTTCTTCAATAGTTTGAAGATTGGTTCACAGGTAGCTGTCAGGTGAGAGATGAATCTGGCAATGTAGTTCAAACGTCCCAAGAACCCTCTGACTTCCTTCTCAGTACGAGGGGCAGGCATCTCTTGTATTGCTTTTACCTTGTCAGGGTCTACCTCAATACCTTTGTTACTGAGATAAAACCTAGGAGTTTACCAGACCGTACCCCAAATGTGCATTTGTTTGGATTCAACCTCAGCTTGTACTTCTTTAGCCTTTCAAACAGTTTTTGTAGGTGATCAAGATGCTCTTCTTCTGTTTGAGATCTGGCTATCATATCGTCTATGTATACCTCTATTTTTTGATGTATCATGTCATGAAATAAAGCTACCATGGCATGCTGATAGGTTGCCCCAACATTCTTTAGTCCAAATGGCATCACCTTATAGCAGAAAGTGCCCCACTGCGTGACAAGCGTTGTTTTCTCCATGTCCTCAGGCGCCATTTTAATTTGGTTGTAATCTGATAATCCGTCCATTAAAGAAATGACTTTGTGTTGTGTCGTATTGTCAACTAGAATATCAATGTGGGGGAGTGGAAAATCATCCTTAGGGCCTGCCCTATTCAAATCTCTGTAGTCTACACATATTTGCACCTTGCCGTCCTTTTTGGGCACAGGAACAACATTGGCAACCCATTGAGGATAGGAGGTGACAGCCAATAATCCAGCATTGAATTGCTTCATGACTTCTGCTTTAATCTTTTCTCACATATCAGGCCTCATGCGGCGAACCTTTTGCTTCACTGGAAGACAATCCTCTCTTATAGGCAGACGATGTACCACAATGTCTGCATCAAGTCCCTACATGTCTTCATACGACCAAGCGAAGACTTCAACATAATCGTGTAACAATTGAATCAGACGCTCCTTGATACTGGGTTCTAGATTGGCACCCACCTTGACCTCTTTTTTGTCTTTTTCGGTACCTAGGTTGATTGTATCCACGGGTTCCTCGTGAGGTTGAATGGTTCTCTCTTCTTGTTGTAGTAGTCTGGCAAGTTCCCCTGGTACTTCACAATCTTCCTCACCTTCGTCTTCGGCTTGGTAGATTAGATTCCCAGAGTCATAAAAGGCCATAGCAGTATCGTTACCCATGGGATCCCGAGTGGAGGTATACCTGCATTATGAGTGTGGGTGTGTGTAAGGGTATATCTATCCTTGAAAGAAAATAAAATGTAAAAGAAAAACAATGAGTGTAAAAGTTTGTATGCGAAAACGTCCATGATTCATTGATGTCATATGAAAATGAGATAATAACCCTTACAAATGGACCATTGTGCCTCGGATAAGACACGAGGTTTTAAGAGTGTGAATTGTTTTAATATTAAAGATCCAACAAAATATAAAGACAAATTACTATGGGATAAAAGTGATCGGGACAAAATCTCTAGCCTCCCAGTTGTTGAGCCCTCCAATAATAGTCGGGAATATCCAATCCTCCAAGTCATAGCTATCTTCATCTCCTTTTACGGCATTGACCTCGCGGTTGTTGATCTTCAGGGGTGGTCCTCCGGCACGAGCGTGGCGTACAGACTTCTGAGCATTTGAAGTGAAACCTAGGCCAAACTTGTCAGACTTGTACGGGATATCCGGGAGTTGTCCCCAGATAGTGCACCCACCTTCTTTTACCACTGCTTTGGAATCCTTCATAGATGACATCCGGAGTAGAGGCCTTGTAATCTTGGGAACCTAAGACACAGCCTTGGTCACTGCTCTATCTTGGGGGACTTCTTCAAAGTGTTGAAATGGAGTTTCAATAAATTCACCATCTAATTCCACATATCTGAAGGAATTGAGATGGCTAATCATGTACTCTTCCTCTCCATGAACGTTGATAATCTTCCCTTGAATTGGATACTTAAGCATTTGGTGCAACGTAGAAGTAACAGCGCCAACATTATGGATCCATGGCCGGCCTAGCAAGCAGGAGTATGAAGGGCTGATGTCCATTACATAAAAGCTTGAATTGAAAGTTTGGGTTCCAACCTTTATGGGGATATCCACTTCCCCATGCACCATCCTTTTCGATCCGTCAAAAGCCCTTACTACTATGTTGCTTGGATTTAGTGTCAGTCCCTCGCAGTCAAGTCTATCAAGAGCTTTTTTAGGCAGTACATTCAGAGATGAGCCAGTGTCCACCAAAACATGAGCCATGGTTGTGCCCCTACATTCAACTGAGACATGTAATGCCTCATTATGCTTCCTTCCCCTCGGTGTTAGATCAGCATCTGAAAAAACTAGGCCATTATCTGCAATCAAGCTGGCTACGCAGTCTTGAAACTGATCGGCAGATGTTTCTTGAGGTACATGGGCAGTTTTTAAGAATTTTACCAAGGCCTTTGCGTGCGCCTCGGAACATAATAGTAATGCCAGGATGGAAATTTTAGAGGGAGTCTGCCCCAATTGTTCAACTACATCGTAGTCGCTTCTCTTAATGATCTTAAAAATTTCCTCCATCTCTTTCTGGGAGGTCTCAGGGATGGCCAATGATTGTGTCTTCGTCTTGACAGACTGAACCAGAACACCTTTTCCTCGAGTTTCGGTTAATTTAGCAGCAGGAGTGTTGGTAGGAATGATAACAGGGGTTGTGACAGCTTTCTCAGTTGGAGTATTATTGGAGATAATTGTAGGACCGAGAATAGCTTTTGGGGGAGCAACAGCAGGAATGATTACGGGTCCAGAAACTGCTTTTGGGGGAGCAATTTCTAGAGAAAAGATCCTACCACTTCGGGTAATCTTGCTAGTTCCTGCAATATTACTGACGTCGGAGTTGACTTTCTCGGAGCTTGAATCTTCGGTGGCTGGCCAGTCCTGCTTGATACCATGGTAATAGACATCCCCTCCATAATTCCATGGTACGGTTTTGTCTGACGCATATGGGACTGGTCAAGGCATTGTAATTTTTAAAGGAGTTGCTTTTGGAACTGATGTAATTCTAACGGGTCTTTTGGTGGAGACCCTGGAAGAATTGGAGCAAATGGTAATGATAGAAACATCTTCAAAAGGAATAGGTGGAACAGAAGTCTTTTCGAACAATTTTTTTTATCTATTAGGCACTGAACGCCTGCTTTCAACAAAGGACAGCTGGTTGGTGAGGATAAACAGAAATGGAAAACTTCATCACAGCCCTGGAACACACCGGCATTTAACAAGTTCATTTTTATAGTCAGAAGTGGGGTCATAAGTTCATCAACTGAAGTAACAAACAATCCTTCTTCAATGGCATTGGTATTATGGCCGTGTATGGGCATAGGGGCAGAAATGACATTTGGCTTTTCAGGCGCATCGAATTTAATCTCTTTTGCTTCAATGAGGTCTTGTATTTTGTTCTTTAAAGCCCAACAGTTATTATTGTCATGGTCGAGACTTTCAGAGTGATATGCGCAGCGGGCATTGGGATGATAGTGAGGAGATGTTGTGTTGGGGTTTTTCGGAGATTCTTTCAAAGTCACCAAATTGGATCTTAGTAGATGCGGTAATACTTGAGACAGGGTCATGTTAATTCTGGTGAACTGCCTGACTGGCCTTTCCATCCTCGGTTGATTATTTCTTTGCTGATCAGGCACATGCTTAGGAATCATAACAGCCCCCATCATTGGTCGGCGTTCAGCCCTATCTTGGTTTCTTTGCGGATATACAGAAACCACCTCTTTCTTTCCAATGAAAGGCTTCCTTACAGCTGCAGAAGAAGATGTATCTTTCTGAATCTTTCCACTCTTTGTACCAGCTTCTACCCTTTCTCCAGTCAATATTAGTTCAGTAAAACCTGCAGATGAACTTTCGATTAAATGATTGAAGAAGGGACCAGACAAGGTGCCCAAGAACATGTCTACCAATTCCCTCTCAGATAGAGGGGGTTGAACTCTTCCAGCCAAGTCTCTCCATTTTTGTGCATAGTCTTTGAAAGCTTTATTGGAGACCATGGCCATACTCTGGAGTTGAGTATGGGTAGGCGCAAGATCAACATTGTATTGGTATTGTTTGTAGAAGGTTGCAGCAAGATCTTCCCAATTGTGAACGTTGGCTCTTTCTAGTTGGTAAAACCAGTCAAGTTGAGTTCCAGATAGACTGTCTTGGAAGAAATGTACCCATAATTCTTTATCAGCGGTATGGGGTTGGATTTTCCTTACATAGGATCGGAGATGCATTTTAGGGCATGAAACTCCGTCATTTTTGGCGAATATAGGTGATTTGAATTTCGGAGGAATCACAATCCCCGATACTAAACCCAATTCTTCAAAGTCCAAGCCAGGCACTTTTTGGATTTCCATCGCACACATCCGCTCCTCGAGATGTTTATACTTGTCATCAGTTGGAGGGTATTGTTCTTCAGAGTAGTCTTCTTCTTCCTCTTCCTCCTCCGATTCTGACGAGACAACTGTTTCCTTTCCTTTACCATCTTGATTGTCTCTTTCACCGAATGTCGTTGCAAAGTTTAAGGTCCTTCTTGTCTGCCCATGAAATCTTCTTCCCATGTTTAGGACTCTGGTTACCTTCTTTGTTTTCTTTTTCCTCTCCTCAGCTAGCAAAGTTTTCAACTCTTCTTTTCCCTTGGCTAGGGTCAAGAGCAACTGTTAGAACTGTGTATTCTGAGCTTGGAGATCCTTCACTATTTGCTCGAGATCCATCTTACGGAAATAAACAGTAGAGAGATAAGGAGACTTGTTGTAAAAGACATGTTTATGTTATGATGAATGGTATATGCATATGTAATGATTTCAAGGATTTTAAGATTCAAATTTTTTTTAGATAAAAAGAAAACACACGTTATATTAATAAATTAAAGCTTGAGTACATCAATGCCCCTTGGGAAAAATAATACAAAAACTCTAAGATAGAAAAGTAGTACGCATCCTCTTTGGTGCAATGTAGGCATTGAGAGTCTGCTCCTCATGAAGTAGCCTAGTGAGTTCCAAAACCTTCTTCTCGCTTGCGTAGAATTGGGCTTCGAAAGTATCTCGCTCCCCCTTGAGTTGTATCTAATCTCTTTGTAGGTCTTCAAAAGATGTGGGCATGTCAGGATGTAGGATACTGTATGGAACATCTCCCTCCTTAACAGGCTCAATGATTACCGGGAGAATTGAGGGGTAAGGCATCATAAGACTCTGAGCACGAGTTCGTACCCAATTGAGGTAAGGCTCAAGAGGGATAGAATTTTTATGCCCCAAAGTCTTGATGTCTACCTTGTTTAACATCCTCCAAGCTCGGATAAATCTCTGGCGAAGACCTTGATCGTTGTTGTCGTAGTCAAATACCAAACCTTGAATCAGCATCTCGTACGGGCCATCCCTTCGGGCGTAACCAAACTGTCTTAAACCTAAACAGGGGTTGTAGGTGATACCTCCCCTAATGCCAAGTAAAGGGACATTAGGAAATTCCCCATAACGGTCAACAATGATAACATTCTCTTTGGATCGGGAGCCCCAATGAATGTTTGAATGTTTGAGTGTCATCAACCTTTGTGACCACCTTGAACCTTGCTCATTCTTTAATACAGATTGGGGAAGATGAGAAATAAACCATCTTGCCAAGAGAGGAGTGCAACACATGATGACACCTCTTTTCCTCATTGTGCGAGTGTGAAAAGAGTATAGGATATCTCCTAGCAATGTAGGCACTGGGTTGCGGGATATGCAGATTTTGACGGTGTTGACATCTATGAGTTGGTCAAGATTTGGAAACAAAACCATCCCATAGATGAGGAGAGCCACAATTTCCTCAAAGGCTTATAAGTCCAAGGAATTCCAAAAGCTTTGGGCTTTCTCAAACAGAAACTTTGCTAGGAAACCTTTGACATCACTCCTTGTTTCCTAATGAGTTGTGACATCAGATGAGTGCAAGTGTAGAGCTTGAGCAATCTCTTTTGGATTTCTATCTCTTTCCGTCTTGTTGAAAGGTAGTTGATTGAGAATGGGAATCCTCAAGAGTTGGGAGAATTCTTCCAAAGTAGGCACAAGTTGATAGTCGGGAAATGTAAAGCAATGGTGTAAAGGATCAAAGAACTGAAAAAAGCACCTTCATCAAATCCTCATATGTGTTGGAGGTGACAAAATTGAGTAGGCGACCATGTCTCTCGGTAAATGGAGAGTTTTCAGGAATCCTTGAAGCTAGCTCCTTGAGTTGTGGAGGGATCCTTACAAGGGTGACTTGAACAGTTTTCCTGCAGAGTGAATCCATATCCTACAAAACAAGAACAAAGATGAATCCCAAAATCATTGAAATGGTTAGGTGATGTATATGATGTTCATGATCTTCATGATGTTATGTACAAGTATGCATATACAAACAAAGAAAATAAGTCCTTAGGTTTAGGCTTGCATGGAGTTTTATAGGTAAGTACCCTCTTGAAGTTTAGTTGGCTCAAACCTGTCCTAGCAATAGTAACCGGGTTCTAAGGAGCTCAAAATCACTAATTTGTTTCCTTGGTTATTGTTTCAGCACAAGCCTCTTTAATGGCGACCGAAATATCCCAAGAAACCAAACCTCAATGAGTGTCGTATCGAGTATCTACCAACTTTGGACTGCACCAAAGCCAGTCATCTCACTACATCCTAAAGGCCAAGTTGGTCAAGTAAAGGTTCTAAAAGTTTATTAGTGCTTCATGACATCACTCAGCGGCCCCGTATTCTCTTTGATTAACTCAAAGGCTACCGGTACTCACAAATATGTCGCACTAACGTAGCTATTGCTTAGACCATGTCAGTATACACCGCATAGTTTCCACAACGTATTTCTACTTACCTATAATGTATCCCAAATCTGGGTAGAGGATTCAAACCCAAACAAAGAACCATAATGTAAAGGATACAAGTCAAACAATGTAAGAAAATAAATGTGATATATCCCTAAGGTAACCCCACAATAGAATTATCCCTGGCAGAGTCTCCATTTCTGTGATATGGTGGGAGAACTGACTTGAAGGTTTTGCATTTGATCAGAAATGTTGCGGTTAGCAAGAGTCGCCATCGAATTTTCTTTTATCCAAAAGGAAAGGTGAAATAGCACAGGAAAGACCTTTGAGATTGTTTCTTGAGTTCGGGGGGTAGATTATGGAAAGGGAAGGTATTAGCACCCTTTTTATCCATGGTTTTCCATGGGCTCTTAGTTACTTGCTAGATCACTTGCTTTTGTTTGAAATTATGCTTTGTGTGGTTTTTGAAAGTATTTTGTAAAGAGGCCATTGTTTAGGCAATCTTTGTAATGATTCTTGTTCGTAAGAATGTATACAAAGATGTTTGATCTTTTGAAAATGTTTTCAATGTTTGTAAGATGTTTGAAAATGTGTGTGTTTGTTTTTGAAAATAGCAAGGATGTTTGTTTTGAAATGGAGCAAGTAATTAGGAGCAATCTACCTACTCAAATGTCTTTCTTGTTCATTTTCTTTTCCTTCGACATTGTTGTCTTACCATTGATTTGGTAAGCAACCCTATCTTTGGATGTAAACGGGACAGGCATGGGTCATCGTATGGCCATGATTAGCAATGTTTCAAGGTATCTTAGCATTTTTCTTTATGGACTAAGATCATTTTGAAAAGGCAACATAGATAGCGTCATCGAGGGACTATGATCTTGTATTTTGGCTTGTTTTTGCTAAGATACCTTACATGCGTAATATGGCCATTTTGTAAGGCAACAAAGTGGATTTTACCCTAGGGGTGCTTGTGTGCAAGTGCATTAATTTTCATGCTTGTTTTTGTCTTGAATTAGGGTTTTCCAAGCATTGGTTTTAGTTTTTCCATACAAATCCTAATTACTAGCATTGTATATAAAAGCGATAAATTGCGAAATTTAAAGTTACTACGCTATTACAACATATGTGGGGAGGGGGTATACAATTTATGAATGGGGATTGCAATAATATAAACCTAATTAATCTATTACAACCAAATTGAATATGTACAAATAATTGAAGAAATATATAAAGTACAAATGCAAATGGAAAGAAATGATTTTTGTGTTTGGATTTTTATATGAAAGAGGTTTTAACCTAAACCTAATTAGAGAAAAATAATTAAATCAAAATTAAATTAACTTAAATTAATTAAGAAAACATTTTTTTGAATAAAACCCTAATTCTATTTAGTTGATTAAAAGAAAATAAGTTTAAAGAAAAAGTATTTTTTTTGTATTTTTGTCTTGAAAATAATATATGGTGTAAAAAATATTTGTTAGTCTTTTTTTGGTATTTAAATAATGTATTTTTAAATGGTCTGAAGAAAAATAAATAATATAACATTAATTAAATTTATAAGAAAAATAAATAAAGTATAGTAAATAAAATATTTTTGTTCATGGGAAAATAAAATAAAATAAGTCAAAATATAAAATATATCATTTTTTAAATTTTTCATGATTTTTAGTATTTTAGAAAATATATTTAAAAGGAAAAATGAAACAAATAAATAAATAAAAATAAATGGGCCAGGGGGTGCCAAAAGTAGGCAGGGAGGTGAGCTAGCAAAAAATAAAAAAACACTGCCAGGCCCAAAGGGCCCAGCGCCTGCAAAAATTTTTAGGGAAACAGAAAATATGAAAAGAAAATGCAAAAGGGGGGTTCACATTGGTATGTCCAAGAGAATTAGCATGATACTCGCATCTGGCGTTGGCATCATATCTTCGTGGGAGTGGCCCGACTGGAGCAGCTAGAGGCTTGAGTTCCACTAAGGATGCCTTAACTAGATGTTGCAATAACTGGCTAGGTGGCATAGGGAGGGGATCAAATTTCCTGGGTGGCCTTCTAACTTGCTGCTGCCCTAGGGGGATCACTAATGGTTGTTGAACCCTGGGTTGTGGTGCTACAACATTAATCTCTCCCTCGTTTCCTTTGGTGAAGTTTGAAGTAGGTCGCTTTGAATTGTAGGGAGCATTTGATGGTCCCCCTGATATCTTCCCACTTTTTATCCCCGTCTCGATTCTTTCTCCGATGGTTACTAGGTCTGAGAACCCCGAAGAGATACTTCCAACCATCATCTCATAATACAGCCCGTGCAAAGTTCCCATGAACGTGTCTACTAACTCCTTCTCTAACAGTGGTGGTTGCACACGGGATGCCAATTCCCTCCATCTCTAAGCATACTCTTTGAAGGACTCTTCTTTCTACTAGGACAAATTCTGGAGTTGCATGCGGGTAGGCGCCATGTCAAGGTTATATTTGTAATGCTTTAGGAAAGCATTAGCAAGATCTGCCCAGGTTCGAGTATGTGTTCGCTCCAATTCCATATACCAGTCTGAAGATGCCCCACTCAGGTTGTGATCGGTGGAAATAGAACTGACTATTTTGGAATGCTAGTTCGCGAAATGTCGCGGTAAGCAAGAGTCGCCACCGTCTTTTATGTTCTCCAACAAGGAAAGGACAAAAGCACAGCAAAATTCCTTTTCGAGAATGTTTCTCGGTTCGGGAGGTAGATTTATAGAAAGGGAAGGTGTTAGCACCCTTTCTATCCATGGTTATCCATGGGCTCTTAGGTACTTGCTCACTCTATGTTTTCAAAAATTATTTTCTTTTCAAGTGTATATGGGTTTTGAAAAAGTTTAGTTTGAAAAATTTCTAGGTAACTCTTGTATCAGTCCTCAAGAGTGTATGAAGTATTTGTTTTTGAAAACTTTTTGAAAGTGTAAGGTGTGAAAAGTATTTTTGTTTTGTTTGTTTTGAAAGAGCAAGTACCCATGAGTCATCTACCTACCCTGAGGAATTAAGTTGTGTAAGAGTCCTTTAGATAATGCTATCCCACCATTGAGAGGTAGGTAGCACCATCGTTGGAGTTATTCAGGTCAATTCGATTAAGGGACATGTGTGGTCACCGAAGCAATAGTAGGACACCTTAGAAGTAACCCTAATGTCCTAGATCCTTTTATCCGAGGCAACCGTTTCGAGGCAACTGGATCTTTAGACAGGAGGGCGACCTCTAAGACACCTTATACTTGATGACCACGTTCGAGGCAAGTAGTGAGGCGTACCCTAGGAGTGGCATGTGCTTGTGTGTTGTTTTCATGTTAATGTTTATCTTGTACATGTTATTTGTGAGCTACAGATTTATTTTATTTGGCATTCATTCTTGCATGCATATTAACAGTTAAGAGTGCGGAGAATAAAGTGCGGAAATTTGAATCTACGATATTACAAGGCGCGGGTCTATACATCGCCAAAAATAAAAACCCGTTTTGATAAATAAGTACGGAAAGGTAAATAAAGCGGTAAATCCTAATTATTACATCCTTGGAAACAATTACATAAATAATCAAAATAAGAATAATGCGCGAAAGAAATTCAATCGGGACGTCCTTAGGGTTTTGACCCTTTTTTTGAGAAAAATACGAGTTTTGGTCCTTTTTTACAATTTAATGAAATATTAAACCTAAAAAAAACTAATTAATTATTTATTTACAAGAAAAATATTTTTGTGTTTTTTGTGTAAAATAAAACAAAAGGAATTAAAATTAAAAGTTAGTAAAACCTAATTCTAAGTTTATTTTACTTATTGAGAAAAAGGTTAAAATTAAACCTAAATTAAACTAAGTTGATTAATTAGAATTTATCTACAAAAATAAATTAATCAATAAAAATAGTAATAATTAATAAAAATATTCACGTTTTTTTATTCTCTGAATTTATTAAAAATATTAATTTGTTAGTTAATTAAATAATATTAATAATTATTAAAGAAAATAAAAGGAAAATAAAAAATAAAAGTAGTAAAAACCAGGGGGGGTGTGATGGCCCAATGGAGGTTTTATTCTGGAAATTTAGGCCCAATATCAATTTAAGCCTGTTGACTTTCTTGATCAGATGTGTATGGTTGACTGAGGAACATGGTGCTCATCACTTTCTGGCCTTTGGATTGATGATTGGGAACACCTGGCGCGCTGATCATTGAAGGCACATGGTGGAGTATTGTTGTGAAGCTGCATAGGAATTTGTTAGAAAAAACAATATTGAGATTTGGGTGGACTTGGGAATCGAACCTAGGTCCCAGTAGTTACCACGCACGTCATCAACCACCAAGCCACTTTGTTGTCTTTGTTAATATAATATGCAATAAATATAATGTAAGAAAAGAAACAAGTCACATGCTGAAACAAAAAGAGGCGCGCGTATTTGAATGGTCCAGTGAGGTATTGCCAGCTCACCGTCTTCTTCATGAAACCTGCAGAAAAACATGTTAAATAGCGGGGGTTTTAAACCCCCTCAAAATACAAATGCCAAAAATAGCGATTAGGCCTGTGCATTATATAAATAGGGCGTGAGGTGTCCAATGAATTCGTCTCATCCTGACGAATTTAACCATAGCCATGAGAAGCTCTGATTTTGCTTATGCTGTAAAGCCCTAAATTGAGAACTCTGAAACCCTAGATTTCATTAATGGTGTTTTGCGTTTCAGGGCACCATAATCAAATTAATCTATCCCATTAGCTTCAGAATGATGTTAGCAATGCAAAGCAATGATTATATCATGTTAAGGATGCATAAAACTTGAATTTCGATTATGGAAAAGAATGAGCAAACTGTGTTTCTGTTTGGCCGTGTTCTTGAGCTTTAGAGCTTGTTTCTGATTGCAAAATGTTCCTCTAAGTCCCAGCAATCTATTGGAATTAATAAAGGGCTTTTAATTGTGCTGGAAGATTGATTTCAGTTTTGAGTTTTTTGCTTGATTTTTGAATTTGGTTATGGTGTTTGCAGTAGCTTTAGCACGTGCTTAGCATTAGGGTTAGACTCAGTACTTATGAGGGAAGAGAATTAGGTTAACTTCTGGGCCTTAGTCCATGCACATGAGAGAATTAGGTTTAGGTTTTCCACCATTAAAAAACTTTCCTTTTTTTAAGCAAAACCAAGACTTTGTGTACAACATAGCCCTAGCATGAGTTTGTGAGCTGGCACATGATGTATGAAAGCTATTCAAATCCAAAAGACACTATTCCATTGATTTTTAAATTTTATTTGAATTATTATGGATTTAAAATGAATTAAATCAATAAAAATTAAATAAAATAGAAAAATAAATGTTTGATCTTGAAATTAATCATGGGACACATGTGTGGCATGACAAGGCTGAATCAAGTGGAAGAAAGTGGGCCCTTTTGTCAAAAATTGAAGTTTCAAGGATAGTTGACTTTTGCACATTCCCAAAAATTTCCCAACTTCTCCAATGCACATCTTGCTCAATTTTGATCATATGAACATGTTCTTGGACATTTTGGAAAGGTCTTGAAGTCATATAACCAATGCCTTTGGTCCCATGTCATTTTGATTTACCAATCTCAAGTTATGGTCTTTGACTTAAAATGCCTTTTTGTTGACTTTTGAAAATGACCTATAATGTAGAAATTGATAACTTTTTGTGAGAGCATTTCTTGGACTTGGAATGTGAAGATGAGTTGTACGAAATGTCATCCCCTTCAAAATGAGCATTGGATGGGATTTGTATGAGGAACCATGAAAAAGTTATGCCTTGGTCAAGTTACAGTTGACTTTTCAACTGTCCAAAAATAGAAACTTTTGCATCTTGATGATTTTTGAGCCATACTTGTGGAATCATGATCAAGACTTGATCAAATGATTACTGTGGCTTCAAAATAAGATGTTGACCAAAAATTTTGACTTTTGACTGCAAAATGACCATTTTACCCCTGCAGTTGACTGTTTGAGCAGATAGGGCTTTTGACTGTGCAATTTGATGTTGTGAGCCTTGAAACTTGACATGGAGATGCTTGAAAATGTATATAGCATATTGGACTTGATTGAGCCATTGAAAACCTCAAATTACTTGAGAGAACCAAAACCCTAATTTGACTGGCTTAGGAGGATGTTTGACTGTGCAACCCTTTGAGTAATCTTGAACCAATTGAAGATTGATCTTGACAAATCTTGAGGAATATGGGAGGGCAAATTTTGGGGTACAACAGTTTCCCCTGTTCAATCTTCTTAGACCTGAGGATGTAGATTGGCTTGCGTGCCTTTCGTGATCCGAAGGTGGAAGATGATTGAACACTAAAGTGCCCAGAAATTTGCACTCACATAGTGGAGTATCAGCAGTGTGATGGCGGGAATGGGCTTACAGATACCATTTGGAGAGATGATGGATAGGAGGATGGGCTTATAGATGCCATCTGGATATGTGACAGAACCTTGTCGGGAATGGGCTTATAGATGCCATATGGAGGTGTCGATCGCGTAAGAGATTCCTTAGCGAGAACTTGCGTACCTGAGAAAGAAAGATAAATTCCTGGCCTGTTACAGGTGTTGATCTTTAATCAGTCGCTCACAGACGTGCCCTGTCTAGGTACAGGTATCGAGTCTGGAACTTCAAAAGGTTGCTTACAGACGCGCCCTGGCTGGATACAGGTATCGAATCTACAAACAATCATTCACAGACGTGCCCTGGCTAGATACAGGAATCAAATCTGGAACTTCAAAAGGTTGCTTACAGACGTGCCCTGGCTGGATACAGGTATCGAATCTACAAACAATCGCTCACAGACGTGCCCTGGCTAGATACAGGAATCGAATCTGGAACTTCAAAAGGTTGCTTACAGACGTGCCATGGCTGGATACAGGTATCGAATCTACAAACAATCGCTCACAGACGTGCCCTGGCTAGATACAAGAATCGAATCTGGAACTTCAAAAGGTTGCTTACAGACGTGCCCTAGCTGGATACAGGTATCAAATCTACAAACAATCGCTCACAGACATGCCCTGGCTAGATACAGGAATCGAATCTGGAACTTCAAAAGGTTGCTTACAAAAGTGCCCTGGCTGGATACAGGTATCGAATCTACAAACAATTGCTCACAGACGTGCCCTGGCTAGATACAGGAATCAAATCTGGAACTTCAAAAGGTTGCTTACAGACGTGCCCTGGCTGGATACAGGTATCGAATCTACAAACAATCGCTAACAGACGTGCCCTGGCTAGATACAGGAATCACATCTGGAACTTCAAAAGGTTGCTTACAGACGTGCCCTGGCTGGATACAGGTATCGAATCTACAAACAATCGCTCACAGATATGCCCTGGCTAGATACAGGAATCGGATCCGGAATTAGTCGTCTACAGATATGCCCTGGCTGGATACAGGAATCGAATCTTCAAACTCTTTAGATATGCCCTGGCTAGATACAGGAATCGAATATGGAATAAGTCGTCTACAGATGTGCCCTGGATGGATACAGGAATCGAATCTTCAAACTCTTCAGATATGCCCTGGCTAGATACAGGAATCGAATCTGGAATTAGTCGTCTACAGATATGCCCTGGCTGGATACAGGAATCGAATCTTCAAACTCTTCAGATATGCCCTGGCTAGATACAGGAATCGAATCTAGAATTAGTCGTCTAGAGATATGCCCTGGCTGGATACAGGAATCGAATCTTCAAACTCTTCAGATATGCCCTGGCTAGATACAGGAATCGAATCCGGAATTAGTCCTCTATAGATATGCCCTGGCTGGATACAGGAATCGAATCTTTAAACTCTTCAGATATGCCCTGGCTAGATACAGGAATCGAATCCGGAATTAGTCGTCTATAGATATGGCCTGGATGGATACAGGAGTTGAATCTGGAATTACGACAGTTGATAGTAATCATCTTCGGATTGACCTTTTTCCTGAAAAGGCAAAAACATTAGTTGTATGCAATGTCATGAGGTATGAAATGCATGATGTTCTCAAAAATAAATGAGATTGTATGATGTGATGCGTATATGCATGTATCAGGATGTATTAAAATGTGATGTTTGTGTATGTATTTTTGTCTAGGAAAATAAATCCTTGATGAATGCCGAGAGTTAAATCCTGGGCTGATGTTGAAGAGAGTTCTTCGCTTCCGCTGGGGATGATGATTGCAGGAATAAACCGGTAGGAGAAGATGTCTCTGTTGGGGAATAAGCTTGATGGAGAGATTACTCTGCGGGATTTGCTCTGTGGTAAGAGATACTTTGCTGAGGTTTTGATGATAACTCCGCTGGGGATACCGTTGAGAAGTTGTGTTGGGGAATTTGATGAACTCCGCTGGGGATAGGAAGAAACTTCGTCGAGGACGATATTTCCGTTGCAATTAGCTGAGGATAACCCAGTTATAGGCTCTGGTGGGGAATAACCTTTGAACAAAGCCGGGGAGATGCGTTCGTACTCCGCAGGGGATAAGCTTCCAGAATCTACTGGGGATAAGCCTCACTAATCTACTGGGGATATGGATTCCACTCTCCTGGGGAATCTTTTGGACTGTACTGGGGAATGGTTCCACTGGGGTGTCTGTATCACGCCGGGGAACAATCTTATATTAAGACTGCCGGGGATGCTTGCTGAGGAATATCTGTATACTCGGCTGGGGAATATTGAGATCTTCTGGGGATACCCAACTTCCTTAGGGCTGATAGTAGCCTAACTCTGCTTAGGGAGAGTGTTGCTGACTTGCTGGATACTGTGCCTTTTTAGGGCTGACGGGAGGCCAACTCTGCTTGGGGAGAGTATCGCTGAATCTTGTCTTACTCTGCGGGGAGTGAAGGTATTCTGGTTACGTTCTTCAGGCGAACCTACCTTGGTACCTTGATGGACAGAGCAACTAGATCACTTAGACAATTCATTATTGCCCCTGTTTCTGATGTCACCTGTAATTAATCTTTTGTTTCGCATGCAAGTATTTATGAGTTAGCAATTAATGTCAAATGCATATATCAAAAATGAACATTGGACGTTCTTTGCAAAACAAAACAGAAAAAAAGGAAAAAACAATTGGCAATTTGTATGGAAAAGTGGATTTGTATTGATTTTTGAATTTGCCTGTAAATAGGCGTTTATGTACAAGAGGCTGACGTCCTAGTAAGGGAACACCGCCGAACAACATAGAGTTTATACAATTTTGAAAAGAAAACAAAACAGCTATGTGAAAAATAATCCCATTGGGTTCCAATTCTGCTATCGCCTTTATGTCTTCAAGCGTCTCATCACTTTGCTGCCCAGTTGAAGATGAAGCTGATTGATTGATGCCGTCTGAACCTGATAATTGATACCGGATTCTGGATGCAAGGTGATTCAATGAGACATAGTATTACGTTTTAATCCCTAACTTTTGCCTGGACCGCCCTTTCGGGTTTTCAGTCCACCGGGATACCCATTTTTGCCCAAGCCGCCTTTTCAAGTTTTCGACTTGCCGGGTGTACAGATTTTTTCATTTCATCCTTTATTTTTGCCTGAACCTTTTTGGTTTGCCGGGAAGCCCTTATTTTTGCCTAGGTGTGTCAACCTAGCGGGTCTTTGATTATGCGTAGTATCTTTTTACTATGTCTGCATTGGCGGGGTGAGGAAGGTCGTCACCATCCATGGTGGTTAGAATCATAGCTCCTCCTGAGAAGATATGTTTAACCATAAATGGCCCTTCGTACGTGGGAGTCCATTTGCCCATGGGATCACTTTGAGGTAGAATGATGCGCTTGATTACCAGATCCCCAACTTGATACTCTTGTCGTCTGACTTTCTTGTTAAATGCCTTGATCATCCGTTTTTGGTACGTCTGACCATGACAAATAGCGGTGAGTCTCTTTTCATCAATTAGGTTTAATTGATCAAGTCAGGTCTGGATCCAGTCATCTTCGCTCAAACCTGCATCCTTCATTATCCGGAGAGAGGGTATTTGGACTTCAATAGGTAGGACTGCCTCCATGCCATAGACCAAGGAAAAGGGTGTTGCCCCTGTTGACGTCCGTGTTGAGGTACGGTACCCATGAAGAGCAAACGGTAACATTTCGTGCCAATCTTTGTAGGTCACTGTCATTTTCTGCACAATCTTCTTGATATTCTTATTCGCCGCTTCTACAGCCCCATTCATCTTCGGCCGGTAAGGAGAAGAGTTGTGGTGTTGTATCTTGAATTGCTCGCAGAGCTCAGTGACCATCTTGTTGTTAAGATTGGTACCATTGTCCGTAATGATTCTCTCAGGTACGCCGTATCGACAGATCAGGTTATGCCGAATGAACCGTGCCACGATGTTCTTGGTTACGGTAGCGTAGGAAGCTGCTTCAACCCACTTTGTGAAGTAATCAATTGCTACCAAGATGAAGCGATGCCCGTTGGATGCCGTAGGTCTGATTTCACCGATCATATCAATGCCCCACATTGCAAAAGGCCAAGGTGCTGTCAAGACGTTCAGGGGAACTAGAGGGACGTGCACCTTATCTGCATAGATCTGGCATTTGTGACATGTCCGAGAATGTTGGTAACAGTCAGCTTCCATTGTGGACCAGTAATATCCTGCCCGAAGGATTTTCTTTGCCATGGTATGCCCACTGGAATGTGTTCCGAAGGTACCCTCATGTAGCTCTGCCATGATCCTTTCTGCTTCAGTCTTATCCACACAACGCAGTAAGGTTGAATCATGGTTTCGTTTGTACAGAATGTCATTGCTGAGGAAGAACTTTGCCGCGAATCTTCTCAGGAACTTTTTGTCATTAACAGATGCACCCTCGGGGTATTCTTGAGCTTCCAAGTACCTCTTCACTTCATGATACCAAGGTTTTTCTGTTTCTTCTTCCGTCTCAAGATCACAACAATATGCAGGTTCATCCAGTTTCCAAATAATGATCCGGGGAGCCTCGTTGTCCCATTTGACTTTGAACATAGAAGACATCGTAGCTAGCGCGTCCGCCAACTGATTCTCCTCTCTTGGGAAGTGTTCAAAAGTTATCTATTCGAAATGGAGGATCAATGTCGACACATACTCCTTGTAGGGAATAAGATTTGGGTGTTTCGTATCCCACTCGCCTTTGATCTGACTGATCACGAGAGCGGAATCTCCGAAGACACTCAGAAACTTGATCCTTAGGTCAATTGCAGCTTGAAGACCCATAATGCATGCCTCATACTCCGCCATGTTGTTGGTGCAGTTGAAACATAGTCGGGCGGTAAACGGAATATGAGAGCCGTTAGGAGATGTGATCACAGCACCGATACCATTACCCAAAGCGTTTGAGGCTCCATCAAAGTACATAGACCATCGGGATCCTTCCTCAGGTCCTTCATCCGGTCCAGGTATTTCACAATCAGTCACTACCATGATGTTCTCGTCTGGAAATTCAAAGTTCATCGACTGGTAGTTGTCCACTGCCTGGTGTGCCAAATGGTCTGCCAATACACTTCCCTTGATTGCTTTTTGAGTCGTGTACTGGATGTCATATTCAGTCAAGATCATCTGCCATCTTGCTATTCTTCCCGACAAGGCAGGCTTTTCGAATATATACTTGATTGGATCCATTTTTGAAATCAACAGAGTAGTGTGAGTCAACATTTACTGTCTCAGCCGGCGAGCAGCCCATACCAAAGCGCATCAAGTTTTCTCGAGCAGTGAGTATCGGGTATCACAGTCGGTAAACTTTTTGCTAAGGTAATAAATAGCATGCTCTTTTCGGCCAGACTCGTCATGCTGTCCCATCACACACCCCATTGAGTTGTCAAGTACTATCAAGTATAAGATTAGAGGTCTCCCTTCAACTGGTGGCATAAGAATGGGTGGCTCTTGGAGATACTCTTTGATTCTCTCGAAAGCAGCCTGACATTCATCATTCCAACGTACTACCCGATCTTTCTTCAGCAGCTTGAAGAGTGGTTCACAAGTAGCAGTTAGGTGCGAGATGAATCAGGCAATGTAGTTCAGCCGTCCTAGAAAGCCTCTGACTTCTTTTTCAGTCTTGGGGACGAGCATCTCTTGTATGGCTTTCACCTTGGCATGGTCCACTTGAATACCTTTATCGCTTACGACGAAGCCTGGCAATTTTCCAGATCTCACCCCAAAGGTGAACTTGTTCGGGTTCAACCTCAGCTTGTACAACTTCAGACGGTCAAACAGCTTCTGTAGATGGTCAAGGTGTTCCTCCTCAGTTTGGGACCTTGCAATCATATCGTCGACAAACACTTCGATCTCATGATGGATCATATCATGAAACAAAGCAACCATGGCACGTTGGTAGGTTTCCCCAGCATTTTTCAACCCAAATGGCATGACCTTGTAGCAGAAGGTGCCCCAATGAGTAACAAAAGTGGTCTTCTCCATGTCTTCAGGAGCCATCTTGATCTGATTATAACCGGAGAACCCGTCCATGAAGGAGAATACCTTGTGCTGAGCAGTGTTGTCAACCAGAACGTCGATGTGAGGTAGAGGGAAGTCATCCTTGGGGCTCGCCCTATTCAAATCCCTGTAATCAACACACATTCGGACCTTACCATCTTTCTTCGGTACTGGAACCACGTTGGAAACCCACTAAGGGTAAGAAGTTACTGCTAGAAATCCGGCGTCAAATTGTTTCATAACCTCAGCTTTGATTTTCTCAGACATCTCTGGACGCATACGACGGACCTTCTGTTTCACCGGAGGGCATTCTTCCTTGGTAGGCAGGTGATGAACTACAATGTCGGTATCCAACCCAGGCATGTCTTCGTAGGACCAGGCGAAGATTTCCACGTAGTCATGCAGCATCTGAGTCAACCGTTGTTTCACACTAGACTCCAGATTGGCACCAATCTTGACTTCCTTTTTGTCTGTCTCAGTACCCAGATTTACCGTTTCCACTGGCTCTTCATGTGGCTGAATGACCCTCTCTTCCTGGAGTAACAATCTTGCAAGCGCACCAGGCACTTCACAATCATCCTCACCTTCGTCTTCGGCTAAGTTGATCAGATTTTCAAAGTCATAACTGGCAGTAGCAGAGTCGTTACCAGTGAGATCCAGAGTGGATTGGAACCTGTATAGGTGAGTGTGTGTAAATATAGCTGTTTTGCAATATGTAAAGAAAGAAAGGGAGCGCAAGATTTGAAATGCGAAAAACGTCCAATGCTTTTATTCATGATATATGAAAGTGACAAATAACAAGCCCTCACAAATGAAACCACGGTGCCCCGGGTCATAAAGTTTCAAATTATTGTTTGTTACAAATCCAAAACAAAAGAGTTCATTACTTAGTGACAAAAGTAATAGGTGTAAAGTCTTTTGCAGTCCAGTTGCTTGGTCCACCGTTGGTCGTCGGGTAGATCCAGCTGTCGAATTCAGATTCCTCTACGTCGTCTTCAATAGCATTCACTCCCGGGTTGGTGATGAACACAGGAGGTCTTCTTCCAATCCATGCCTTACGAACAACCTTCTGAGCTTCTACAGTGAAACCCAACCCAAATTTGTCAGTCTTCGGAGTGAAATCAGGAAGTCGGCCCCAGTTTGCACACTCACCCTTCTCAATCATAGCTCGGGCATCCTTTAAGGAAGCCATCTTCAAAGGAGAATTTTCTTCAGTCACAGTCTCTGCTGATGCCAGTGTCTGAGGCACCTCTTCAAAGTGTTGAAAAGGGGTCTCAATGAACTCCCCATCCATCTCTATATACCGGAACGAGTTAAGATGGATGACCATATATTCTTCTTCCCCTTGAACTGTAACAATCTTCCCTTTGACTGGGTATTTCAGCTTCTGATGCAATGTGGAGGTCACAGCTCCAGCTTTGTGGATCCAAGGACGACCCAGCAAACAAGAATAGGATGGTTGGATGTTGTGATACGGTGGGAGAACTGACTTGAGGTTTTGCGTTTGTTTTCGCAAATGTTTCGGTTGAGCAAGAGTCGCCACCGACTTTTTATTTTATCCTAAGGAAAGGTTAAAAAGCACAGCAAAAACCTTTGAGATGTTTTCTTGGGTTCGGGGAGTAGATTATAGAAAGGGAAGGTATTAGCACCCTTTCTATCCATGGTTATCCATGGGCTCTTAGTTACTTGCTTAGATCAACTTGCCTTAATTTTCAATTGTTTGAAATGGTGCTTTGTGTGTGTGGGTTTGAAAATGTTTTGAAAAGAAGCCAATGTGGTGGCAACCTTTGTAATGATCCATGTTGGGATGTATACAAAGGTGTATGTCTTTTAAAAAGGTTTTCAATGTTTTTGAAAGTTGTTTTGAAAGTGTAGTGATGTGTGGTTTGAAAAATAGGCAAGTGTTTTGTTTTGCAAGTTTGATTCAAGTAACTAAGAGTTTGTCTACTCCTAAATTTCTCAAAGATTTCTCCTATGTTTTTAACCCTTTTAACAATTTTGTTCCACCATTGCATTTGGTGGACAATCTTGTGTTAGGATGTGAAAGGGACGGGCGCGGGTCATCGTTTAGACCATAATTGCAATGGTGCCAAGTATCTTTGGGCAATTTTCCTTTAAGGGACTTGATCATTTTTAAGGCAACTTTCGAAAGCGTCATCGAGGGACTATGATCATTTGGATTGTGTTTGTTTTGCCCAAAGAGACCTAACATGCAATATGGCCCATTATTGAAGGCAACAACTGGAATACCCTAGGGGTGCAAGTGTGATTGGTGTTGTCCATTTTCATGCTTGTTTATCTTGAAATTAGGTCAAGCTATTTTGGTTAATCGATTTGCATACAAAACCCTAATTCTAACATGGCATATTTAGAAAGCATTTAAAGTGCGAAATTTAAAAGTTCTAAGTTATTACACAATGATCATGGGAATGGGGGTACAAATGTTCAAATGGGGATGAGACTTCATAGGAGGATGGTACCCAATATTTACAACCAAATTGAATTGCGCAAATATAAATGTATAGATGTATAAGAAAGGAACAATATGTATGTGAAATTATTTTTGTGTAAGTGTATATTTTATTCACAAATAAAATAAAAATAATTAAAAGAAAACTAATTTTTGAATATTTCATGTTTAGGGCAAAAACCCTAATTTTTCTAAATAAAAGGTATTAATTATTTATTATGTATTATATACAATATTTACTAATTATATACAAAAAATAAATAAAAGAGAAGTATATTTGTCAAAAAGGTATTTTTAATGTTAAATTTTAATAAAAATAAAAATGTATATATTTTGGTATTTTTATCCTAAATATCCTAATAAATATGTAAATACTTATATTATATGATAAATATATTAAAAATAAAATATTTAATATTTACAAAAAAAAGTATATTTTCATAAAATATTTTCAAAAGATAAAATAAAATGAAAATCAGAAAATAAAATGTATTGGTATTAATTTTAGTATTTTTTTAAATAAGGATATTATGTATTATTTATGTACAAACATATATTTAAACAAATAAATCCCTAATAAATACAAAAATGGTGTGAAAAATATTTTTTATATTTTTAATATTATTAGAAAAAATAAATAAGTCAGAAATAAAAAGAAAAGTCAAGAAAATGTCTCAAATAAGCATAATGGGCCAGGGGGGTTCAAAAGTAACAAAAGGGTGCAAAAAAGAAAGTCAACTCAGGCCCAGCCCAAGAAGACTTTGTCTTCAACCTTAAAACATGTTTGAACAACCATCCACGCGCGTTTTCTATCTCCAGATTCCTTGATCTTTTGCCAAATCTTTCAACATGAAACCTGTAGAGCTTGAAGCCACGATTCTAGACATATAAAGAAATCAATCTAACTCTCAGAAATGAGAGAGAATTTCTTCTCCCCCAATTCCTGACCTAGTTTTTGTTCCATGTTCAGACATCAAATTCTCATAGCACACATAACATAAATGAAAACTAATTATATGGGCATGTTCAGGGCTATGAATGTGACATAATTTCTTCACAAATCTAAACCTAACAATGCTTGGATAGAGAGATACAAGTTCATGAACTTACCTGTTCAGTTGGAATCGTGTGCAACAATGGAGATGAGTACAAGGCAAGGTAATGATTTGTATAGCTTCCTTGATGTCTCAGGATGCTATTCCAACCTTTAGTTTGCTTGGAAACCAAAAGAATCGTGCTATGGTACTTCAACTGCAAAACCAGAAAAATGAAAATGGTGATGTTAGCTAGGGATGTTACAGGTCTTGTTCAGGGCTTGGAACAGTTTCAAGGGATGATGTGGGATGTGTTTGAAGTGTTTTTGGCCAAGATGCACGATGGAAATGAGCTAGCCAAGTCCAAGTGCAGAATGCCCTGTTTTTGTGCAGTTTAATGGTGATTCTGTGTTTGAGGATGTTTGGAACTTGGTTGGCTTGTGTTTCAGCTTAGGTTTGATGATTAGAAAGTGTTCAATAACTTTGCTTAAGGTTCTCTTGACAGGAATGATAGTTGGTATGTGTTATGCTAGTTTTCTTCAACTTTAAGCAACAAATGTCCAAGTGGTGTTCTAGACTGATGCAGGCCCCCAATCTATGATGCAACCTTTCCCCTTGATCAGTGTGTTTTGTTCATAAACTTGTGCAAAAAGGATTTGCCCTGTACTTGCTTGGATTTGCATTTGACATAAAGTCCAACTTTTCAAGAATGGCTAATTTGCTTTTTCTATTTATGGCTTAGTTTTGCATACAATGCTTGAACACACAAAATAAGGTCTTGGCACAATGAGTTAGCATTAAATTTATGAGTGCAAAAGGGATATAGGACCTGTAATCAAGGAATGCAAGCTGAGTTCAAAATTGCTTAAGTGTATGAACATGTAAATTGGCCATAAACAAAGTGAGTTTTTCCCAACTTGCCAAATTCGATTCTCCCTAACCATGAGGTTGTTTGATGAGTTCTTGGACATTTTGGAAAGCTTGGAATGTGTACCAAAATCCATCTTTGAAATGCAAATTGAAATTCCAAGTGGAAGCATGTGAAAAATGGTCTTGAAGTTAGGCAAAAATCCTGCCTAAAATGGTTCAAAATTTCTCTAAGTTAAGAATGGTTTGGTACCCTTGTTCCAAAAATTGTAACTTGAGCTACAAGCTTCTTTTGGGAAAACTATGTGAATCAAAGTTGTAGATTTTGCAATGGACTACAACTTTCATGTTTTGACTTTTCCTTGAATCCAAATGCATCTTGATGAGAAAGTGGGACAAAGTTAGGAAAAAATTAGGGTTTTTCATAACTTAGAAAAATTCTAAGTTATGAAAAATCTTCATTTCAAACCCTAATTTGCAATTTTGGATTTCTTGATGAACAAGTTTCATGATTTGGCATGTTTTGATGAAAAATGAATCTTGACACTTGATTTTGACCAAAAAGTCAAAGTTTGACTTTTCATTATACAGTCAAAAATTGATCAATTGACCGGAAAATTCAATTGTCAACCTTGTGCATTTGGGATCTTTTGAACTTGTGGAGTATGTCAAGACAATTCCATGGGGTCCTTGAGTCCATATGTGAGCTTGGTTGGCCATTGGCTAGGTCAAACAGTCAAAAATTGCCTTTGTGCAGTCAAAACCCTAAATATGACCATTTTGCCCTTTTGGTGATCTGATCAAATTTCTTGTGGAATTGTGATCCAAACTTGATCAAATGGTCCATGTGAGTTCATAATGTTGATGTGGGTCAATTTTCATGAGATTTGACTGTCAATTGGCCACAGTTGACTTTTTCCCCAATACAGCTGATTTCTAGGTCAACTGTCCAATTGACTGGGCAAAATTGGGAATCAAGACTTGAAACTTGGTATGGATAAACTTGGGAGTCTAACATGAAGTATGAAAGTCATCTTAGGCATTTTAGGTCAAAATATCTTTGTGCAAACACAAACCCTAATTTGGGTCAACAGTGCAAGGAGAAGTCTTGAGCAGAGGAAACCATAACTGGATCTTGAGCTCCAAGGGTCTTGTGATGAGAAAATGTTGAGAGAATGGGAGGGCAAATTTTGGGGTACAACAGTTGCCCCTGTTCAATCTTCTGGAACCTGAAGAGTTAGATTGGCAAGTTTGCCTTTCGTGACTCGAGGGTAAAAGGAGATTGGACACTAGAGTGCCCGGAAATTTTCACTCGCATGTTGGATTATTAGCAAATGTGATGTCGAGATTGGGCTTATAGATGCCATTTGGAGAGATGGTGGATAGGGAGATGGGCTTATAGATGCCATTTGGAAGTGTTGATCGCATAAGAGATTCCTTAGCGAGAACTTGTGTATTTTGAGAAAGACAGATGTTTTCCTGGCTTGTTACAGGTGTTGATCTTCAATCTCTTCATGCAGACATGCCCTGGCTAGATACAGGTGTCGAGTCTACAATCGGTTGCTCGCAGATATGCCCTGGCTGGATACAGGAATCGAATCTGGAATTAGTCGTCTACAGATATGCCCTGGCTGGATACAGGAATCAAATCTTCAAACTCTTCAGATGTGCCCTGGCTGGATACAGGAATCGAATCTGGAAATAGTCGTCAACAGATATGCCCTGGTTGGATACAGGAATAGAATCTTCAAACTCTTCAGATGTGCCCTGGCTGGATACAGGAATCGAATCTGGAAATAATCGTCAACAGATATGCCCTGGCTGGATACAGGAATCGAATCTTCAAACTCTTCAGATGTGCCCTGGCTGGATACATGAATCGAATCTTCAAACTCTTCAGATGTGCCTTGGCTGGATACAGGAATCGAATCTAGAAATAGTCGTCAACAGATATGCCCTGGCTGGATACAGGAATCGAATCTTCAAACTCTTCAAATGTGCCCTGGCTAGATACAGGAATCGAATCTGGAAATTGATCACTCACAGATGTGCCCTGGCTAGATACAGGAATCGAATCTGGAATTGTGACAGTTGAAAGTAGTTGTCTTTTGGGTTGTCTTTTTCCCTGTTCAGGCAAAACATCAGTTGTATGCAATGTCATAATGCATGATGTTATGATGTTCAAAATGAGATAGTGTTGTATGCACTTTATCATGTATGTAAGCAAGATGTATGAAATGTGAAATGTTTATGAATGTATTTTCGTCTAGGAAAATAAATCCTTGACGATCGGCTGGGGAATTGAATCCTGGGCTGACATCGAAGAGTAGAGTTCTTCGTTTCCGCTAGGGACGAGGATTGTAAGAATACACCGGTAGGAGAAGACGACTTCGTTGGGGAACAAACTTGTTGGAGAGATTACTCTGAGGGGAAATATTCTGAGGGGAATTATCCTGCGGGAAGAGATACCTTGCCGAGGTTTTGATGAGAGCTCCGCTGAGGATTTCAATGATGGACTCCGCTGGGGATGACAATGATAAACTTCGCTGGGGATTCTGTTGATAAGTTATGTTGGGGAACTTTGATGAACTCCGCTAGGGATAGGAAGAACTTTGCCGAGGACGATCTTCTGTGGTATTTAGCTGAGGATAACCCAGTTATAAGCCTTTGTGAGGAATAACTTTGAATAAAGCCCGGGAGAGACGTCCGTACTCTGCAGGGGATAAGCTTCCAGAATCTACTGGGAATAAGCTTCAAGACTTGCTGGGGATATGGATTCCAAATTTCCTGGGGAAACTTTCGGACCGTACTGGAAAATGGTTCCACTGGAGTGTTTGTATTCCGCCGGGGAATAACCTTAGATCAAGACTGCCGGGGATACTTGCTGAGGAATGCCTATACTCTGTTGGGGAATTGAGGTAACTTGGTCACATTCTTCAGTTGGACCTACCTTGGTACCTTGGCGGACAGAGCAACTGGACTGCCTGGACAACTCTATATTGCCCCTGTTTCTGATGTCACCTGTAATTAGTCCTTTGTTTCGTATGCAAGTATTTATGAATTAGCAATTTAATGTCAAATGCATATATCAAAAATGAACATTGGACGTTCTTCGCAAGACAAAACAAAAAAAGGAAAAACAATTGGCAATTTGTTTGGAAGAGTGAACTTGTATTGATTTTGAAATTTTCCTGTAAATAGGCGTTTTTTGTACAAGAGGTCGATGTCCTAGTAAGAGAACGCCGCCGAATAACATAAAGTTTATACAATTTTGAAAAGGAAACAAAACAGCTATGTGCACAATATTCCCACTGGGTTCCAACTCTGCTATCGCCTTTATGTCTTCAAGCGTCTCATCACTTTGCTGCTTAGTTGAAGATGAAGTTGATTGATCGATGCCGAAATCTGAGCCAGATAGTTGATGCCGAATTCTGGATGCAAGGTGATCCAATGAGACATAGTGTTACGCTTTATCCCTAACTTTTGCCTGGACTGCCCTTTCGGGTTTTCAGTCCACCGGGATACCCATTTTTGCCCAAGCCGCCTTTTCAGGTTTTCGACTTGCCGGGTGTACAGATTTTTTCATTTCATCCCTTATTTTTGCCCGAACCCTTTTGGTTCGCCGGGAAGCCCTTATTTTTGCCTAGGTATGTCAACCTAGCGGGTCTTTTATTCATGCGTAGTATCTTTTTACTATGTCTGCATTGGCGGGGTGAGGAAGGTCGTCACCATCCATGGTGGTTAGAATCATGGCTCCTCCTGAGAACACATGTTTAACCACAAATGGCCCTTCGTACGTAGGGGTCCATTTGCCCCTGGGATCACCTTGAGGAAGGATGATGCGCTTGATTACCAGCTCCCCAACTTGATACTCTTGTGGTCTGACTTTCTTGTTAAATGCCCTGATCATCCGTTTTTGGTACGTCTGACCATGACAGATAGCGGTGAGTCTCTTTTCGTCAATTAGGTTTAATTGATCAAGTCGAGTCTGGATCCAGTCATCTTCACTGAAGTCTGCATCCTTCATTATCCAGAGAGAGGGTATCTGGACTTCAATCGGCAAGACTGCCTCCATGCCATAGACCAAGGAAAAAGGAGTTGCCCCGGTTGACGTCCTTGCTGAGGTACGGTACCCATGAAGAGCAAATGGTAACATTTCGTGCCAATCTTTGTAGGTCACCGTCATCTTCTGCATAATTTTCTTGATATTCTTATTTGCTGCTTCTACAGCCCCATTCATCTTCGGCCGGTAAGGAGAAGAGTTGTGGTGCTGTATCTTAAATTGTTCGCAGAGCTCAGTGATCATCTTGTTGTTAAGATTGGTACCATTATCCGTAATGATTCTTTCCGGGACGCCGTACCGACAGATCAGATTATGCCGAATGAAACGTGCCACAACGCTCTTGGTTACGGTGGCGTAGGAAGCTGTCTCAACCCAATTCGTGAAGTAATCAATTGCCACCAAGATGAAGCGATGCCCGTTGGATGCCGTCGGTCGGATCTCACCGATCATATCGATGCCCCACATTGCAAAAGGCCAAGGTGCCGTCAGGACATTCAGAGGAACCGGAGGGATGTGCACCTTATCAGCATAGATGTGGCATTTATGACAAGTTCGAGAATGTTAACAGTCGGCTTCCATTGTGGACCAGAAATATCCTGCCCGAAGGATTTTCTTTGCCATGGTGTGTCCACTGGAATGCATTCTGAATGTACCTTCATATAGCTCTATCATGATCTTCTCTGCTTCAGTCTTATCCACACAATGCAGTAAAGTTGAATCATGGTTTCGTTTGTAGAGAATGCCGTTGCTGAGGAAGAATTTTGCCGCAAACCTTCTCATGAACTTCTTGTCATTGACAGACGCACCTTCAGGGTATTCTTGGGCTTCCAAGTATCTCTTCACCTCATGATACCAGGGTTTTTCAGTTACCTCTTTGGCCTCAAGATCGCAACAGTATGCAGGTTCGTCCAACTTCCAGATAATGATCCGGGGAGCCTCGTTGTCCCATTTGACTTTGAACGTTGAAGACATCGTAGCTAGTGCGTCCGCTAACTGATTCTCCTCTCTTGGTAAATGCTCAAAAGTTATCTCTTCAAAGTGGGGAAGTAAAGTCAACACATACTCCTTGTAAGGAATAAGATTTGGGTGTTTCGTATCCCACTCCCCTTTGATCTGATTGATCACGAGAGTGGAATCTCCAAAGACACTCAGAAACTTGATCCTTAAGTCAATCGCAGCTTGAAGACCCATGATGCATGCCTCATATTCTGCCATGTTGTTGGTGCAGTTGAAACACAGCCGGGCGGTGAGTGGAGTATGAGTGCCTTTGGGGGATATGATCACAGCGCCGACACCATTACCCAAAGCGTTGGAGGCTCCGTCAAAGTGCATAGACCATCGGGATCCTTCCTCAGGTCCTTCATCCGGTCCAGGTACTTCATAATCAGTTACTACCATGATATCTTCGTCTGGAAATTCGAAGTTCAATGATTGGTAATCGTCCACAGGTTGGTGTGCCAAATGGTCTGCCAATACACTTCCCTTGATCCCTTTTTGAGTTATGTATTGGATGTCGTATTCCGTCAAGATCATTTGCGACCTTGCTATTCTTCCAGACAGAGCAGGTTTTTCGAATATGTACTTGATGGGATCCATTTTTGAAATCAACAGAGTAGTGTGAGTCAACATATACTGTCTCAGCCGGCGAGCAGCCCATACCAGAGCGCAGCAAGTTTTCTTGAGCAGTGAGTACCGAGACTCACAGTCGGTAAACTTTTTGCTCAGGTAATAAATAGCATGCTCTTTTCGGCCAGACTCGTCATGCTGCCCCAGCACACACCCCATTGAATTGTCAAGCACTGTCAAGTATAGTATCAGAGGCCTTCCTTCCACTGGTGGCATAAGAATGGGTGGCTCTTGGAGATATTCCTTTATCTTTTCGAAAGAAGCCTGACATTCATCGTTCCAACGTACTACTTTATCTTTCTTCAGTAATTTGAAGATTGGCTCACAGGTAGCAGTTAGATGTGAGATGAATCGGGCAATGTAATTCAGTCGTCCCAGAAAGCATCTGACTTCTTTCTCTGTCTTGGGAGTCGGCATCTCTTGTATGGCTTTTACTTTGGCAGGGTCCACTTGAATACCTTTGTCGATTACAATGAAACCTAGCAATTTTCCAGATCTCACCCCAAAGGTGCATTTGTTAGGGTTCAACCTCAGCTTATACAATTTTAGTCGGTCAAACAGCTTCCGCAGATGGCCAAGGTGTTCCTCCTCAGTTTGGGACCTTGCAATCATATCGTCGACGTACACTTCAATCTCATGATGGATCATGTCATGAAATAAAGCAACCATGGCACGTTGGTAGGTTTCCCCAGCATTTTTCAAACCGAATGGCATGACCTTGTAGCAGAAGGTGCCCCATTGAGTAACAAAGGTAGTCTTTTCCATATCTTCAGGAGCCATCTTGATCTGATTATACCCTGAAAAACCATCCATGAAGGAGAACACCTTGTGTTGAGCAGTATTATCAACCAGAACATCGATATGAGGGAGAGGGAAATCATCTTTAAGGCTGGCCCTGTTCAAATCCATGTAGTCAACACACATTCTGACTTTACCATCCTTCTTTGGCACTGGAACCACATTGGCCACCCACTGTGGATAAGAAGTCACTTCTAGAAACCCGGCATCAAATTCCTTCATAACCTCAGCTTTGATTTTCTCGGACATCTCTGGGCGCATGCGGCGGACCTTCTGCTTTACCCGAGGGCAGTCTTCCTTGGTAGGCAGGTGATGAACTACAATGTCGGCATCCAAACCAGGCATGTCTTCGTAAGACCAAGCAAAGATTTCCATGTAATCATGCAGCATCTGGATCAATCGTTGCTTCACGCTGAGCTCTAGATTGGCACCAATCTTGACTTCTTTTCTATCTGTCTCAGTACCCAGGTTCACTGTTTCCACCGGCTCTTCATGCGGCTGAATGGCCCTCTCTTCCTGGAGTAGCAGTCTTGCGAGTTCACCAGGCACTTCGCAATCATCTTCACCTTCGTCTTCGGCCAAGTTGATCGGATTTTCGAAGTCATAGCTGGCAGTAGCAGAGCTGTTACCAGTGAGATCCAGAGTGGATTGAAACCTGTATAAGTGAGTGTGTGTAAATATAGCTATTTTGCAATATATATAACACAGAAAGAAAAAGAGCACAAGATTTGAAATGCAACAAACGTCCAATGTTTTGATTAATGATATATGGAAATGTCATACAAAAAGCCCTCACAAATGGAGCCACGGTGCCCCGGGTAGGACACCGAGCCAATAAAAGTTTCAACATATTGTTTGTTACAAATTGAACACAAAAGAGTTAATTACTGCGTGACAAATGTAATAGGTGTAAAATCCTTGGCCGTCCAGTTGCTTGGTCCGTTGCTGGTTGTCAGATAGATCCAACTGTCAAATTCCGCTTCCTCTACGTCCTCCTCGATAGCATTCACCCTTGGGTTGGTGATGAACACCGGAGCCTTTCTGATCCTTTCTTTGCAAACAGCCCTCTGAGCCTCTGCAGTAAAGCCCAGCCCAAACTTGTCGTTCTTTTGAGTGAAGTCAGGAAGTTGACCCCAATTTGCGCATTTGCCTTTCTCGATCACAGCCCAGGCATCCTTCAAGGAAGCCATCTTCAAAGGAAATTCTTCTTCAACCACTGTCTCAGCCGACGCCAACGTTGGAGGTACCTCCTCAAAATGTTGAAAGGGGGTTTTAATAAACTCCCCGTCCATCTCGATATACCAGAATGAATTCAAGTGACTAACCATGTATTCCTCCTCTCCCTGCACAGTAACAATCTTCCCTTTGACAGGGTATTTGAGCTTCTGGTGTAGAGTGGATGTTACCGCCCCAGCCTTGTGAATCCAGGGTCGTCCCAACAAACAGGAATAAGATGGACGAATATCCATCACGTAGAACGTTGAGTCAAAGACTTGGGAACCCACACAAATAGGAATGTCTACCTCACCATGCACCATTCTCTTAGAACCGTCGAAGGCTCTAACAATGATGTTACTAGGTTTCAATTCCAGGCCCTCACAATCCAACCGATCTAAGGCCTTCTTAGGAAATACATTCAGGGAAGAACCGGTGTCCACCAACACGTGTGCGAGAGTAGTGCCCCTGCATTCTATAGAGACGTGCAGGGCATCATTGTGGTTTTTCCCTTTGGCGGTAAGGTCTGCATCTGAGAAACCCAAACCATTGTCGGCGGTCAAATTAGCCACATAGTCAGTGAATTGATCTGCAGATGTCTCTTGCGGCACATGGGCCATTTTCAGAAATGAAATCAGGGCCTTAGCGTGGGCCTCTGAGCACAGCAGCAATGATAGCATAGAGATTTTGGAGGGGGTATGCCCCAGCTGTTCAATGACATTGAAGTCACTCTTTTTAATGATTTTAAGGATTTCCTCCATCTCTTGTTGGGAGGCTTCGACAGTGGTATTTTTTGGTGCCTCCGTCCGGGCAGGAAAATCAGTAGCAGCTTCTTTGCCCCGAGCATCAGAGGACTCGGCGGCAGTAGTAGACACAGGAACTTGATTTGGAACATGCACACTTGCGGGTGTGATGATGAGAGGTTTTCGGATAACTGGTGGTGCAATGTCAGGCGAGAAAAGCCTGCCACTGCGAGTAACCTTGGCGGGACCAGTGATATTACTGATACTGGTACTGGTGTTGAACTCCTGCTTCACTCCAAGCACATACACATTTGCCCCATAGTGCCATGTGACAGCCTTGTCAGATTCATAAAGGAGGGGCCCCGGAACAGTAATGGTAATGGGTGCAACGGACATAATTTTGACTGGCTTCCTCGGGGGAGCCTTGGCAGGATTGTTGAAAATTGTGATGACAGATACTTCTTCAGCGGAAACAAATGGAACAGCATTTTTGTTGAACAGAATTTCTTTGCTATCCATCAGGCTTTGGATGCCTGATTTCAGCAGCGGACAACCGGTAGGGATAACAGCACACAGGAGGCAACCCTTGCTACAACCCGGAAATAAACCGGCTAGCAGTAGGTTCCTCTTAACAGTCAATAGAGGGGTAGCAACATCATTCATCGAAACAACATACAAATCTTCCTCGACGGCATTTACTCTATGCTGGGGCATATGAGCAGTTACAACATTTGGCCTCTCAGGCGCCTCAAACTGAATTTCCTTCGCATCGATAAGGTCTTGGACTTTATTTCTCAGGGCCCAGCAATCATCAGTAGTATGCCCGGGGCTATCAGAATGATAAGCACAACGAGCATTTGGGTTATACTTAGGAGATGCAGTATTCACGACCTTCAGAGCCTCTTTGATGGTCACCAAGTTGGTTGATAGCAGTTGCGGTAAGATTTGTGACAAGGTCATACTCAGCCGAGTGTATTTCCTTTTGGGCCTCTCACCCCTTTGTTGATTGTACTGCTGAGGAGCAGCAACAGGTTTTGAAATTACCAAGGCATTGACGGCTTGGCGGTGATCTGGCTTGATTTGTCTTCTAGGACCATAGACGGCACTAGCTTCCTTCTTGAAAGGCTTTTTCTCAGTACTTGCGGAGGCAGCTTTCTGTATCTTTCCTGACCTGATGCCCGCTTCTATCCTTTCACCCGTCAGGATCAAATCCGTAAACCCAGCGGAGGAATTACCAACCAAATGATTGAAGAATGGACCAGACAAGGTCCCTAGAAACATGTCAACTAGTTCACGATCAGTCAAAGGAGGCTACACCCTGCCAGCCAAATCTCTCCATTTTTGTGCATATTCTTTGAACCCTTCGCCCGTTCCTAGAGACATACCCTGAAGTTGGGTACGCGTAGGAGCGAGGTCAGAATTGTATTGATATTGTCTATAAAATGCGGTAGCCAAATCTTCCCAATGTCGAATACTCGTTCCATATAGCTGATAGAACCACTCAAGTTGTGACCCCGAAAGGCTATCTTGGAAGAAGTGGATCCAAAGATTTTTGTCTGCCGTGTAAGGTTGGATCTTCCTTACGTACGATCTGAGATGCAGCTTTGGACAGGAAGCCCCGTCGTATTTGGCAAAGGCAGGCGCCTTGAACTTGTGTGGGATTACCACCCCAGAAGATAACCCTAAATCTCCGAAATCCATCCCCGGTACATTTTGAATCTCCATGGCACTCAAGCGGTCCTCTAATTGCTTGTATCTGTCGGCAGCAGGAGGGTATTGTTCGTCATTGTAATCTGTCTCGTTGTCAGAGACTGCAGGACTAGGAGCCCCTCCCCCTTGGGGACTGTCTTTTTCTGCAGAGGAAGTAGTTGGATCAGCCTCATTATGGAGTGTGTTCCCAAACCTGCGTCTAGTGTTGAATAATGCAGTCCTCTTCTTCTTCTTCTTCTTTAAGAGCAAAGCCTTCAACTCTTGCTGACCTTGAGCCAGGCTCATGACCATCTCTTGAAACTGGGCACTCTGGGCCTGGAGGGCCTTGATAGCTTGTTCACTGGATGATTCTGGATTCATGATGACTGTTCAGATAAACAGCAAAGAAGATTAAGCAACCTGTGGGAAAAGGTACCTGTTATGCATATGATGCAATGAGATGCGTATGTTTTATGTTTGCAAAGACAAACGAGATTCAACTTTGTAGACAAAAGGGAAACACACTTCATTAGATTCAAATTTTTAAAATTTTCAACAACTTGCCCTTAGGCATTACAGGAATGAAAAAATACTGAAAAGGAAATAAAAGCTGTAAAAAGGAAACATTCAAAGCCCATCAGTGCTCCCATGGCCTCCTCTTCTCAGTATGGATATAGTCATTCAGAACCCGCTCTTCTTCCAATTGCTTAGTCAGCCTCTGGATCTTCCGTTCCTGTTCGTTGAACTTTTCTCGATAAAGATCCCGTTCTTCCTTCAGCTGCGCCCAGGATCTCTTCAATGTGTCAAAATCAGTGGGTATCTGAGGAGGGAGGACAGTTGGAGGAACCCCGTCTTCATCAGGAGATTCAAGAATGATAGGTCTGACAGCTTCGTATGGCATACCTAACTTCTGAGCACGGATGCAGACCCATCTGCAATAGGGTTCCATTGGTAGAGAAGTCTTTGGTCCCAACTCATGTGGGTCAGCTTTGTGAATTCTGTCCCAAGCCTTAATGAATCCATGGCGTAGTTTGTCACTGTCTACCTGAAATTCAAAATGGAAGTGAGGAACCAACATCTCATGAGGCCCTACTCTTCTGGCTCTTCCAAACTGACGGAGAGCTAAACATGGATTATAAGAGATTCCTCCCTGGATACCAATCAATGGAACATTAGGGTATTCTCCGCAACGATCAATAACAGCTACCTCATCCAAACCTCTGAGAGTCCAAGTGATGTCATTATCAGTGAGAGACATTAACCTATGAGCCCAACCCTTTCCTTCTTCATTCTTCAGCACGAACTTAGGAAGGTGCGAAATAAACCACCTCACTAGCAAAGGAGCACAACACCACGGAGTTCCCCGTCTTCGGGCAGTACGAGCATAGAGTTGTTGCAGGATATCACCCAAAAGAGTGGGTACCGGATTCCGAGACATGAAGATCCTTATGGCATAGATACTGATAAAGGTGTCGGGATTTGGAAACAGTACCAGACCATAGATTAAAAGAGCCAGAATGTCTTCGTACGCCTTGAAGTCTAAGTCATTCCAGAAATCATTAGCTTTGCCAACCAGAAATTTGACCAAAAAGCCCTTAACTCTACTTCTAGTTTCCCAGTTAGCCAATACCTCTTCTTTGGTCAAGGGGAGGACTGCAGCAACCTCTTCAGGCCTAGGAGTCTTTTCCCAACCAGTGAATGGCGTTTGCTCCAAAACAGGAATACCAAGCAAATCAGAGAATTCTTCCAGGGTAGGGACCAGCTGGAAGTCTTGAAAGGTAAAGCAATGATACAGGGGATCATAAAACTGGGTCAGGACACTTATCAGTTGTTGGTCCCACTTTGAAGTGATCAAACCAAGGAGAGAACCATGCCTCTTGATGAAGGAAGTAGTGTTTGGAATCCTATCAACCAAATCCCTGAGCAAAGTTGGTGGTTAAACAAAATTGAACCGGATAGTATTCCTACGCACGGGCATCATGATGTCCTACAAAACAGAGCAAAGATGAAACTTTTTTGTCTTTGAAATGGGCTAGTCCTTATACAGGATGCATGTAATGGTATGATGATATGATGCTATGATGAAGCACACCACAAGTATTCACACAGGCAAGCATGATAAGGCACACAAGTCACACAAGACAACCCTTAGGTTTCAGGCCAGCCTGAAGTTTAGGTATTACCCTCTTTTAGTTTCGTTGGTTAAAACATGTCCTATTAAAAGTAACCGGGTTCTAGAGGATCTCAAATCATTGACTACCCTCAATCGGTCATAACTCCAGCATCGCAATCTTTTCTTGCGGCCAGAACCATCGCGAGAGTTTAGCCTCAATGAGTGTAGCATACTGCTACTATTCTATGGCCAAGTTTGGTCAATTTAGGGTTCTAAGGTCGGTTGGTGTTTAATGACTCCTTAGAAGCCCCATATTCTTCTCGTTGCAACACAAGGGATATCGGTACAGACTAAGGTGCCACACCAACGTAGCCACTGCTTCACCCATGTCGGTCTATGCCGGACAGGTCCCTTACAGATTATGCTACCTAAAAGGGTATTCCCCAGATCCGGGTTAGGATCTATGAAACTCCGATGCAAAGCCCACAAATATAAAAGCAAACAAGGCAAACAATTGAAAACAAGGGTGATCTAAGCCCTAAGGTTACTCCACTTTAAAGTTAGTCCCCAGCAGAGTCGCCAGTTCTGTGATACGGTGGGAGAACTGACTTGAGGTTTTGCGTTTGTTTTCGCAAATGTTTCGGTTGAGCAAGAGTCGCCACCGACTTTTTATTTTATCCTAAGGAAAGGTTAAAAAGCAAATTAAAAACCTTTGAGATGTTTTCTTGGGTTCGGGGAGTAGATTATAGAAAGGGAAGGTATTAGCACCCTTTCTATCCATGGTTATCCATGGGCTCTTAGTTACTTGCTTAGATCAACTTGCCTTAATTTTCAATTGTTTGAAATGGTGCTTTGTGTGTGTGGGTTTGAAAATGTTTTGAAAAGAAGCCAATGTGGTGGAAACCTTTGTAATGATCCATGTTGGGATGTATACAAAGGTGTATGTCTTTTAAAAAAGTTTTCAATGTTTTTGAAAGTTGTTTTGAAAGTGTAGTGATGTGTGGTTTGAAAAATAGGCAAGTGTTTTGTTTTGCAAGTTTGATTCAAGTAACTAAGAGTTTGTCTACTCCTAAATTTCTCAAAGATTTCTCCTATGTTTTTAACCCTTTTAACAATTTTGTTCCACCATTGCATTTGGTGGACAATCTTGTGTTAGGATGTGAAAGGCACGAGCGCGGGTCATCGTTTAGACCATAATTGCAATGGTGCCAAGTATCTTTGGGCAATTTTCCTTTAAGGGACTTGATCATTTTTAAGGCAACTTTCGAAAGCGTCATCGAGGGACTATGATCATTTGGATTGTGTTTGTTTTGCCCAAAGAGACCTAACATGCAATATGGCCCATTATTGAAGGCAACAAGTGGAATACCCTAGGGGTGCAAGTGTGATTGGTGTTGTCCATTTTCATGCTTGTTTATCTTGAAATTAGGTCAAGCTATTTTGGTTAATCGATTTGCATACAAAACCCTAATTCTAACATGGCATATTTAGAAAGCATTTAAAGTGCGAAATTTAAAAGTTCTAAGTTATTACACAATGATCATGGAAATGGGGGTACAAATGTTCAAATGGGGATGAGACTTCATAGGAGGATGGTACCTAATATTTACAACCAAATTGAATTGCGCAAATATAAATGTATAGATGTATAAGAAAGGAACAATATGTATGTGAAAGTATTTTTGTGTAAGTGTATATTTTATTCACAAATAAAATAAAAATAATTAAAAGAAAATTAATTTTTGAATATTTCATGTTTAGGGCAAAAACCCTAATTTTTCTAAATCAAAGGTATTAATTATTTATTATGTATTATATACAATATTTACTAATTATATACAAAAAATAAATAAAAGAGAAGTATATTTGTCAAAAAGGTATTTTTAATGTTAAATTTTAATAAAAATAAAAATGTATATATTTTGGTATTTTTATCCTAAATATTCTAATAAATATGTAAATACTTATATTATATGATAAATATATTAAAAATAAAATATTTAATATTTACAAAAAAAAAAGTATATTTTCATAAAATATTTTCAAAAGATAAAATAAAATGAAAATCAGAAAATAAAATGTATTGGTATTAATTTTAGTATTTTTTTAAATAAGGATATTATGTATTATTTATGTACAAACATATATTTAAACAAATAAATCCCTAATAAATACAAAAATGGTGTGAAAAATATTTTTTATATTTTTAATATTATTAGAAAAAATAAATAAGTCAGAAATAAAAAGAAAAGTCAAGAAAATGTCTCAAATAAGCATAATGGGCCAGGGGGGTTCAAAAGTAACAAAAGGGTGCAAAAAAGAAAGTCAACTCAGGCCCAGCCCAAGAAGACTTTGTCTTCAACCTCAGAACATGTTTGAACAACCATCCACGCGCGTTTTCTATCTCCAGATTCCTTGATCTTTTGCCAAATCTTTCAACATGAAACCTGTAGAGCTTGAAGCCACGATTCTAGACATATAAAGAAATCAATCTAACTCTCAGAAATGAGAGAGAATTTCTTCTCCCCCAATTCCTGACCTAGTTTTTGTTCCATGTTCAGACATCAAATTCTCATAGCACACATAACATAAATGAAAACTAATTATATGGGCATGTTCAGGGCTATGAATGTGACATAATTTCTTCACAAATCTAAACCTAACAATGCTTGGATAGAGAGATACAAGTTCATGAACTTACCTGTTCAGTTGGAATCGTGTGCAACAATGGAGATGAGTACAAGGCAAGGTAATGATTTGTATAGCTTCCTTGATGTCTCAGGATGCTATTCCAACCTTTAGTTTGCTTGGAAACCAAAAGAATCGTGCTATGGTACTTCAACTGCAAAACCAGAAAAATGAAAATGGTGATGTTAGCTAGGGATGTTACAGGTCTTGTTCAGGGCTTGGAACAGTTTCAAGGGATGATGTGGGATGTGTTTGAAGTGTTTTTGGCCAAGATGCACGATGGAAATGAGCTAGCCAAGTCCAAGTGCAGAATGCCCTGTTTTTGTGCAGTTTAATGGTGATTCTGTGTTTGAGGATGTTTGGAACTTGGTTGGCTTGTGTTTCAGCTTAGGTTTGATGATTAGAAAGTGTTCAATAACTTTGCTTAAGGTTCTCTTGACAGGAATGATAGTTGGTATGTGTTATGCTAGTTTTCTTCAACTTTAAGTAACAAATGTCCAAGTGGTGTTCTAGACTGATGCAGGCCCCCAATCTATGCTGCAACCTTTCCCCTTGATTAGTGTGTTTTGTTCATAAACTTGTGCCAAAAGGATTTGCCCTGTACTTGCTTGGATTTGCATTTGACATAAAGTCCAACTTTTCAAGAATGGCTAATTTGCTTTTTCTATTTATGGCTTAGTTTTGCATACAATGCTTGAACACACAAAATAAGGTCTTGGCACAATGAGTTAGCATTAAATTTATGAGTGCAAAAGGGATATAGGACCTGTAATCAAGGAATGCAAGCTGAGTTCAAAATTGCTTAAGTGTATGAACATGTAAATTGGCCATAAACAAAGTGAGTTTTTCCCAACTTGCCAAATTCGATTCTCCCTAACCATGAGGTTGTTTGATGAGTTCTTGGACATTTTGGAAAGCTTGGAATGTGTACCACAATCCATCTTTGAAATGCAAATTGAAATTACAAGTGGAAGCATGTGAAAAATGGTCTTGAAGTTAGGCAAAAATCCTGCCTAAAATGGTTCAAAATTTCTCTAAGTTAAGAATGGTTTGGTACCCTTGTTCCAAAAATTGTAACTTGAGCTACAAGCTTCTTTTGGGAAAACTTTGTGAATCAAAGTTGTAGATTTTGCAATGGACTACAACTTTCATGTTTTGACTTTTCCTTGAATCCAAATGCATCTTGATGAGAAAGTGGGACAAAGTTAGGAAAAAATTAGGGTTTTTCATAACTTAGAAAAATTCTAAGTTATGAAAAATCTTCATTTCAAACCCTAATTTGCAATTTTGGATTTCTTGATGAACAAGTTTCATGATTTGGCATGTTTTGATGAAAAATGAATCTTGACACTTGATTTTGACCAAAAAGTCAAAGTTTGACTTTTCATTATACAATCAAAAATTGATCAATTGACCGGAAAATTCAACTGTCAACCTTGTGCATTTGGGATCTTTTGAACTTGTGGAGTATGTCAAGACAATTCCATGGGGTCCTTGAGTCCATATGTGAGCTTGGTTGGCCATTGGCTAGGTCAAACAGTCAAAAATTGCCTCTGTGCAGTCAAAACCCTAAAAATGACCATTTTGCCCTTTTGGTGATCTGATCAAATTTCTTGTGGAATTGTGATCCAAACTTGATCAAATGGTCCATGTGAGTTCATAATGTTGATGTGGGTCAATTTTCATGAGATTTGACTGTCAATTGGCTACAGTTGACTTTTTCCCCAATACAACTGATTTCTAGGTCAACTGTCGAATTGACTTGGCAAAATTTGGAATCAAGACTTGAAACTTGGTATGGATAAACTTGGGAGTCTAACATGAAGCATGAAAGTCATCTTAGGCATTTTAGTTCATAATATCTTTGTGCAAACACAAACCCTAATTTGGGTCAACAGTGCAAGGAGAAGTCTTGAGCAGAGGAAACCATTACTGGATCTGGAGCTCCAAGGGTCTTGTGATGAGAAAATGTTGAGAGAATGGGAGGGAAAATTTTGGGGTACAACAGATGTCCATCACAAAGAAAGTAGAATCAAAGACTTGAGAACCCACCCTGATTGGAATGTCAACTTCCCCATGTACCATCCTCTTCGACCCGTCAAAGGCTCGGACAACAATGTTACTAGGCTTGAGTTCTAAACCCTCACAATCCAACCTATCTAGGGCCTTCTTAGGTAGTATGTTCAGCGAAGAACCAGTGTCAACCAGCACATGGGCAAGAGTAGTGCCCCTGCATTCAATGGAGACATGCAGGGCATCATTGTGGTTCTTCCCCTTAGCAGTCAGATCAGCGTCGGAGAAACCCAAACCATTATCAGCTGTTAGGTTGGCCACACAATCGGTAAATTGATCGGCAGACATTTCTTGTGGCACATGGTCCGTCTTCAGGAAGGAAATCAGGGCCTTGGCATGAGCCTCTGAACACAACAACAGTGATAGCATAGAGATCTTAGAGGGGGTGTGCCCCAGCTGCTCAATCACATTAAAATCACTCTTCTTGATAATCTTAAGGATCTCTTCCATCTCTTGCTGGGAAGCTTCAACATTAAGAGTCTTTGGTGCCTCCACCTGGGCAGGCACATCAGTAGCAATCCCTTTGCCCCGAGCGTCAGATGACTCGGCAGCAGGGGTAGACACTTGATCAGGAGGGGAAACAGGCACACTGGCAGGTGGGATAACAAGAGGCCTCTGGATAGCTGGAGGTGCAATATCTGGTGAGAACAGCCTACCACTTCGAGTGACTTTGGCAGGCCCGGTAATGTTACTGATACTGGTAGCAGTATCAAACTCTTGCTTTACTCCGAGCACATAAACATTTGCCCCATAGTGCCACGGGACAGCTTTGTCAGATTTATAGGAGAGGGGCCCCGGAACAGTGATGGTTATAGGAGCAATCTTGTGAACAGGCATAATTTGGACAAGCTTCCTCGGGGGAGCCTTGGTAGGATTGTTGAAAATGGTGACAACAGACACTTCTTCAGTAGGGACAATAGGAACAACAATTTTCTTGAACAAGATCTCTTTGCTATCCATCAGGTTTTGGACGCCTGACTTCAGCAAAGGACAACCAGCAGGTGAAACAGCACATAGAAGGCAACCTTTGCTACATCCCGGAAATAAACCGGCTAGCAACAGGTTCCTTTTGACAGTCAGCAACGGGGTAACAATATCTTCCACAGAGGCCACATACAGGTCTTCTTCCACAGCATTCACTCCATGTTGGGGCATGGGGGCAGTCACAACATTGGGTCTTTCGGGCGCCTCGAACTGTATTTCTTTAGCATCAAAAAGGTCCTGAACCTTATTCCTCAGAGCCCAACACTCATCAGTTGAATGCCCCGGGCTGTCAGAGTGATAAGCACAGCGGGCGTTAGGGTTGTACTTCGGGGATGTGGTGTTCACAACCCTTGGAGCTTCCTTGACAGTTACCAGATTGGTTGACAGCAGTTGCGGCAATATCTGAGACAGGGTCATGCTGAGCCGAGTGTACTGCCTTTTGGGTCTCTCACCCCTTGGTTGGTTTTATTGCTGAGGAGCAGCAGCAGACTTTGAAATTACCACTGCGTTGACAGTTTGGCGACGTTCCGGTTTGTTTTGTCTCCTTGGACCATAAACAACACTAGCTTCCTTCTTGAAGGGCTTCTTTTTAGTACTCGAGGAGGCACCTTTCTGTATCTTCCCCGACTTGATACCAACTTCTATCCTCTCCCCGGTCAGAATGAGGTCTATAAACCCAGCAGAGGAATTACCAATCAGGTGATTAAAGAATGGACCAGACAGGGTCCCCAAGAAAATGTCCACGAGTTCACGGTTAGTCAATGGTGGCTGCACCCTGCCAGCCAGGTCTCTCCACTTTTGCGCGTACTCCTTAAAACCTTCACCCATCCCCAGTGACATACCCTGGAGTTGGGTACGCGTGGGAGCGAGGTCGGAATTATACTGATACTGCTTAAAAAATGCAGTAGCCAAGTCCTCCCAGTTTCGAATACTGGTTCCATCCAGCTGATAGAACCACTCGAGTTGAGCCCCTGAAAGGCTATCCTGGAAGAAATGGATCCATAGGTTCTTGTCTGCAGTGTAAGTTTGGATCTTCCTTACATATGATCTGAGATGCAGCTTAGGACAGGAAGCCCCGTCGTACTTCGCAAAGGCAGGCGCCTTGAACTTGTGAGGGATCACCACCCCAGAAGATAAGCCTAGGTCTCCAAAGTCCAACCCGGGCACACGTTGAATCATCATAGCATTTAATCGGTCCTCCAGCTATTTGTACCTGTCCTCGGCAGGAGGGTACTGTTCATCATTGAAATCTGTCTCGTCGTCGGAGACCACGGGACTAGGAACCCTTCTCTCCTGGGGACTGCCTTCCCCAACAGATGGAGTAGCCTGATCAGTCTCATTTTGCAGTGTATTCCCAAACCTCCGTCCATTGCTGAACAAGACGATCCTCCTCTTCTTCTTCTTCTTTTCCTTCAAGACCAGAGTCTTCAACTCCTGTTGACCCTGGGCTAAGCTCATAACCAGCTCTTGAAACTGGGCTTTCTGGGCCTGGAGGGCCTTGATAGCTTGTTCAGTAGTAGGCTCAGAAGACATGATGAAGTGCTGAAATAAACAGCGATGAAGATTAAGCAGCCTGTAGAAAAAGGGTACCTGTTATGCACATGATGCATGATATGCTATTTATGCAATGCATTCAAGGGTTCGAAAGTTCAAATTTGTTGTAGACAAAAAAGGAACACACGTTATATTAAGAAATAATTTGTTCAGTACATCAGGGCCTCATGGGCAAAACATTACAAAATAATTAATCCCAAAAGACACTGCGCATCCTCTTTGGAGCGATGTAAGTGTTGAGAGTCTTTTCCTCGTAAAGCAGGTGGGTGAGATCCAAGACCTTCTTCTCACTGGCATGTAAACTGGCTTCAAGAGAGTTTTGTTCTTCCTTAAGCTGGATCCAGCTCTTCTGCATTTCTTCCCAGGAGGTTGGCATATCAGGATGTTGAATGGTGTAGGGCACCTCTCCTTCCAACACTGGCTCTTTGATCACGGGGAGAACATGAGGATATGGCATCACCAGCTTCTGGGAACGGGCTCGTACCCACTTGAGATAAGGTTCCAGGGGGATGGAGTTCCTGTGCCCCAGTGTCTTACTATCTACTCTGTTGGGCATCCTCCAAGCTCTGATGAACCTCTGGCGAAGTCCTTGCGTATCGTGGTCGAAGTCAAAAACTATGTCAGGAATCAACATGTCATGAGGGCCATCCCTCCGAGCATATCCAAACTGCCTCAAAGCCAGACATGGGTTGTAAGTAATGCCTCCTCTGATTCCAAGTAAAGGAACATTAGGAAATTCTCCGCAGCGATCAATGATAGTGACATTCTCTCTGGACCGAGGACACCAATGTGTATCAGTATGAGTAAGAGTCATTAACTGTTGTGACCATCTCAAACCCCGCTCGTTCTTCAAAACTGATTGTGGAAGGTGCGAAATAAACCACCTTGCCAGGAGAGGAGTGCAGCACATGAGAACACCTCTTTTTCTCATGGTTCGAGTGTAACATGAGTGGAGGATGTCCCCAAGCAGCATAGGTATAGGATTCCTGGACATGAAGATCTTGACAGCATTGATATCTATAAGCTGATCTGGATTCGGGAACAACACCAACCCATAGACAAGGAGTGCCACAACTTCTTCAAAAGCTTGTAGGTCAAGGGAGTTCCAACATTCTTGGGCCTTCTCAAACAAGAATTTTTCCAAGAATCCTTTGATACCACTTCTGACTTCCCAATGCCCCTTGATATCAGATGGTTGCAGACATAATGCTTTAGCTACCTCTTCAAGTTTGGGTTCCCTTTTCGTACCGTTGTAGGGTAGTTGACTAAGAATAGGAACCTTCAGCAGCTGAGAAAATTCTTCCAAAGTAGGCACCAATTGATAATCCGGGAAAGTAAAATAGTGGTGCAAAGGGTCAAAGAACTGGAACAACACTTTTATCATATCCTCTTCAATGTTGGTGTTGACCAAGCTGATGAGTCTACCATGCCTTTCACTGAAAGAAGAGTTCTCGGGAATCCTAGATGTAAGCTCCTTGAGCTGAGGAGGGACCCTTACAAGGTTGACCTGAATTGTCTTTCTGCGGATAGTTTCCATGTCCTACAAAATAAGAACAAAGATGAAGATTCGAACCCTTGAAGTGGTTAGTAAATGCATATGATGCTTTATGATGTTATGATGTTATGATAAAAGCACACCACAAGTATTCACAAAAGGAAAACATGATAAGGCACACAAGTCACACCAGACAGCCCTTAGAGTTTAGGCCAGCATGAAGTTTGGGTACTACCCTCTTGAAGTTGGTGGGCTTAAAACCTGTCCTATCGAAAGTAACCGGGTTCTAAGGAGCTCAATATCATTGGGTTGTTTTCTATGTTCATTGTTTTGATTTAGCCACTGAACTGGCGATCAAAATATTCCAAGAAAACAACCCTCAATGAGTGTAGTATCGAGTATCAACCAACTTCGGACTGCACCAAAGTCAGTCATCTCACTACCCCTAAAGAGGCCAGGATGGTTCAATTAAGGTTCCTAAGGCCAGTTGATGTTTCACGACACCACACGATGGCCCCGTACTCTCCTTGACTTGAATCAAGGGTTACCGGTACTCACCAAAGTGCCACATCAACGTAGCAACTGCTTCAACCGTGTCGGTATACCCCGCACAGTTCCCTCACAGTTTGTTGCTACCTAAAAAGGGTGCCCCAGATCCGGGTTAGGATCTATGAAACTCCAAAACAGGCCCATAATATTAAAGCAAACAAAACAAGCAATTGAAAACAAGAATGGTCTAATCCTAAGGTACACCTCACTTATTAATTCTCCCCAGCAGAGTCGTCAGTTCTGTGATTGGTGGAAATAGAACTGACTGTTTTGGAATGCTAGTTCGCGAAATGTCGCGGTAAGTAAGAGTCGCCACCGTCTTTTATGTTCTCCAACAAGGAAAGGACAAAAGCACAACAAAATTCCTTTTCGAGAATGTTTCTCGGTTCGGGAGGTAGATTTATAGAAAAGGAAGGTGTTAGCACCCTTTCTATCCATGGTTATCCATGGGCTCTTAGGTACTTGCTCACTCTATATTTTCAAAAATTATTTGCTTTTCAAGTGTATGTGGGTTTTGAAAAAGTTTAGTTTGAAAAACTTCTAGGTAACTCTTGTATCAGTCCTCAAGAGTGTATGAAGTATTTGTTTTTGAAAACTTTTTGAAAGTGTAAGGTGTGAAAAGTATTTTTGTTTTGTTTGTTTTGAAAGAGCAAGTACCCATGAGTCATCTACCTACCCTGAGGAATTAAGCTGTGTAAGAGTCCTTTAGATAATGCTATCCCACCATTGAGAGGTAGGTAGCACCATCGTTGGAGTTATTCGGGTAAATTTGATTAAGGGACATGTGTGGTCACCGAAGCAATAGTAGGATACCTTAGAAGTAACCCTAATATCCTAGATCCTTTTATCCGAGACAACCGTTTCGAGGCAACTGGATCTATAGACAGGAGGGCAACCTCTAAGACACCCTATACTTGATGACCACGTTCGAGGCAACTAGTGAGGCGTACCCTAGGAGTGGCATGTGCTTGTGTGTTGTTTTCATGTTAATGTTTATCTTGTACATGTTATTTGTGAGCTACGAATTTATTTTATTTGGCATTCATTCTTGCATGCATATTAACAGTTAAGAGTGCGGAGAATAAAGTGCGGAAATTTTAATCTACGCTATTACAAGGCGCGGGTCTATACATCGTCAAAAATAAAAACCCGTTTTGATAAATAAGTACGGAAAGGTAAATAAAGCGGTAAATCCTAATTATTACATCCTTGGAAACAATTACATAAATAATCAAAATAAGAATAATGTGCGAAAGAAATTCAATCGGGACATCCTTAGGGTTTTGACCCTTTTTTTGAGAAAAATACGAGTTTTGGTCCTTTTTTACAATTTAATGAAATATTAAACCTAAAAAAAACTAATTAATTATTTATTTACAAGAAAATGATTTTTGTGTTTTTTATGTAAAATAAAACAAAAGGAATTAAAATTAAAAGTTAGTAAAACCTAATTCTAAGTTTATTTTACTTATTGAGAAAAAGGTTAAAACTAAACCTAAATTAAACTAAGTTGATTAATTAGAATTTATCTACAAAAATAAATTAATTAATAAAAATAGTAATAATTAATAAAAATATTAACGTTTTTTTATTCTCTGAATTTATTAAAAATATTAATTTGTTAGTTAATTAAATAATATTAATAATTATTAAAGAAAATAAAAGTAGTAAAAACCAGGGGGGGTGTGATGGCCCAATGGAGGTTTTATTCTGGAAATTTAGGCCCAATATCAATTTAAGCCTGTTGACTTTCTTGATCTGATGTGTATGGTTGACTGAGGAACATGGTGCTCATCACTTTCTGGCCTTTGGATTGATGATTGGGAACACCTGGCGCGCTGATCATTGAAGGCACATGGTGGAGTATTATTGCGAAGCTGCATAGGAATTTGTTAGAAAAAACAATATTGAGATTTGGGTGGACCTGGGAATCGAACCCAGGTCCCAGTAGTTACCACGCACGTCATCAACCACCAAGCCACTTTGTTGTCTTTGTTAATATAATATGCAATAAATATAATGTAAGAAAAGAAACAAGTCACATGCTGAAACAAAAAGAGGCGCGCGTATTTGAATGGTCCAGTGAGGTATTGCCAGCTCACCGTCTTCTTCATGAAACCTGCAGAAAAACATGTCAAATAGCGGGGGTTTTAAACCCCCTCAAAATACAAATGCCAAAAATAGCGATTAGGCCTGTGCATTATATAAATAGGGCGCGAGGTATCCAATGAATTCGTCTTATCCTGACGAATTTAACCATAGCCATGAGAAGCTCTGATTTTGCTTATGCTGTAAAGCCCTAAATTGAGAACTCTGAAACCCTAGATTTCATTAATGGTGTTTTGCGTTTCAGGGCACCATAATCAAATTAATCTATCCCATTAGCTTCAGAATGATGTTAGCAATGCAAAGCAATGATTATATCATGTTAAGGATGCATAAAACTTAAATTTCGATTATGGAAAAGAATGAGCAAACCGTGTGTCTGTTTGGCCGTGTTCTTGAGCTTTAGAGCTTGTTTCTGATTGCAAAATGTTCCTCTAAGTCCCAGCAATCTATTGGAATTAATAAAGGGCTTTTAATTGCGCTGGAAGATTGATTTCAGTTTTGAGTTTTTTGGCTTGATTTTTGAATTTGGTTATGGTGTTTGCAGTAGCTTTAGCACGTGCTTAGCATTAGCGTTAGACTCAGTACTTATGAGGGAAGAGAATTAGGTTAACTTCTGGGCCTTAATCCATGCACATGAGAGAATTAGGTTTAGGTTTTCCACCATTAACAAACTTTCCTTTTTTAAGCAAAACCAAGACTTTGTGTACAACATAGCCCTAGCATGAGTTTGTGAGCTGGAACATGATGTATGAAAGCTATTCAAATCCAAAAGACATTATTCCATTGATTTTTAAATTTTATTTGAATTATTATGGATTTAAAATGAATTAAATCAATAAAAATTAAATAAAATAGAAAAATAAATGTTTGATCTTGAAATTAATCATGGGACACATGTGTGGCATGACAAGGCTGAATCAAGTGGAAGAAAGTGGGCCCTTTTGTTAAAAATTGAAGTTTCAAGGATAGTTGACTTTTGCACATTCCCAAAAATTTCCCAACTTCTCCAATGCACATCTTGCTCAATTTTGATCATATGAACATGTTCTTAGACATTTTGGAAAGATCTTGAAGTCCTATAACCAATGCCTTTGGTCCCATGTCATTTTGATTTACCAATCTCAAGTTATGGTATTTGACTTAAAATGCCTTTTTGTTGACTTTTGAAAATGACCTATAATGTAGAAATTGATAACTTTTTGTGAGAGAATTTATTGGACTTGGAATGTGAATATGAGTTGTAGGAAATGTCATCCCCTTCAAAATGAGCATTGGATGGGATTTTTCTGATGAACCATGAAAAAGTTATGCCTTGGTCAAGTTACAGTTGACTTTTCAACTGTCCAAAAATAGAAACTTTTGCATCTTGATGATTTTTGAGCCATACTTGTGGAATCATGATCAAGACTTGATCAAATGATGATTGTGGCTTCAAAATAAGATGTTGACCAAAAAAATTGACTTTTGACTGCAAAATGACCATTTTACCCCTGCAGTTGACTGTTTGAGCAGATAGGGCTTTTGAATGTGTAATTTGATGCTGTGAGCCTTGAAACTTGACATGGAGATGCTTGACAATGTATATAGCATATTGGACTTTATTGAGCCATTGAAAACCTCAAATTCCTTGAGAGAACCAAAACCCTAATTTGACTGGCTTAGGAGGATGTTTGACTGTGCAACCCTTTGAGTAATCTTGAACCAATTGAAGACTGATCTTGACAAATCTTGAGGAATATGGGAGGGCAAATTTTGGGGTACAACACAGGCTATCTTGAAAATAGTGAATCATCAGCTTCTGATCGTGGGCATGGGAATGCATCTTCCTACAGTACATACGAAGATGATTTCTTGGACAAGTGAGCCCCTTGTATTTTTCAAAGTCAGGTACTTTGAACTTTGGTGGAATCACCACATTAGGAACTAGGCCCATTTCGAGAGCGTCTACTTCGAAAGCGTAAAAACCCTCCACAGCTTTTAGTATTTCCTCCAAAGCTTTGGGTTAGAACAAAGTTTGGTTCTAATCATATCTTAAAGTTTTGATGATAACAATGAAATAAATTTTGTGAAATATATTTTATACTCTAATGTGTATGTTCTCTAAATTCAGATGATGTTTTGACTCATGCATCTCAAGAAAGAAACATCATTCTACGCAAGTCTAAAGCAAACTCTGAAGAAAGCACTCCAAGTCAAACTCCGATGAAAAGCAATCCTAAGCTACCTCTGATAAAGCTAGCTGAAGCAAAGATTTGAAAGAAACACACTGAAAGCAACATCTGATAATGCAAGCTGAAGCAAACTCTGTTGAACATAAAATGAAGAATACTTTAATAGAAGAAAAGTTAAAGTAAACTCTGAAGTGGCAATGCTGCAAGCAAACTCTTAAACTTCCAGAGATAAGCTCTGACAGTACTGTTGGTCATTTAATGCTAAGACGGCTAACGCACTCAAGTGGTACTATGCACGAGAACATTGGAAATATAAAGACCAAGCCAACACGCATCATAAATGCATACACTCTCTTCAATGCAGTAACGGTCAAGACTGGAAGCTATATATAGAAGATCATTTGTTCCAAAGAAAGGTTACTGATCCACGAGAAACATACTAACACTCATTGTTTTCATTCTTGTAAACTAATATTGTATAGTGGGTAAATCTTAAGTTTTGGGCAACAATCTTAGTGATAAATCACAATTTGTGATAAAGCTTATTAGAAGCATTTTGATTCACTACTGTTAAGAGATAATTTTTGTAAGTGTTCCTTGAGAGACCAGTTGGGTCAGATTTCTCAAGAGGGCTAGGACTGGTTGAGTCTTAGAGGTGTTAGTCACTTGCAGTTGCCTTGTGCATTATATTGTTAGTTACAACAGTTTGGTTGTGCATTTGTAATCAGTTTGATTATAGTGGATTAAGTCCTCGTTGAGAGAGGCGAAATCACCTTGGCGGGTGGACTGAAGTAGTTTGAGTTTCAAACGAACCAGGATAAAAATACTTGTGTCCTTCCATTAGTATTGCGCAGAAAAAGGAAAAACTTATTCAACCCTCCCCCCCCCCCCTTCTAAGTGTTTTCTCATCCTTCACTTTGTATTGATTCATCGCCAATGGATTATCAACAACATAAGTATCGATTGTCTTTAATGGTTCTTGGTTGGCATCCTCTGGGTCGTGGTCTCCGTATTGCATGTCCCAGTAGTTGTCTGCATTGTTGACTGGAATCTGTAGGGTATGAGATGCTCCTGCTTTTGGCAGAGGTGGGATAAACCCTTCAGTTTCATCTTCCTGTTGGGCCATGACAGACTTTTGGGGTCCTGCTTCTGGCTCTTTCCTTGGTTGGTGACTGCTTGATTCACCAATAGTTTGGGCTACTTCTTCGAAAGCTACCTTGGGAATTTGATCTTGTCGATCGATGATGTTCTTCAAATCTAGGAGAACTTGACTCAGGTCTCCTTTCATCTAACTTACAGCATCCTTTACTTGGTCGAGATCCTCTTTGAATGCATCCTGAGTTTCCTCGATTTTATCCATTGCTTTTTGTTGATAGGCCCTTGTTTGATATGGAGGCCAAGGAGGTGGAGACTTTCTTCTACCAATGGTTCAACTGGAGAGATGTTTTTTTAATAAAAAAAAAGAGTTTTGACATGATATGCGGGTGTTCGTGAATGCATGCGTGTGAATGAATACGTATGAATATGAAATGGTTACTTGTTTTGAATGTCTTATTCACTTGGGTATGTATTTATATTTCGCTTATTATTTTACGTAGCGACTATCTTTAAAATAGATACGCGAACGAGAGGTGGAAACAAAATGCCTTTGTTGAAGGTAACATAATTTAGATATTGAAAAATATTACAATATTAAACCAATACTTTATTTGCGTGAAATCAAGCTAAAGGAAATAAGTCTTCTAGGTACGCTTGCAGATATCTGATTTGGAAGTTATCCACCTTGAGCTGACAAAGCTTGAGAAAATCTTCAGCATATTATTTCCTTTTCGTGGCCTTGATTTCAGACATGTTTGGCGTGTTGACGCGGGCAAGTTATTTCCGTCGGTATCCATTTTAAAGGCACTCACCAAGATCTTGAGTTTATTATTATCTTTTATATCCCATGTGAATAAGACAAATAGAAATAAACGGGTGATGAATATATGAAATATATGACAAATATATGGAATGTATGAATGTATAGGTGTAGGGTTGAGTGATAGGATTTTTGTAATAAGTACCCCTGTAGGGATGTATGGTTTAGTGACAGGGTTTTTGTGATAAGTACCCTTAGTAGGTAGGTTCCTTAATTTTGACCTACGGTTAGTCTACCCTCCCAGAAGGTAGTTTCCTTAAGGGTATCATGAATAACACCAGAGGGAAAAGGCACAAGGTCCTCCCTTAGGTGGAGCCTCTTTACAGACCGAAACTTTTGTCTCAAAGTCGTGAAAGGTATCGTCATGAGATTTTAGGTTAAGGTCGTTACAAAGAGTCATGGGTGTGCTTCCAAAGTCCTACTCATCAAGAGGATATCTCTCACCGACTCTAGGCGAAGTCGTCATATAAACTCGTAGGGATGATGTACCCCCTAAGCTAATAGACGAACCTTCTTTCTAAGGGTTATTGAAATTTTTTTTTTGAAATATAAATTCCCACCACGCAGTAAATATATGATAAAAATAATTGACAATAAATAAATAAATGCAATAAATAAATAATGTAATAAATAAAAAACCCAAACTAAAAACCCTAAAACCTAAAGTTGAAGTCCCCAACAGAGTCGCCAGTTGTTGCGACTGGTTTTTTGATCAAGAGTCGCCACTATTAGTTTTTATCCTAGGGAATGGAATCTAACAGTAAACCGTTTTCAGTAAAACCAGGCCCAACTGGCCCAATTCTGGTTTATATTTTTTCCTTAAACATTTTAATAAATAAATATTAAATAATATTTAATAAATTTTTTTATGAAGCTATTATTATAAGAGCTTAACAATAAAAAGGAAAACAACAAGTATATTTGTTTTAACCAAATCTTAATGGACTTGTAATTTGATGATCACACCCTTATTCTCTACTTAACACCACATACGTTTGAATGGGCTTAACTATACTAAAATTCAACCTCTCCTAATAACAACTTTTGAATGGGATGACTTTAAATTAACTTAACTCCAGACAACTTAAACTTAAGGATTCAATAACTTAGTAAGTAATTATTAATTTTGAAACGAATTCCCGTTTTCTAATCTCATGGGCCATAAGCCAACATGCTTCACAAATAAGTTCACAGGTTTTTCTGATTCAAAAAGCCCCTATTAAAATACGCCCCCTAGTCTTAGATAAAGATGGGCCATCAGATATTGTCGTACCATATTTAGTTAAGCATTTCCTTTATTTCAATCTCAAAAAATATAATCGCCGCGGTAGGAAAATTTTGGGGCACGACATACCCCAAAATTTTCCCTCCCATTTTCTTCAAGATATCTCCTCATGCTCATAGGGTTTTCAATTGCTCAAGTCTACTCAAGGTTGGATCAGACAAACCCTCCTCCTAAGTAGTTGGCCTACAACTAGGGTTTCACGTTTCTCAAGGAAATATTGGACTTATAATGCATCAAGTGGATTCTATGGTTTCTCATATGTCTCTAAGAATGCTCATGCCAAATGTCAAGCCTTGCATCACAAGTTTGCTCAACCAATTGCTCAGATGGCTGAAAATCAACTATATTAGACAAAAATTCAATTATGGTCAACATCCAGTCGAACTTCAAGATTTTTGGTCAACATCAAGATTTTTAAGTCATATTCATCATTTGATCATGGGTTGATCATGGTTCATCAAGAAAACCCCAGATTCATCAAAAGTCAAAATTGCCATATTAGGGTTTTCTTAAGGAGAAGTCAACTGAACTTTGACCAAGCATAACTTCCACATGCTTCATTATATTTTCCTCAACAAAAGCTCATTTTGAAGAAATTCAATTCTTTACAACTTTGTCTCTCGAAGCTCAATAAAAAAATGCTTCATTTGAGAGATATGGGCCAAAACATTATAGGTCATTTCAAAAGTCAATAAAAAGACACTTTTTGTCAAGGTAACTTACATCAAGATAAAGTATTCAAATGCAAAAATGACCGAAATAGAGATTGTATAGGACATCTTGAGATTTCCAAAAAGTCAAGGTTCACCTTTAAATGAAAAATATTGAGAGAGTTATGATTGGTGCAAGTTGGGAAATTTTGAGAAAATGCATGAAACCAAAAGTGACCAAACTTGAATTTTTGGACTAATAGGCTATTGTTTCAAGGTCCAAGTGTGTTTGGTAACTCATAATAAACCTATGAATCACTTCATACACCCCATGGATTTTTATTCTATTTAATTTGATTTTTTATTTATTTAATGTCAAAATAAATTAGATAAAAGGCACGACTTTCTTGCAAAGGTCCAAGCCTAACCTTTTGACCTAATTTCAAGCTCTATATAATCACACTATTTCAAACATAATAGGCCATGAAAAACCCTTGAAAACACCATCCCAAAATCTCAAGATTCTCAAAAATTAGGGAAAATAAAAAATTCTAGTTGCAGCCACTTTCAAAGCAAACCAACATTTCCATTCACTTCCAGAAGCACTATAGGGTAAGGTTGGATCATTTGTGATGACCCAAATATCATGAAACGAGCATACATGTCGCGCCAGTTTTCTTGATTTACTGCGAATTCATATTTCTGTTTTCATGTTGTTTTAATGCATATTAATGATACTAATGTTCTTCTGAGGTATGACAATGCAGGATCGAAGTAAAGCATGCCCCCCATAACGACTAGATAAGGGTTTTCCATGTTCTTACCAATTTGAGTTATCTTCTTCGTATCTCACTATACAGCCATATTTAGCCCAAACTAAGGCCACAAATGGATTTGCAAGGGTCAATTTAGGGGGGAAGGGTCCTTTTGTGCATTAACGTGTGTTACTTTGTAGGTTTCAAAAAACTACTCACCGGAGAAGACGGCCGGAGCTAGGGCTCCTGCGCCTCTCCGGACCATCTATTATGGTTTATATTATATTTGTTTGGTTCTGTTATACGATCAAATAACTCAGCCACCCCAGTAGCAAGCACGCGTGTGATAAGGCATTTGTACAAAGAGGTGTGGGTTCGATCCCTGCTCTTGCCGTTTTATTTTTCATGTTTTATTAATGCTTGCAGGTTAATTATATTATGCATTACGCGTGCCTTACTAGCACCAAGGCACGCTTGGCCTGGTGGCAAGAATAATACTGAGGGAGGAAAGGGCGTGGATTTAACACCCACCCCTGGCATTTGCATTTTTTTTTATTTTCTAACCCTTTTCTTCGGTTTTTCTTCTCCTATGTATTTTTGGCTAATTAACTCTTTTCCCCTTAACCCTATTTTCACTTAACCATAAAAACAACAAAATCTTTTTTTTACAAACCCTAATTAAATTAGGTTTTAGTTTTTTTAAATAATTAACTTTTTTTAATTAAAATTAATTATTTTTTTTAGGTTTATTTTAGTCATCATCAAAAACCTTTTTCATGAAAAATCGCCAAAAGCATTTTTTTCCTATTTTTCTCATATTTCATTTTCTTAGATAAAGTGTATAGGGTTCTAAAATTGAAAATAACCTATATTTCTCGCTTTCTTTTTCATTATCATGTAACTGCTCCAGAATGTAATAGTTATAGGTTTTTCCTTTATGCACTTTCTATTACGTATCTCCTCGAAGCGTTATAATAGTTTAGGATTTACGTTTCTGCCTTTATCTGTTGCTGCTATATGCTATGCTACTGCTTAGCAATTAGGGTTATATGGAAAGATAAAACCAAATGATGGATAACCTAAATTCAAGACTAAAATAAATGAATTAACACACTCGCACACTCTCACCTCTAGGGTAACCCTCCCTTGTTTGGAACAAAAACAATCATGTCCCTCGAAAGTGGGGATCCTTTAGCAAAGTCCCTCGAATAAAATATCATAGTCCCTCGATGACCCTTTCGATGTTTCCTTTAGGAAAATGATCTAGTCCCTTACGAAAATTGCTAAAGTGTCCTTACCAGTTGCCTTCGATAACTATACGATGACCCTACGCATGTCCCTTCACATCCAACGATAGGGCTTACTACTAACTAATGGTATGGATAGCTCTATCTAAAGGAGGAGGAAAAGTACAAGAATAACCTTGAGTGGGTAGATACTTTTAATCGCTTGTTCACAAATCTTTCAAAACAAAAAACATTTCACACGAACACTTTCAAAATGCTTTGTACGCATTCTTGAGGACCGATACAAGAATCATTACAAAGTTAGCCATACTTTGGCTTTTCAAAATATTTTCAAACACACATATAAAAAGAAATTTTCAAAAGTGAGCTAAGCGATTAAAAGCTCGTAGATAACTACAGATGAAAAGGGTGCTAACACCTTCCCTTTTTATAACCCCTACCCCCCGAACTCAAAATCTATCAAGGTATTTCCTATTCCTTTCACCCTTTCCTTATTGGATAAAAGAAAAGTCGGTGGAGACTCTTTCTATCCACAACATTTACAATCAAATGCAAAAACAAGTCAGTTCTCTCACTGTATTACAACTAGTATCAACAACCTTAGATTTCCACTCCTTTATAGTTTTAATCCTTACATGATTAAGCCCTAGATTGAGGTCAATGTTTTGGATAACCAAACAGTTTGTAGCAGAATAGTTTCATGTGACCATATTTACAATAATAATGACATTTCCAAGGCTGGAGCTTGGTTTTAGTTTGAGTTTTCTGAAATCTGGCATGATGTTGTAACATTTTGTCAAACATTATGAGCTCATCTTCACTTTAGCAGGAACAAATTTTGTCACAGGGATTTTTCTTTGATTATTTAAAGACTGATAATTAAACCATATACCAGTAAACATTTTACCTCCTTTTCCAACTTGAAGAATTTCATCCAACACATCAGATCCATTATTCAACATTCTTATGGATTTAGTCATGTTTTTAAGTTTAGAATTCAATAAGGTTACCTCTTTTTGAAGATCAAAGATAGTAGATGACATTTTCTCTTTTTCCGCCTGTAGTTGAGAAATAATTACCTTCTGTTTTTCTCCTTCTTTAGAGACCTCTTCACTTTTGATGCACAATTCTTTGTAAGAAGTATTCAGTTCCTCATTAGTTATTTCTTCATCACATGATTCTACATCAAAAGTCCATCTTCCAGTTAAGACAAGAACATGTTTAGAAAATTCATCATTAATATCACTTTTCTCATCATACCAAGAAATAAAAATCCCCTTAAGTTATTTTTTGAGATAGGTAGAGAATTTCTGCTCTAATATGTGCAAAGCCTTCACATTCATGACACTGAATGACTTCACTTTGATTGACCTTTTCTTCTTTTCCAGCTTTCCTATGAGCATCATAGTTCTTGCTAATATCAGGACTGATGTTCTTGACATTTGGTATTGACCTTCTATCCACTATCCTCAGTACCTCATTGAATTGCCTCCCAAGTAACCACAATAGAATTGGATAACCCTACATCATTATCCAGGTCACATTTCTCCTTTTCATCTACAGTGTTGGATACAAAAGTTATGATCTTGTTCTTCTTTTCACATCTGTCATTTATAGTTGGATCAAAAGTTTGAAGTGACCCAACAAGTTCACCTACTCTCATGTTGTTGATGTCTTGAGCTTCTTCAATGGTTCTCACCTTCTTGTCAAATCTCTTGGGTAGAGACATAAGTATCTTCCTGACCAGCTTTTCTTTTGAAATATTTTCTCCCAAGGCACTGATACCATTTGATATTTCAAGAATATTCATATGAAGGTCATGAATTCTTTCATCATCTTTCATCTTCAAGCTTTTAAATTTGGTTGTAAGCAGCTGAAGCCTAGACATTTTCATCTTAGATGTGCCTTCATTAGTGGTCTTGAGAATTTTTCAAGCATCTTTGGCCATAATACATGTATTTATCAGTCTGAACATATTTTTATCAACTTCATTGAAGATGGCATTCAAAGCTTTAGAGTTTCCAAGAGCACGTTCATCTCCCACTTTAGACCAGTCCTCTTATGGCTTCAATTCAGTTATACACCCTTCACTACAGGGTGTTCCCAGCCTTTGATAATTGCTTTCTAGGTTTGATATCCATAGATTTTAAAAACTCCGTCATACGAGCCTTCCAGTAATCATTGTTGGTGCCATACAAAATAGGTAGTCTATTAATGACTCCTCCTTTTATAGTACCAGAAAATATACTCCCTAGAGCTCATCCAATGAATAGAACATGTTGCCTACTTTGATGCCAATTAAAATTCTAGCACTTTCAATATAGATGTTAAGACTAATGTCTTAACACAAAACATAATGTCAGAACAGATGTTATGACATCATCTGCTGACAGAAAAACAAAAGATTATTCAGAAGAGATAAATTACAGAAAATTAACAACACAATCAATTGTTAACCAGTTCGGTGCAATGTTGTCACCTACTCCGGGGGGGGGGGGGGGGGGGGTACCAAACCAGGAAGGAAATCCACTGTGATAATATTAGTTCAAATCCTAAATAATCCCAATTTACAACTTCTCTCCTAATTACTACCTTGTGCAACTTCTACATAGACACCTCTAGATATAATAACCCTCTATCACTTCTAATCATCGCAGTGATACCTACAGTCACAAACCTTGTGACTAGACCAAAAGAACCAAATAGAAGATTACACTTCAAATAAACAATACTTAGGTTTGCTTAAAAGCTTCAACTAATAACAATACTCAAATCTTTGCTTAAATGCTCATGAGTGATAACAATAACTTGATAAAATCAAGTAACCATCAGTCAAACTCAGTGCATCAAAAGATACATGAGTGACATGCAAAGAACACAAACATAAAGAACTTAAAATACTCCCAAAACCCAAATCCTTATGTTGCACCCAGAGTTTTTTCAATATCAATACTTGCTATTTTAGGTTTAGAAAGTTCTTATTTATAGACTCTTGCAGTATGGACTTAGACTCTTCAAATCAAATCCAATCTTCACTTTTTAAATCAGCTGGCAAGATCTTCACATAAAAATAGGAACAAATCTTTTAAAGTTTCCTAAAAAGTCTCCAAGATCCTTTTTAATGAGAAAAAATCAAAATATGCATTTGTTCTTAATAATTCTCCTTGACATGTGAAGAATAATGAGATATATCTAAAAGGATCTCTCAAAAACAAATCAAATCTATCAAGAGATAAAACAATAGCGCATGCTGCATAATAGACTAAGATGTCAAGACATCTAGCTCAACATCTGTCTGATAAGCATGACATCAGAACTTGTCATGAAGTTGGTCAAGATGTTATGACACCTTGCTCAACATCAGTACAGAACCATGTTTTAGCAAAATTTATGTCAAACCTAAAATCATGGATTTAACAGTTATGCCAAATTATCTTATCTCTAGGCTTCCTACAAAATAAAGGAATGTTGGAGATTAGAAATCTTTAGTTTTATCAAAATAAATCCACAACAGATCTCTCCACGAAGTCATAATGTCTTGTCAATGAGCTCATTAACCAAAGCATATTGATCAATAATACACACTAGGTTGTGGGTTTTGAAACCTTCATGTCTAAGAAGCCAATTATCCTTTCACAGTCTCACCTTGTTTTCATTTCTAATCCTCCATCTAGATCGTGCTGACACTAAAGAACTTTGCACTAAGGATGCTAATCAAAGCATAAGTCAGAGAGATTCCCACTCTTGTATCCATAATAAAGAGCCTTAGGTAGTATTTACTTTTGAAAACTCTCCTTAGAATGAATTTCCCCTGTAAGAAGTCTTCATAATGCTTCCCTAGAAAGCAAGTATTAAAACCACTAATTCTTGTAATGCTCAATACTTATAAACTTTTGGAACGAGCTAATTTTTCCCAACTCATTCAATGAATCTTCATTCACAATTCTTAGAACCCCATCAAAATTTTGCTAACATAGCTTCAATTTCATTGCAACATCTCTCTGGTAGCTTATAGAAACTCATAATGTAGCTAGTTATGGTTTGTGCAATGACCTTAATTACGACCTCTTTCCTAGATCTAAATAAGAACCTCTTTTTCCACCCTTTAATCTTTTTCCACACTTGGCCAACAATAAAGGAAAAAACATTCCTTTTTGGATCTTCCAAAAAACAACTGGCAGGTCCATATATTTTGAATAAGTTATTATTGTCTTTACGCCCATTTAGTAACTTATCATACCTTTCACCTCATCAAGCACATTTCGACGAAAATAATCCTCTGACTTATCCACTTGACCAATCTTCTTGAAGAAGCCTAGTAGTTAGTAAAATCCATAATGCAATCAACTACCTTGGAGTTTGCACGAGAAAATAATAAACAATCCTCTGCAAAAAAAGAGGTGGGAAAGTTTTAGTGTCATTCTTTCAACTTGGATTCCATGAATGTTAATTGCCTTCATCTCTCTCTCTCTCTCTCTCTCTCTCTCTCTCTCTCTCTCTCTCTCTCTCTCTCTCTCTCTCTCTCTCTCTCTCTCTCTCTCTCTCTCTCTCTCCTCTCTCTCTCTCTCTCTCTCCTCTCCCTCTCTCTCTCCTCTCTCTCTCTCTCTCCTCCTCTCTCTCTCTCTCTCTCTCTCTCTCTCTCTCTCTCCTTCTCTCTCTCTCTCTCTCGAGCATTCCAGAAAGGACATTTGCACATAAAATTAACTAGTAAGGGTAAAAAGGGTTTCATTCACGAAGCAACCACTAGGAGAAAAAATTGTTAATGGTCCGACCATCGATGAGAATTCAGTAGGAAATCAATGACATATATCTCTGAATCAAGCACACCATAGACTTTAAGGATCCCACGGTTCCCAACACTCTGTCTACAAAACTCCATTCATGTTTATCATAAGCATTTGATATGTCAATTTTTAGGGCCATTACTTCTCTTTTCCCTTTACGTGATTTTCTCTGCATCAATAACACCAAGCAGTATACCCTGGACCCTATTATCTGTAATCTTAATTACCATTTTCATAATTACATTGCAAAGCATGACGATTCTAAACTACTTTTGTGTACATAGATTCTTATCTTTAGGGATCAAATCTATGTAGATTTTCTTTATTTCTGCTGGATCTTGATTCTTGTTCAGTATTTCCAGCACCATTTTCTTCATATATGCCTAACAATATGCAAATACTTTTTAAAGAATAAAGTTGGTAGTCATCTGGTCCAGGGGTGCCATCTTCTACCTCACGATTAGTGTAAGTAGCTGTGGACCATAACTTCTGCTCGCTAGTAAGCTTTCCTGGGCATGACACACATGCTCAATATTTATGAGAGAAGAGGAAGAGCATATTTAAGAAATGATTTATGAGAATTCTTTCGTAGTGATCATCGCCTCTCCACCAAACTCAATTGTCATCTTTGAGTTTCTTGATGGTACTGATTATCCTATGTTGGTCCATTTGTCGAGAGAAATTTTGTGTTGCGATCACCGTCCCTAAGCCACATCGTCTCTGCTCCTCTGCCTCCATAATATTGTTTTGTTGTCTCTCTAGTAATTTATAAGCTTTGATATTCTCTGCATATGATACCCACCTCATATCATTTTTAAAAGGATATTCTCTGCATCTGATACCCACCTCATATCATTTTTAAAAGGTCTTCTACACACCTTATCTCTTGTCTCACAACCTCTAATATGTACTCTTTAAAAGATCTTTCTAAAATTTGAATGGATTGGAGTTTTCTAGAGCCTTAAATTAAATCTCCAATCTAAATCTAAACATACCAGACTAGAATAAACTTTGTTCTCTATCGTCAATATTTGTTTTGAAAAATGACGTGGAATAATTAAAAATGTAATTTTTGTTTTATTTTTCCTAGCTTTGGTCACCTTTCATGAATATGGTTGGATCAAATGTAAAACATAGATATGTTTTGCATATTTTCTGACCTTATTTCACACTTAGTGGTAGTCATTATCAATCCAAACTAAGTTCCTTAATCAAAATTCAAATGTACACTACACCACATAATTATATAGAAAACAACATGTATTTCACTTGAATACAAAGAATGTTTTAATTCATAGAATAAGTCTTTTTTATGTGTGAGTACCAAGAAATTTTAGATCTATTTATAACATTATAATTTCTATTAATAAAAATTTAAGAATATAATTATAAATAAGTCTCTTAAATTTATATTTGAATATAATAATAAGAATGAAAGTGGAAGCGTATTTGAGTTTGTTATTGAGAATCACTGAAGGTTTGCCGGTATATGATCTTTTAATTTGTAGAGTTACTTATGACTATTTGAATCTCCTCTTATGGGGATGAAGAGAGAATTTTTTTGATGAGTCGTTTTCACGTTATCTACAAATAGGGATCATAACTCCTATAAATAACCTATGGTTATTTTTTAGCTTTCAATATTCTAATTTGACCCCTCATCAAATTAGATATTGATTTATGGTATCTATGCAATAATTTAACCTTTCATGACATTTATGCGTTTAATCACAAACTTATTATTAATTAGATCATTATAACTTTAACTAACTACATAATAGCCATAACACATGTAATATTACATTTGTGATTCAAAATTCTAACAAAGAAAAACTCCACTTTAAAACTTGTATTTTTTTATTTTAAAATAAATATATTTTAATCACTGTAAAATTATAATGTAAACATTTTTAGTTTCCGATATTAAATCAACATATATTATTGAGTAACTTTTATATATATATATATATATATATATATATATATATATATATATATATATATATATATATATATATATATATATATATATATATATATATATATATAAAAGTAAAATTTTAAACTTTATTTTTTATAAGAAAATTTTAATATTATTTTAAACATATGTCTAAAAAATATTTTTTAAAAAATAAATGTTTAAAAACACACTATATATTAACTTAACAATACGGGCTAAAAATGTTTGCAAACTAATTTTGAAAGAATTAAAATCTATAATTTTTTTAAATAATTTTCTAAATATGTAAAATATCTTTAATCTTTTCATTTGATGCCAACAGAAAGAATGGTCCAAACATAATCCAAATCCCCTCATGGGATGTTTTGGTTTATAGCTGAAATGTGGCTGTTGAAATGTCTAATGCCTTCTGATATGTGGCCATTAATGTTGGCTTACACGTGGTAGATGTCTGTTTGGAATTGACTCTCTTAAAATGCTTTTGGGATTTGAAAGAGTCAAATTGAAAGTATTGTTGTTGGCCAACCACACATGCTTGCTTATGGAAAAATTTATGTCACACCCCTATGGTCTTATGTTCACCAGAATATTTTATTTATGAGTTGTTATATCTGAAAGAAAAAAAACGAGTTTGTATGTACTCTTATTTAAGTTATCAAGATCGAGATTTTATTTAAGGTTGAAAGAAAATAACAACATCATAAAATATAAAATTGTAGTTAAGATCAGAAAATCTTACTCAATTATTTCTGTAAGATCGAGAGGGAATAACAAGATCGTAAAACATAAGATCGCAACAAAAATCGTAAGATCCTATCAAAATGAAAAAATAATAGTATATATTTTAAGTATTTTTACATGATATATGTTAGTAGACAAGTGTACTAGTGAGAAAATAACTCTTTTTCATATTCTTTAGACATTTATGATAGAGTTTTTATTGAACATTTGTTAATGTTTAGACATTAGGAACATATTTGATCATTTTCTAAGATTATCAAAAGTAAAATAGTTAAAACAAATTCTTCACCTTTAATCTAAAACTTTATTTCAAAAGACACATATTCATCTCCGCGGAATCGTAATTGTTGTGCCTCCGCATCTTGTCATCCTTCTCACCTTTTAATGGTGGTGGTCGGAAAACGACTAATCATGGTCCGAGCTGGTAAAGTTTGCAAAAAAACAATAATTTTACGGGATTTTCTCACAATTTGTCTACAACACGCGATTCTACTTAAGATCCGGATCGTTGGGGATGAGTGAGATCGTAAAATCTTAAGATTTTAAGATCTAGATCGAGATCTTGACAACCATACTCCTATTAACTATCAATTTTTATTAAACTTGAACAAGTAAGACGATATATATATATATATATATATATATATATATATATATATATATATATATATATATATATATATATATATATATATATATATATATATATATATATATATATATATATATATATATATATATATATATATATATATATATATATATATATATATATATATATATATATATATATATATATATATATATATATATATATATATATATATATATATATATATATATATATATATATATATATATATATATATATATATATATATAACCTTACCGGTTGATCAGAATTTGAAAGTGGACCGAGATGATGACGTCTATTTGACTGGAAATTTGTGGAGAGGAGGGGGTGTACCTGCAAGACACTTCGACGATCAAGTAAGAATGAGTGCAAAGATATAGAAGAAAGATATTAGAGTTTTTAGTATGAAAAATGGATACCTCTTGGAGAATCTTTTCAAAACTTCGGAGTTCTTCCATCCTTGGAACCACTACTTTTGTCCCACTTGAATCATAGAATTGAATTAAAGAGTAATTTGCAAATACTTTTGTCAAAAACATGTTTTTATTATTAAGTCTTTTTGTTTTGAAAATTACTATCAATAATAAATGAAATTTTTGTAAACTGAATAAAAATAAGAACTACTAAGAAATGTATAAAGGCTCAAACTTTATTAATAGAGTGGTAGTCCACAAATGGTGAGACTCCATGGATGATTACAAAGTTTTGGAAAATGGGAAATGCATGGAAAAGATACATTGAAATACAATGATCATTATTCTCGCTAACAAATTTGAACTCCTGAGCCTAGGCTTCAGTTGAAGTGTGATGAGAATCCGAGAAGATTATTTCTTCAATGATCAAGTCTTGCCTGACACAGTTACTTTTCAGGAAATCCCTAACTTTTCCCTAGATTTCCCTTACGGCTTTTTCAACCTACCGGGAAAATTTATTCTATTTATGTCTCTAACTTTTTCCTAGACCTCTCTTTCGGGTTTTCAGCCTACCGAGATGCTCTCTTTTGCCTAAGTCGCCCTTTCGAGTTTTTAACTCAACAAGCTGTTCTCTTATTTCTTTAGGTGAAGTATTTCTTGACCGCAACAACATTCATGGGACGTGGTAACTCCTCACCATCCATAGTTTCAAGAATCAATGCACCTCCAGAGAAGGCTTTCTTGACAACATATGGGCCTTCATAATTGGGAGTCTATTTTCCCCTAGAAGCAACGTTAAAATACATTATGTTTCTGAGCACGACGTCGCCTTCTCTGAATTCATGAGGCTTGACCTTCTTATCAAAAGCTTTCTTCATTCTTTTATGATATAACTGACCATGACATAAGGCCGTCATTCTCTTTTGTTCAATCAAATTGAACTGATCAAACTTGTTCTGGACCCATTTAGCCTCTGACAACTTGGTTTCTATTATTACATGCAAAGATGGAATCTCAACCTCAACTGGGAGCACTGCTTCCATACCATACACAAGATAGAACGGGGTTGCCCCTGTTGAAGTGTGTAAGGATGTACGATACTCATGCAAAGCAAAAGGAAGTATCCCATGCCAATCCTTATAGGAAACTACCATCTTCTGGATGATCTTCTTAATATTTTTATTAGCAGCTTCAACAACCCCATTCGTCTTAGGCCTGTAAGGAGACGAGTTGTGATAGACAATCTTGAATTCTTCACAAAGTTTTGTCATCATCTTATTATTCAAACTTGAGTTGTTATCAGTGATAATACTACTTGGCACACCATACTGACATATAAGATTATTTTTGATAAAATGTACTACCACATGCCTGGTGACATTAGCATAGGAAGTTGTTTCCACCCACTTGATGAAGTAGTCAATTGCCACTAAGATGAAATGATGTCCATTCGAAGCCTTGGGTTCAATCATTCCAATCATATCAATACTCCACATAGAAAAATGCCACGCGGAAGAATTAACATTGAGAAGCATTGGAGGCACATGAATCTGGTCAGCGTAAATCTAACATTTATGGCACTTCTTTGAAAATTTATAACAATCAGATTCCATTGTCAGCCAAGAGTAACCTGCCCAAAGCATCTTCTTTGCCATCGAATATCCATTGGCATGGGTAACAAAGGAACCTTCATGGATATCATGCATCAACATGTCTACTTCGTGTCTATCCACGCATCTGAGCAAGACCATGTCATAATTTCTCTTGTATAACACATCTTCATTTAGGAAACAACTACCTGCCAATATTCTCAATGTCTTCCTATCTTTATCCGACGCACAAACTGGGTATTCTTGAGTATTAAGGATGTACTTGATATCATAATACCAAGGTTTTCATCTGACGTCCCCTCTATAGAAAACACATGAGCTAGTCTATCAAGACATCAAACTGTAATATGGGGTACATCATTCCAAGCATTTACTTAGTACATGGAATCCAAAGTGGCTAACGCATCTGCTATCTGATTCTCATCTCTGGGAATATGATGAAATTCAATCTTATTTAATAAAGGTAATAATATTATTTCAAAATCTTTGTAGGGAATCAAGCCAATGTTACGAGTCTCCCATTCTCCTTCGATATGATTTATTACCAAAGCTGAATCACCATATACATCAAGAATTTTGATTCTTAGATCTATAGCCTCTTCAAGACCCATGATACAAGCTTCATACTACGTCATGTTATTGGTACAATCAAATGTCAACCTTGTAGTAAAAGGGATATGTGACCTATGGGGAATGATAATCACGACACCAATTCCTTTTCTATAAGCATTTACAGCTCCATCAAATACCATACCTCACTGGGATTCAGGATCGAGACCTTCTTCAGAAAAAGGTTCATCACAATCCTTTACTTTCAAAAACATCGCATCCTCATCAGGGAAATCATACTTAACAGACTGATAATCATCAACCGGTTGGTGAGTAAGGTACTCTGCTAGCACACTACCTTTAATAGTCTTCTGAGTATGGTATTCAATATCATATTCAAATAATAGCATCTGCCAATGGGAAATTCTTCTAGTAAGAGTATGCTTTTCAAAAATATACTTAATTGGATCCATTGTGGAAAATAACCAAGTAGTGTGATTCAACATATATTCCCGCAATCGATTTGCCGCCCGGGCCAAAGCACAACATGTTTTTTCTAGCATAGAATATCATGACTCACAGTTTGTGAACTTCTTGCTCAAATAATAAATGGCATATTCTTTTATTTATGTTTCATCTTGTTGTCCCAAAATACAACCCATGGAGTTATCCAACAGAGTCAGATACATAATCAATGGTTTTCCTTCAACGGGAGGGAGAAAGATACGAGGCTCAAGCATATACTCTTCAATGCTCTTAAATTCCCTTTGACAATCATCCGTCCACACACAACCTTGATCTTTCTTTAATAATTTGAAGATTGGTTCACATGTTGCATTCATATGGGAAATAAATCTGGAAATGTAATTCAAACGTCCAAGGAAACGTCTAACTTGCTTTTCATTTCTTGGTGCATACATTTCTTGAATTACCTTAAATTTATCAAGATCAACTTCAATTCCTTTTTGGATGACAATGAAACCTAGCAAATTTCCTGAATGGACACCAAAAGTACACTTATTTGGATTCAAGCAGAGATGATACTTCCTCAAACACTGAAACAATTTCAAAAAGTCTTCTATGTTCCCTTCCTCAGTCTGAGATTTGGCTATCATATCATCAACATGTACTTCAATTTCCTTATGCATCAGATCATGGAATAGGGTTGTCATAGCCCGCTCGTACGTTGCACCAATGTTCTTTAACCCGAAAGGCATCACTTTGTAATAGAATGTTCCCCAGGGTGTGATAAACATTGTTTTTTCCATGTCCTCAAGAGCCATCCTAATTTGATTGTATCCATAAAATCCACCCATGACCGAGAACACTTTGAGTTTTGTTGTACTATCAACCAACATATCAATATGTGGAAATGGGAAATCATCTTTCAGACTTTCTTTATTTAAATCTCTATAATCAACACACATGCAGACGTTTCCTTCTTTCTTTGGTACTGGAACAATGTTGGAAATCCACTGAGGATACATTGATGTCACAAGAAAACTAGCATTAATCTGCTCCAAAAACTCTTCTTTAATCTTCACTGCCATCTCGGGATGAGTTCTTTGCAGCTTCTGCTTGATTGGTGAACATTCTACCTTTAGTGGTAAATAATGTTCCACAATATCAGTGTCCAAACCAGGCATGTCTTGGTAAGACCAAGCAAAGATATCCACATACTCTTTTAGCAACTCAATCAACCTACTCTTCACATCGGGATGAATTAGTGCCTCAATCTTGACTTCTTTTGGATCTTCCTCTGAACCCAAGTTAATCGTCTCCAACAAATCTTTATACGGCTGAATGGTATTTTCCTCGCGCTCGAGAAACCGTGAAACCTCTTCTTGGATTTCATCATATTCTTCTTCTTCAGCCACATACACATGATATTCAAAGTTGGGAGAGGGTGCAGGGTCATTGCACTCAAAATGTTTTTTAATTAATCTACACATATGATTAATGATTTATTTTAGAAACTGACACATGTAAGAAGTGATTATGCAAATTTATTCACAGTTATTATTTATTTCGAAAGATTTTTTATAATTACCATTTTCCAAAAAACAAACATAAAATAAAGACACAATTTAGAAATCAAAAACAACTTTTATTAATGATCTTAAAATTCCAAACAGAAGACCCACCCATACAACAAACACTACTTTCACCTTGGGTAGAGTGGAAAACTTTTGAAAAGACAAACAAAAAACAAGTTATTTTGAAATATGAATGCAAGAAGGATCATCAACAGTGATTGAATTTTGGATTCTGACTCCAGGTGTCACAAAGTTCGACATCTCTTGCTCTGACTCATCTTCGAGATTAGCGTTGATCCTTGGAGTAGTCAGATAGAGATATCCTGCATTGTGAAATATGTCTTGATATTTACTTAAAGCATACTTCGGCTTCATGACTTCCTTCTTCATGGAAAAACCCAATCCAGTATCATTCCTATTCATAGGTGGATTAATCACCTACCCCCACACCTTGTTAGGGCTCTTCTGCACTACTTGTTGCGCATCCTTAAATGAGGTGATAAAACTTTCATTATTCCTTATATTATCAATGGACAAAGCTTGGAACCGAGTTCCAATAGCGGCTTCATCAGCTTCTACAATTCTAAAGGAAGACAAATGAGATATCAACTGAGCTTGCTCACCGTTCACAATAACCACATTTCCTTCATGGACAAATTGCAACTTTTGATGCAAGGTTGAAGTAACAGCTCCAGCTTCATGGATCCATGGTCGTCCCAATAAACACCTATAGGATGGGATGATATCCATAACCTGAAATATGATTTGGAATAAGTGTGGACCTATGTGAATAGGTAAATCCACCTCTCCAATGACATATTTTCTTGAATCATCAAAAGCTTTTACTATAATGCCACTAGGGTGCATAGGAGTTCCCTGGTACTTAAACTTCATGAGAGTACTTCTTGGTATGACATTCAAAGCAGATCCATTGTCTATCAACACATTGGACAAAGAGTCATTCTTACAATTCATAGATATATGCAGAGCCAGGTTATGGTTTCTCCCTTCATTAGGAAACTCTTCATGACAAAAACTCAGATTATTACAAGATGTAATATTCCCCACAACACCATTGAATTGATCCAGAGACATATCAATTTCAACAAAATCATGATCTAACACCCTCATCATAGATTCCTGATGAGCATAAGAGTTCATCAACAAGGCTAAAATGGAAATCTTATATGGAGTTTGCAATAACTAATCCACAATCTTGTAATTACTCATCTTGATGATTTTCAACAGATCATCAATATCCTTTCCAAGGAGGCTCTACTAGATTCTCCTTCCACTTTCTTAGGTTCATCATTCTCAACAACCTTCTTACAAAAATTAACAACTCCTCGAAAGGTATGGGCGAAGACACGACCACTACGAGTTACCCGACTAGCTTTAACAATATTCTCAACAAGGGACAAAGGTTGGATAGGAATTTTCGCACCATCTTCCAGGATAGTTCCATTGTACTTATAAGGCACAACTTTATCTGATTCATATGGGATAGGACCAGGCTGATAAATAACTACGGGAGCAACAACAGGCTTGTTGTGGTACGCAATTTCTACAGGAGTGGGAGCACCTAAATATGGCACAATGACATTCACCCCTGCTTCTTCAGAATACCCAGGAATTACATAATCATTGTTAGAAAACATACTTTCATTAGAATAAAATTACTCATCAGCAGAAACATATTCATCATCAGACTTGGCCTCAATAGAGTAATCTTCAATCACATTAACTCTATCATAATCATCTTTGTTGCATGTGACTATGATAGTACCTTTATTTAACAGTAATTGAACACCTCTTCTTACAACAGAACAACCACAGGAATCCTTACACTAGATCTGACAGGACCCATAATGATGTACCTCCTAGCCATCCATGTGACAAAATGTTGCGTGCATTTGTACCAGATCATCATCCATATAGTTTACATCAAAAATCCGGAATTCGTCGGGACAACCATAAACCTATTCACCTCTTCTTCATATTCAGCTCTTGGTCTGATTATATGGATAAAACCTTTATCCATCATCTCTTAAAGATCTTCTCTCACCTTATCACATCCATGAACGTCCGTACTACAAACACTACAAGCGATATAGTCATGTGTATAATAATTGAACTCACAAAGACCTGAATGCATCTTTACCAAATCACCTATGACCAAATTGATATCCAAATTCCAGAAGTCCCAAGGAAAACCATATTTATAGCACTTCCAAATCCATGTTTGCTAGTGGATTATCCTTCACATTGGGACCAATGTCTTTAAAATACAGGAGACCAAATCTTACCATCTTTTGCACTTCAGACTTCAACGAATAACAGTTTTCAATTTGCACCCAGGGGCTCCTTGATGAAAAACATAAGTCTGGAATGCCTTATAATACCATGGCAAAGTTGAAGATATAGCAGAGGGAGGCCTAGTCTGCACCAATTTCTTTTGAATCAAATCCAGAAACAATTCTGCATAACTCATCAGAATAGATCAAAAGCTTCTCTCTTCTGACCTTGCCTTTTATTACCTTGAGGAGGTGCTCTCTGATAGGAAATAACATTCGGAGCCATATTGACAATCGGGGTTACAGGAGAAACCTGTTGTTGATGCTGATGACGTCTTCTTGGAGGTCTAACCCTTCTTTCTTTGGCAACAACATTTGTTTCACTTTCTTTCTTCTTAGAAAACCCATATGATGATTTCTTTGTTCCATTATAACCTTCATCTTTTGTCAATTGTCCTTCTCTGATAAATTCTTCTACACAAACACCCATACTTACCATCTCAGTGAAATCACTCGGTGCACTTGCAACCACTCTTTCATAGTAAAATAAACCAAGGGTTTTTAGGAAGACCTTAGTCATTTCTTGCTCTCCCATCGGGGGTACCACTTAGGCAGCAACTTCGCGCCAACGCTGCATATACATTTTAAATGATTCTTTATCTTTCTGAGACATCACTCTCAATTGGTCACAGTCAGGTGCCATAAACATGTTGTACTTATACTGTTTCATGAAAGCTTCACCCAAATCATTGAATGTGCGGATGTTGCTACTGTCCAATCCCATATACCATTTCAAGGTAGCACCAGTTAAACTATCCTGGAAGAAATGAATAACCAAGTGTTGGTCATCAGTATGAATGGACATCCTTCTGATATACATCACCCAGTGGTCACAGGGACAAGAGTTTCCCTTATACTTCTCCAATTCGGGTACTTTAAACTTTGATGGCACTTTCACATTAGTAACTAAGCAAAGGTCACTGACATTCTGTCCGAATATCTCTTTCCTTCTGAGAGCCTTCATTTCTTTCTGCATTTCATTGAATTGATCCTGAAAGCCATCCATTCGATCATAGAAGCCCAAACTTTCACTTGGTGGAGGAGAAGGATGATAAACTTTATCATTAATAACAGGCATATCATTTACTACAGGAGGTGCAACATGATAAATCTCATTATTAGAAACAGGAGTTCCATGCACCACAGGAGGTACAAAAACAACACTAATTTGGCTTCATCCTCCTAGAAAGTTTATGCGAATCTTGGAATTCGACCAGATAACAATTTAACCTCATCCTCCTAGAAAGTTGTTGTGAAGCCTGGAATCCGACCAGATAACAGTTTAACTTCATCCTCCTAGAAATTTGTCGCGAAGCCTGGAATCTGACCAGATAATAGTTTAACTTCATCCTCAGAAAGTTGTTGCGAAGCCTTGAATCCGACCAGATAACAGTTTAACTTCATCCTCCTAAAAAGTTGCTGTGAAGCCTGGAATCCGACCAGATAACAGTTTAACTTCATCCTCCTAGAAAGTTGTTGTGAAGCCTGGAATTCGACCAAATAACAGTTAACTTCATTCTCCCTAGTAAGTTGTTGCAAAGCCTGGAATCCGACCATATAACAGTTTAACTTCATCCTCCTAGAAAGTTACCGCGAAGCCTAGAATTTGAACAGATAATAGTTAACTTCATCCTCCTCAGAAAGTTGCTGCAAAGCCTAGAATCTGGCCAGATAACATTTAACTTCATCCTTCTCAGAAAGTTGTTGCGAAGCCTGGAATCCAACTAGATAATAGTAAACTTCATCCTCCATAGAAAGTTGCTGCGAAGCTTGAAATTTGACCAGATAACAGTTAAATTCATCCTCCCGAGAAAGTTGTTGCAAAGCCTAGATTTCAACCAGATACCAGTCAACCATCCTCTCCAAGACGAAAGTTTAACCATCTCTTTTATCCCCAGTTAGGGTAAATAAGAACTAAATTCCCCAGTAAAGCGATGGACAACCAAAGGTTCCTAAACTCTATTACCCAAGTAGAAATTAACATCCCCTGCAGAGTTTCCTCAAAGCAAACAAGAATCCCCGACAGAAGTATTCAAGACAAAATTGAAGATACACATACTCTTCATCCACAGTGACAGTCAAGGATTTATTTTCCCAAAAATAAGATGCTTCTCAAAGTTGTGAATCCACTTGATTAACATTGCACGTCCATAAATCATTTACCAAATGTCATAGTATATGCATACAAAATGCATATAGCACAATCTCATTTATTTTGAGAACATCATTACACAATACATTTCATCCATCATGACATTGCATACAACTAACTCTTTACCTTTTCAGGAAGTATCAGTCAATAAATATCATCAACTACGTATATGACCTGACAGTCTTCTCGAAAGTTGCATCTGACGAAGGGCTATTTCAGCATTTTCCTCCAAAGTTAAAGATAATTCAGGACCTCTAATGGTTCATTTTAAATTAATCAGTGATTTATCCTTATTTTTTTCCGATAGACTTATTTCTCTAGTTTAGCTAAATTGACTCGAAGATTTTACTGATTTTGTTTCCAGCTAAAGATAATTTTAGACCCCTGCAGGTTCAGTTTAGATCGATCAACGATTTATCCTGATTTGTTTTCCGATAGAATTCCTCCGCTGGTTCAGTTAAAGTCGCCTGATAATTTATTCTGATATTTCTTCCAGTTGAAGTCAACAGTTATTTAGGATGACATCTATAATCCCATCTCCGAAAACTCTTTGTTACTTCTCCAAATGGCATCTATAAGCCCATTCCCAATATACTCAACCAACATTATTACTTCTTGCACAGGCGAGTGCAAATTTATGGGCACTTAAGTGTTCAATCATATTCTACCTTCAAGTCACGAATGGCGGACATGCCAATATAACTCTTTAGGTTTACCAAGATTGAACAGGGGAAGCTATTGTACCCCAAAATTTGCCCTCCCATTTTTCTTTAAAGCATTCTTTCAAGGCTCTTCAAATGGTCGAAACACTCAAGGTTTGATTAGTCAAGGTACTCCTCCTAGACCAAAGACCCATAACTAGGGTTTGGAATTTCTCAAGGAAATTTGGTTTGAAAAGGTATCAAATGGATTTCATGGTTCTTCATAGGTCCTCAACAAGGTTCATGTCAAGTTTCAAGCCCTACATCACAAGTTTGCTCAGTCAATGGCTCAAATGCTTGAAAATCAACTATATTGATCTAAAAGTCAACTATGGTCAACATACAGTCAAACTTCAAGATTTTTGGTCAACATAAAAATTTTAAATTGATATTTATCATTTGATCAAGGATTAATCATGGTTCCCAAGGAAAGTCCTCAGATTATCAAAAGTCAAGAATTGCCAAATTAGGATTTTCCTTAGGAGAAGTCAACTGAACTTTGACCAGGCATAACTTTCTCATGCTTCATCAACTTTTCCCCTACCAAAGCCCATTTTGAAGAAAATTCTATTCTCTACAACTTTGTTTTTATTCTCATGTCCAAAAAATGCTTCATTTGGAAGATATGATCTCATACATTGTAGGTCATTTTTAAAAAGTCAACAAAAGACACTTTTTGTCAAGGCAACTTACATCAAGATAATGTCTCCAAATGCAAAAATTATTAAACGAGAAAGTGTAAAGGATATCTTGGGCTTTCCAAAAAGTAAATTATCTCTTGAAAAAACGAAAATTGAGCAAGTTAAGATTTGCACAAGTTGGGCAATTTTCAAGAAATGCATGAAATCTCAATTGAGCAAATTTGTGATTTTAATTTATTGGGCCTAACTTTTTAGAGTTCAACCATACGCATGACATATCCAAGAGCCTCTAAAACTATCCATGCATTATTTTGATTTTTATTTCCATTTATTTGAATTTTTCATTTAAATATAAAAGAAATCAAGTGAAATATCAAACAAATGGATCAAGGCTTAAGTGGCTTCATTTGGATCATTCAAGAGGCAAAAATTCATGCAAATTACATCACAAATGACCAGGTTCATGCAGCAAACAAAAATGGCAAGGGATCATGAAGTTTGGAAACTTTTCAAAACTTGATTTTTGTTTTAAACCATAGTTTAATGGTGTGATTCCTTGCCATGTTTGTGGCTTTAATGTTGTGATTTTTTACCATATTGATCTAGCCTCCTACTCCTCTATGAATACACAACATTGCAAGCTTAGAGGGGACAAAAAAAACATTGCAAACAAAGCTTCACAAAATTCTCAAGAAAAAAAATTCTCAAAGTTGCAAAATGCATAACTGCATTCCCAGGCGTGATCAGTCCAAACCAGTGATCAAATCATATCCCTGATGCTCCAAAGAGTTAAACCAGGCCGATAACCAATCCCTTCCACGTCCAAAACTCCCACATCCGAACATACCGGTTTGGTAAGGTTTTAATTCCTCGAACTCTCTAATCATGTGATTTAAAGTAATTATATGCATACATCCATGTTGTTATCAATATTTAGAATGGATCTAAAATGTCACATGTAAGGTTTGGTGCAGAAACACTAAAATCCCATTGTTAGGGATCAAGAACCATTGAGTTTCGGATCTCACTCTACAGGCTGTTTCATGCCAAACTAATGCCATATTTGAACTCGCAGCATGCGATTTAGGTCCAAGGATTCGAGCTGTTTTTTGTTTTGTAGGTTTTCAAAAAAAATACATCATCGGAGAAGATGGTGTTTCTCCCCATGTCTTGCTACAATGCCTAGGCCAATGTTGTTGGGCTTAGGGGATTTCAAATCTTTGCACCCCCTAGTTACTTGTTTTGCAGCTTGGCCCAATTTAATTTTTTATCTTTTTCTTTTATTATTTGTTTTCTTTTATTTCAATTAATTTATTTTCCCTAAAAATCCTAAAATGAAAATTATAAAAATAATTAGACTTATATTTTCATCAATTAAATTAATTTTAATTAATCATTTGTAATCACTTTTTTTTAAAATTAATTAATCAATTATAATTAGGTTTTCTTTTTCTTAATTTAATTTAAGTATTTTCCTAAAACAAATAAAAACAACAAAAACATTTCTTTTATCACTTAGAAATTTTTCTTAGGTTTTTTCTCCATCCTTTCATTTTTCTTTCTTTCTTCACCCGCGCGTCTATTTATTTATTCACATTATTTTTCATTATTATATAAATGTATAAAGGATGTAATAGTTTTAACTAGGACTTTTACACTTTTCTTTCCCCCTGTTTTGGTTGGTAATTCCCCCATCCCGAAGCCTTGTAATAGTGTAGATTTAAATTCCCGCATCTTTATTTTCGTACTAATATTAACTGTTACATGAATGCTAATAGGCTTGTATGAAAAGACTAAAAGTAAACCCTATCAAACCTAACATCCGAAGATAAATAACTGAAACACAACACACTCGCACATGCGCACCTCTAAGGTACCTCCACTTGTTGCCTTCAGAATAAACAGTCACGACTCTCGAACGTAAGAGATTTTAGTGGTGACCCTTTAGTTTAAAGATCATAAGTCCCTCGATGACCCTTTCGATGTTGCCTCGGTATATGATCTTAAAACCTTAGGGTAATTACTAAAGTATCTTACTAGTTGCTTTCGTGACTGTACGATTACCCTCGCACGTCCCTCAAAAATCCAATGATAGGGCTACCTACTCACTAATAGTAGGATAGCAATATCTACAGGAAAAAGAGGGAAATAACAAACCTTTCGAGTGGATAGATAGCTCCTAGTTGCTTGTTCATAAAAACAATCAAAAACAATTTTACCACACATACACAAACTCTTTTCTAAATATTTTCAAAGACAAAAAACACTTTGTATACATTCTCGCCGAAACGAGAAACATTACAAAGTTCGCCGCACTAAGGTGTCTTTTCAAAATATCTTAAAAACACACTTACACAAAAAAGCATTTTCAAAGTGACCTAACAACTAAGAGACCATAGATAACTACGGATGGAAAAGGTGCTAACACCCTCCATTTCCATAACCTACCCCCCTTACACAGAAAATTCTCTCAAAAGGTCTTTCCTGTTCTTTTCATCCTTTCCTTTGTTGGATAAAATAAAAGTTGGTGGCGAATCTTGCTAACCGCAATATTGTGATAAAACTCAAAACCAATAAAGTCCGCTCTCCCACCGTATTACAGAACTGGAAACTCTGCTGGGGAATGAACCTAAAAGTGGGGTTACCTTAGAGCTAGATCATATTTAAAATGATTTACATGTTTGATTCGCGTGCTTTATCTTTCGGGTTTATTTTTGGGTTATTATTAAAGATCCTATACCTGGATCTGGGGCACCTCTTAGGTAAGTAGCAATAAATCATAGAGGTTGTATGGTGTAGACCAATATGGATGATATGATAGCTACGTTAGTGTGATACTCTGGCTTGTACTAATGTTCCTTGATTCAGTTAAGGATCACATTAGGCTTCCACATAGTGTCATTAAGCACTAACTGACCTTTAGAACCTTAAATTGACTCATCTTAGCCATTAGAAAGTAGTGAGATGGCCGGCTTTGATGCAGACTGAAGTTGATTGATACTCGACACTATACTCATTGAGATTGGACTTTCGGGATATTTCGGCCGCAATTCAAATGCTTGAGCTGAAATAATGCCTGAGAGAAAGATCAATGATATGAGATCCCTAGAACCTGATTACTTCTTTTAGGACAGGTTGAGCCAACTAAAACTTCAAGAGGGTACTTACCTACAAACTCCATACAAGCCTAAACCTAAGGCTACTTGTGTGACTTGTGTGCTTTCATTATCTAACAACTTGAAGTCCTTTCAGGGTTTTGTTTATATTCATTATCTAACGATGTGAGTTCCTTGCAAGACTTATTTGTAGTCAGTATCCACTAACCTAGACTTCTTGAAACACTCACTTATCTTTATCACCTTACACTTTTGCTTGGTGCATAGCATACACATCATGACATCATGCCATAGCATTTCGTTAACCATTTCAAGGATATCTAGGGCCTGTGATGCAGGTTATGATGAACCAGACGTCTAGCAAGGGGAAAGGGTATTTATTTTCCTCTAGCCAATATCGTCAAAAGACCAAAGCACGATAACTTGAGTCAGAGGCTACGACCCACTCAACATGGTGAGCTTGATTCTTGTAGAAATACATTCAACGATACGAAGTTCTTCCGTCAAAGATGCAATCAAAATTCAAACATTTTCTTGTGTTTACCCCGCAAGATCCTTAAAAACATTGCATGCATGTTATTACATAACATGTATTCTCAAGACATGTTTCTCATTTTCTCGCTGTTTATTTCAGCAAGGAAGATGGTTCCCGAACAGAATGATAGAGATCTCTAAAATCAAGATGCTTAGTTCAAGGAAATGTTCCTGAATCTATCCCAGGGGAAATAAGAAGTGAAAGCACTCCTCGCTGAGAACACGGCCAAGAAAAATCCTGAAGATAACCAGGATGACCAGGTGGAACAACTACAAACTGAGATGGAAAGGATGAGAATCCAGATGAGTAGTCATATGGCTCTTATCCAAAATTTATCTCGCGGACAAGAAGAGTTCATAATCCTCATCAGCGAACTTTGTCAAGACATATACAACCATCTAGGGCAAACTGCTAGAATTTGGGGCCTAATCAATGATCAATCTCTCTTGGCAGACAGGGAATTGGGTGACATGTTGGAGCATGTTGAAAATAAACTCAGGAGCAGTAAAACTCAGGGGATTGCATCTTCAAGTACTCAAAAGAGATCATACAATGAAAAGAAGGAGTCCAGTACCGTGTACGACCAGAAGGGTCGTAATAAGAGTGATCTCAACCAATCTGTGGGGGCAGTGCGGATCTCTAACCCAGAACCAGTGCAGCAACAACGAAAAGGCAAATCACCAAAATCAACATGTCCTCGGCTAAAGTATTGCAACACATGTTAAAGATGGAGTTGATAACATTGAAGGATCCTCCTCAGAATCCCAACACCGCCTTTCCTCGGTACAACCCTAATCTGAGATGCACTTATCATTCCAATAATCTGGGGCATGATACTAATAGCTGTTGGGCATTGAAAAATAAGATTCAGGACTTGATCAACAAAGGGGTGCTGGAGTTAACACAAGATGGTAAGACTGAATTCTTCTTCCATCCCTCAAAGGCACACCATCTGAAGTGACAAGTTCAGACAGAGAGGCTTTTTGTTCATTAGAATTTTCAAATTGTAATTTCTTTTGATTGTTCGAACACTTATTTCATGTTAAACTTTGTTATTCCATTAATGCATTGCATATGTTTGTCTTGAATTAATCCATTCTTTGTCACTATACTGAAACTATGCTTTTACTTCCTTTTTGTGATATTCAACTCTCGATTAAAAGCTTAAACTTTTAGAGGGAGCATGACGAAAACAATACCATAATCTCATACAGTATGCTTTTGAACAGACCCTGCTGACGATGTACAGGCGTTCTTCTAAATCCTAAACAGTGGAGTTATAAGGAAGATAATCCCTAGTCAACCCCTTTGAGCCTAAGAAGTAAGAGTTTTCTTTTTCACATAAATTGAAACCTTTAATCATAACCTGGGGCATGATAGTATCCCAGTTAATTCAATGATGCATTCAAACGCAAGTTTACCCTCGTACACGATGAGTAGTGTCGAAAATTCTCTTCTAAATCAAAAGATAGTGATGGTTCCTTGTAATCACTAAAATAGGCAGTCATTATCTCTCAAAAGAAAAGCCCGCTAAGTGAAAACCTATGAAGGAGACTTAAGAAAAAAACTAGGGCATCCTGCTTACTATAATCACAAAAGAAATAGTTCAGGCAAAAGGTAGGAATAATAAAATCAACAAAAGAGGTCGCTACAAATCCTCAACAAAAAGAAAATATTACAAAAAGTGAGTGCCTCCTCAAAATAAACTTCAGTATTTGAACCATCACCGGAATATCAGGGCAAAGATTGTAGGGGACATATTGAGGTTTCCAAAGTGTCAAAAATCACCTTCATATGATAAAAATTGAGAGAGTTATGATTGGTGCGAGTTGGGAAATTTTGGGAAAACTGAATCAATACACTTCGCACACTTGCACCTTTAGGGTAACCTCTCTTGTTTCCTTTACGAATATTGGTCACGCTCCTCGATAGTGGGGATACTTTAGCAAAAGACCCTCGATCAAATCATCATGTCCCTTTCAAATAAAGATCATAATCCCTCAATGACCCTTCGAGCTTCCTACAAAATAATCTAGTCCCTTCAAGTTGCCTACAAAATGATGATAGTCCCTTCGATACAATTGCTAAAGTATCCTTACTTGTTGCCTTTGATGACAATACAATGACCCTACACCTATCCCTTCACATCCAATAGATAGGGCTACCTACCAACTAATGGTATGAATATTACTATCTCTAAAGGAGAAGGAAAAGAATAAGAAAGACTTTAGTGGGTAAGAAACTCTTAATTGCTTGCTCACAACTTTTCTAAAAACTTTTTTTCACATTACACTTTCAAACAAATATTTTCAAAACTAACACTTTGTATACATTCTTGAGGACTGATATAAGAATCATTATAAATTCAACCTTACATTGGCGATTTCAAAATATTTTCAAACAAATCACACACACAAAGCAAGATTTTCAAAAGTGAGCTAACCAATTAAGAGCCTGTAGATAACTACGTATGAAAAGGGTGCTAACAACTTCCCTTTTCATAACTTACCCCCCGAACTCAAAATCTACCAAAGGTATTTCTTGTTCTTTTAACCTTTACTAAATATTGGATAAAAGAAAATTCGGTGGTGACTCTAGCTATCCACACATTTGGATAAAACCAAAAAGTTAGTTCTCCCGCCGTATTATAGAACTGATGACTCTGCTTGGGGCTACTACTTAAAAAATAGGGGTTACCTTATAGTTTAAGATCATTTTACTTGCTTTTAATTATATGCTTTGCTTGCATTACTTTAAGGTATTGTTTAGGTTTAATTGCTTGTAAGATCCTACACCCGGATCTAGGGATGCCTTAGGTACGTAGCAATAGATCATAAAGGTTATACGGTGTAGACCGATATGGTTAACATGATGCCTACAGTTAGTGTGACACTTTGGTTTGTATTGATGTTCCTTGAGTCAGTTAATGATAACATTAGGCTTCCACGTGGTTTCGTTAACAATAACTTACTTTTAGAACCTTAATTGACTCATCTTGGCCATTAGAAGGTAGTGAGATAGCCGGCTTTGGTGCAGTCCAAGGTTGGTTGATACTCGAAACTACGCTCATTGAGATTTGACTTTCGCGATGTTTTGATGGCAAAATAGTTTCTTTGCTAAAATAAAGCCTGCAAGAAAGATTGGTGATATGAGATTCCTAGATCCCGGTTACTATTTTAGGACAGGTTGAGCCAACTTAACTTTAATGGGGAAGGGTACTTACCTATGGACTTCATGCAAGCCTTTAAACATATGGCTCTTGTGTGACTTACGTGTTTTTTCTACTTATCTAACATGAACATGACATCATAACATCCTATCATCATAACATAACATTTTCATTAACCATTTCAAGGACCTAGGGATTTATCTTTGTTCTTTGTTGTAGATTATGGCCTTCGCTCGCAGAAACACCATCTGGATCAACTTTGTAAGGGTACCTTCCCAACTTAAGGAGTTAGTCTCAAAGGTTCCCGAAAACTCTCAATTCACCAAAAGATTATCAGTTGGTACCCACAATGCAAGAGTTCTCTAAGTTACTCGGAGTACCTATTCTTGATCAAATACTCTTTATCGTTTTAGAGAAAGTTCCAAAACCTGAAGATATTGCAGCAACCTTACATCTGAAGGGGTTCAACATTATATCTAACTGGGAAATAAGAAGTGGAGTCAAGGGCCTTCTTGATAAATTTCTGATAGAGAAGGCTCAGTTGTTTTTGGATGTTATGAGTTTTCATGCTTTCGAGGAGATCTTGGCTCTGTTGATCTATAGTTTGGTACTATTCCCTAATCTAGACCAACTTATAGATGTGAACGCCATCAAAATATTTCTTACTCATAATCTTGTGCCTACTTTGCTTGGAGATATTTGGCATTCACTTCACACTCGTACTATGAGAAAGCGAGGGACTCTTATGTCTTGCATACCTTTACTATCATGGTGGTTTATTTCACACCTTCACCGATCAGTGATAGAGAATGAACAAGGTTTGAGGTGGTCTCAAACGATGATGTCACTCTCTCGTTCAGATATCTATTGGTGGTCCCGATCTAAGTAGGATATCACTATTATTGGCCGTTGTGGGGAATTCCATAATGTTCCACTCCTTGGCATAAGGGGAGTGTTATACCCCAAAATTTTCCCTCTCATTTATCAAGAATTTGCTCACAAGATCTCCTTTGACTCAAGACTGCATTAAGGGTTGATCAGCTCAAGACACCTCCTTAAGCACTGATGACCAAAATTAGGGTTTGAGATTGCACAAGGATATTTGAACTTCCAATTCCCCATATGACTTTCATGGATCATTATGGACCTCCAAGATTACTCATGTCAAGTATCAAGCTTTGGATCACACTTTTGCTCAGTCAATTGAGCAGTTGACCTAAAAATCAATTGTATTGGGGAAAAGTCAACTATGGCCAATTCACAGTCAAACTTCATAATTTTTTATCCATATCAACATTTTAAACTCATATGTATCATTTGATCAAGTTTGGACCGCAATTCCTCAAGAAATTTGATCAAATCTTCAAAAGGGCAAAATGGTCAAAATAAGGGTTTTGATTGGGAAAGGGCAATTTCTGATTTTTGACCTAGCAAATGATCAATTGGTTTAAGGCATGATCTCAAGAGTCCAATTTCATAATTTTGACCAAATGATATGGCTCAAAACATTGCTCAAGTCCAATGGATTGACAGATGAATTTTCAGTCAACTGATCAAAAGTCAACTGTATACTGAAAAGTCAAACTTTGACTTTTTGGTCAAATTCAAATGTCAGAGATCACAATTCATCAAAGAATGTAAAAATATGAAACTTATTCATCAAGAAATAAAAAATTCAAGATTTCATTTTGAAAATTTAAAATTTCTAAACAATTTTTCTAAGTGTTGGAAATTTCTTATTTTTTTACAACTTTGAGTAAAGTTTTCACCATGATGAAAGATGATTCAAAAGAAACTTCCAAAATGAAAGTTGTAGATCTCTATGAAATCTAAAACTTTTATTCACACAACTCCTTCCAAAAGTGTTTGGATCTCAAGTTATAATTTTAAGAAGACATGGTCATGAAACAAAAACACTTAGTGAAATTTTACTCTAATTTGGTCAGGATTTTGACCTAACTTCATGGCACTTTTTCATATAGTTCCAAGGGGAATTTTCAAAAGTGATTCAAATATGGTTTTTAGAGAAAATTGCAAGCTTTACAAAATGTCCAAGAACTCCTTGAGATCATTTTTGAGTAGGTATAATCAAAGAGATGAAGTTAGGGTTTTATCACTTGAGTTACAAGTCATTTTGTGATGAACAATTTCAAAATTCAAACTTATGCTACATAAACTCTACTTTGCAGGCCTCAAACTTGTTAGTCACTCCATAATTAATTGCTTGAATAGATTTTAGAGGTATCATTTCAAGCATTCAATGCAAGGCCATGCTTTATATCCATTTTGGGAGGAAAGTGCACATTGCCATTTTGATAAAGTGGCTTTTTGCACAAAACTTGTTCTTGAGCCTTGCACTTGTTCTCTTCTGATCATACAAGTCCAATAACTCATAATAAACTTGTTAGACACTTACAATCACTCAGCCCATGCTTGTACTTCCCCTTGAAACTTGTTTTCCCACTTTTCTTGAAAATCAAGTAACATAGAAAATAACTTGTAAGTTTTACTTCTGACTTTCAAAACCACTCAAGACCTTTTGCTTATACATACACAAGCCATTTTCCAAAAATCACACGCATGCTTAAGCCCTGAAAACACCTAGAACACAGAATCACCAAAAACATTTCAAAACTTGTCATTTTTTAGTTTTGAATCCAATCTCCAAATTTGCTCGTGCATTTCTTGGCCTTTTACTTTCAGAAGCTTCTAAATAACATATACAAACAATCCCAACACCTGCAACACCACTGTAACACCTCAATCACCATCCACCATTTTTAAAAACAGCACCTTGCACCTTGACTTCTCCAGAACTCCTCAGGCACTTTCAACTCAAGCTAAGCATCCCATTAGCTTCCTGTGAACTCGAGGAAGCTAACCCAATCATTGGAACTCACTGAAAGCTACTCAAACTCCAAACCTGATACCCTCTTGCAAGGTAAGTTTTCTGACTTTGGAACTTTTCATACAGGCATCATTAATGGTTTATTTGTGAAGGAAAAATGTAGATATCATTGCCCTAAAGCTACCATGTCCATAGTTTTCATTAATTTTGCTTGAGCTTGGAGAATTTTAGGATTGAAGTTTCTGAAATTTTTAGGGTTCAGATTAGGGCCATTAAAATTCATGCTTGTCTTTGATCTATAATTTTATTGCTTTGCATTTCTGAAATTGTGAGGAAATTTGCTACAAGTTTCCTGTTTACAGTTTTCATTTTTGTTCAGATTTGATCAAGATACAGAGGCTCTGGCTGGGCGTGAGGTTGAAGATGAAGTTCAGGCCATGGACTTGTTTACTATCATATATTTATTGTTTTATTTATATAAATGGATGTATAACCACCCCGATGGTAGAAGCGCGCGCCTGTGACTGGAGGGACCTGGGTTCGGGCCCCAGTGGTACCCTTTTGGATTTTTTACATTTTTCACACATTCTGATTTTTTTGGTCAGGCGCCTGGGCCTCCCTTGGGCCTTATTGTTTTTTTCTTACTGCTAACCCCCCTTGCTGGCTATCCAAACCCCTGGCCCATTTTGTTTTCTTTTTCTTATTTTTATTTATTTGTCTTCTTAAATATTTTTTCTAATACTAAAAAAATCATAAAAAATATAAAAATAGTAGATTTATATTTTGGCATAGTTTATTTATTTTTTTTCTGACACAAAAATTATTTTATTTAATCATACTTTATTTATTTTGACTAATTGTTTTTGTAAATTTAATTAAAAAAAACTAGGGTTTTAGTTATTTTTATTTTACACCATTTAAATATATTATTTTAAAACCTAAAAATACCAAAAATATTTTATAATACTATAAATTATTTTTAAGACAAAAAAATACCAAAAATATTCTTCTTTTAAACTTAATTTCTTTTTTAATCAATTAATAGATTAGATTTTTATTTGAATTTTTTTCCTATTAAATTTAGGTTTTACTTTTACTATCTTAATTAGTTATTTTCTTTTAGTTAATTAGTTTAAAACCAACCCCTTTTTACTAAAAAAATCAAGAAAACATCCATTTACTTTACATTTACATTCTTATACATTTATTCATTTTTGTGAATTATTTATTCAATTCTTGTACCAATTCAATATGGTTGTAATAGATAATTAGGTTTATTTTCTTGCAATCCCCATTTATAATTTGTACACCCCCTCCCACAAGTATTGTAATAGCGTAGTAATTTTAAATTTCGCAATTTATCGCTTTATATACAAATGCTAGTAATTAGGGTTTGTATGGAAAGACTAAAACCAATCAATTAGAAAACCCTAATCAAAGACAAAATCAAGCATGAAAACAATACACTTACACAAGCACCCCCTAGGGTAAAATCCACTTGGTTGCCTTACAAAATGGCCATATTACACATGTGAGGTATCTTAGTAAATACAAGAAAAATACAAGATCATAGTCCCTCGATGACACTATCTATGTTGCCTTTCAAATGATCTTAGCACCTAAAAGAGAATTCTAAGATACCTTGCAACATTGCTAATCATGGTTATACGATGACCCACGCCCGTCCTATTTATATCCAAAGGTAGGGTTACTTACCAAATCAATGGTGAGATAACAATGTCAAAGGAAAGAGGAAATGAACATGAAAGACTTTTGAGTAGGTAGAATGCTCCTAATTACTTTCTCAATTTAAAAACCAAAAACATCCTTGCTATTTTCAAAACAAACACCTACACTTTTAAAACATCTTACAAAACTTGAAAACATTTTCAAAAGATCAAACACTTTGTATACATTCTTACGAACGAGAATCATTACAAAGTTTTCCTAAACAATGGCCTCTTTAGAAAATACTTTCAAAAACCAGACAAAGCACAATTTCAAACAAAAGCAAGTGATTTAGCAAGTAACTAAGAGCCCATGGAAAACCATGGATGAAAAGGGTGATAATACCTTCCATTTTCATAATCTACCCCCTGAACTCAAGAAGTAATCTCAAAGGTATTTCCTATGCTTTTTCACCTTTCCTTTTAGATAAAAGAAAAGTCGGTGGAGACTCTTGCTAAACCGTAACATTTGCGATAAAACGCAAAACACCCAAGTCAGTTCTCCCACTGTATCACAGAGAGGTATCACTTACAACCCTTCCCTAGCTCTATGTTAATTTAGTTATGTTCGAAGAGGCATTCCTCATGATATGCTCATCCAGGGTATTATATTCGATTACGAGAATGATCCTCAAGGTTACCGTCAAAGGTTTATACGTTCTTAGGACATGGTGAATTAGATTGATAGAAAGACTTTGGGACAAAAAAGCTCCATCCCTTTGGAGCCCTACCTCGGATGGGTGCGATCTCATGCTCAAAATCTTATATTACCACATCCTGATGTCCTACCAATAATTATGGAGCTTGTTGCTGAAGGTGATATTCCTCATACCGTTCTTCATCCAGATATGCCTACTGACCTTGAAGAGCTAGAGAAGTCTTGGATCCAGCTGAAAGAAGAAAGGGACACCTTTGAGACTCAGTTCTATGCTAGTGAGAAGAAAGTATTGGAGCTGACCAAATGCCTTCTCGAAGAGCAGAGCCTTAATGCATATATCAACACAAAGAGGAAGCATCCATGGGAGACTTGAGTCATAATTTATTCCTTTGTAACGCTTCTTTTTGTTTTCATTGTAAGCCTAAAAGGCGTTTATAATCTAAACTTACTAACAAGAATCTTTGTTGTTGTTCTTTTTATTAACAAATTTAAATCCCATGAGGTCCTTTAAAACATTGTATATGCATCTACATACCATACATATCATTACATGACAAGTTTCTAAGACAGGTTTTCTCATCTTCATGTTGTTTATTAAAGGTAGAAAATGGCTCTTGATTAGACAGTCAAAGATCTCCAAACACATAATTCCCAGTTCCTACAGATGTTCCTAAACTTACCCAAGGGGGAAGAAGAATTGAAGGCGCTCATAGCCAATGGGAAGAAGAAGAAGTCAAAGAACCCAATCGTCATCCTTAACATGGGGAGGAGGTTCAGAGGTCCAGACAAGTAAGCTCAAGATATTGATATCCCATCGGACGAAGATGACGACCAGGATGAAGATGGTAAAAGTGTTAAAACTGAAGGAAACAACATTGGTTCTGACAAGTTTCCTGATGAAGAGGAAGAAGATTATTTGGATGAACAATATCCCCCTGCCGACGAGAAGTAAAAATTGTTCTAAGAGCGTCTGAAAGCTATAGAGGTCCCGAAGGTTCCTGGCTTGAAATTTGAAGAATTGGGTTTAGTCTCAGAAGTCGTCATCCCTCCTAAGTTCGAAACTCCTATCTTTACCAAGTATGATGGAGTTTCTTGCCTGAAGTTGCATTTGAGATCATATGTTCGGAAAATTCAACCACACACTGTTGACAAGAAATTATGGTTGCATTTCTTTCAAAAGAGTCTTTCTGGAACACAACTAGAATGGTATTATCAACTTGAAGGTACCAATATCCATACATGGTAAGATTTGGCTGCAGCTTTCTATAAATAGTATCAATACAATTCTGATTTGGCACCAACCCGCATGCAACTACAGAGTATGTCCATGGGTTATGAGGAAGGCTTTAAAGAGTACGCACAAAAATGGAGAGATCTTGCAGGAAGAGTTCAACCTCCTTTGGCTGATAGGGAATTGGTTGAAATGTTCATGAGCATGCTAACAGGCCCTTTCTATAACCACCTACTTGGAAGTTCTTCAAGCGGTTTCACTGAACTAATATTAACAGGAGAACATGTTGAGAAAGGAATCAGAAGCGATAAAATTCAGGTGGCTACATATTCAAATACTGCGAAGAAGTCTTATAATGGTAAGAAATAATCAAATGTTGTGTACGACCAGAAGGGTTGTAGTAAGAGTAACTGCAACCAATCTATGTGGGCAGTTCTGATCTCTAATCCCGTGCAAGTACCACAACAATAACGATAGAGTAATCAGTGTAGGTAGGATGCACCCAAGAGATAGTTCACAAGAATGAACATGTTGTTGTGCATTGCAACACATGTTGAAGGAGGAACTGATCACATTGAAGGAACCTCCTCAGAATCTTAATACTTCCTCTCCATGTTACAATCCCAATGCAAGGTGTGCATATCACTCCACCAGTCCCAGACATGACACTAACGAATGTTGGGCTCTGAAGAATAAGATCCAAGACATGATTGATGCTAAGGAGATTAAATTTGATCCTCCTGAGACTCCTAATGTGATCATTGCACCTATGCCTAATCACGGCAAGGGCATTAATGTTATTGATGATGTTTCTTATGTTTTTGTTGTGAATGACTTGACTACTCCTCTGATGATTGTTAAGAAAAAGCTGTTGTAAGTCGATTTATTTCTGGGCTTCATTGAAAGGTGTTACTACTGTGCGTCCCAATCCAATGGTTGTGCACTGCTGAGAGAATGTGTTTAGTGTTTGATGGATGACCGTGTAATTCTAATTGAGAATACTTGTTCTGTGGAGAGTATGTCTCGAGACCTGAAGCTTGAAGACGTGTCTGCAATTTCTGGTACTACTGTAAGGATCACTTCTAAGGGTCCTGTGAAGATTACTGTTGAACCTAGGGTTTCTCCTTTGATCATTACCACGTCTGGGCCAATTCCATATTCCTCTAACAAGGCTATCCCTTGGAATTATGGAGTTGACGTCTACTACCATGGAGTCAAGCAAGAACCGTTGACTATCAAAGATAAAAATACTGAAATTACCGATCCAAATGTTGGAAATATTGTTGGGACTGGTAAAGTTACCAGAAGTGGAAGGGTTTTCTGTCCAGAGATCTCTCTAAAAGTCGTTACTACACCAGTTCATATCATTACCATTGAATCAACTATTGAAACTTGAGGCAAAGAACATATGACTGAGCCTGCCCAAACTGAGGCACTGAAATAGGTTACTATTGAAGATACCTCTAAGCAAGAGATGGAAGAAGTACTGAAAGTCATTCGAAAAAGTGACTATAAGATCGTTGAACAGTTGGGAAGGACCCCCTCCAAAATATATATGCTATCTCTGTTGTTATGCTCTGAAGCCCATGCTCAGGCTCTGGTAATGTTCCTGAAATCTACTCATGTACCGCAGGAGATATCTATTGATCAGTTTGGATATTGTGTTGCTAGCCTGACAACCGATAATGGGCTAGGATTTTCTGACACTGGCTTAACTCCCGCAACAAGGAACCATAATAAGGCCCTGCATGTCTCTATTGAGTGTAGGGGCACTACCTTATCCCATGTATGGGTGGACACAGGTTCCTCATTGAATGTATTGCCAGAAGATGCTTTAGTAAAACTTAACTGTGAAGGGATTATGCTAAAACCCAATGACATTGTGGTAAGAGCTTTTGATGGTTCAAAGAAAATGGTGCATGGAGAGGCTGATCTTCCAATCAAAGTGGGTTCCCAGGTCTTCGACTCCACTTTCAATGTGATAGACATTCTCCCAGCCTATTCCTGCTTGCTTGAACACCCTTGCATTCATGGGGCAAGCGTTGTTACTTCTACTTTACACCAAAAGTTTAAGTATCCTGTAAAAGGAAAAATCCTTACAGTTTGCAGCGAAGAAGAATACACGGTGAGCCATTTGAATTCCTTCATGTATGTTGAGATGGATGGTGAATTCTTCGAGTCTCCTTACCAGAACTTTGAAGTTATTCCTCAGACAACCCCTGTCGACAAAGCTACTCCTACCATTCCTAAGGTTACCAGGATTCCACCAAGAATGGCTTCTCCAAAAGACGTTAAGGTTGTGGTAGAAGAAGGTGGTGGCACTGTTTGGGGTCAGCTTCCTAACATCCCTTACAAGTCTGATAATTTGGTTTGGGTTTCATCTCATAGTCTCAGAGGATTATCTGTCGTGCTTGTGCTAATTCTGGGAGACCGTCATTCCTCATCAACAATAATGGAGTTCACAAAAATCAATTCAACGATGTGGAAGACGTTGATAGCGACTGTGACATAGACAGTTGGATTTTCCCTACTACCGGTAATGAGCTCAACAATTGGAAGGCTGAAGACTTTATACCAATCTCCTTTAGTCAGGAGTAAATTCTATTTTCTGTTTTCTTGCTTTCAAGTTTTTGGTTATGTAATTTAAAAAATAACTTTAAACCTTGTGCCTTACCCAGGGCACAACGGTCCATTTGTTAGGGTTCTCATTTTCATCCGCATATTTTCATTTAATAAATCATTGGATGTTTGCATTCAAATTTTACGCTCTTTGTCTTTCTTTTACTTTATTGCTTTCAAAATAGCTATGTGTTCTTACACACACCCACACAACAAATTGAAGATTCATATCCACCCTGGATCCCATTATTAACAATTCCACTAATGCCAATTATTGCTTCAAAAATCCGATCTACCAAGATGAGGACGAAGGCGAGGAAGATTGTGAAGTGCTTAGAGATCTTGCTAGGATGTTAATGCGGGAAGAAAGAGCCATACAACCGCATGAAGATCCAGTCGAGGTTGTGAACTTGGGTACTGAAGAAGACAAGAAGGAAATTGAGAAAATTATGGAAGATATGCACAAAGGAGTCTTTGGTACTCACTCTAGTGGGCATACAATGGCTAAGAATATTCTGAGATCGGGTTATTATTGGTCTACTATGGAAACTGATTACCATCATCATTCTAGAACTTTTCACAATTATGCTGACAAAGTACATGTGTCTGTGTTTCCTTTGAATATCTTGACTGCTCCTTGGCTGTTTACAGTGTGGGGCATTAATATGATTGAAGAGATTAAGCCTAATGCTTCTAATGGGCATCATTTCATCCTGGTTGCTATTGATTACATCACGAAGTGGGTTGAAGCAGCCTCATTAAATACAACCTTGTCTGTTGGTATGGCATTCCAGAAAGGATCATCACGGACAATGGTACCAATCTTAACAATATTATGATCACAGAACTCTACATGCAGTTCAGGATTAAGCATCATAATTTTTCTCCGTACCTACCAAAGATGAATGGCACAGTGGAAGCCGCCAACAAGAATATCAAGAAGATATTGTAGAAGATGAAAGTGACATATAATGATTGGCATGATATGTTACCATTTGCTCTTCATGGTTTTCTCACTTCAGTACGTACATCAACTGGAGTAACCCCGTTCTCTCTAGTCTATAGTATGGAGGTTGTCTTACCTATTGAAGTTCAAATTCCTTCCCTAAGGATTATGAAAGACGCAGGCTTAGATGAAGACGAATGGACTCAGACTCGACTGGACCAAATAAATTTGATGAATGAAAAAAGGCTTGCGGATGTTTTTCATGGTCAGATGTATCAAAAATGCATGATCAAAGCCTTTAACGAGAAAGTCAAACATTGGGTATACCAGACTGGTGATTTGGCAATAAAGCGCATTATCCTACCATAAGGTGATCCCAGGGGCAAATGGACTCCAACATACGAAGGGCCATTTATGATCAAAAAGATATTTTCTTGTGGTGCTATAATACTTATTACCACAGACGGTGAAGATTTTTTACACCTTGTGAACGCGGACATAGTCAAAAAATACTACGCATAAAAGAGACCTGCTAGGTTGACAGGACTAGGAAAAAGTAAGGGCATCCTGTTGAACCAAAAGGGTTCAGGAAAACATTAGGGATATATATATAAAATTTGTAGATCCGACAAGTCAAAAACCTGAAAAGGCGGCTTGGGAAAAAAGGATATCCCAGTGGACTGAAAACCCGAAAGGGTGGTCAAAGAAAAAGTTAGGGATTAAAGCGTATGATTATGTCCCGTTGGATCACCTATCTACTTATAGCCAGCTTCATTACTAACGTCAAGTTTAAACGGTACAGAACAATTCAATCATATTATTCCAATAGCAGGTGATGAGATGCTTAAAGACATAGGGGCAATAGCAGAGTTGAAACTTGATGGGATCGTTTCAACATAGTTGTTTTCCTTGTTTTTTTGTACCCTTTCTTCATTCTTACGATGATTTCCTCTTACAAGGATTTTTGTCTCTTTGTATAAAACTGCCTACTTATAGGTAAGCTTTAAAACCCAATGCAATTAGATTTCAAAATTCAAAGTTGTTTTACTTTCTCTGTTTTGTTTGCAAAAACGTCCAATGATTACGTTGAATGAACATATGCATTTGAACATGATTATTGTTAATAAAATATATGCATAAAAACAGGATTAGCATTTACTAAAGACTCTAGGAGTTGGGATAATGTTCAAGTCATCCACAAATCTCCACAGAGCAATCTCCATGGAACTATCTCTACGGAGCTATCTTCACAAGCTCATCCCCAACAGAGATATATTCCCCATAAAATCTAATATACCATTAGACAGAAACTGGGGCATCTTCTAGTGGTTCACCTTTATATCCCTGATGGATAGCTCAACATGATCATCTTCTCTATTAGGCCCCCTAGAAGATAAGGAAGTTTGATCATTTCCCCAACATACAGTGGAAACTTCCTTAGTGCAGCCTATGAAATCCCGATCCCCATCAAAGATTATTTCCTCAACATAGTCTACAGGGTTTATTTTCCCAACAAAGTTTATTTCTATGATATTACAATTCTTTGACAAGATTCTCTTCCCTGACTAGATGTCATTCAACTTTTTCCTCCCCAGAAGAGTTGACATCCATATCTGAAACTTGGTCAGACATCACATCAGAGGATTATACATCTCTTTTATCCCCTGTCAGGGTACATAAGAATCAAATCCTTCAAAATAACGATGAACGACTAATTTTCATGGAACTCTTATATCCCTAAGCAGAAGTCGAACGTCCCCAGTAGAGTGTCCTCAGATAGAAAGCGGGAATCCCCAACGAAGATGTTCTAAACAAAATTGAGAAACTACTATCTTCATCCCCAACAACAGTCATGGATTTATTTTCCCAAGCCAAAGATGTTATACGAAGCTACCGATACGTTCCAATGACATATTGCACCCATACATCATTTACAAAATATCATAGTGTAACACGGTGGGAGAACTGACTTGGGTGTTTTGCATTTGATTGCAATTGTTTCGGATAGCAAGAGTCACCTCCGACATTTCTTTTATCCAATAAAGGAAAGGGTGAAAAGAACAGGAAAGACCTTTGAGATTATTTTCTTGAGTTCGGGGGGGGGGGGGGGGTGTAGTTTATGAAAATGGAAGGTATTAGCACCCTTTCCATCCGTAGTCATCTAGGGGTTTTTAGTTGCTTGCTAGATCACTTGCTTTGTTTGAAAATGTGTTTGTGGTGAATTTTGAAAGTATTTTTGAAAAGCTCCTTCGTTTAGGCAAACTTTGTAATGACTCTAGTCTCTATAAGAATGTATACAAAGTGTTGGACTTTTGGAAATATTTCATATTTTGTTTGAAAAAGTTTTTGGTGTGTTTAAAAAATGTTTTTTTTAATAATAGATTGTGAGCAAGCAACTAAGAACGTTCTACCTTACTCAAAAGTCTTATGTTCATTTCTCTTTTCCTTTGATATTGCTATCTTACCATTGATTGGTAAGAAGCCTTATCATTGGAAATAAAAGGGACAGGCGTGGGTCAATCCATAGTCATGAATAGCAATATTGTGAGACATCTTAGAATTTCTCTTGAGGGACTAAGATCATTTGTAAGGCAACATCTGAAGCGTCATCGAGGGACTATGATCTTTTGATTGTTTTTTCTAAGATTTCTTACAAGCGTATTATGACCATTTTCTCAAGGAAACAAGTGGAGTTAACCCTATAGGTGCATGTGTGTAAAGTGTGTTTGATTCCATGCATTTTTGTCTTTCTGATCAGGGTGGTCTACTTGTTGATTTTATCTTGCCATATAACCTAATTACTAACATTTTGTATAAAGTAAAAAATGCAGAAAGACAAAATCCTACACTATTACAACCATATTGTATTGCATGAAAATATAAAGGCAAAAATTAAATAAAAGCAAGAAAAAGGGTCTTTTCGATTTAGGCAGAAAAACCCTTCGATTCTGCACTTTCTGCACTCTTCGGTTTGGCCTGAAAAGAGTAAAGGCATGACTTTCGATTAGGGCCTGGGGGTCAACATGTTATGCCTTTCGGTTGGGGCCTGGAGGTCAGCATGTTTTGCCTTTTGTCTGGGCCTGGAATTAGTGTGGTGTGCCTTCTGGCTGCCTCTTTCGTTTGACCTGGACGTTAATGTGAAAGCCAGAGGCTTCGTTTCCAACTTCATGTTTCCTGTTTCTTTCATTTGAGTTTGAATAGAAACATGGCCTAAGGTCATGCCAACATTACCTTAGAGCCAAGTTAGTTCTTAAAGCATGTTTAAATGTACAAAGAGCAAAAACCAAGAAGGTTGTTAACCATGAAACGTATTAAAAGGATGGAAACGAAAAGAAGAACAATAGTATGTACATGTTTGAAACGAAAAGGAATTGTATTTACATGTTATGCAAGAAACGAAAAGTTCAAGGTTTAGAGCAACTTACCTTGCTTGAGGCTGGAGCGTATGCTAGACCTTGAAGTGGTTACCTTGAATGCTTCTGGATTCGAAGGGAGAGACCAAGGGTAGGCCTTTGACACTGGATGCAAAAGAGAAAAACAAGTGAAATGCCCTTCTTTGCTAGATTCAAAGGATAGCAAGATGTAAGGATGTTTCATATTCGAAAAAGGTAAGTATTTGGATTTTGGTTTTGTGTTTTCACAAGTGTTTAAGTGTTTGAGAATTTTATGGTGTTTGAGAAATTTGAAGATTCGTTCCTCTCTCTAACAAGAAAAAACCAGCCTTCCTCATCTTTGAAAAGGATCTCTCTATTTATAGAGAAAGGTTTTGGGAAGTTTGGGAGTAAAATAATAAAATAAGGCTTAGCTAGAAAGCAAATGTCCACTTGCGTCATGATCCCAAGATGAGATTGCAAGATTAATGGTTTAGATGGATTGCTTCCTGCAGAAGGAAAACAGGCGCAAGGCTCAAGAAAAACTTTTCTATAAGTAATCTTATACTATTAAGTGCAAGTTGTTTTTGACAACAAATGGGTAAAAGCCTAATTTTAAATGTATAAATAATTAAATATAGAGTGAGTCATAGGTTTGTGGCCTGAAAAGCAGAAACACGTAGCCTAGCATATGGGTCTAATGTTCAACTTGATCCTTTGAATCAAATCCTCCATCTTTCCAAAACATTCAACCAGACTAAAACAACATCCGTTCCCAACAGTTATGTGTCCTTCGAATGGACCCAACGTGTATTCTTCGAATGGGCCTCTTGTGTGGCCTTCGACTGGCTCTAGTATTACTTCCTTCGAATGGGCCTCTTGTGTGGCCTTCGACTAGGCCTTCTGCATGCTGAAGTGTATACAAATGTTTCAAAGGGGAGTCTGCGCCCAGTCGAAACTGGCACAAAGGAAGCCTATGCATTGTGGTCGAAGGAAACTTTGAAGGAGTCTTGGCCTTGTGCTGAAGAAAAACTGAAAAGGGATACGTGCACTGGTGACACGCTTAGGTTTTTTTTTCCCAGTGAGAGTTTTTGTGAATCGAAGGCCAGTTTGGAGAAGTTCTTTCTTTTGTGTGCTGAAGGCACGCCCAGAGGGATAATTTGCCTAGTAGAAGTAGGAAATAAGCTTGCTCCAAGGAAAATAAATGCTCAATCGAAGCAAGGATCCAGCTTGCATGCAGGTAGCTATTGCATTTGTGATTCAAGCCAGCATGCAAAGACAATGGTGTAATCGAAGGAGCACTAACAAGAATCCCTTTCCCCTTGGATCGAAGGAGGCTATTTTAAAGGAAAAACATGTCCAGTCGAAGCTTGTGTACAACAAGTAAGCAACAATACATGGCTTCAGTCGAAGCTTCGAAAATTGAGGCAAGCTTGAAGGAGGTTAGACGCTCAATCGAAGCATGTCCAAATACCAAATCGAAAGGCCTTTTAACATGCCAATCAAAAGACTTTATCTAAGATGCCAATTAAAGACTCCTTGTTCAAAAATTTTATTTTTCCTTTATGCTTGTGACCACCCATATAACAAAAAAACTTGGAAAACATGAGAGGGAAAATTTTGGGGTACAACAATTGCCTCTGTTCAATCTTCTTAAACCAGAGGATTTAGATTGGATTGTCTGCCTTTCGTGATCTGAAGGTGGAATATGATTGAACACTAGAGTGTCCAGAAATTTGCACTCTCATGAAATAACACTGATAGTTGATGGTGTAGGGAATGAGCTTACAGATGCCATTTGGAGGATATGACATAGAGTTGTCAGAGATGGGCTTAAAGATGCCATCTAGAGTGACTAGGGGGAGGTATTAGGATACATCTTTTGGTTGATTTATACTGAAATAGTATATGTCTTTTTCCTGTTTTTAACTAGAAGAGATAAATGTAACCATAAGAGGTCTTTATTTGATGATTGATTTTTTTTCCTGCAAGGAAGAGGATTAGTTGCATGCAGATGTATGCATGGCGTAATGATGTTCTCAAAATAAATGAGATTATGATGTATGCATTTATTATGTATGTGTCATGGTTTATGAATGTGATGCGTTTATTGTAGTGTGTCTTTGTCTAGGAAAATAAATCCTTGACAGTATGCTAAAATCTTGGGAGGCTGAATCCCTAACCGTTGTTGGAGAATAGACGTATCTTCAACTTTGTTTAGAATGATTCCACTGGGAATTCTTGTTTGAGGAGGAATCTGCTGGGGAATATTGACTTTGATTCTATGCATTAGGAAACTATGTGGGGGATGTTGATTTCTGCTTGGAGGAATAAAGTTCAGGAATTTTAGTTGTCCATTGCTCTACTGGGGAGTTATTCCTGACTGGAGAGAAATGAAGTTAGTTGTTATCTGGTCAAAATCTAGGCTTGGCAGCTGATTATTGGGGCTAATGAAGTTGATTGTCATCTGGTTGCATTCCAAGCTTCGCAGCGACTTACCGGGAAAGATTTAATTAATTATTATCTGGTCGGATTCCAGGATCCGCATGAAATTACTTGGGAGAGTGAAGTTAGGTTGTTATTTGGTCGGATTCCAGGCTTCGTAACAATTTACTAACATTAAACTACTATCTGGTCGGATTCCAGGTTCCAAAGCAAATTTCTGAAGTGGATGAAGTTAATTATTATCTGGTCGAGCTCCAGGCTACGCAATAACTTACTTGAAAGGATAAAGTTGAACTGATATCTGATCGGATCCAGGCTTTGCAGTAACTCGCTTGAAAGTATAAAGCTGAACTGATATCTGGTCTGGTCCAGGCTTTCTAGTAACTTGCTTGAAAGGATGAAGTTGAACTGATATCTGGTCGGGTCCAGGCTTTGCAGTAACTTGCTTGAAAGGATGAAGTTAAACTGATATCTGGTCGGGTCCAGGATTCACAACAACTTGCTTAAATGGATGAAGTTGAACTGATATCTGGTCGGGTCCAGGCTTCACAGTAACTTGCTTGAGCGGATGAAGTTGAACTGATATCTGGTCGGGTCCAGGCTTCACATCAACTTGCTTGAACAGATGAAGTTGAACTGATATCTGGTCAGGTCCAGGCTCCACAGTAACTTGCTTGAATGGATGAAGTTGAACTGATTTCTGGTCGGGTCCAGGCTTCACAGTAACTTGCTTGAACGAATGAAGTTAAACTGATATCTGGTCGGGTCCAGGCTTCACAGTAACTTGCTTGAACGGATGAAGTTGAACTGATATTTGTTCGGGTCTAGGCTTCACAGTAACTTGCTTGAATAGATGAAGTTGAATTGATATCTGGTCAGGTCCAGGCTTCACAGTAACTCGCTTGAGCGGATGAAGTTGAACTGATATCTGGTTGGGTCCAGGCTTCACAGTAACTTTCTTGAACGGATGAAGTTGAACTAATATCTGGTCGGGTCCAGGCTTCACAGTAACTTGCTTGAACGAATGAAGTTGAACTGATATTTGGTCGGGTCCAAGCTTCACAGTAACCTGCTTGAACGGATGAAGTTGAACTGATATCTGGTCGGGTCCAGGCTTCACAGTAACTTGCTTGAACGGATGAAGTTGAACTGATATCTGGTCGGGTCCAGGCTTCATAGTAACTTGCTTGAACGGATGAAGTTGAACTGATATCTGGTCGGGTCCAGGCTTCACAGTAACTTGCTTAAACGGATGAAGTTGAACTGATATCTGGTCGGGTCTAGGTTTCATAGTAACTTTCTTGAACGGATGAAGTTGAACCGATATCTGGTCGGGTCCAGGCTTCACAGTAACTTTCTTGAACGAATGAAGTTGAACTGATATCTGGTCGGGTCCAGGCTTTACAGTAACTTACTCGAAAGGATGAAGTTGAACTGATATCTAGTCAGGTCCAGGCTTTACAATAACTTATCGGGGTAGAGGCAAACTCTATTGGGGAAAGAAGTTAAGCCATTGTCTCGTTGGGTCCAGGCTTTACAATATCTCAAGAGGTTAGACTATTATCTGATTGGGTCCAGGATTCATAGCAATCGTAAATTGTTTGAATAGAAATGATTCCATTGGGGGCCGTATTATTTTGTTGGGGAATAAACCCTGTTTAAGAGAATATTTGATGACCTTCTGGCAAGATGAATTTCTTTAAGAAGAAAACCACAAGGCTTCTTCTTTTAAGAACAACTCGGCTTGGGACAGGGTTGTCGAGAGATTGAAACTTTGATCTAGGTTTGCATAGATCCAACTTTGTGGGAAACTCTGTTGGGATAAAGGTTTATTGTAGCAGGCTCTGTGGGGATAATGCTAATGAGATAACTCTGTGGGGATATCTCAACTATATTAAAGAGATGCTTTTTGCTTCTTGGCAGCACATATTTGCTAAATAGTTTAATCATGTTCATATGCATATGTTCATTCAATTTTAGTCATTGGACATTTTTGCACTCAAAACAAAAAACAACAAGTTTGCACTTCAAGGTATATTTGTATTGACGTTTTGCCCACGAATAGGCATTTTGGTACAAAGAGACGGAGATCCTAGTAAGATGAAATCGTCGAAAGGATAACAAAATTGAAAACAAAAACAAAAACCATGTGGAAATGATCTCATTGTGTTCCAACTCTACTATTTCCCTAATGTCTTCGAACGTCCCTTGCCATTGACAGAAGTTGATTGGATTGATCTTGGACCATTTGAACCCGGACCTCGGTAATAAAGTCAATTGTGGTGATTCCAAGGGACATAGTCATACGCTTTGAATCCTTAACTTTTTCCTGGACCTCCCTTTCGGGTTTTTATCCCATCAGGATACCCATTTTTTCCCAAGTCGCCCTTTTGAGTTTTCGACTTACCGGGTGTATAATCTTTTGCATATATCCCTATTTTTTGCCCAAACCTTTGGTTTGCCGGGATGCCCTTATCTTGCCTATGTGTGTCAACCTAGCGGGTCTCTTATGTGTAGTATTTTTTAACTATGTCTGCGTTCACAGGTTGTGGGAAATCTTCACCGTCCATAGTAGTCAGCATCATGGCACCACCAGAGAAAACTTTCTTGACAACAAATGACCCTTTGTAGGTGGGAGTCCATTTGCCCCTGGGGTCACCTTGTGGAAGAATGATGCGTTTTGTTACCAGGTCACCAGCTTGATATATTCGAGGCCTGATCTTTTTATTGAAAGCCTCGATCATACGTTTCTGGTACATATGACCATGACAAATAACAGCCAGTCGCTTTTAATCGATTAAGTTCAACTGATCCAATCTTGCCCGAATCCATTCGTCTTTTCCTAGTCCTGCTTCATTCATAATCTTTAGTGAGGGAATCTGAACTTCCACTGGCAGGACAGCTTCCATGCCATAGACCAAAGAAAAGGGAGTTGCCCCAGTAGATTTCCAATCTGAATTACAGTAGCTATGAAGAGAAAACGGTAACATATCATGCCAGTCTTTGTAGGTTACCACCATCTTTTGCACAATCTTCTTAATGTTTTTGTTGTCTGCTTCCACTGCGCCATTCATTTTAGGTCTATAAGGAGAAGAATTGTGATACTTGATTTTGAACTGGGTGCAAAGTTCTGTAATCATAGCATTGTTAAGATTGGTTCCATTGTCAGTGATGATCCTTTCGAGGATACCATAATGGCGGATAAGGTTATGCTTGATGAATCGGGCTACAACGTTCTTTATGACCGAGGCAAATGAGGCAGCGTTGACCCATTTGGTGAAATAATCAATAACAACAAGAATGAAGTGATGTCCATTAGAAGCAGTAGGTTTAATCTCTCCAATCATGTCAATGCCCCACATTGTAAACGGCCACGGAGCAGTCATGAAGTTTAGAGGAATAGGAGGCACACGGACCTTGTCAGCATAGACTTGGCACTTGTGGCAAGTCCTTGAGTGATGATGGCAATCAGTCTCCATTGTTGACCAATAGTAACCAACTCTTAGGATTTTCCTGGCCATAGTATATCCGCTAGAGTGAGTCTCAAAGAGACCATCATGCATGTCTTACATAATTCTCTCTGCCTCATTCTTGTCCATACATCAGAGTAGAGTAGAATCATGGTTGCGTTTGTACAGGGTTCCATTGCTTAGGAAGAACTTGGATACAATTCTTTGTAAAATTTTTTTATCATTGATGGAAGCTCCTTCGGGATACTCTTGCGCTTCAAGGTACCTCTTCACCTTATGGTACCATGGCTTCCGTGTCAGTGTCAAGCTCATAGCAGTGCACAGGTTCATCAAATATCTCAATTGTAATCATAGGAGCTTCATTGTCCCATTTGACCTTGAACATAGAAGACATTGTGGCCAAAGCATCAGCTAACCGATTTTCTTCTCTAGGGAAGTGTTCAAAGGTGATTTCTTAGAAGTATGGAATCAGAGATAGCACAAGCTCCTTGTAAGGTATAACATTAGGATGTTTATTGTCCCAATCTCCCTTTACTTGGCTAATCACTAGAGAGGAATCTCCAAATACATTCAAATGCTTGATCCTTAAATCAATGGCAGCTTTCAGACCCAAAATGCATGCCTCATATTCAGCCATGTTATTTGTACAATCAAAGCACAGTCTAGCAGTGAAAAGGGTGTGGAAACCCTCAGGAAAAACTATCACAGCGCCAATTCCGTTACCCAAAGCGTTGGAAGCCCCATCAAAAACCATAGTCCATCGGGATCCTTGTTCAGGTCCGTCATACGGTCCAGGTTTTACACAGTCGGTCACTAACATGATATTCTCGTCCAGGAATTCAAAGTTCATAGATTGATAATTGTAGCGATAAAAAATGTAGCGGGGTAAATCGGAGATCGAATTATTGATTAATTCGTCTCACAAAAGCAAGAGTCGCCACCGCGCTTTATTGTTTCCAAAGGAAAAGGGAAAAGAGCGAAATAAAACCCTAAATGTGAAATGTAAATAATACTTTTTAAAAGTAATGAAAATACAAGGCGTTTTTTGAAAAGATCTATGGTTCGGGGGTTGGTTATACAATGGGAAGGTATTAGCACCCAATGTATCTATAGTACTCTATAGGAACCTTTTGAAATATCTGTTTATGTAAAAATTGATCGCTTGATTAAAAAATGAATTGTTTTGGCCGAAAAGGGGTACGGACGGGTTTTTTGAGGATACGACGACCTAACGTCGAAGTTTTTGCTTAAAGGGTATAAGTTTCGAAAAGATTGAATATTTGAGGAAAAATTATCCTAAGTTTTAATGAAATGCGAAAGTTCGCGCAATTAGACTTGAGGACATGAAGTCAACAAATTTATTGTTTTTCCCTTGGATTTAAACGTAAACAGAATAAACAAATAAATATGAAATAAATAAACAGGAAAATTATGCGGATAATGATTAAATAACAATAATTAAATGATAGACTAAATGATGTGAATAATGCATTTTTATGATTTTTGTTTAATATTAATGAAAAGAGAGTATTTTTAATAGTTTTCAATTTTTACGCATTTTTTAATATGGATAAAAGCATGAGGATCAATTAAAGGAGTCAAAATATTTTTTTTTTAGTTTTTTAAGTCTCTATATTTTTTATATATTTGTATTAATATTTAACTAAAACGAGTGAATTAATTAAATAAAATATTTTTCATTTCCATATGTTTCTAAATTTAATATGTTTTCTTTTTTTAATATAAAGTATTATTACAAGATGACTTAATGGCCTACACTAAATTGAGTATTTTTAACTAATTTTATAAAAGGCCTTAATTAATATAACAAAATTGTTCATTAGTCATTAATACCATTAAGAGTAAATATATTTAATTAACTATATAAAAAGGTTGTTTATTATTACTAATTAGAAACAAAAGTGAATTAAGATGATTTATTAAAACAAACTACAGGAAATAACAAAATGGGCCAAAAGGGGTTTTAGGAGGCCCAAGCTTAATAGTATCAGAAGCAGGATAGTGGGGTGGATGAAGCAAATCGTTGGGCTTAGGCAGCAAAATGGGGTAAGGCCCATTTCATAAGTTGTTTCTTTTAGGGGGTTAAACAAAGTTAGGGAAATCAAATTAGGGTTAAGGTTTTCTGGACAGAAACGACGCTCCTTGTTGTTCGTCTTCTTCATCTTCGCGTGTTATCCTCTTCAATCGCTTCTGAAATCTCCTCCTATCTGATGGCCACCAGCTCCCACTGTCCTCTTCCCTCCAGCCAAACGTTAAGGGGTGACGGATTTTACGGTACAAATTTTGTTTTATCACTCGTTTTAGGGTTTCATTGTAAATGCATGTTGTAATATTTGATCCACTTTGATTCTGATTTCGTTTTATTGTTTGTGGGAGGTGTTATGAAAGTAAAAGGGGGAAGGAGAATCGTTACCTAGAGGCGGAGATGGAGGAGGAAAAGTTGGGTGCGACGGAGGCCACGGCAAGGAAGGACAGGCGCGAGCTTGCTTCGGACTACTGGACCCTGGTTTGTGTATTTGTGTCCTTCTTCTTCTTGCTTTGGTATTCTGTATGCCTCGTTATGTGCCTTGAATGCTTGCTTGCTACTGTTGAAAAAATCTTTTTTTTACTAGCTTCTTTTTCTTCTTCTCCCTGCGATCCTGTTGCCTCTCTGCGTTTGTGATTTTGCTGCCTGAATTTGGGTTTCCTATGAGGATATAATCTGAGGCTTTATGTGTGTTTGGACATGATTTCAATGGTCTATACTTTGTTAGTTTCGAAATGGTTATGCAATAAGTTTTGGGGGCTTGATGGTTTAGGCCATGTTGAATGATTTTGGTTGATGCAATGGCAGGTTTTTTTGTAATGCAGTTGGTTTGAAATGGTGATGCAGTAAGCTGTAGTTGATGCAGGTTTTACTTGTTTTACTGGTTTAGGCCATGTTTTGATTCATGTTGGTTCGGCAGGTTTGACAGTAGGCTATGGTTTTAGGTTCTGATATGGTTTTTGATATATGGTTTTGATGATGTGGTAGGCAGGTTTAGGCCAAGGTTCAGGACATATTGGTTTTTGACAGGTTTATGGTGATATTGGCTTGATGGCTCAATCAGTTTCGGTGAGGTTTTCTATGGTTTAAACAAGTTGTTGAGGTTTAGGCCATGTTGTGGTCTGATTCTACAATGGTTCTATGCAGATTGCAGGTTTATGCAGTAACAGGTTTTGGAGGGCTTGAGGAAAAAAGCTTTTGCTTTTTGATAGTTTTTTGCTTGGAGATAGATTGATTATCGTGTGTAGTGATTTTTGTTATGTTATAACCACTTTGGCCTTCAGGTTTCCGTTGAGGGCTTTGGTATATTTTTTTAATATATTCTTGGTACTTCTGCACCCTTACTGCTCCATATGGTTTGTCTCTATTCCTATTTCATGTTTTTACTTCCTACTGACTGTGTTACTGCAGTTTGTCTTGTATCTCTTCCTGCCTAAACCAAACCTGCAAAACCACACTTCTATCTCTCTTCTCTCTCATAAGTACCATTTTGACATTTAAATGATGTACTGTTCTATTTTCTGAAATTACAAAAGGTGGTGGAATATGATGAAAAGGGAATGTTATATTGCTTGCAAAATTGTTTAAACTGCATCTTTCTTTGACTTCCAATGCAACAGTAGAGCCTATGTTTTGTCTTCTACTATGTGGGCATAGGTTTACGTTGGCTTTGTTTGCTTGCATATGCTGTGTATATTTGAAATATGCATGGGACTTTGAAAAATGCAATGGATTTTTTAATTATGCAGTTTTTAAAAATGAAATGAATTTTGTGCATGTTTCACAATTGTGCATTCATTTATGAAATAAAAAATTCCTCCCTTTTTTGTGAACCGGGAGAAATCCCGTGATTTGCAAAAAAGGGTAAACTGATTCCAGCCGTTGCTTTTAATGATGAACATAAAATAATTTTTTGCTTTTAATTATTTGTTCAATTCTAATTTTCTTTTAATCGTTTTGCAGGTAAAATCAAGTGAGCAGACAAAAAGGCATTGGATAGAAGATTTAGAATTAGAAAACATTAGATTAGTTTTTATTTCATTTTAACTTTGTAAAATTATTATTGTAAATTCGTTGTAATAAATACAATATTTACACAATAATTGTACAATTAGAAGAAAAATGAATAAAATTCCAATATTTGCCAATTAATTTCTTCCTTCTCTAATTATTTATTTTATCGTTTACAATTCTTTAAATCGTATAATAATTGAAAATAAATCTCAATTACTTAAATCCAGAATAATAAACAAATAAATAAATAATGTCATTGATCAATTAATAGTTTCAATTATTTAATTCATTATTCATAATTTTCTAAATTATAATAATTAAAATATAATTTCAATTATTTTAACTTAGAATGATAAATAATTAAATAATCATTATTGACCAATTAATGAACTTTTCAAATATTTATTATATTATTCATAAATCTTTAAATTATGTAATAACTGAGAATAAATTCCAGTTATTTAAATTTAAGATAGTGAATAATAAATAAACATTGTCTGTATGATTAATACGCCTCTTTTCTAATATTTATTTTATTATCTATACATCTTTAAATTATATAATAATGGAAAACAAATTCCAATTATTTAAATTTAAGATAATAAATAATTAATAAACATTGTTTTAGCATGAATCGATTAAATAATTTAGTGTTCAAAATAAATAGCTCTTGGCCTGAAACAAGTTATGAATTTTTTAAAAATCAATAGATCAAAACACTTGTAATGTAATGATGCAGATGGGAGATGGCATCTTAGGTCAAAATTTGGGGTACAACAATAATCATCAACAGCTTCATGGCCCAAATGATTTGCCAATACACTTCCTTTGATGGCCTTTTGTATTGTATATATTAAATATCGTACTCAGTCAAAATCATTTTCCATCTAGCTATTTGTCCGAACAAAGAGGGTTTCTCGAAGATGTACTTGATAGGGTCCATCTTAAAAATCAATAGAGTAGTATGAGTTAACATATATTGTCTTAGCCGGAGAGCAACCCATGCCAGAGTGCAACAAGTTTTCTCGAGCAGTGAATATCTGGTTTCACAGTCGGTAAACTTTTTGCTCAGGTAGTATATTGCATGCTCTTTTCGGCCAGACTCCTCATGTTTCCCAACACACACACCATAGAATTCTCTAGCACAGTCAAGTACATGATCAAGGGTCTTTCTTCGACTGGAGGCATGAGGATAGGAGGTTCTTGCTGATATTCCTTGATTTTTTCGAAGGCAGCTTGGCATTCATCATTCCATCTGACAACTTGATCTTTCTTCAAGAGTTTGAAGATTGGCTCACAAGTAGAAGTTAAGTGAGATATGAAGTGAGCGATGTAGTTAAGACGACCCAAGAACCCTCTAACCTCCTTTTTAGAATGGGGAATTGGAATTTCTTGAATGACTTTTATCTTTGCAGGATCAACTTTGATGCCTTTACCACTGACAACAAAACCTAAAAGTTTTCCAGATCTTACTCCGAATGTGCACTTATTAGGGTTCAACCTTAACTTTTACTTTTTCAACCTCTCGAATAGCTTGTATAAGTGGTTGAGATGTTCTTCTTCAGTTTGTGACCTTGCAATCATATCATCCACATATACCTCCATTTCATGATGGATCATATCATGGAACAAAGCTACCATAGCCCTTTGATATATTGCCCCTGCATTCTTCAATCCGAATGGCATGACCTTGTAACAAAAGGCCCCCCGTTGTGTAATAAAGGTGGTTTTATCCATGTCTTCGGGAGCCATCTTAATTTAATTATAGCCGGAGAAACCATCCATGAAAGAGAAGACTTTATGTTGAGCGGTGTTATCGACAAAGAAATAAATATGAGGTAAATGGAAGTCATCCTTGGGGCTTGCCCTATTCAGATCCCTATAATCTATGCACATACGAACTTTTCCATCTTTCTTCGGCACCGGCACCACATTTTCAACCCATTGAGGATAAGATGTCACAGCTAGGAATCCTGCATCAAATTGTTTCATCACTTCAGCTTTTATTTTCTCTGACATATCACGCCGCATGCAACGAACTTTTTTCTTGACAGGAGGACAATCTTCCTTTGTTGGCAGATGATGAACTACAATGTTGGTATCCAACCCTGGCATATCTTCATACGACCAAGCAAACACTTCCACATAGTCATGTAACATCTGAACCAATCTGCTTTTGACACTGCTTCCTAGGTTGGCGCCGATCTTGACCTCTTTCTTTTTTGTCTCGGTACCTGAGTTGATGACTTCAACTGACTCTTCATGCGGTCGAATAGATTTTTCCTCTTGCATTAGAAGTCTGGCTAGTTCTCCCGGTATTTCACAATCTTCCTCGTCTTCGTCTTCAGCTTGGTTAATTGAATGTTCAAAATCATAACTGGCAATAGTGGAGTCATTGGTAATGAGATTCGGAGTGGACGAGGATCTGCAAGAGTTTGTGTGTGTGCATGTAAGATACATGGCTATTTGAAAAACGCATTAAAGAAAAAGAAAGATAATGAGCATGAAAATTTGAATGCGAAAAGTCTAATGGCTTATATTGAATGATCATATGATAAAATGAACATAAATAAAACCCTTAACAAACAGACCATAGTGCCCCGGGCCAGGCATATGGTTTAAAAGTCATTGTTTAATATTACAGACAAAAAGGCTCTTGAATTGATAGGAAGCAATAAACAAGTAATTACTCCTCAATGAAGGAGATGGGAACGAAGTCCTTTGCGCATCATTTGTTGAGATCTATCGTAGTAGGGTATATCCATTCTTCCAAAGCACACTCATCATCAGAATCTTCAACAGTGTTTACTTCATGATTTCCAATACGTAGAGGGGGCTTTCCCACACGAACACGCCTAACTTCTTTCTGAGCCTTGATAGTGAAACCCAACCCATATTTATCTGTTTTGAATGGGATCTCAGGGAGTTTCCCCCAGGTAGCACAATTTCCATCTTCGACTACGGCACGAGCATCCTTATATGAAACCATCCTTGGCACGACCTTATCAGCTTTGGGCATGTCGGAAGAAATTTTGGCAGTAGCAACCATAGGTGAAACAACTTTAAAAGCCTGACACAGGGTTTCTATAAATTTTCCATCCATTTCCACATATTTGAAAGAATTGATATGGCTTACCATGAATTCCTCGTCACCGCAAATAGTGACGATCCTCCCCTTGACTGGATATTTTAGCTTTTGGTGAAAGGTAGACGTTACTGCCCCTCCTCCATGAATCCAAGGGAGACCCAGCAAATAGGAGTAAGCAGGACGAATGTCCATGATATAGAAAGTAGAGTAGAAAATATGTGAGCCCATATTAATTGGGAGATCCACCTCTCCATGAACCATATTTTTGGACCCATCGAAAGCCCTCACAATGATATCACTTGGCTTCAATACCAGTCTTTCACAGTCTAACTGGTCCAAAGCGCCCTTGGGTAGCACGTTTAAAGAAGAGCCAGTGTCAACCAGAACATGTGCTAGGGTAGTCCCCTTACATTCAACAGAAACATTCAAAGCTTTATTATGGTTCCTTCCAAGTGGTGTCAGATCAGCATCGGAGAACTCCAATCCATTATCGACCGTCAAGCTCGCCATACAATTTTCGAACTGGTCAATTATGGTCTCATGAGGGACATGAGCCTTCTTTAAGAATTTGATCAATGCTCGGGAATAAGCATCAGAACAAAGTAGCAAAGATAACATGGAGATCTTGGAAGGGGTTTGCCCCAGCTGTTCCACTATCTTGAAATCACTCCTTTTTATAATTTTCAAGATTTCATCCATTTCTTGAGTGGAAGGCTCCTCAGTATCAATGTCCTTTGCGGGCACCTCTATCTCAGCAGGCTCAACCACTTTCTTTTTACCCCTAATATCAACAATAGGCTTCTCAGTGGTGATGCAGGCAGGTGTCATTGTAGTAGTTGGGGGTGAAATGTTGGGCGGAAAGATTCTCCCAGTTCTGGTCACCTTACTAGAGTCGATAATATTACCAATGTCATCAGCCTTTCTTTCTTCAATCCAAGCATCTTTCTTTATTCCATGGTAATACACTTCAGCACCGTAGTTCCACAGTACAACTTTGTTGGACGAGTACGGAATTGGCCCAGGGGCAGTGATTATTAATGGAGAAACAGTCGGTTCCTTCGAAATCCTGATAGGACCCTTTCAGGAGATCCTAAGAGGCTTGTTTGAAATTGTTATCATGGAGAGGTCTTCAATTTTATCGGTCAAACTTTTGACGGACAAAATTTTCTCAAATAGGATCTCATGACTATTCATCAGGCGTTGAACGCCTTCTTTCAGCCATTTGCATCCATTAATTTGTTTGGTGCAGCAATCACAATCTTTCAAACAGCCAAGGAAAACCCCGGGTCTCATCAAATTCTTTTTGATAATAGTTAACAGAGTAGTTAGATATTCGACGTAGGGAATAAAAATAGTGTCTTCAACTGCATTGACACCTTTGCCATGGTTTGACATTGGTGTCGTTATCACATTGGGAATTGTTGGCGGATCAAATTTTATTGTCTTGTTGTCTATTAGATCTTTAACTTTGCTCTTCAGTGCCCAGCATTGATTTGTCTCATGCCCGGGACTATTTGAATGATATGCACACTTGGTATTCAGATTGTATTTAGGTGAGGAAGTGTTCGGATTGGACGGAGGATCACGCAGTGTCACCAAGTTGGCCTTTAATAGGTGTTGTAAGGCTTGGGATAGCGACATGCCTATCCTTGTGAACTGTCTTCGTGGAGCCTTAAATCGTTGATGATTGGAAGATTGTATTTGAACAAGAGTCGGGTTGGAAATTAGAACAGCATTAACGGGCGGACGGTTATCCTTCTTGGTATGGGCCCTTGCCCCATACACAACATTAGTTTCTTTCTTCCCTGTGAAGGTTTTATTTACGGGGTTAGAGGTGGAAGTAGATGCCATGGGGATTTTCCCGCTCTTTATACCACTTTCGACCCTTTCACCAGTTAGGATCAGTTCGTTGAAACCGGACGAAGAACACCCAACCAAAAAGTTGAAAAATGGACCAGATAACGTACCCATAAACATATCAATATGTTCCCCGTCAGTTAACAGTGGTTGGACCCTACTGGCAAGATCCCTCCACTTTTGGGCGTACTCTTTGAACCCCTTGTTTTTACCCATCGTTATGAGGGTGTTTGGAATTGATGTGGCGTATATCGAGGAAGGCACCCCCCTGGAGGGTGAGCTGAGGAAGTATTAGGCCAAAGTAAGGACGCTCAAGGAGAAGCTTGTCACAATGAATGTTGCAAGCAAGGCGTCAAAGGAAAAACTGGCCAAGGTCACCGAGGAGCGCGATACCCTTCTTATAGATAAAAATTCCCTGGAGGAGTCGAACGCCACTTTGACGGCAGAGGAATCTCTTGTCAAGGATGAGCCGAAATAGGCTAAGGGTCTGAAAACCCATGCAGAGTTGGTTCCTTACCTCCAGCTGAATGTAGATGACGATGTGGCTAACACCGCAGGGGCTTTCCAGAATGTTATGGAGTAGCTTAGGGTACTAAACCCAAATGTGGAATTTAACACAACCGAGATGAGGTTCCTCCACTATGTGGCAGATGGGAAGATTGTTGTGCCCGACTCCCTCAAGGCTGGAGAGGATGGACAAGTGGAGGAACTTGCCCCCGAGGATAATGCAAGTGAGAAAGGATTCCCGCCTGGCGTTTAATCAATTTATTTTTGTTATTTTTTTTTGAGAATGCATGTTGTATTGTTGTAATTTTGTATGCGGGCTCTGTCCGTTTTGATGTAAGTTCTAAACAATCGTGGTATTCGTGGCCACGTGATCATTTTATTTGGTTGGGTGCCTCGGGCTTCCTTTATGAAATGTTCCATACAATTGTGGCCTTGTGGTCGTCTTTTCAAATTTTCCGACTGTGGTGGTCGTTCGTTTTTTAATCTGCATTGTTTAAGTGTTTATAAATTTGTTTCATGCAGGATTTATTGATTATTTGTAATGTGTAATGTTTGCATGCTTTGTATGCTTGTCTTCTTGAGACGTTTTATTCTGATTAAGAGTTCAGGGGGTGTGATCGTTGGTTTTTTGAGTTTGCTAGTGTGGGGGACTTGTCAAACGGCCAGAGTTGTTTTTGAGCATGAGCCGGAACTCAGGGATCATTTTGAGGGCCTAAGCTCGGAGGCGTGAACTTCCCATCGCGAGCTGGGTGTTCTACCATTATGGTACGATGACAGTGGAGCTCGTTTGAGTTTTCCACGTCGGGCTAAGAATCTGCTCGTCAAAAGAGTGGAGAGTTGCCTCTTTGTTTAATTTTGAGTATCATGCTTGTACCTTGGCATGCACATGTTGTCGGGCAAAGATGTGTCTGTTATCTCAACGAGACACGCCGACTGTATCATTGTCTTAACTGTAATATTGCCTTAGTTTTTTGGTGTTCTGAAGTCAAGCAAGTTGTTCCCGTTTAAGTTTTCTAAGTAATAGGCCCTAGTCCATATTTTCTCATGGACGCGGTAGGGGTCTTCCCAGTTTGCAGCGAGTTTTCCCTCGCGAGACTCCTAATATTTCTCTTAAGGACTAGGCTGTCGACTTCGAAGTCTTTCCGTATGACTTTGACATCATATCTTATCGCGATTTTTTGTTTGAGGGAGGCTTCTCGCAAATATGCCCCCGTTCAGATTTCCTTGACAAGATCGAGCTCTTCCCTCAGTGCAATGTCATTCATCTCCTCGCCGAGGGGAGCTTCAGTTTTTCTGGAGGGTTCCCTAATTTCTACGGGGATGACGACCTCGATTCTATATGCTAGTCGGAAGGGAGTCTCCTCAATTGACGAGTGAGTTGTTGTCCGATAGGCACATAGTACACTGTGTAGCTCTTTGACCCATCTCTTCTTGGTTTCATCCAACCTTCGCCTGAGGCCGCATAGAATCACCCTATTTGCAGACTCAGCTTGTCCGTTTGTCTGGGGGTGTTCGACAGAGGCAAAGTGTTGGACGGTTCCCAACTTGCCGATGAATTCTTGGAAATTTTTATCAGTGAATTGCATCCTGTTATCAGTGACAATCGCTTGTGGAATGCCAAATAGAGCAAGAACATTCCTTTTGTAAAAATGGAGAATGTTTTATGAGGTTATTCTGGCCAGCGCTTCTGCTTCTATCCACTTGGTGAAGTAATTCACAACTACTATCAAGTATTTGTTTTGGTTCGATTCTACCATGAATGGTTCGAGGATATCTAGGCCCCGTCATACAAACGGACAGGGGGACGATAGAGACTTGAGCTCTCTAGGAGGCGCCAAGTGCATGTCCCAATGGCGTTGACATTTGTCACACTTTTTCACGTGCTCTTTGGCATCGTGCTGCATGGAAGGCTAATAGTACCCTACTTGTGATGCTTTTCTGGCCAGGGATCTTTCTTCCAAGTTCTTGCTTTTGATTCCTTCGTGGATTTCTCGCAGGATACATGCTACTTTGTTTTCTTTGACACATTTGAGGAGGGGGTGAAGAATCCCCTCCTATATAGTTTTATCTCGACCATAACGTAGGAGCAGGCTCTCCGTTTGACTATGTTGGCTTCCTTCTGATTGGTCGGTAGTTCCCACTTTATGAGGTAATTTTATACCGGGGTCATCCAATAGTCATTGTCGCTGATGGAGAATACTTTTAGAGTCAATGAGGTTTTTTCGATGCTTGGTGAGGGAAGTATCTCCTATATTACCGATTTCTTCAATCCTTTCTTTTTTGTGCTGGCTAGCTCTGACAAGATATCTGCTCGAGAATTATCTTCGTGAGGAACATGTTGTAAGTCTATAGAGTTGAATCTTTTCATTTTTTCTTGGACCAGGGTCCAGTATTCTAAAAGCTGGTCGTTCTTGACTTGGTATTCTCCTCATACTTGGGAGGCAACAGTTGGGAGTCTGTGAAGATCTTCACTTCCTCGGCCCCTAAATCTTCGTCCAGGCGGAGTCCTGCAAGGAGAGCTTCATATTCTGCTTGGTTGTTCGAGGTCGAGAAAGATAACACAAGGGAGATCTCGACCAGTATACCTTCCTCTTTCTCTATCACGATACATGCTCCACTTTCGGTGGAACTGGAAGCTCCATCCACGAATTTGGTCCACTTGTGTTCACCACTTGTGGAGGTTAGGGAAGTAATTTAGGCTTTGAAGTTGGCCAACACGTGTGCTATAAGGGATTTTTTGCTCTCATACTTGATATCAAACTCAGAGAGCTCCAATGATCATTTGAGCATCCTGCCTTCCATGTCAGGTCGACCGAGTAACTATTTTATTGGTTGCTCTGTTCGGACGATAATTATCTGGGCTAGAAAGTAGTGCCTTATGTAACAGCCCGAGCCTTCAGCGTTCCCGGCACTATTACCTCACGATCTTCTCTACCCCTTTACTAGTAGATTTTTTCCTTTCGTGGGAATCGAACCCTATACCCTAGGGTTCAAGTACATGCTCAATGCATTCCCACTACCAATTGAGCTAGTAGCTCAATTGGTAGTGGGAATGCATTGAGCATGTACTTGAACCCCATGGTACAGGGTTGGATTCCCACGAAAGGCAAAAACTCTACTAGTGAGAGGGGTAGAGAAGATCGTGAGGTAATAGTGCCGGGAACGCTGAAGGCTCGGGCTGTTACATAAAAGGCGCCTTTTTAGCTCAATTAGTAGTGGGAATGCATTGAGCATGTACTTGAACCCCAGAGTACAGGGTTCGATTCCCACGAAAGGCAAAAACTCTACTAGTGAGGGGGGTAGAGAAGATCATGAGGTAATAGTGTCGGGAACGCTGAAGGCTCGGGCTGTTACACCTTAGCCTCCTCGCTTCGTTAATGAGCGCTAAGGATAATTTTTTGATCTATTGGTATCTTACTTCAGAGCCTTGTAAGGCTTTTCTCGTAAAGTAGATGATTTTCTGCCCCTCGACTGTCTCCCGGATGAGAGCGGCACAAACAACCTCGGAAGCTACAGCCAGATAAACGTAGAGAGTTTCATCCTTATCTGGTCTCAAAATAACCAACAGTTGAGATAATGCCCATTTGAGATGGAGGAGGGCATGCTCTCATTCCCCGGTCCATGCAAAAGCGGCTTCTTTGCGGAGGAGTTTGAAAAAGGGCAACGCGTCCTAGGCAGATTATGCCAAAAAAACGGGAAAACGATGTGAGCATTATGTTTAGGGTCTGGATTTACTTTTTGGAGTTTGAAATCGAGAGCTCAGAGAATGCTCGGCATTTATCGGGGTTGGCTTTGATTATTCGTTCTGTTAACTACAAGTTGAGGAATTTGCCCACTCGAACGTCAAAGGTGCATTTTTCTGGGTTGAAACACATTTTGACTCTCCTTGCCTGGTCGAAGACCTTCCTGATGTGGAGTGCATGATCAGTTTCCTCTTGGGATTTCACGATCATGTCGTCCATGTAGACTTCAAGTATGTTTGTGATTTCTCCTTGGAAGACCTTGTTCATCATGCGCTGATAGGTAGCGCCTGCATTTTTCAGACCGAAGGGCATTACGTTATATTAATAGTTACTCGATCCGGTCATGAAGGCCATGTATTTTTTTGTCTTTTTTAGCCATGGGGATCTGGTTGTATCCATAATTCACATCCATGAACGAAAGAAATTTAAAACCTACACAATTGTCGACCAATTTGTCGATACTGAGGAAGGGGTAAGCGTCTTTAGGGCAAGCCCTATTGAGATCGGTATCATCAAAGCACATGCACCATTTTGCATTACTCTTTTTACAAGAACTACATTAGAGATCCAGGTTGTATACTGGGCTTTAGAAATAAATTTTGCCTCTGGGAGGTCTATGACAACCTGCTTCGCAGCCTCAATTTTTTTTGGGGATTGTCGGCGCCTACACTGAGCAACTGCCTTGAGGGCAGGATCTATTGTTAAATGGTGACATGCTATCTCCGGGTCTAGACTGAGCATCTCTATTGCGCTTTAGGAGAATTGGTCCGCGTTCTCCATTAAGCACGCCTTCAGTTGTCTCTTCGCTAGGTCGGGGAGGTCAGTGTCGATCTTGACTCCTTTGGAGGGATTGCTGCCCAGGGGAATGATCTTGAAGTCTCCGTCCGAAATCAGCCATATAAGATCTGTAGGTCTGACAATGCTCGTTGACGAGGATGAGCCTTCACTGTCGAGCATGGGCTCCTTCCCCTACTTTTTCTGTTCTTTGAGATCTTCCTTTGTAAACCTGCTATCTAGGTCGATAGTGTCGATGCAGGGCACTGGTTTTGGATCTTCAGAACTGTCGGGGAGAGCGGGCCTATTTTCCGACTTGGATTGAGTTTTGATGGAGCTCAAGCCTTTAGCATCTACTTTAAAACATATCCTGGATGCTTGGATGTCCCCGTGAAGGGTAGCGACGAGGACATTGGAAGTGTAGTACTTCATTTTGAGGTCACAGTGGAGAGCACTATTATTAGTTCAGCCAGTGTGGGCCTTGATGGAACTAGCCGTCTCTCCTTCCCCAAAAGTAACGATTAGTTTGACATACCCCCAAGGTTTGGTGACAGGATCGTTGAAACCCTGGATATCCGAGCCCATGTATAGGGTCAGATGCATCTCATTCAGCTGCAGAGTGTTGAATAGTCAGGTGTATATTTTGTCGACCTAGCTTCCTTTATCGACTAAGATGTGCCTGATGTCGAAGTTTTCCATGCACGTTCATATAAGCAGTGGATGCTGGTGTTAGAACAAAGTTTGAATCTACTACCCTATGTTTAAGTTTTGATGATAACAAAGTGAAAAGATATATTATTTATATGATTCATGTATGAACTATCTGCTGCCTAAATTATTACGTTCTGATTTGCAGATACTCTGATTGATATAAGCAAGATCACACCTAATCAGCATCAGAAATTTGGTTCCTGACATCAGCATCAGAAGTTGCCATATCAGAATGTCAGAATCAGAAGATTAACTCACGTATATGCTGAAGTCTGATGAACAGAACTGTGCTCAATACTCTGATAAAGAAACACAACAGTTCATCAGCAGCTAAGCAGAATCAGAATGAGCCAAGCCAGAACTTGCATTAAGTAAGCAACGGTACTGTGCATTGAAAGCAAATTAATACCAACGGCCTCATTCCAGACAAGATCTGCTCAATAAGGAAAGTTTGTTATTAGCATTGAATCAAGAATATTGCTCCAACGTTCATCATCTCAGTGCTATATAAACAAGACTTTGAAGATTGAATTGGCTAATGCTCTCCAAATCTTTACACGCATAAAAGCTGATCAAAATCTTCCTTCTCTCAGTTTTGCTAAACACTACACATTCTCTTATTCAATCATTGTTTAGCAATATAGTTTCTAAGCTTTAAGTTGTGTATACATCACAGTTGTGATACAGTTTTGTAGAAAACATTCACACACTTAGATTTATCTTCTTTGTAAGAAAGTGTTTCCTTGACAAACCGGGTTGTGGTTTGCATCAAGAAGGCTTTAGCAGTTGTTAAAGCAGTCTGTAATATTCAGTTGAATATAGTGGATTAAGACCTCGTTGGAGAGAGGCGAAATCACCTTGACGGGTGGACTGGAGTAGTTTGAGATCAAACGAACCAGGATAAAAATATCTTGTTCAGTGCATTGATTTTCAGTTTTACAATTCAACCCCCCCTTCTTGTGTTTTTCACTACTTCAATTGGCATCAGAGCGCCTGGTTCTGAGCTAAAACACTTAACCGTGTCAGTACAAGATCCAGCGTCAGAAAAACACAATGGCAGGAAACTATTCTCACACCAGCAATGACAACAATGAGGACAGAGACAGATTCAGCGGCAAACCTCCAGTCTTTGATGGAGAAAACTTTGATTACTGGAAAGACATAATTGAAAGCTTCTTTCTGGCACATGATGCTGATCTGTGGGATATGGTGACAGATGGATACACGCACCATGTGAATGCAAGCGGTCAGAAGATTGATAGAAAAACAATGTCTGACCAACAAAAGCGTGACTTCAAGAATCACCACAAGGCCAGAACCATCCTCCTCAGCGCCATCTCCTATACTGAATATGAAAAGATCTCCAACAGAGACACAGCAAAGAACATTTTTGACTCACTCAGAATGACGCATGAGGGCAACGTTCAGGTCAAAGAAACTAAAGCTCTGGCGCTCATTCAGAAGTATGAGGCGTTCAAAATGGAAGAATCTGAATCCATTGAAACAATGTTCTCAAGATTCCAGATTCTGGTAGCTGGTCTCAAGGTTCTGGACAAAGGATACTCTACTGCTGACCATGTCAAGAAAATCATCAGAAGTTTACCCAAGCAGTGGAGACCAATGGTTACAGCTCTGAAGCTAGCTAAAGATCTCAACAAAATCACTCTGGAGGAACTTATCAGCTCCCTCAGAAGTCATGAGATAGAGCTAGAAGCTGACGAGCCTCAGAAGCAAGGTAAGCCTTTAGCATTAAAATCTAACAAAAAATTTGAGTCTAAAGTTTTGCAGGCAGTTGAAGAAACATCTGATGGATCCTCATCAGAAGAAGACGAACTCTCCCTCCTCTCCAGAAGAGTAAATCAACTGTGGAAGCAAAGACAAAGGAAGTTCAGGAATCCTAGAAGATCTGATCAGAACGAGTCTTCTTCCAGATACAGAAGGACAGATTCTTCCTCTGGATACAGAAGATCTGAAGGCTCCTCTAGTAGCAAAAAGCCAAACACCAAGGACATCATCTGCTATGAGTGCAATGAGCAAGGACACTATAAGAGTGACTGCCCAAAGCTTCAGAGGGAAAAGCCCAAAAAGAAGTTTGGAAGAGAGAAGAAGAAAAGTCTCATGGCTACATGGGATGACTCTGACTCGTCTGAAGCTGACTCAGAATCAGATGATGAGAGGGAAAACATAGCTCTCATGGCTAACATCTCAGAAGATAGTGAAGCTTCTGAATCAGACTCAGAATCAGATATTGAAGAGGTATTTCCTAATTTTGCTGTTAACTTTACAAAGGCTGAACTTGCTGAAAGCCTTAATGAGATTCTGGAATGGTATCAGCAAATTAGAGTTAAATTCAGAGACCTGAAAAGGAATCTTGAATCTGACTCTAATAAGACTGAGAGTCTCAAATTGGAGAATTCTGAGCTGAGAAATAAGATTTCAAAATTAGAAAACACTTTACAAAACTCTCAGAAGGAACCAATTTCTGAAACTCCCAGCAACGCTGATGAGATCATCAAGGAGTATGATCACAGTTTCCAGAAGTTCCTTGCTAAAAGCATAGATAGAAGCAAAATGGCTTCAATGATCTATGGAGTTAGCAGAAACGGCAGGAAAGGAATAGGATACCAAGGTAAGGTTCCTACACCAAAGAATGTCATGGACTTAACCATTAAACACACTCCTCTGATCACATTTTGTGTATGGTCACACACATGATATTAAATACACTAGCAGTAAGCACTCTGAAACCAAAATTCAACCAGAGTTTTGGTAAAACTAACAAATCAGGACCCAAGAAAATCTGGGTACCTAAGGATAAAATAATACATGTTGCAGATATCTTTAGCAGCAAGTCAGAAACACCAGTCATGGTACCTGGACTCTGGCTGCTCGCGACACATGACGGGAAGAAGGCATATGTTCCAAAGCCTGGAACTTAAGCCTGGAGGCCACGTTGGCTTTGGAGGCAATCAGAGGGGAAAGATAATTGGCTCTGGAACTGTAGGTAATGGAAATCTTCCCTCTATTAATAATGTTCTGCTAGTAGATGGATTGATGCATAATATGTTATCCATAAGTCAATTAAGTGATAACGGTTATGATATAATCTTTAATCAAAAATCATGTAAAGCTGTTAGTCAGAAAGATGGGACTATCCTGTTTAATGGTAAGAGGAAAAACAACATTTACAAAATCAAACTTTCTGAACTAAAGAGTCAGAATGTAAAATGTCTTCTGTCTGTTAACAACGAGCAGTGGATCTGGCACAGAAGATTGGGGCATGTTAGTATGAGAAGAATATCTCAGATTAACAAACTCAATCTGGTCAGAGGACTTCCTAATTTGAAGTTCAATTCAGATGCTCTGTGTGAAGCATGTCAGAAAGGCAAGTTTGCAAAACCTTCTTTTAAATCCAAAAATGTTGTTTCTACCTCTAAGCCATTAGAACTTCTGCACATTGACTTATTTGGACCAGTTAAAACTGCTTCAGTCAGTGGCAAGAAGTATGGGTTAGTAATCGTAGATGACTATAGCAGATGGACATGGGTAAAGTTCTTAAGACACAAGGGCGAGTCACACTCTGTGTTTGTTACCTTCTGCAACCAAGTTCAGAATGAAAAGGATCTTAGAATCGTTAAAGTCAGAAGTGATCTTGGTGGAGAATTTGAAAACAAAGATTTTGAGTCATTCTTTAATGACAGAGGCATTCTGCATGGTTTCTCTTATCCTAGAACTCCCCAACAAAATGGAGTTGTAGAACGAAAGAACAGAACATTGCAAGAAATGGCCAGAACCATGATCAATGAGACAAACGTTGCTAAGACCTTCTGGGCAGAGGCAATAAACACAGCGTGCTACATTCAGAATAGAATCTCAATAAGACCTATTCTGGAAAAGACTCCATATGAATTGTGGAAGAACAGAAAGCCCAACATTTCATATTTTCATCCATTTGGATGTACTTGCTTTATTTTAAATACAAAGAATTATTTGAACAAGTTTGACTCTAAAGCACAGAAGTGTATTATGTTAGGATACTCTGAACGCTCAAGAGGGTACAGAGTATACAATACAGAAACACAGATTGTGGAAGAATCAATCAGTGTTCGTTTTGATGATAAGCTTGACTCTGAAAAGTCAAAGCAGAATGAAGTTTTTGCAGGTATGGAAATTGAATTTACAGGTTCTGAAGACAAGTCATCAGAAGCTCTCAACACAGACACTCCTTCAACGTCTGAAAGGAGCACTGCTAGCAATCCTACAACAGCTACTGATCAACCTCAGAAGAGATTACCCAGAAGCAGCTTGGATCACCCAGAAGAGACTATCTTAGGAAAAAAGGAAGATCCAATCAGAACAAGAGCAAGCTTCAGAAACTCTGAAGAAACTCTTATGGGACTTGTGTCTCTGATTGAACCTTCTTCTATTGATGAAGCACTTCTGGATAATGACTGGATTCTGGCAATGCAAGAAGAGCTGAATCAATTCACCAGAAACGACGTATGGGATCTCGTTCCCAGACCAAAATGATTCAACATCATTGGAACAAGATGGGTGTTCAGAAACAAGCTAAATGAACAAGGTGAAGTCATCAGAAACAAGGCACGACTGGTTGCACAAGGTTATAGTCAGCAAGAGGGGATAGACTATACAGAAACCTTTGCCCCAGTCACCAGGTTAGAATCTATCAGACTTTTAATTTCATTTGCTGTTAATAGAGGCATCACTCTGTATCAGATGGATGTCAAAAGTGAATTCTTAAATGGTTATATAGAAGAAGAAGTTTATGTACACCAACCCCATGGTTTTGAAAATACAAAACATCCAGAACATGTGTTCAAACTAAAGAAGTCACTATATGGTCTGAAACAAGCTCCCAGAGCTTGGTATGAAAGGCTAAGTAACTTTCTATTAGAAAATGAATTCACCAGAGGGAAAGTGGACACTACTCTATTCTGTAAATCAGTTAAGAATGACATCTTAGTTTGTCAAATTTATGTTGATGATATTATTTTTGGTTCCACTAATCCTTCTCTTGGAAGAAAATTTGCTAAGTGTATGCAGGCAGAATTTGAGATGAGCCTCATGGGGGAACTGAAATTCTTTCTAGGAATTCAGATCAATCAAACTCCAGAGGGAACTTACATTCATCAGAGCAAATACATCAGAGATCTTCTGAAGAAATTTGACCTCTCAGAATGTAAGCCATCAAAGATTCCAATGCATCCCACGTGCATTCTGGAAAGAGAAGAGGTAAGCAAAAATGTAGAACAGAAAGTCTACAGAGGTATGATTGGTTCTCTCCTCTATCTGACTGCTTCAAGACCTGACATATTATTCAGTGTTTGTATATGTGCTAGATTCCAATAAGATCCTAGAGAATCTCACTTAACAGCTGTTAAGCGAATTTTCAAGTATCTGAAAGGTACTACTAATCTGGGTTTGTTTTATAGAAAATCTAGTGATTACAGCTTAGTAGGCTACTGCGATGCTGATTTTGCTGGAGACAGAGGGGAGCGTAAAAGTACTTCTGGAAGCTGCCAGTTTCTGGGAGAAAATCTGATCTCTTGGTCCAGGAAAAGGCAATCAACAATTGCGCTATCAACAGCAGAAGCTGAGTACATAGCAGCAGCAGGATGTAGCACACAAATGCTCTGGATGAAAAGTCAGCTTGAAGACTTCCAGATTTTTGAGAGTAACATTCCTATACTCTGTGATAATACTTCTGCTATTTGCTTAAGTAAGAATCCCATTTTACATTCTAGAGCTAAGCATATAGAAATAAAACATCACTTCATTAGAGACTATATTCAGAAAGGAATTTTGAACTTAAAATTTATAGATACAGACCATCAATGGGCTGATGTCTTTACTAAACCCCTTTCAGAAGATAGGTTTAATTTCATTCTGAAACATCTCAGCATGAAAGTCTGCCCAGAGTGAAAATGTTTTAATTCCATATATTTACCTTCAGAATGTAATTTTTTTACTGTGAACTTCTGATCAATCTTCTTTCAGAAAGATAGAACATGCAGATTGTATCAGATGCAAGTCTAAAGATCTGAGAGTCTAAGCTCAAAGACAGACGTGCTGATCACTACATCAAACAAGTGTCATCCAATCATCAGCAAATCTCTGAAGCAGAACGCGTGCACGCTTCTGAGAAGGCAAAGCGCTGATTGGGTGCATTGAGACACATGTCTGGTAACCGTTTTTAAGTATCTTTCTCAAATCCCCCAAAATCAGCAAGCATTTAATAAAAGTAATCATGCTTTTAAAATGCAATCATGATTTTTCTCTTTCTTAAAAACGTTTATTTTTTCAAAATATTCTGAAACTCTATTTAAACACATTAATCTCTCATTCTAATTCTTTATAGTTTCTCACTAATACTCAAGCATTCTCTGCATTTTTCTGTGTTCATCTCTTGCAAAACCTCTTTTTCTCAGTTTCTTCTCAAAATCTTTTAGTGTGAACATGGCAACCTCCAGCAGTGCTTCTGCAGGGCCTCAGAAGAAAGCATCATCTGAACAGTATCAAGTGCCATTCAGAACACTCCTCACTCCTGTGAAGAATCTTGAAGTGTTATCTGAATTGATCATTGATTTTGGAAGCTTGAAGGAGAACGGTTTTGACCTAACAGAAGAAGTTAGGGCACAGAAATGGGAAAGGTATTTTGACAGGTTGGTTGGACCAACATTCCCTATGCTAGTCAAGGAATTCTGGATTCATGCGAAGGCTTCAACGCATCTAGTCACCTTGTTTGTTATGGGGAAGAAGATTGTGATCACTGAGGATCACATAGCAAGGTTAATCGGTTACAGTGGCGATGGCGTCCGCTGTGTTGATATGGCTGAGAGATGTGCTGACGTGGGCGTGATAGCTGCAAGGATTTTCACCCATGGGGTGCCCAGCAGCAAGATCAAAGATCTGAAGGATCATCACAGAGTTTGGGCTAAGATAATTCTGGGGTGCTTCAACCATAGGAAGCCAACTAGTTCACCTGATTACATAAATGTGGATCAGCAGTTTCTGATCTACTTTATTGATCAGAAGGTAAAAATCAACTTGGCTCATCTTCTGTTCAACCACCTCAGAACAAGTGTGAAGGAAACCAGGGAAGAAGAAAGAACAAAGAGGGATTGGATACCCTTTGGAAGGTTGATATCAGATATTCTGACAGAGAATAGGCTGATAGAGCATCTGATAGAAGCTCAAGAGTTAAGCACCATTGAACCAACAGTTGGGAAGCCTCTGAACGCGAAGAACTTGAAGAAAATGAAGTTGATAGAGAATATCAAAAAGGAACCCAGAGCAACTCCTATTGCTGATATCACCAGCAGAAGAGTTCCACTGAGTGACTTTCCTTTATTTTCTGAGATAGAATCCAAACCAGAGGTGGTTCTCAGATACTTAGATGCGTGCAAGGCAGATGGTACAGATCCAAATCTGATTATCAAAGCTCTGCATCAACCTCAACAAGAAGTGACTCTGAAGAAGAAGAAGAAGAGGAAGGCTCCTTCAGAAGGATCATCCCAGCAGATACCCAAGAAAAGAGGTAATTTATCTGCTGCTTCTGTTTTAAATTCTTCTACTATTCCAGCATCTATTCCTCCTCCAACCTCTCATAGAATCTCAATCCCCATCCCAACAATAGATGAAACTGAACCAGAAGATGACCCTTCTGAGGCATTAAAACTCAGAAGACCCAGAACCAAACATCCCAAACCAACAATCTCAACTACATCAGCAATTGACAAAGTGCTGTCTGACATTGATCAACACACTTCTGATCACTCCGCCAATCCAAACTCTGAACCACAAATTGTCCCTCCTCCAGAACCAGAACAAAAGCAATCTGCTGAAGAACCAGAACAACAACAACCTCTCTCATCAATTCCAGAAGAACCCCTTATCCCTGAACAACCAGAAATTCCAACAACTTCTCCTCAACCAGCAATTCCGTCTCCCTCTCCTCAACCAGAAATTCATCCACCATCACCTCAACCTGAGTTTCATCACTCTGAAACTCCTTCTCCTCAACCATCTGAACCTCATTCACCACAACCATCACCTCTGGCAATCCAGCTGCCAGGTGGAACAACTATCACCTTGGCACAGTTTCCATCCTCACCAGAATCTACACCACCCAGTACTCCCAAAACACCAAGCAGTCCAATCATAATTTCTGATTCTCCCACTCCATCTCCAAAACAAACAACTGCCAAGCAAACCACCGAAAACCCCAGCAGGACCTTCATAGACTTAACCAGTCTTGACCGTCTTGCTGATATGAAACATAAAATAGCCATCCCTAAACCAAAACAACCAGATGTTGGCTCTGGTATTATGAATTTTGAAATAGGTGTGCAGCAATGGATTGCTTCTTTGAAGCAAGTCTGTCCTGGAATGATTGACCCAGCTGCTTCTGACCAGCTCTGGTCACAATTCAGACTTTGGGTACGTGCTGAAGCCCTCAAGTTGCAGGATATCAACTATGAGCAGGCACAACAGAACTTCAGCAAGCTGCTGAAGGAAGTTGACAGTCTGCTGCCTCAGGAAGCTGTGCTCCCTCTGGATAGTGAACCTTGGTCTGAGAAACAGCTAGCTTCAAAGGTGCAACCAGAATAAGACAAGACCATTCAAGCTGAAGCAAGTCAAGCAGAAGATGTTGCAGAAAGCTCTCAGAAGCTTCCTGCTTCTGATGTTTCTCAAGCTGCCTTGGACAGGCAGACTCTGGAAGAGCTGAAGCTGAATAACATGCGTCTGCAGCAGAGGATGGATGAAAACGACCAGAAGATGAAAGAAAGAATGGATGTGCAGGATAGCAAGATTGACACTGTTGTCAGCATGGTGCACAAGCAGAATGAGACTGCTGATCAGATCAAAGCCATGCTGGAGAACCTGTTCACACGCTTTCCTCCCCAACCTTAGTTTTTTCATTCATGTCTTTTTCATGTTTTCTTTGATTTTCTGATGTACTATTTGAATATGTTTTGTTTGATTCTGAACCTTTTAATATGACAAGTTTTTCTGATCTTAATTGTTTTAGCACTCACCTACACTTTTTGATTGCTGACAAAAAGGGGGAGAACAAGAATGATATTTTAAACAATAACGGTTTACTAAGACAGAAATTCTCAAACATTCTAACTCTATTATACTTGAAAATGTTTTCTGTTTTGCTTAAAGTCTACAGGTACAAGGAAGCTCCTGGACACTCTGAAGACTAAAAGCTATGAAGCTCTGATCCGCTCTGATACTCTGATCCAAAGCAAAGCTCTGACAAGAAAAGCTCTGATACGCTGATCTGAAGCTCTGCTATGATATGCTGATCCAAAGCTTCTGATAGTCAAAGACTCTGATACTCTGATGTTCAAAGAAAGGCAAAAAGATCTGATCCTGAAGAACCCTGTAATCAAAGGGAAGTAATAAACTCAGGGGGAGTATCTCTCAACTCTGATATCTTTTTACCCCTTATCTTTGATAACCTCTTACTCTGATGCATCTCTCTGATACCTTTTCACGTTATTTTCATTTAAAAATATCTAGTTTTTGTCATCATCAAAAAGGGGGAGATTGTTAGAACAAAGTTTGAATCTACTACCCTATGTTTAAGTTTTGATGATAACAAAGTGAAAAGATATATTATTTATATGATTCATGTATGAACTATCTGCTGCCTAAATTATTACGTTCTGATTTGCAGATACTCTGATTGATATAAGCAAGATCACACCTAATCAGCATCAGAAATTTGGTTCCTGACATCAGCATCAGAAGTTGCCATATCAGAATGTCAGAATCAGAAGATTAACTCACGTATATGCTGAAGTCTGATGAACAGAACTGCGCTCAATACTCTGATAAAGAAACACAACAGTTCATCAGCAGCTAAGCAGAATCAGAATGAGCCAAGCCAGAACTTGCATTAAGTAAGCAACGGTACTGTGCATTGAAAGCAAATTAATACCAACGGCCTCATTCCAGACAAGATCTGCTTAATAAGGAAAGTTTGTTATTAGCATTGAATCAAGAATATTGCTCCAACGTTCATCATCTCAGTGCTATATAAACAAGACTTTGAAGATTGAATTGGCTAATGCTCTCCAAATCTTTACACGCATAAAAGCTGATCAAAATCTTCCTTCTCTCAGTTTTGCTAAACACTACACATTCTCTTATTCAATCATTGTTTAGCAATCTAGTTTCTAAGCTTTAAGTTGTGTATACATCACAGTTGTGATACAGTTTTGTAGAAAACATTCACACACTTAGATTTATCTTCTTTGTAAGAAAGTGTTTCCTTGACAAACCGGGTTGTGGTTTGCATCAAGAAGGCTTTAGCAGTTGTTAAAGCAGTCTGTAATATTCAGTTGAATATAGTGGATTAAGACCTCGTTGGAGAGAGGCGAAATCACCTTGACGGGTGGACTGGAGTAGTTTGAGATCAAACGAACCAGGATAAAAATATCTTGTTCAGTGCATTGATTTTCAGTTTTACAATTCAACCCCCCCTTCTTGTGTTTTTCACTACTTCAGCTGGAGTTAGGAGCTTCGTATGGTAGCCCCTCTTGATAGAATGCGAGGGGTGAGATCCTCCTCTGATCTTGTCGACGGTGGTGCTCATGTCAGAGTTGGCTTCTATCAACTGCTCGAAGCTCCTTTTCACCGAGCCTACTTTGCACTTGTTGAATCCCCCAGCGGAGATGACCATTGTTGTTGGGAAGGATTCCTAAGGACTATGCGACGAGAAGTACAAAGGAACTTCCTCCATGTTGGGAAAGTAGAAATCCTCTGGTCTTGTGATGCTCATGGCAAAAAGCATGAGAGCTTTATCAGGGGAGGGATTATCTTCCTCGACCTTCTTTGACTTTGGAGCATCTTCCCAAGGAGTGTCTTTCTTCTTATACTGTTTGAGATGCTCAACCAGGATGAGGATCTTGATAGCATCTTTAACGTGGATGCAATCTTCCTTCATGTGTCAATGACTTGTGTGGAATCTACAGTACTTGATTTTGTCCATCTTAGGCTTGGACGGTATTTGACAGGGAAAGCGTACCCAAACTTGCTTGAACTCCGATTTGGCGCATTCTGTCAGGATCCACTCCTGGGAAGCGTTGAGGGGGTATAGTCATGGAATCGACCAGCTGGCCCCCGATAATATTTAGAATCTCAGGATTTATCCTCCCTCTTCTTTTCTCCTCCCCGATGGGGTGTCGAGGGTACATCATTCTTTGAGACTTTTGAATTTTCCCTATGTTGCGAGTCTATCGCGTTGTTCGCTGCTTCCTTCTCTTCGTACTGGATGTGTGTTTGAGCTTTAAGGAGGAGGCAATCGAGCGTGGCTGGTGTCTCGATGCCAAAAGCTTTGGTGAAGTCACTGTAAGGATGGAGCCCACGCTCGAAGAGATATTTTTTCATTTCGTCGATTGTGGAGACCTGCACAACTTCTTTGTTAAAGCGCTCGATGTATGCCCAGAGGGACTCATCCCTCCCTTGGATGATCACTTCAAAGGATGCTCTAACTTGGGATGTCGGCGAGATGCAATGAAGTGTCTGGAAAATTGTCTTCCCAAGCTTTTCCATCACATGATGGATTCGTTCGGAAGACTCTTATACCAGGTGTGATACGGTGGCAGAACTGACTGTTATATTGGTTTTACGTTTGTGTTCGCTAATGTTGCGGTAAGCAATAGTCGCCACCGACTTTTCTTTTATCCATATTAAGGAAAGGGTGAAAAGAATAGAAAAATACCTTTTCAAGAATTTTCTGAGTAAGGGGGTAGAATATTGAAAGGGAAGGTGTTAGCACCCTTTCCATCCGTAGTTTTCTACGGGCTCGTAGATGCTTATCTAATTTTGAAAGTACCTTGTGCTTTGTGTGTTTTGAAAAATGTTTTGAAATGCCTTAGTGCAGCGATTTGCTATGTGTTAACTCTTGTATCAGTCCTCAAGAGTGTTGACAAAGAAAATGTTTTTGAAAATTATTTTTGAAATGTGTAAGTGTAAAAAAAATTTGTTTTGAGCAAGCATCTAAGAACTATCTACTTATACTCGAAAAGATTGTTCTTTTCCTCCTATCCTTTAGACAGTGCTATCCTACTATTAGTGAGTAGGTAGCCCTATCGTTAGATGCATGAGGGACATTCGAAGGGACAATTTATAGTCACAAAGGCAACTGGGCAAGAACTTTTAGTAACTACCCTAGAGTTCTAAGATCATATTTTTATCGAGGCAACGTCGAGAGACTTATGATCTTTTGAATCGGAGGGTAGCTACTAAAATATCTCACGTTTTGAGAGTTGTGACTATTTCTGAACGAAACCAAAGTGGGAGTACCCTAGAGGTGTATATGCGCAAATGATTCAATTCAGTAAATTTGTCTTTGTTATTACATTTGCTAAAGTTTTGTTATTAGTCTTTTCATGCAAGCCTAATTACTAACAATTAATATTTTGCAGAAATTTAAAGTGCGTGAATTTAAATCTTATGCTATTACAATGCTTCGGGGAGGGGGTATTTACATATCCAAATGGGAGAAAAATAAAGAAAGCGATAAAGTCCTAGTTTAATCTATTACATACTGTCAGCAGGTACATTATTATAAAAAATGCGAGAATAAAATAAATGCGCGCAAAATAAAGAAACGTCTAAACCCTAAGAAATTGCTCTTTTTGGTTGTTTTTGTGTTTATTAAGAAAACACTTAAAGTTAAAGTGAGAAAAATATGATCCTAATTAATTAAATAAAAGAAAAAAAGATTGTCAATTAAATCTATTAATTCTACTATTTTTGGGTTTTTATTAACAAAAATATTTGAATGAAATAAAGCTAAATCTAATTGATTTTAAATTAATAAAATAATGTCCAAATAATTAATTAAATCAATTTACAAAATTAAAATTAATTTAAGAAAACCTAAGTCTATTTAATATTTTTTGATATTATGATTTGATAAAAAAATGATTTAAATGAAGTAAATAATGAAAATAAAATAAAAGAAAGTTAATGGGCCAGGTGCTGATTAGTAACCATGGGGGTATGTATCTGAAATTTATTTGGCCCAAAGGAAGACAAACCAAGGCGTTGCAAAAAAAATCAGGGGGTGAGAAGTGTAAAAAAAATGTTTAGGCCCAAAAGTGAGGGAGTCTAGAAGTTGTATAGATCTAGTGTGGGGATCCTTTGAATGTCCATGATGGGGATGCGTATCTGCTGCGCTTGGGTTTAGCTGCGTTGTCATTAGAAGGTGTAGATCTGGTGGTCTATGACGTGCCTGTATAGCCTTTCTACATTGTATCTGCAAATGAGAAGTGGAAAAATTATATGGAAGAGGCTGGGGTCGAACCCTTGACCTCTCACATAAGCAACACGTTAACACACACTGCCATGCCACTGCGCCATCCTGTTCATTCATTAATTCATATAACATAATAATATTATATTATAAAAATAAATCAGAAATTATTCAAATAAAAAACACGCGCCCAGTGGGTCCCTTATGATTTAAATGAACCAATTAGAGATACGCATCTAGTCATGAAAGCCCTTTCCTGAGTCAAACAACCGGAGGGACGGAGGAGTCAAACTCTGGTCGTCTTCTCCGGTACACCAAAATATGATTCCTACGAATTTGTTAGTTTCGATACTGAACCAAGACCCTATTCCACTTAAAAAAATTCCCTGATCACGAATCTGGCCTTAGATTAGCCAGAAAGCTCATCATCTTGAGTTATGAATCAAAAACCCTAACACGGTTTGATCATGGCATTTTATAATTCAAGGCCCTAGCTTCTCATGTAGTACGTTAGAACTGATGCATACATCATCAATAATATGAATATGAGCTTAAAAAGAATTTATATAGCATGATTTGAAAGTTTGAGATCACAAATTTTTTACCAAAAGTAGAGGTTCGGTTGAGATCAACTTCCCCAACTTGGGAAAGCCATTACTTGCTCATTTTTTATCTCTTGATGATGATCTTAGACTTTTTGGAATTCCCAATATGTCCAATTCAATCCCTCTTTTTATCAATTTTGCATTTGAAGATTTTATCTTAATGTAAATGGTATTGACAAAAAGTGCCTTTTGTTGACTTTCTGGAAATGACATGTAATGTATGAGCTTGTATCTTTCAAATGGTGCATCTCTTGAACTTGAGGATAAAAGAGAAATTGTAGGGAATTAGATTTTCTTCAAAATGATCTTTGGTTGGGGAAAATGGATGAATTATGTGATATTTATTCCTGGTCAAAGTTCACTTGACTTTTCCTATAGAAACCCTAATTTAGCAATTCTTGACTTTTGATAGATTAGGAGCATTTCTTGAGGAATCATGATTAACCCTTGATCAAATGATGGATATCACTTCAAAATGTTGATGTTGACAAAAAATAATGAATTTTGACTGTATTTGGGCCACAGTTGACTTTTGACCTAATATAGTTTATTTTCAAGCATTTGAGCAATTGATTGAACAAACTTGTATTGGAAGGCATGAAATTTGTCATGGATAATCTTGAAGGATTATTAGGACCATGGAAAACATTTGTGACCTTTTGGGCTCACACATCTTGATGAAAAGTGAAACCCTAATTAGAGGTTCATTGCTTAGAAGGAGAATTTGTCTGGTCAATTCTTGGTCAACCTTGAGCAATTGAGAACCTCGATGAGCATGCCTTGAGTGAAATTGGGAGGGAAACTTTTTGGGTACAACAGTTTCCCCTGTTCAATCTTCTTAAACCTGGGGATTTAGATTGGCTTGTATGCCTTTTGTGATCTGAAGGTGGAAGAGGATTGAACACTAGAGTGCCCAAAAATTTACACTTGTATGATGTAACACTGTTGGTTGATGCCGTCGGGAATGGGCTTACAGATGCCATTTGGAGAAGATGACAAAGAGTCATCGGAGACGGGCTTAAAGATGCCATCTGTGATCGGTGGATCTGGAACTGACTGTTTAACGCTGGTTCGCGAAATGTCGCGGTAAGCAAGAGTCGCCACCGTCTTTTATTTTCTCCAACAAGGAAAGGACAAAAGCACAGAAAAATTCCTTATGAGATTAGCTCTCGGTTCGGGAGGTAGATTTATAGAAAGGGAAGGTGTTAGCACCCTTTCTATCCAGGGTTATCCATGGGCTCTTAGATACTCGCTCATTTGTGTTTTCAAAATGTTTGTTTGCTTTTCACAGTGTGAGTGGGTTTGAAAAAGTTTCGTTTAAAATTTCAGATCGACTCTTGTATCAGTCCTCAAGAGTGTTTGAAAAAATGTTTTTTGAAAGCTTTTTGAAAAGTGTCGGTGTGAAAAGAAGTTTTGATTTGTTTTGAATTAGAGCAAGTATCTACGAGTCATCTACCTACCCTAATGAATTAGGCTGTGTAAATTCCTTAAGGTAGTGCCATCCCACCATTGAGAGGTAGGTAGCACCACCGTTGGAGGTGTTCGGGTCAATTCGTTTTTAGGGACAGTGTGATCACCGAGCAATAGTAATACACCTTAGAAGCTATCCTTATGCCATTGATCTTTTTATTCTGAGGCAACTTGTTTTGAGGCAACCAGATCAATGGACATAAGGACTCACTAAAACGCCCTGTACTCAACGACCACAATTCGAGCTTGTAGGGACAGTGTGGTCACCAGAGCAACAGTAGGACACCTTAGAAGCTACCCTTATGCCATGTTCATGGACATAAGGACTTACTAAAACGTCCTATACTCGACGACCACGTTTCGAGGGGCAAGGCAATAGTGAGGCGTACCCTAAGAGTGGTGTGTGAATTGTGTGTCATTTTCAATTATGTTTTATCTTGATCATGCATTGGGTGAGCTACGCTTTGATTTTATTTGGGCCATTCATTCTTTCATGTGATTAGCAGTTTAAAGGTGCGGAAATTAAAATGCGGAAAATACAGGTCCTACGCTATTACAGGGCGCGGGTCTATACATCACCAAATTAACAAAGACCCGTTTTTAAATAAAATGCGGAAAATAAATAAGTTCCTAATTACTATTAAAAGGCTTTGGGCAATTACATAAGATTAAAAGAAAAGAAATAAAAATAAATGCGCGAAAAGAAATAAGAATCGAAAGTGCGAGGGCGTTGGACCCTTTAAAGAAATTAAATGAAATTAAAAGTTAATTAAATTATTTAATAAAGAAAAGAAGTTATTTTTTATGTTTTTAGGCATTTATGAAATAAAGGAAATTAAAAGGAAAAGAAACCCTAATTCTACATGTTTTTAATTATTAAAGAAAGGAATTAAAGTTTTAACCTAATTTATGCTATTTATTTAATTACATGAGTATTTATAAAATAAATTAATAATTATTAATAATAATAATAAGGAGAAAAAGTTATTTATTAAGAAAAGAGAATAAAAATGCAAAAAAAAAACCTAATTTCTACATTTTTTTGTTATTAAGAAAACATTAAAATTGAAAACCTAAATTAACCTAAATTAATTATTGAATTTATTTACAAAAATATTAATGAATTAAAAATTAAATAAACATATTTTATTTTTATGATTTCTGATTTTTTTTTGTGTTATAAAAATTAGTTTGTGAATTAAATAAAAGCAATTAATCAAAATAACAATTAAAAGAATAAAAGGAGAAAATAAATAGAGAAAGAAAAAAAAATGAAGAGATTAAGCAAACCCTGGGGGTGTCTGGACCCAGTTTGGAGGTTAATTGCAAGGAATTTGGCCCATTGATCCCAAGCCCTTTTTGACTTTCAGCGTTTGCGTATGGCATGGTTGACTAGTGTGCATGATGGACTGCAGGTTCTGGCCATTGGATTGATCTCCTGGGCGCGTGGCAAGCAGGGAGGTGAGAGCACATGATGAACCCTGGGAGAGCACGCTGCATGGAAACGTTTTGAGAAAAATATTATTGAAGAAGTGGGGGACCTGGGAATCGAACTCAGGTCCCAATACCTGCATGCCAACACAATAGCCAACCCAACCAACGCGTTACTTTGTTATTATTATGGAACCTGATTAATGTATATGAAAACAAACGCTATTGGTATAAAACAAAAATCAAGCGCGAAGATTTGAATCTCCCAGTCACGTATGGACACGTCCACCTTCTTCTTCGTTTGCCTGAAAATACAGAATAGATAGCGGGGGTTTTAAACCCCCACTAAATGGCACCTACAAAAATAGCGAATAGAGCATATGCAAACATAAAAAGGGCGCGAATAGTGAGATCAATTCGTTTGGATCTCCTGATTTCAATGGTACTGGTCTTATTGTCCAATTTTTCCAGATGCATAAAGCCCTAAATTTGTAGTTTTGAAACCCTAGCAACCATCAATGGCATCTTTTGACACAGGCAGTATTAATCCAATTGGAGAACACCAATAGCTTCAGAATCATCATGTTAGTATAAATCAATCATTCAAAGACATTAATAATGCATGAAAATGCAAACACGAATATGGAAAATTTTAAGAACAGGGCAACGTGGTTCTACCAATTCTTGAGGTCAGGGGCTATGTTCTCGATTGCAATCTCTTCCTGGTGGTGTCAGCAAGCTTTTGGAATCGCTTTGAGGCCTTGAAGCAACCTCTATGTATGAAAACAGTTTCAGTTTTTTTTGTGAAAAAGTGCAAGTTTTTTCTTTGACTTGGGCGCAGCTTGGTTGTTCTTCAGCATTAGGGTTTCAATGTGCATATGTATGTGAGTAGAACTAGGTCAAAAGTCAGCCCAAAATCCATTGGTTTAATGATTTTGAATATTTGATTTTCCATATCTTTTCTTCAAACTTTTCCATACCAATCATTGCCAATCATGGGAGATTCTTTCCTTTTTGGATGATGCACGAAATATTGAGTACATAAAGAGTGAATATGCTGCATAAAAAGATTTGAAAGGTGTCATTTGATATTTTTTCATATTTAATTTTAATTAAGTGAATTAATAATAATAAAAATTCAAATAATTAATCAAAAATGAGAAAATAACTCCCTTGGATGTCAATGGGTCGTTCATAGCCTTTGGGCAATGATTCATGGAAGAAATTGAGGCCCATTAGCAATTTTGAGGCATTTGAAGCAAAGTTGACTTTTCAAAATTCCCAAACATTTCCCAACTTACACAAGGCATATCTTGCTCAATTTTTAAGCTTTGATCATGTTCTTGGACATTTTGGAAAGGTCTTGAAGTCCTCTAACCAATGTCTTTGTTCCCATGTCATTTTGATTTACCAATCTCAAGTTATGGGCTTTGACTTAAAGTGCCTTTTTGTTGACTTTTGAAAATGACCTACAATGTTGAAATTGATAACTTTTTGTGAGAGCATTTCTTGGACTTGAAGTGTGAAGATGAGTTGTAGGAAATGTCATTCTCTTCAAAATGAGCTTTGGATGGAATTTTTCTGATAAACCATGTGGAATTTATGCCTTGGTCAATTTGCAGTTGACTTTTCCAACTGTCCAAAAATAGAAACTTTTGCATCTTGAGACATTTTGAGCCATGCCTTGAGAATCATGATCAAGAATTGATCAAATGATGTTTGTGGCTTCAAAATAATATGTTGACCAAAAATTTTGACTTTTGACTGTCAAATGACGATTTTGCCCCTGCAGTTGACTGTGAAGCAATTAGGGTTTTTGACTGTGCAATTTGGTGCTGTGAGTCTTGAAACTTGACATAAGGATGCTTGGCAATGTTTGTAGGCATGTGGGACTTGATTGGACCCTTGGAAACATCAATTTCTTTGCAAGAACCAAAACCCTAGTTTTTGACTGTTAGGAGGCCATTGGACTGTGCAACCTTTTGGGAGATTTTGAAGCATGCTCTTGGAAAATCTTGAAGAATATGGGAGGGCAAATTTTGGGGTACAACAGTTGCCCCTGTTCAATTTTCTTAGACCTGAGGATGTAGATTGGCTGGCGTGCCTTTCATAATCCGAAGGTGGAAGATGATTGAACACTAGAGTGCCCAGAAATTTGTGCTCACATAGTGAAGTATCAGCAATGTGATGACGGGAATGGGCTTACAGATGCCATTTGGAGAGATGGATAGGAGAGATGGGCTTATAGATGCCATCGGGAGGTTGTCGATCGCGTAAGAGATTCCTTAGCGAGAACTTGCGTACCTGAGAAAGAAAATGATTACCTGGCCTGTTACAGGAGTTGGTCTTCAAACTCTTCGTGTAGATGCGCCCTGGCTGGATACAGGAATCAGATCTTTAAACTCTTCAGACGTGCCCTAGTGAGATACAGGAATCGAGTCCGGAGAATATAGTCGTCAACAGATACACCCTGGCAAGATACAGGAATCGGATCCTCAAACTCTTCAGACGCACCCTGGCAAGATACAGGAATCGGGTCTGGTAATGCTAGTCGTCAACAGATACACCCTGGCAAGATACAGGAATCAGAACCTCAAACTCTTCAGACGCACCCTGGCAAGATACAGGAATCGGTTCTGGTAATGTTAGTCGTCAACAGATACACCCTGGCAAGATACAGGAATCAGATCCTCAAACTCTTCAGACACACCCTAGCAAGATACAGGAATCGGGACTGGTAATGTTAGTCGTCAACAGATACACCCTGGCAAGATACAGGAATCGGATCCTCAAACTCTTCAGACGCACCCTGGCAAGATACAGGAATCGGGTCTGGTAATGTTAGCCGTCAACAGATACACCCTGGCAAGATACAGGAATCGGATCCTCAAACTCTTCAGATGCACCCTGGCAAGATACAGGAATCGGGACTGGTAATGTTAGTCGTCAACAGTTACACCCTGGCAAGATACAGGAATCGGATCCTCGAACTCTTCAGACACACCCTGGCAAGATTCAGGAATCGGGACTGGTAATGTTAGTCGTCAACAGATACACCCTGGCAAGATACAGGAATCGAATCCTCAAACTCTTCAGACACACCCTGGCAAGATTCAGGAATCGGGACTGGTAATGTTAGTCGTCAACAGATACACCCTGGCAAGATACAGGAATCGGATCCTCAAACTCTTCAGACACACCCTGGCAAGATTCAGGAATCGGGACTGGAATCGATCGTCAACAGATACACCCTGGCGAGATACAGGAATCAGATCTTTAGTTGCGACCGTTAATAGTAATTATCTTTGTATTAACCTTTGTCCTGAAAAGACAAAATGTTAGTTGTGTGCGATGCCATGATGTATGACATGTGGGATGTTCTCAGAATAAGTGAGATTGTATGTTCATGATGCGTATATGCATGCTATAGTGTATGATGATGTGATTATGAATGCATGTTTTCGTCTAGTAAAATAAATCCTTGACGGATGCCGGGAAGTTAAATCCTGGGCTAATGTGAATAGTATTTCGCTGTTTCCGCTGGGGAGTGATGGTTGCAAGAATACCGGTAGGAGATGGTGACTCCGTTGGGGAATAAACTTTGGAGATTACTCTGCGGGGGGAAATTACTCTAGCGATCTTGCTGGGGAACAATACTCTGTGGGAAGAGAGGTGCTCTGTTGAGATGTTGATGATAACTCCGCTGGGGATACCATTGTTATGTTGGAAGTTTTAATAGACTCCGCTGAGGATAAGGAGACTTCGCCGAGGACGATCTTTCCGTGGCTTTTGGCTAAGGATAACCCAGTTATATCCTGGTAGGGAAATAACCTTTGAATAAAGCCGGGAGACGCGTTCGTGCTCTGCAGGGGGGAAGCTTCCAGAATCTACTGGGGATAAGCTTCCTGCTGGGGAGGTGATTCAGCTTTCCTGGGGAAATCTTCAGACTGGACTCTCCTGGGGAAAGTTTTGAGATATATTGGGAGTGGCTCCACTGAATGTCTGATATACCGCCGGGGAACAATCTTAGATCAAGACTACCGGGGATGTTTGTTAAGAATGTTCGTATATCGTGCTGGGGAATGTTGAGATCTGCTGGAGGATACCCAACTTCCTTAAGGCTGACAGAATAACTCTGCTTGGGGAGAGTGTATTGACTTGCTGGCTCACTCTCTGGGGAAGTTAAGATATCTTGGTTATGTTCTTCAGCTGATCTTACCTTGGTACCTTGGTGGACAGAGCAATTAGATCGCTTAGACGACTCATTATTGCCCCTGTTTCTAATGTTACCTGTAATTAATCCTTTGTTTTGTATGCAAATATTTATGAGTTAGCAATTATTGTCAAATGCATATATCACAAATTGAACCTTGGACGTTCTTCGCAAAACAAAACAGAAAAAGGAAAAACAAAGGGCAATTTGTCTGAAAAGTATATTTCTATTGATTTTTGAATTTGCCTGTAAATAGGCGTTTATATACAAGAGGCTGACGTCCTAGTAAGAGAACGCCGCCGAACAAAAGAGTTTATACAAATTTGTACAAAGGGAAAACAAAACAGCTATGTGAAAAGAATAATCCCACTGGGTTTCAACTCTACTATCGCCTTTATATATTCGAGCGTCTCATCACTTTGCTGCTCAGTTGACGATGAAGCTGATCGATCGATGCCGTTTGAACTTGATGTTGATACCGGATTCCGGATGCAAGGTGATCCAATGAGACATAGTATTACGCTTTATCCCTAACTTTTGCCTGGACCGCCCTTTCGGGTTTTTAGTCCACCGGGATACCCATTTTTGCCCAAGCCGCCTTTTCAGGTTTTCGACTTGCCGGGTGTACATATTTTTTTCATTTCATCCCTCATTTTACCCGAACCCTTTTGGTTCGCCGGGAAGCCCTAATTTTTGCCTAGGTATGTCAACCTAGCGGGTCTTTTATCATGCGTAGTATCTTTTTACTATGTCTGCATTGGCGGGGTAAGGAAGGTCGTCACCATCCATGGTGGTTAGAATCATGGCTCCTCCTGAGAACACATGTTTAACCACAAATGGCCCTTCGTACGTAGGGGTCCATTTGCCCCTTGGATCACTCTGAGGAAGGATGATACGTTTGATTACCAGATCCCCAACTTGATACTCTTGTGGTCTGACTTTCTTGTTAAATGCCCTGATCATCCGGTTTTGGTACGTCTGACCATGACATATAGCAGTAAGTCTCTTTTCGTCGATTAGATTTAACTGATCAAGTCGTGTCTGGATCCAATCATCTTCGCTTAGATCTGCATCCTTCATTATCCAGAGCGAGGGTATCTGCACTTCGATCGGCAAGACTTCCTCCATGCCGTAGACCAAGGAAAAAGGAGTTGCCCCGGTTGATGTCCTTGCTGAGGTACGGTACCCATGAAGAGCAAACGGTAACATCTCATGCCAATCTTTATAGGTCACTGTCATCTTCTGCACAATCTTTTTGATATTCTTATTAGCTGCTTCTACAGCCCCATTCATCTTCGGCCAGTAAGGAGAAGAGTTATGGTGCTGTATTTTAAATTGCTCGCAGAGCTCAGTGATCATCTTGTTATTGAGATTGGTACCGTTGTCCGTAATGATCCTTTCCGGGACGCCGTATCGACAGATCAGGTTATGCCGAATGAACCGTGCCACAACATTCTTGGTTACAGTGGCGTAAGAAGCTGCTTCAACCCACTTTGTAAAGTAATCGATCGCTACCAGGATGAAGCGGTGCCCATTGGATGCCGTAGGTTTAATCTCGCCGATCATATCAATGCCCCACATTGCAAAAGGCCAAGGTGCTGTCAAGACATTCAGAGGAACTGGAGGAACGTGCACCTTATCTGCATAAATCTGGCATTTATGACATGTCCGAGAATGTTGGTAACAGTCAGCTTCCATTGTGGACCAGTAATATCCCGCCCGAAGGATTTTCTTTGCCATGGTGTGCCCACTGAAATGCGTTCCGAAGGTACCTTCATGCAGTTCTGCCATGATCCTCTCTGCTTCAGTCTTATCCACACAACGCAGTAAGGTTGAATCATAGTTTCGCTTGTACAGAACGCCATTGCTAAGGAAGAACTTCGTTGCGAACCTTCTCAGAAACTTCTTATCGTTGACAGATGCACCTTCCGGATACTCTTGAGCTTCCAAGTATCTCTTCACCTCATGGTACCAAGGTTTTTCAGTCACTACCTCAGCCTCAAGATCACAACAGTATGCCGGTTCGTCCAGTTTCCAGATGATGACCCGGGGAGCCTCATTGTCCCATTTGACTTTGAACATGGAAGACATTGTAGCTAACGCGTCCGCCAACTGATTCTCCTCTCTCGGAAAGTGTTCAAAAGTTATCTTTGTGAAATAGGGGATCAATGTTAACACACATTCTCTGTAAGGAATAAGATTCGGATGTTTCGTATCCCACTCGCCTTTGATCTGATTGATCACGAGAGCGGAATCTCCGAAGACACTCAGAAACTTGATCCTTAAGTCAATCGCAGCTTGAAGACCCATGATGCATGCCTCATACTCCGCCATGTTGTTTGTGCAGTTGAAACATAGCCGGGCAGTGAGTGGAGTATGAGTGCCTTGAGGGGATATGATCACAGCGCCGATACCGTTACCCAAAGCGTTGGAGGCTCCGTCAAAGTGCATAGACCATCGGGATCCTTCCTCAGGTCCTTCATCCGGTCCAGGTACTTCACAATCAGTCACTGTCATGATGTTCTCGTCTGGAAACTCGAAGTTCATTGACTGGTAGTCGTCTACTGCCTGGTGTACCAAGTGGTCTGCCAATACACTTCCTTTGATGGCTTTCTGAGTCGTGTACTGGATGTCGTATTCTGTCAAGATCATTTGCCATCTTGCTATTCTCCCAGACAGAGCAGGTTTTTCGAATATGTACTTTATCGGATCCATCTCTGAGATCAACAAGGTAGTGTGAGTCAGCATATACTGTCTCAGCCGGCGAGCAGCCCATACCAAAGCGCAGCAAGTTTTCTCGAGTAGTGAGTGTCGGGTCTCACAGTCGGTAAACTTTTTGCTAAGGTAATAAATGGCATGCTCTTTTCGGCCAGACTCGTCATGCTGCCCCAGCACACACCCCATTGAGCTGTCAAGTACTGTCAGGTATAGTATCAGAGGTCTCCCTTCAACCGGTGGCATAAGAATGGGTGGTTCCTGGAGATACTCTTTGATTCTGTCGAAAGCGGCCTGACATTCATCATTCCAACGTACTACTTGATCTTTCTTCAGCAGCTTGAAGATTGGCTCACAGGTAGCAGTTAGGTGCGAGATGAATCGGGCAATGTAATTCAGGCGTCCTAGAAAGCCTCTGACCTCTTTCTCTGTCTTGGGAACTGGCATCTCTTGAATGGCTTTAACCTTGGCAGGGTCCACTTGAATACCCTTGTCGCTCACGACGAAGCCTAGCAACTTTCCAGATCTTACCCCAAAGGTGCACTTGTTTGGGTTCAACCTCAGCTTGTACAACTTCAAACGGTCAAATAGTTTCTGCAGATGGTCAAGGTGTTCCTCCTCAGTTTGGGACCTTGCAATCATATCGTCGACATACACTTCAATCTCATGATGGATCATGTCATGAAATAAAGCAACCATGGCACGTTGGTAGGTTGCCCCAGCATTTTTCAACCCGAATGGCATGACCTTATAGCAGAAGGTGCCCCACTGAGTAACGAAGGTAGTCTTTTCCATATCTTCAGGAGCCATCTTGATTTTATTATAACCTGAAAAACCATCCATGAAGGAGAATACCTTGTACTGAGCAGTATTGTCAACCAAAACATCAATGTGAGGTAGGGGGAAGTCATCCTTGGGGCTGGCCCTGTTCAGATCCCTGTAATCGACACACATTCTGACCTTTCCATCCTTCTTCGGTACTGGAACCACATTGGCAACCCATTGAGGGTAAGAAGTTACTGCAAGGAACCCGACATCAAACTGCTTCATAACCTCAGCTTTGATCTTCTCGGACATCTCTGGACGCATACGGCGAACCTTTTGCTTAACCGGAGGGCAGTCTTCCTTGGTAGGCAAATGATGGACCACAATGTCGGTATCCAACCCAGGCATGTCTTCGTAGGACCAGGCGAAGATTTCCACATAATCATGTAACGTCTGAGTCAACCGTTGTTTCACGCTGAGCTCCAGATTAGCACCAATCTTAACTTCCTTTATGTCTGCCTCAGTACCCAGATTTATTGTTTCCACCGGCTCTTCATGTGGCTGAATTTCCCTCTCTTCCTGGAGTAACAGTCTTGCAAGCTCGCCAGGCACTTCGCAATCATCTTCACCTTCGTCTTCGGCTAAGATGATCGGATTTTCGAAGTCATAACTGGCGGTAGCAGAGTCGTTACCAGTGAGATCCAGAGTGGATTGAAACCTGTATGAGTGAGTGTGTGTAAATACAGCTGTTTTGCAATATATAAAGAAAGAAAGAAAGAAAGGGAGCACAAGGTTTGAAATGCGAAAAAACGTCCAAGATCTTTATTCATGATATATGGAAATGACAGTTAATGCCCTCACAAATGAAGCCAACGGTGCCCCGGGTAAGACACCGGGCCATAAAGTTTCAATTTATTGTTTATTACAAATAACAAAAACAAAGGAATTCATTACTGCGTAACAAAAGTAACAGGTGTATGATCTTTTGCAGTCCAATTGTTTAATCCACCGTCAGTCGTCAGGTAGATCCAGCTATCGAACTCTGATTCTTCCACTTCGTCTTCATCCCCAATAGCATTCACTCCTGGGTTGGTGATGAGCACATGAGGTCTTCTGATCCTAGCTTTGCGCACAGCCCTCTGAGCCTCTGCAGTAAAACCCAGTCCAAACTTGTCAGTTTTAGGAGTGAAATCAGGGAGCCTGCCCCAGTTGGCACATTCACCTTTCTCGATTATAGCCCGGGCGTCCTTCAAGGAAGCCATCTTCAAAGGGAAGTCCTCTTCAACCACTGTTTCTGCTGCTGCCAATGTTGGAGGTACCTCTTCAAAATGCTGAAAGGGGGTTTCAATAAACTCCCCGTCCATCTCAATATACCGGAAGGAATTCAGATGACTAACCATGTATTCCTCCTCTCCCTACACAGTAACAATCTTCCCTCGGACAGGATATTTGAGCTTCTGGTGTAGAGTGGAAGTCACTGCCCCAGCTTTATGAATCCAAGGTCGACCCAGCAAACAGGAATAAGATGGACGAATATCCATCACATAGAATGTTGAGTCGAAGACTTGGGAACCAACACGAATAGGAATGTCTACTTCTCCATGAACCATCCTCTTCGATCCGTCAAAGGCTCGAACAATGATGTTGCTAGGTTTCAATTCCAGGCCCTCACAATCCAACCGGTCTAAGGCCTTCTTGGGAACCACATTCAGGGAAGAACTGGTGTCCACCAACACGTGAGCAAGAGTAGTGCCCCTGCATTCTATAGAGACATGCAGGGCATCATTGTGGTTCTTTCCCTTGGCGGTAAGGTCAGCATCCGAGAAACCCAAACCATTGTCAGCTGTCAAATTGGCTACGCAATCGGTAAACTGGTCTGTAGAGGTCTCTTGTGGCACGTGGGCCGTCTTCAGAAATGAAATCAGGGCCTCGGCATGGGCCTCTGAGCACAGAAGCAATGAGAGCATAGAGATTTTGGAGGGTGTATGCCCCAACTGTTCGACGACATTGAAGTCGCTCTTCTTGATTATCTTGAGAATTTCCTCCATCTCTTGCTGGGAGGCTTCAACATTCACAGACTTTGGTGCCTCCATCCGGGCAGGCTCATCATCAATCCCTTTGCCCCGAGCATTAGATGACTCGGCAGCAGGGGTAGCAACTGGATCAGAAGTGGAAACGGGCGTACTTGCAGGTGTTATAATGAGAGGTCTTCGAATAACTGGTGGCGCAATGTCAGGCCAGAAGAGCCTGCCACTGCGAGTTACTTTAGCTGGACCGGTAATATTGCTGATGCTGGTACCAGTATTGAACTCATGCTTCACTCCAAGTACATATACGTCTGCCCCATAGTGCCATGGGACGGCCTTATCAGATTCATAGGGGAGGGGCCCCGGAACAGTAATAATAATGGGTGCAACAGTCATGATTTTAACTGGCTTCCTCGGGGGAGCCTTGATTGGATTATTGAAAATTGTAACGACATATACTTCTTCAACGGGAACACAAGGAACAGCAGTCTTCTTGAACAGAATCTCTTTGTTGTCCATCAGGCTTTGGATGCCTAACTTCAGCAACGGACAACCAGTAAGGGAAACAGCACACAAAAGGCAACCCTCGCTACAACCCGGAAATAAACCGGCTAGCAACAGGTTCCTCTTAACAGTCAACAGAGGAGTAGCTACATCATTCACAGAAACGGCATACAAGTCTTCATCAATGGCATTTACTCCATGCTGGGGCATAGGAGCAGTCACCACATTTGGCCTCTCAGGCGCCTCAAATTGTATTTCCTTCGCATCAATAAGGTCTTGAACCTTATTCCTTAGGGCCCAGCAATCATCAGTAGAATGCCCCGGGCTATCGGAGTGATAAGCACAGCGAGCATTTGGATTATACTTCGGAGATGCAGTATTCACAACCTTCGGAGCCTCTCTGACGGTCACCAAGTTGGTTGATAGCAGCTGCGGCAAGATTTGTGACAAGGTCATACTCAGCCGAGTATATTCTCTTCTGGGTCTCTCAGACCTTGGTTGGTTAGCTTGCCGAGGAGCGGCATCAGGCTTAGCAATAACCACCGCGTTAACAGATTGGAGGCGCTCTGGTTTGTCTTGCCTCCTAGGCCCATACACATCACTAGATTCCTTCTTAAAAGGTTTCTTCTCAGAATTTGAGGATGCACCTTTCTGAATCTTTCCTGACTTCATACCAGCCTCTATCCTTTCCCCAGTCAAAATGAGGTCTGTGAACCCTGCAGATGAGTTGCCAATAAGATGATTGAAGAATGGCCCGGAGAGGGTCCCCAAGAACATATCTACTAGCTCACGGTCAGTCAACGGAGGCTGCACCCTGCCAGCCAGGTCCCTCCACTTCTATGCATACTCTTTAAAACCTTCTCCCGATCCTAGCGACATACCCTGGAGTTGGGTACGTGTAGGAGCGAGGTCGGCATTATATTGATACTGCTTGTAAAAAGCAGTAGCCAACTCCTCCCAGTTACGAACCTTGGTCCCATCCAGCTGATAGAACCATTCAAGATGAGTCCCTGAAAGATTCTCCTGGAAGAAGTGGATCCACAAGTTCTTGTCCACTGTATACGGTTGAATCTTCCGCACGTAAGATCTGAGATGTAACTTAGGGCAAGACGCCCCGTCATACTTGGCGAAAGATGGTGCTTTGAACTTGTGCGGGATGATCACACCAGAAGATAAACCCAAGTCTCCAAAATCCAACCCAGGCACCTGTTGAATTTCCATGGCATTCAGCCGGTCTTCCAGCTGCTTATACCTGTCTTCAGCTGGAGGATACTGTTCCTCATTAAAATCAGTCTCGTTGTCAGAGACTACCGGACTAGGACCTCTTCCCCCCTGGGGACTGCTTTTTCCCACAGACGAACCAACTTGCTCAACCTCATTCTGCAGTGTGTTACCAAACCTCCGGCCCGTGTTGAATAGAACAGTTCTCTTCTTCTTCTTCTTCTTAACCAGCAGAGCCTTCAGTTCCTCTTGACCTTGAGCCAAACCCATGATCAGCTCTTGAAATTGTGCGTTCTGCGCCTGAAGGGCCTTAATGGACTGCTCGATAGATGATTCAGGGTTCATGATGCTGAAATAAACAGCAAAGAACATTAAGAAACCTGAAAAGAAAAGTTCCTGCTATGCACATGATGAATGGAATGCGTATGATTTATGTTTTCAAAGACAATCGGGAATCAACTTTGTAAACAAAAAGGAACACACTTCATTAGATTCAACTTTGAAATTTAAATTGTTCAACAGGTTGCCCTTAGGCGTTACATAAAAATGGAAATGCTGAAAAGGGAAATAAAACTGTAAAAGAACATCCAAAGCTCATCACTGATCCCAGGGTCTCCTCTTCTCAGTACGGATGTAGTCATTCAGAGCCCGCTCATTCTCCAACTGTTTTGTCAGCTTCTGGATCTTCAGTTCCTGCTCGTTGATCTTTTCCCAGTAAGAATCCCGTTCTTCTCGTAGTTGCGCCCAAGACCTCTTTAATGTCTCATAATCAGTAGGTATCTAAGGAGGGAGAACAGTTGGAGGAGCCCCATCTTTATCAGGATACTCAAGAATGATGGGTCTGACAGCTTCGTACGGCATACCTAACTTCTGAGCACGGATGCGGACCCATTTGTAGTAAGCTTCCATAGGCAGAGAAGTCTTCGGTCCCAACTCTTGTGGGTCAGCTTTGTGAATTCTGTCCCAAGCCTTGATGAACCTACGACGCAACTCGTCACTATCTACCTGAAACTCAAAACTGATGTGAGGCACCAACATCTCATGAGGCCCTGCTCTTCTGGCTCTTCCAAACTGATGGAGAGCTAGACATGGGTTATAAGAGATTCCTCCTTGGGTACCAATCAAAGGAACATTAGGGTATTCTCCGCAACGATCAATAACAGCTACCTCATCCAAACCTCTGAAAGTCCAAATGATGTCCTTATCAGTGAGAGACATTAACCTATGAGCCCAACCTCTTCCTTCTTTGTTCTTCAGCACGAACTTAGGGAGGTGCGAAATAAACCACCTCACCAACAAAGGAATGCAACACCACAGAGTTCCTAGTCTTCGGGCAGTACGAGCATAAAGTTGTTGCAGGATGTCACCCAAGAGAGTGGGCACAGGGTTACGAGACATGAAGATCCTTATGGCAATGACATTAATGAAGTTGTCAGGATTAGGAAACAAGACTAGACCATAGATTAAGAGAGCCAGGATGTCTTCATACGCCCTAAAGTCCAAGTCATTCCAGAAACTGTTAGCTTTACCAATCAGAAACTTGGCCAAGAAACCCTTAACTCCGCTTCTAGTCACCCAGTTGTCCATTACTTCTTGGTGGGTCAAGGGAAGAGCTGCAGCAACCTCCTCGATCCTAAGAGTCTTTTCCCAACCAGTGTAGGGAGTCTGATCCAAGATAGGGATACCAAGCAAATCAGAGAACTCTTCCAGGGTAGGGACCAGCTGGAAGTCTTGAAAGGTAAAGCACTGGTACAGAGGGTCATAGAACTGGGTCAGGACACTCATCAACTGTTGGTCCCACTTTGTCGTGACTAAACTGAGAAGAGAACCATGCCTCTGGATGAAAGAACTAGTATTTGGAATTCTGCTAACCAACTCTTCAAGCAACTCAGGTGGGTGAACAAAGTTGAACCGGATAGTATTCCTTCGCATAGGCATCATGATGTCCTACAAAACAGAGCAAAGGTGAAACCCTCTTGTCTTTGAAATGGTCAGTTCTTATGCAGGATGCATGCAATGTTCATGATGGCATGATGTTATGATAAAGCACACCACAAATATTTACAAAGGCAAACATGACAAGGCACACAAGTCACACAAGATAAGCCCTTAAAGTTTAGGCCAGCATGGGGTCTGGGTATTACCCTCTTTCAGTTTGTTGGTTCATACATGTCCTATCAGAAGTAACCGGGTTCTAGAGGATCCCAATATCACTGACTACCCTCAATCGGTCATAACTCCAGTATCACAATCTTTTCTTGCGGCCAGAACCATCACGAGAGTTTAGCCTCAATGGGCGTAGCATACCGCTACTGTTCTATAGGCCAAGTTGGGTCATTTAAGGTTCTAAGGTTGGTTGGTGCTTAATGACTCCTCAGAAGACCCATATTCTCCTCGTTGCGACACAAGGGATATCGGTACAGACCAAGGCGCCACACCAACGTAGCCACTGCTTCACCCATGTCGGTCTACGCCGGACAGGTCCCTCACAGCTTATGCTACCTAACAGGGTATCCCCAGATCCGAGTTAGGATCTATAAAACTCCCAAGACAGTCGCACAATAATAAAGCAGACAAGTCAAAGCAATTGAAAACACAGTTATGAACTATCCTAAGGTACGCCTCACTTTATAAGAGTCCCCAGCAGAGTCGCCAGTTCTGTGATCGGTGGATCTGGAACTGACTGTTTAACGCTGGTTCGCGAAATGTCGCGATAAGCAAGAGTCGCCACCGTCTTTTATTTTCTCCAACAAGGAAAGGACAAAAGCACAGAAAAATTCCTTATGAGATTAGCTCTCGGTTCGGGAGGTAAATTTATAGAAAGGGAAGGTGTTAGCACCCTTTCTATCCAGGGTTATCCATGGGCTCTTAGATACTCTCTCATTTGTGTTTTCAAAATGTTTGTTTGCTTTTCACAGTGTGAGTGGGTTTGAAAAAGTTTCGTTTAAAATTTCAGATCGACTCTTGTATCAGTCCTCAAGAGTGTTTGAAAAATTGTTTTTTGAAAGCTTTTTGAAAAGTGTCGGTGTGAAAAGAAGTTTTGATTTGTTTTGAATTAGAGCAAGTATCTACGAGTCATCTACCTACCCTAAGGAATTAGGCTGTGTAAATGTCCTTAAGGTAGTGCCATCCCACCATTGAGAGGTAGGTAGCACCACCGTTGGAGGTGTTCGGGTCAATTCGTTTTTAGGGACAGTGTGATCACCGAGCAATAGTAAGACACCTTAGAAGCTACCCTTATGCCATTGATCTTTTTATTCCGAGGCAACTTGTTTTGAGGCAACCAGATCAATGGACATAAGGACTCACTAAAACGCCCTGTACTCAACGACCACAATTCGAGCTTGTAGGGACAGTGTGGTCACCAGAGCAACAGTAGGACACCTTAGAAGCTACCCTTATGCCATGTTCATGGACATAAGGACTTACTAAAACGTCCTATACTCGACGACCACGTTTCGAGGGGCAAGGCAACAGTGAGGCGTACCCTAAGAGTGGTGTGTGAATTGTGTGTCATTTTCAATTATGTTTTATCTTGATCATGCATTGGGTGAGCTATGCTTTGATTTTATTTGGGCCATTCATTCTTTCATGTGATTAGCAGTTTAAAGGTGCGGAAATTAAAATGCGGAAAATACAGGTCCTACGCTATTACAGGGCGCGGGTCTATACATCGCCAAATTAACAAAGACCCATTTTTAAATAAAATGCGGAAAATAAATAAGTTCCTAATTACTATTAAAAGGCTTTGGGCAATTACATAAGATTAAAAGAAAAGAAATAAAAATAAATGCGCGAAAAGAAATAAGAATCGAAAGTGCGAGGGCGTTGGACCCTTTAAAGAAATTAAATGAAATTAAAAGTTAATTAAATTATTTAATAAAGAAAAGAAGTTATTTTTTATGTTTTTAGGCATTTATGAAATAAAGGAAATTAAAAGGAAAAGAAACCCTAATTCTACATGTTTTTAATTATTAAAGAAAGGAATTAAAGTTTTAACCTAATTTATGCTATTTATTTAATTACATGAGTATTTATAAAATAAATTAATAATTATTAATAATAATAATAAGGAGAAAAAGTTATTTATTAAGAAAAGAGAATAAAAATGCAAAAAAAAACCTAATTTCTACATTTTTTTGTTATTAAGAAAACATTAAAATTGAAAACCTAAATTAACCTAAATTAATTATTGAATTTATTTACAAAAATATTAATGAATTAAAAATTAAATAAACATATTTTATTTTTATGATTTCTGATTTTTTTTTTGTGTTATAAAAATTAGTTTGTGAATTAAATAAAAGCAATTAATCAAAATAACAATTAAAAGAATAAAAGGAGAAAATAAATAGAGAAAGAAAAAAAAATGAAGAGATTAAGCAACCCCTGGGGGTGTCTGGACCCAGTTTGGAGGTTAATTGCAAGGAATTTGGCCCATTGATCCCAAGCCCTTTTTGACTTTCAGCGTTTGCGTATGGCATGGTTGACTAGTGTGCATGATGGACTGCAGGTTCTGGCCATTGGATTGATCTCCTGAGCGCGTGGCAAGCAGGCAGGTGAGAGCACATGATGAACCCTGGGAGAGCACGCTGCATGGAAACGTTTTGAGAAAAATATTATTGAAGAAGTGGGGGACCTGGGAATCGAACCCAGGTCCCAATACCTGCATGCCAACACAATAGCCAACCCAACCAACGCGTTACTTTGTTATTATTATGGAACCTGATTAATGTATATGAAAACAAACGCTATTGGTATAAAACAAAAATCAAGCGCGAAGATTTGAATCTCCCAGTCACGTATGGACACGTCCACCTTCTTCTTCGTTTGCCTGAAAATACAGAATAGATAGCGGGGGTTTTAAACCCCCACTAAATGGCACCTACAAAAATAGCGAATAGAGCATATGCAAACATAAAAAGGGCGCGAATAGTGAGATCAATTCGTTTGGATCTCCTGATTTCAATGGTACTGGTCTTATTGTCCAATTTTTCCAGATGCATAAAGCCCTAAATTTGTAGTTTTGAAACCCTAGCAACCATCAATGGCATCTTTTGACACAGGCAGTATTAATCCAATTGGAGAACACCAATAGCTTCAGAATCATCATGTTAGTATAAATCAATCATTCAAAGACATTAATAATGCATGAAAATGCAAACACGAATATGGAAAATTTTATGAACAGGGCAACGTGGTTCTACCAATTCTTGAGGTCAGGGGCTATGTTCTCGATTGCAATCTCTTCCTGGTGGTGTCAGCAAGCTTTTGGAATCGCTTTGAGGCCTTGAAGCAACCTCTATGTATGAAAACTGTTTCAGTTTTTTTTGTGAAAAAGTGCAAGTTTTTTCATTGACTTGGGCGCAGCTTGGTTGTTCTTCAGCATTAGGGTTTCAATGTGCATATGTATGTGAGTAGAACTAGGTCAAAAGTCAGCCCAAAATCCATTGGTTTAATGATTTTGAATATTTGATTTTCCATATCTTTTCTTCAAACTTTTCCATACCAATCATTGCCAATCATGGGAGATTCTTTCCTTTTTGGATGATGCACGAAATATTGAGTACATAAAGAGTGAATATGCTGCATAAAAAGATTTGAAAGGTGTCATTTGATATTTTTTCATATTTAATTTTAATTAAGTGAATTAATAATAATAAAAATTCAAATAATTAATCAAAAATGAGAAAATAACTCCCTTGGATGTCAATGGGTCGTGCATAGCCTTTGGGTAATGATTCATGGAAGAAATTGAGGCCCATTAGCAATTTTGAGGCATTTGAAGCAAAGTTGACTTTTCAAAATTCCCAAAAATTTCCCAACTTACACAAGGCATATCTTGCTCAATGTTTAAGATTTGATCATGTTCTTGGACATTTTGGAAAGGTCTTGAAGTCCTCTAACCAATTTCTTTGGTCCCATGTCATTTTGATTTACCAATCTCAAGTTATGGTCTTTGACTTAAAGTGCCTTTTTGTTGACTTTTGAAAATGACCTATAATGTTGAAATTGATAACTTTTTGTGAGAGCATTTCTTGGACTTGAAGTGTGAAGATGAGTTGTAGGAAATGTCATTCTCTTCAAAATGAGCTTTGGATGGAATTTTTCTGATAAACCATGTGGAATTTATGCCTTGGTCAATTTGCAGTTGACTTTTCCAATTGTCCAAAAATAGAAACTTTTGCATCTTGAGACTTTTTGAGCCATGCCTTGAGAATCATGATCAAGAATTGATCAAATGATGTTTGTGGCTTCAAAATAAGATGTTGACCAAAATTTTTGACTTTTGACTGTCAAATGACGATTTTGCCCCTGCAGTTGACTGTGAAGCAATTAGGGTTTTTGACTGTGCAATTTGGTGCTGTGAGTCTTGAAACTTGACATAAGGATGCTTGACAATGTTTGTAGGCATGTGGGACTTGATTGGACCCTTGGAAACTTCAATTTCTTTGCAAGAACCAAAACCCTAGTTTTTGACTGTTAGGAGGCCATTGGACTGTGCAACCTTTTGGGAGATTTTGAAGCATGCTCTTGGCAAATCTTGAAGAATATGGGAGGGAAAATTTTGGGGTACAACACCATCCAAAGTAGATGTTTATTTCATAAATGGTCCCTTTTAGGGGTTCCTGTTCCTTCTGTCTGAGGAGGAGTCCATTGGGGAATATGGTTTTATGTTGTTCTCCTGCTTGAGGAAAGCTCTGTGGGGAATAGAACCTAAGAACTTCAGTTGCCCAAGGCTCTACTAAGGAGTTATCTATGTACTGGAGATATGAGAGTTTGTTGCTTTCTGGTTGGGATCTAGGTTTCATAGTAACTTGTTGGGGATAATGGAATTAACCGTTACCTGAAAATGTATTAGAAAGAGCCTATGTAGGGCTATTCCGGGATGAGTCCGTGTTAGTCTACATCTGGAGATATATGAGAAGGAGCCTGTGTGGGGCTGTTTCAGGATGAGTCTGTGTTAGACTGCATCTAGATGGTGAGAAGGAACCCGTGTAAGATTGCTTTGGGATGAGTCCGTGTTAGACTGCATCTAGAAATCATGAGAAGAAACCCGTGTAATATTACTTTAGGATGAGTCCGTGTTAGACTGCATCTGGAAAGCTGAGAAGGAACCCGTGCGAGATTACTTCGCCTGGTCATGTAGATAGTTTTCCTGTCTGGTTTCAGGTGTTAATCTACAAATCAGCGGTTCGCAGATAGTTGTCCTGTCCGGTTTTAGGTATTAATCTGGAACTTGAAAATTGTTGGTCGCTGAGATATTTATCCTGGTTGGTTTCAGGTATTAATCTCTGACTTAAGAAAGAAAGATAGTTTTCCTGGCTTGTTACAGGTATTAATCTGGAACTTGTTTTTGTTGGTCGTCGAGATAGTTGTCCTAGCTGGTTACAAGTATTAATCTTTGAATTGAGAAAGAAAGATAGTTTTCCTGGCTTGTTTCATGTATTAATCTCTGACCTGAGAAAGAAATATAGTTTTCATGGCTTGTTACAAGTATTAATCTTCAATATCCTCATGTAGATAGTTCTCATGGCTTGTTACAGGTATTAATCTACTATCATTCGTCCACAAATAGTTCTCTTCGCTTGTTACAGGTGTTAATCTGGAACTTGAAAATTGTGGGTCGTTGAGATAGTTGTCCTGGCTGGTTTCAGGTATTAATCTCTGACCTGAGAAAGGAAGATAGTTTTCCTGGCTTGTTACATGTATTAATCTTCAATCTCCTCATGTAGATAGTTCTCCTGGCTTGTTACAGGTATTAATCTACAGTCAGTCGCCCACAGATAGATCTCCTAGCTTGTTACAGGTATTAATTTGGAACTTGAAAATTGTCACATAGATAGTTCCCCGTCTGGTTTTGGGCATTAATCTGTGGCATGTTATATTTGTTGGTAAACCCGTCTTGCTTCGGGAGTTCATACCACTTGGTCGTATAAATAGTTTCCCCGTCTGGTTTCAGGCATTAATCTTTGACCTGCTGTATAAGTTGATGGTGTTTGTCTGTCTTCTGATTTAACCTGAAAAGGTAAAACCGGTTTCATGCGATGTCATGATGTATGAATTGCATGATGCTCTCAAAATAAATGAGATTTTAATATACGTGTTTGTGATGCATATGCTATGATGTTTGTAAAATGATGTATGAATGCAATGTATGAACGCGTCAGTTGTTCTATTCCAGTGTTGTTGAAGTAGGGAAAATAAATCCGTAATTGCAGTTGGGGTGAAGAATGTAGGTCTTCAAATTTGTTGAAGTTGAAACGCTGGGAGATGAACTTTTGTTGTTAGATAAATAAAATTTGTTGGGGAAGGGATGCTCTGTGCGCTGCCTGAATATTTTGTTGAAATCCTGCTGGGGAATCCCGAGAAGCTTTGGGTGGCTTCACTGGGGAACATTTTGTTGGAGAAGTAATTTGGAGATTCTTGCTCAGTCGGGGATATGGGAACCTGATACCATTAGGTTGCATACTGAGAATGTAGCAGTGGCCTTGTAGTAGGATTTCTCTGCCTTTATTCCTGCTGGAGAAGGTATCTGCTGGAGAAGATATCCACTGGAGGAAATATCTGCGGGGATTTTGTGGATGGCCCTTAGATATTGTTTCGTTTCTTAAAGTCATTAGCAACTTTCTTTCTATTTTTAGGTGTATATTTGTAAGCAGTAATCACATTCAAATGCACATGTTCAAAAATAATCAATGGACGTTTTCGCACCCAAAACAGAAAAATAAAAAATAGAAGTTTTGCACTTTCAAAGGAATAGTTTTGTATTAACTTGAATAAGCATTTTTGTACAAGGAGACGGACATCCTAGTAAGATAATGTCATTGTAAGAATGGAAATTATACAAAAATAGTATACAAATAAAAACAACTATGTGAAATAATTCCATTGGGTTCCCATTCTACTATTGCCTTTATGTCTATGAGCGTATCATCCCTTTCGCTGCTTGTCTGAAGCTGATTAGGTTGATTAGTACCGTTTGAGCTTGATAGTTGATACTGAAGATTGGCTTTAAGGTGATCCAACGGGACATATTCATACGCTTAAAATCCCTAACTTTTTCCTAGACCGCCCTTTCGGTTTTTCAGTCCACCGGGATACCCTTTTTTCCCTAAGCTGCCTTTTCAGGTTTTCGACTTGCCAGGTGTATAATTTTTTTTATGTATATCCCTAATATTTGCCCGAACCCTTTTGTGTTCGCCGGGATGCCCTAATTTTTGCCTAGGCCAGTCGACTTAGCGAGTATTTATTTATGCGTAGTATTATTTAACTATGTCCGTGTTTACCGGGTGTGGAAGGTCGTCACCGTCCATAGTAATTAAGATCATGGCCCCACTAGAATATATGTTCTTGATTACAAACGGCTCTTCGTATGTGGGAGTCCATTTACCCCTGGGATCACCTTATGGCAGTATAATGCGTTTAATCACCAGGTCACCAGCCTGATATACCTGACGTCTGACCTTCTTGTTAAAAGCTTTGATCATACACTTTTGGTACATATGACTATGAGAGACATCCGCGAGCCTCTTCTCATCAATCAAGTTTAATTGGTCAAGTCGATCCTGAACCCATTTGTCTTTGCTCAGCCCTGCATCCTTCATGATTCTCAAGGAAGGGATCTGGACTTCTATGGGTAGGACAACTTCCATCCCGTATACCAAAGATAAAGGATTTGCCCATGTCGATGTGCATATTATGGTGCGGTAACCATGAAGAGAAAATGGTAGCATCTCATGCCAGTCTTTGTATGTCATCGTCATCTTCTGTATGATTTTCTTGATATTTTTGTTAGCGGCTTCTACAACGCCATTCATCTTCGACCGGTAAGGAGAAGAGTTATGATGTTGAATATTGAATTACGTGCAGAGCTTGGTGATCATGGTGTTATTGAGATTGGTACCTGTTGTACCCCAAAATTTTCCCTCTTATTTCTCAATAAATCTCTCATAAGATCTCCATTGATTCAGGACTACTGTTGGCTCCTAAATTCGACACCCTTGTTTGTTATCAATATAGACCATTAATTATGAGTTTGAAGAGTTTCCAGGTTTCGACCAGCTGATCCTGTCGAATGCTCATCAGCAAATGGCAAGGTACTTAGAGAGTTTCTTTTAAGTGGGAATCTTGTTACCTTCGACGTCGAAGGAACTTCTCGACAAAGGTATTTGATGCCCAAGGTGGAACGGTTTGAGATTCGAATGTTTGGAGGGAAAATAGTTCCCAGCAGTTACTAAACGCAACGTGCCAAGATCAGGAGCGTCGAATGATGTGAGCGTGCCATGTGGCGTCATCTCGAAGCGACGTAACTGCCCAACGGTTACTTAAGATGTGTTTTAGTATAAATACTAGTTGTTCACGTATTTTTCGCGTGTGTTCATCATTATATACAAGTCACTCATCTAGATTCAAGTACCTAGTGTGAGCGAAAGAATTGTTGAGAATGTATGTATGAAACACCATTTAAATTAATCAAAGTCTTTTATATTCAAGCACTTTATTGCCTTTCATTTGCTCATCTCCGTCGAAGCCTTTTATTTAACGCTTTCATTTATTCTATCAAGCTTTTCTTCATGCAATTTACATAAAGTGTCTTTACTTTACTGGCATTAATCATCATTAGATTTAGTCAAACCCCAGAAAATCAACCATGTCTTAGGATCAATCTGATCGATCCTGCGAGTCACCAAATAAGTAACCTTTTGGAAGATCAGCGGTTGTTTACCAATTTTCACGGTAAACAAATTGGCACACCCGGTGGGACCTTGTGTTGATTTTTAAGGTTAACCGTTTTTATACAAAATATCATCTTTTTCGAGAAGTATTGCATGTTATTGAGAAGTGGTAGAATATACACTAACGATACCAATACTAGGAGAAGAAGAGAAGCGATGGCGAATCCGCCAAACAATAGCGAAATCCCACAAACAAATGCGGGAACAACGGTTATCCCAACCGCAAGTGAAACGGTAACCGCTGGTTCAACACCAGCAGTAACGGTCACACAAACGGGGCCATTACCTCCATTCACTGGCCCCAGAATGCCTTTGGGAACTCCCCCACCAAGGGGAAACCCAGGAACTAGGCCTTATGTTCCCCCAGGATTTTCGACAGTCGGTCTAAATTGAGAACCACTCTATGGCATGCCAACTTCTGAATTGGCTAGCCTGACGAATGTTGCGTCCACTTTTTCAGACCCTTTAGTGAGCGCCTCTTTGCCACTCCAAGGTTCCGAAGTTGGTATGGCGAACAGGGGTAGGACCCAACTCTTAGGAGGAACGTCCCAAGTAGCGCATGGCCTTACGAATGCCTCGACAGTAGTCTTGAGGCAGCAAATGGACGAAAGCAACCACGATATGGTTCAAATGTTGGCACAAACTTTAAGCACAGTGCTAAATCCTCTAATACAAAATACCACCCAGTCGAATCAGCAGATGACAGCGCAAATGGCGCGTCTGGCCGATTTTTTTGGGGTACCCCAACCTATTCGACAGCCCCAAAGGGCACAGATGAGGGGAAACCAAGGTATACTTCTAGAGGAAGAAACCACTATTAACCAAGTTCAGCAGCCTGTCGAAGAAAACCTTAGGACGCGATTGGAACAACCCGAGGTCGAAGAACCTAGGGTCATAGCTCCGGAAGTAAGGATAGTCAATAGAAACCAAAATGCTGACGAAGTAGTTCAGCATATCCAATACCAGAATATGGGTTTGGAAAATAACTTGACAGCCATGATCGAAAGAATCATGACACAAAATGGGATGAATACGGGCTTCCGTAGGCCCAACTTTAGATCCCCACTGTCAGAATATGTGTTACAAACAGACTTACCTCCTAGATGTAAAGTCCCTAAGTTCACTAAATTTTCAGTGGACACGACAGAATCCACTGTCGAACATGTGGCGAGATACTTGATTGAAGCAGGAGAGATTTCAAACAACAAAAACCTGAGGATTAAGTATTTCCCAAGTTCCCTAACAAAGAACGCATTTACTTGGTTCACAACTCTTCCCCCCAATTCGATCCACCATTGGACCCAATTGGAGAGATTGTTCCATGAGCAATTCTACATGGGACAAACCAAGATAAGACTGAAAGAATTGGCCAGTGTAAAGAGGCGATTCACTGAACCTATAGACGAATATCTAAATAGGTTTAGGTTGCTCAAAGCAAGATGCTTTACGCAAGTGCCAGAACATGAGTTAGTCGAAATAGCCGCAGGAGGTTTAGATTATTCCATTAGGAAGAAATTAGACACTCAATACCTGAGAGACATGGCCCAATTGGCCGATAGGGTTCGACAGGTAGAATGCCTTAAAGCTGAAAAAGCCAAGGCGACAAAAACTCATAAAAGAGAAAGGATAGCATATGTCGAAATGGACGATGAAGATCCAGAAACCTTCGACGAAACTATAACCGTCGAAGAAAGCGAGGTCGATTTAGCGGAGTTAAAACAAGGGCCGCCATACTCTTGCAAACTACTAGTCCCCTCAAGTGGAAAAAACCCCACTGGTCCTGAAAGGGCCAACGATAGGTTCCCCAAAAAGACTTACAGTTTTGATATTACAAAATGTGATGAAATTTTTGACTTACTTGTAAAAGATGGCCAAATGATAGTACCCCCAGGGGTAAAAGTGCCTCCTCTTGATCAAAGAAAGAAAAGAGGCTTTTGTAAATATCACAATTTTCTGGGCCATAAAACATCTCAATGTTTTCTTTTCAGGAATCTCGTGCAAGATGCTATCGAAGAAGGGAGGTTGAAATTTGCCGATAAGACCCCCATGACTGTGGACTATAACCCTTTGCAGGCTGAAGCCCATTATGCTGAACCTTCAGAGGTGAATGTGATCGAGGCGTCCAGAAGTTAGGTGAAAAGGCCAGGAATAACTATGGTCGAAGTCACCAAGGATCATGCCAACATGCCAATCTTTGGCAGTTTTTCTGGGAATCTTTCTAGAAAAACAATCGAAGCAGTCCAAAAAGTTGTTGAAGGCCCAAAACTGGAGACAGTTGGAGCCCCAAAATCTGGAGCAAAACCCAGTTCCTACTTGGCTGCAGTCCAAGGCCAGACAGAGGACCTGGAGGCCCAGATGAAGCAGATGACTCTTGCCACCAAAGACACCATGAATGTCAACATGGTCGAACTCTCTGAATCAAAAGCATCAGAGGAGGCCATTAGGCAAGAGCAGGCAAACAAAACGGCTTTCCCTCGGGAAAACGAAAATCTGGCAGATTTCCTGCAAAGATGCCAGAAGAAGAAGTCAGAAGTGATGTTGTGTCCTCGATGCAGCTCGATTTTCAACAAGAAAGCTGCTGAACACATCCAAGGTGTAAGAGTAGCAAACAGAAGAGGGGAAGGTGTTGATATTCGACATGACCCCAGAAGAACCTACCAAAAGGGTTCAAATCAAGATAAGAGGCCACTGACTTTCAGGCCTCCAACCAATGTGCCAGTTGATACGTGGTATAAAACATCAGGTCGAAAGAGACCGAGCGAAGAAAGGTGGCACTCCTTCGAAGTGCCAAGAGGTTCATCTTTGACACACAAGAAAGAACCTCAGGTTGTCGCCTCTAAAGTGACCCAGGTATCAAGTAACTACAAGGGAAAGAATCCCATGTCTCGATCCCAATGGAGAAGATACCAGAGGCGGCAAAAGGCTGAGAGGGAAGCTACCAATGAACCAAAGCCAGAATCGAGTTCAAATGTCCCTCATAGAAAGCAGAGAAAGCCTCTGGAAAGGCAACCAGTGACTAATAGACTGGTATGGCCTAACCAGGGCGAAGTTGATGACGAAGATGGCTCTGAGTCTGATGACACCCTAGATATCATGGTGAACATAGTCTCAGTTTTGCCAAGAGATTTCAACCACCAGATGGAGGTCGAATCAAACGATTGGGAAGTCGAACAAGAAATGGCCAAGCATAGGCCAGTATGCTACTTCGTCATGGATAATGGTAGTACTGAAGAGCAAAATGGTTTCTTCGAACCACCCACTGAGGCGATGAAAAATCACCTCAAGCCTTTATTCATAAGGGCAAAACTCGAAGAAGCCACCGTAAATAAGATCTTGGTGGACTGTGGGGAAACCATCAACATCATCCCTCACTTTATGCTGAGAAAAATAGGCAAGAGTGATGAAAACATCAAGCCTCACAACATGGTCCTGTCGAATTATGAAGGCGGAATAGGGACCACTATGGGTGTGATCCAACTAGACCTCAAAGTAGGATCCATCCTTCGACCAACTATGTTTATGGTCATATCGGCCAAACCAAATTATAATCTTTTGTTGGGCCGAGAATGGATACATGGTGTTGGAGCAGTACCATCATCAATGCACCAAAGGTTGATACTATGGCGTCCTGATGGAATGGTCGAAAATATAGAATCGGATCAGAGCTATTACTTGGGCGAAGTAAATCACCTAGGGAGAGCTGACTTCGACAAAAATTTGGCTCACATTGGGCCATGCCCAGCACCTGACTTCGACTTGGCGCCAGCGCCAAATGCTTTTTGTTCCTTGTACCTGCACCCTGAGCATGGTTTTCAATGGGACAGAGAAGACTTGTCCCACATTGATTTCAGTGGGCTAACTGACATCCAGCCAACTGGTTGGGGAAGCGAATTCAGTGATAATGACTGAGTCACAATCACTGCAGTGAATTTCGGCTTATGTAGCCGAAACAAGGATGATAAAGGCTCTCGAAGCCGAAGTAAAATATATGGCCACTCAGGCCAATGATCAAGAGCTACCTTCTGCAGGTCCTGGAAATGATTTCGACCCAGAACCTCCTGATATCATTCCAGAAGGAATGCAGGAGCAAAGGCTCGACGCCATCTACGACGATGAGCCTTTGGGATTCGAAAAGGACCCCCTGGCGAACAACATCAAAATGTTAGCACAAGATCCTTTAGAAGAAATCAACTTGGGCGAAGGGTTAGAGAAAAAGCCAACTTACATTAGCGCAAAAATAGACCCAGAGCTCAGGTTTGAAGTGATCCATTTGTTAAAGGAGTTCAAGGACTGCTTTGCATGGGATTACGACGAGATGCCTGGTATCGACAGAGGATTGGTAGAACTTCAGTTGCAATCAATCCTGGGAAGAAGCCAGTCAAGCAATGTCCAAGACGCTTCGCTCCAGAAATACTGTCGAAGATCAAAACAGAAGTCGAAAGACTGCTGAAGTGCAAATTCATACGAGCTACGAGGTATGTCGAATGGATTGCAAACATTGTGCCAGTGATTAAGAAAAACGGCACGTTGAGGGTATGCATAGATTTCAGAGATTTGAATGCTGCTACACCCAAAGATGAATATCCTATGTCTGTGGCGGAAATGCTAGTCGATTCTGCCGCTGGCCATGAGTACCTGAGCATGCTCGATGGTTATTCAGGATATAATCAAATTTTCATTGCCGAAGAAGATGTGTCAAAAACAGCTTTTCGATGCCCCGGGGCTTTAGGCACTTACGAATGGGTAGTGATGCCTTTTGGCCTAAAGAACACTGGGGCAACATATCAGCGAGCGATGAATTCTATCTTCCATGATTTTATTAACACTTTTATGCAAGTGTATATTGATGATATTGTTGTAAAATCTGTTTCCAGGAAGAACCATATAGACCACCTTCGACAATCATTTGAAAGAATGAGAGAACATGGTCTGAAAATGAACCCTTTGAAGTGTGCGTTCTGTGTAAAAGCTGGAGATTTCTTGGGCTTCGTCGTCCACAAGAAAGGAATCGAAATCAACCAGAACAAGACGAAGGCAATCTTGGAAGCGAAAGCGCCAACAAACAAAAAGGAACTGCAATCTCTGCTGGGCAAGATAAATTTCTTAAGGAGATTCATATCTAACCTAAGTGGAAAAGCTCAAGCCTTCTCACCCTTACTTCGATTGAATAAGGAAAGATTCGAGTGGGGGCAAGAGCAACAAGAAGCCTTCGACAAAATCAAAGGATATCTCACCAAGCCACCTATTTTGGTGCCTCCTTGCGGCAACAGGAGTATGAGATTGTACATAGCTGCATCCGACAAAACTTTGGGAAGCATGTTAGCCCAAGAAGATGAAAATGGAGTCGAAAGACCCATTTACTATCTTAGTAGAGTTTTGAACGATGCAGAAACTAGATATAGCGAAGTTGAAAAATTATGTCAATGTCTTTATTTCTCTTGTACAAAGCTCAAACAATATATAAAACCAGTTGATGTGTACGTTTCGTCTCATTTTGATGTTTTCAAATACATGTTGTCGAAACCCATCCTGCACAGCCGAATTGGCAAGTGGGTGCTAGCATTAACTGAGTACTCATTGACCTTTATGCCTCTTAGGGCAGTAAAAGGGCAAGTGGTAGCAGACTTTATAGTCGACCACTCAATTCAGGTTGAGAATATAAATTACGTGGAGATAGAGCCTTGGAAATTCTACTTCGATGGTTCCAGCCATAAAGATGGAACAGGAGTAGGGGTCTTGATTATTTCTCCAGAAAAAATTCCAACAACATTCAAGTACAAGATATCAGGTACTTGTTCGAACAATGAGGCTGAGTACGAAGCTCTAATTACTGGCCTTGAGATATTGTTGGAATTGGGGGCAACTCGAGTCGAAATAATGGGAGACTCAGAGTTAGTCATTAAGCAAGTCACAAAAGAATATAAGTGCATAAGAGAAAATCTTATTATGTACTTTGTGATAGCAAATCGTTTATTGAAAAAATTCGAAGTGGTCAACATTCGACACATACCTAGATTGGAAAATCAAGTAGCCAATGATTTGGCACAAATTACATCTGGGTACAAAATTTCAAAAACGAGATTACAAAGAGCAATCAAAGTTCGAGAAAAAATAAAAGCAACTAGCCTGTCCCCAACAGATTTGAAATCGACAAGACTAGGGTATGCTGATCAAAGGAACTTTGAAATATCATTCATAGACAATTTGTCAGAGCAAGATTGGAAGAAACCCATTGTAGATTATCTACAAAATCCAGCAGCTTTGACAGAACGAAAAATAAAATATAGGGCGTTGAGTTACGTACTCATGGGTAATGAGTTATTTAAAAAGACGCCTGAAGGGGTATTGCTAAAGTGCTTAAGCGAAACTGAAGCATACATAGCCCTTTCGACTACGCACGCTGGAGCATGTGGGGCTCACCAAGTAGGCCATAAGATGAAATGGTTGTTGTTTCGACAAGGACTATACTGGCCCACCATCTTGAAAGATTGTGTTGAGTTCGCGAAGGGTTGCCAGGAATGTCAAGTCCATACGTGCATCCAACATGTACCAGCAAGCGAACTTCACTCAATAGTGAAACCTTGGCCTTTTAGAGGATGGGCGTTGGATCTTATTGGAGAGATTCGACCAGCATCATCAAAGAGCCAGAAGTATATACTGGTAGGCATTGATTATTTCACTAAATGGATCGAAGCTATTCCTTTAGTCAATGCAGACCAAGAAAATGTCATTGAATTTATTCAAAAGAACATTATCTTCAGATTTGGAATCCCTGAGACTATAACGACTGATCAAGAATCAGTGTTTACTGGTCGAAAGATGCAGGAATTCGCTCAAGAAACGGGCTTTAGACTCCTAACATCAACACCTTATTATGCACAGGCAAATGGTCAAGTCGAAGTAGTGAATAAAATAGTGTTCGGCCTGATAAAAAAGCATGTAGGAAAGAAGCCAAAAAATTGGCATAAGACGTTAGACCAGATCTTATGGGCCTGTCGAACGTCCCCAAAAGAAGCCATAGGTACAACACCATATCGGCTAACTTTCGGTCATGACGCAGTACTGCCAGCGGAAATTTGTCTTCAATCAGCAAGGGTTCAGAGACATCATGATATTCCCTCTGAGGTTTATTGGGATATGATGTTAGACGAACTAGTAGATTTAGACGAGGAAAGACTACGCGCTCTCGACCTACTGAGAATTCAGAAGAAAAGAGTGGAAGACTCTTACAATAAAAAAGTAAAACCTAAGGCATTCTCGCCTGGAGAATTAGTTTGGAAGGTGATTCTCCCCATGGATCGAAGGGATCGAAGCATGGGAAAATGGTCACCCAAATGGGAAGGACCGTTCAGAATTATCCAAATTTTTTCTGGTGGAGCTTATGAGGTTGAAGAGTTAGGCGAAGATAAAAGACTCTTGAGAGTAAACGGCAAATATTTGAAAAAATATAAACCTATGCTCCAAGAGATCAAAATAAATAGCAATTAATGACCAAATTAACCATAAAAAGCCAAAATGGAAAATTATATAGTGATTAGCCAAAATGGTTGCATTGTCTTACAAGTATTACAGTACATGGTTAATAAGTTGCTGAGCAAATTAGAAAGGGATAGAAGCTTTAAGTCGAAGATACTTGGCCTGCTGCAACTCCAGCCGTTTGTTACACAAGGCAGTCGCCTGAGAAAGTTTGGCAAACTGGTCATCAAGGGCTTGGGCCTTCTCAGCGAACTCTAAGCCTCGTGTAACTTCAGCTTGGCTCTTTGCATCCGAAACAGTCGAAAGGAGCTCCTCTTTGCGCTTGGTGTTAACATTTAACTTGGCCTCCAACTCCTCGATCTGCGCCTTTATAGAGGCGTTATCTCGATCTATGGCGTCGATTTCCTCCTGCTTGGATGTCTTCTATTTCGACAATTCTGCAATTCGAGAAGTTGTTTCAGCTACCTCGGTCCAGGCAGAAGAACTCTTGCCATGTAGTGCTTCGAGCTGGCTGTTGAACCCCCTTTGACATCTATAGTCCGCAGAGACTTGGTCAACAATGGAGTATAACTCCAAGATAAAGCTGGAAACCTCTGGAGATACAGCAAGAAAATCGACTGCACTCAGAACAGCTCCCGGACAAGACGGAGCAGTAGGATCCCCCTCCAAAGCCTTCATTATATCCTTTTTGAAGAACTGAGCCTTGACCTTCTTCAAAGCCTCATCAAGAGGAGAAGTCAAAGTAGACTTCCCCGATGCAGTAGAAGCATCATGACTAAGGTCAGATTAATTCTCCCTACTCTCAATGATGGCTTTTTGGGATTGTCAGTTGGTTGGTAGGAGACGAAAAGCGCACGAGCTAATCTGTGGCTAAGAATGAAGGACAGGTGTCGGGTGGAATCTCAAAGAATGCCTTTTTTCTTTTCAGCGTCGAAATAAGGCATTCTTGGGGGGCAATTTGTTGGCTCCTAAATTCGACACCCTTGTTTGTTATCAATATAGACCATTAATTATGAGTTTGAAGAGTTTCCAGGTTTCGACCAGCTGATCCTGTCGAATGCTCATCAGAAAATGGCAAGGTACTTAGAGAGTTTCTTTTAAGTGGGAATCTTGTTACCTTCGACGTCGAAGGAACTTCTCGACAAAGGTATCTGATGCCCAGGGTGGAACGGTTTGAGATTCGAATGTTTGGAGGGAAAACAGTTCCCAGCAGTTACCAAACGCAACGTGCCAAGATCAGGAGCGTCGAATGCTGTGAGCGTGCCATGTGGCGTCATCTCGAAGCGACGTAACTGCCCAACGGTTACTTAAGATGTGTTTTAGTATAAATACTAGTTGTTCACGTATTTTTCGCGTGTGTTCATCATTATATACAAGTCACTCATCTAGATTCAAGTACCAAGTGTGAGCGAAAGAATTGTTGAAAATGTATGTATGAAACACCATTTAAATTAATCAAAGTCTTTTATATTCAAGCACTTTATTGCCTTTCATTTGCTCATCTCCGTCGAAGCCTTTTATTTAACGCTTTCATTTATTCTATCAAGCTTTTCTTCATGCAATTTACATAAAGTGTCTTTACTTTACTGGCATTAATCATCATTAGATTTAGTCAAACCCCAGAAAATCAACCATGTCTTAGGATCAATCTGATCGATCCTGCGAGTCACCAAATAAGTAACCTTTTGGAAGATCAGCGGTTGTTTACCAATTTCCACGGTAAACAACTACACAATGTTTGATCAGCTCAAGACACCTCCTCAAGCACCGATGACTCAAATTAGGGTTTAAGTTTTCACAAGGAAAATTGGACTTTCAAGGCTTCAAATGACTTTCATGGATCATTAGGAGCCCTCAAGATTTCTCATGACAAGTTTCAAGTCTTGGATCACAAAATTGCTCAGTCATTTGATCAGATGACCTAAAATCATTTGTATTGGATAAAAAGTCAACTATGGTCAATTTGCAGTCAAACTTCATAATTTTTTATCCGTACCAACATCATGAACTCATACATGGTAATTGATCAAGTTTAGATCACAATTCCTCGACAAATTTGATCAGAACACCAAAAGGGAAAAATTGTCAAAATTAGGGTTTTGATTGAGAAGGCTCAGTTTTTGACTTTTGATCAAGGAAATGACTTATTGGGTTAAGACATGATATCAAGGATTCAAATACATAATTTTGACCTAATGGCATGGCTCAAAACATTTCTCAAGATCAATTGATTGATAATTGAATTCCAATCAACTGATGAAAGTCAGTTGTACACTGAAAAGTCAAACTTTGACTTTTTGACCAAAATCAAGTTTCAAAAATCCTATTTCATCAAGACATGTCAAAATATGAAACTTATTCATCAATAAATTGAAAAGTCAAAATTATCTTTGAAAAGTCAAAATTCTAAGACTTGGAATTTTTTCTAAGTGTTGGAAAGTTCATATTTTTTCATAACTTTGTGCCAAATTTCCACCATGATGCAAGATGATTCAAGGAAAACTTCCAACGTGAAAGTTTTAGATCTCAATGAGATCTTTGTAGGGCAGAACTTTTTCTCTAAATGCTTGGGTTTCAAATTATGAATTTATGAAGACATGTCCATGATACTAAAAATACTTAGTGAAATTTTGAGTATTTTAGTCAGGATTTTGACCTAACTTCATGACAACTTTTCACCTAGTTCCAAATTGATTCTTTAAAAATGTCCAACATAAAAGTTTTTTAGGATGTTCCAAGCTTTTCAAAATGTCAAATAACTTGAAGAGATCATTTTCGAGCTAGGAGTTTCGAAGACTTGAAGTTGGCATGATAAACTTGAATTATAAGTCATTTTTGTGATGAACTCATAATCAAATCCCATAACCTTATCATTCAATCTCACTTTTCAGGCCATGTTGCTTGTAAATCTCTCTATAATTAAGTAATTACACAGACCCTAAGTGAAATAAACAAATATTTGATGTTTTGTCCAAGTCTTGTACCATTTATGGTTGAAATTGCAAAAAGTAACATATCCATTCTTGTAAAGTAAGCTTTTTCACAATGTCAACCCTTCTTGAGCCTCTCAATGGCTCCATCTGCATACACTCAACCTAGTAAGTCAGAAGTAAGCTTGTTTAAAGTTCAACCACTCTACAATAGCATGGTACAAGTTTGGGAAGATGTTTGTCATAGTTGCTTCAAAAACAAGTAAAGGTTTTATAACTTGATATTTCAAATTTTGACTTGTTGTAGCACACAAAACCTCTTCGCTATAAGTAAATACACTATTTGCAAGCTAAGGGATGAATTTGCAAGCCCTTAAGCCCTCTCATACACTCTCAAACCCAAATTGACCAAAAATCCCCATTTTTAAGCTTTTGAAACCTTAACTTTGAAACTCATCAATCTTGCAACTATTGTCCAAACAATTCATCCAAACACTTCATATATATCATATAGAAACTATCCATACCCCTGTTTCCTCACTGTAACATCATTTTCATCATCCACCATTTTCAAAATCCACCATTGTAACTTGACTTGAGTAGACCAATCCAGAAACTTTCAAGGCAAAGTAAAAGTTGCAACATACTCACTAAGGTCCCAAGAAGCTAAAGCAATCATCATATTGCTTCTGGAAGTCGTGTCGAGGCCATTGAATTTTTGCATCAAGAAATAAGTTTTTCTAACTTTGAAATCTTGATACAAGCATCATTTTCACTTACTTTCAAAAGATAAAATGTAGATATCATGTCTATGAAGCTAACCATATCCTTAAATTTCATTTTAATTGACTGTGGGATGAGAATTTTGAAACTGAATTTTTTGGATATTTAGGTTTTCAGTTTGGTACAGGTAGAAATTAGTGAGTTATAGTGGGAATAAATAAAAACTAATTACATATTTGAAATCCTTGTGAAATTCTAAGAAAGTTTCATTTTTACATTTTTGAATTTGGTTGAGAAATGAGGAAGTTAGAGTTTTTTGAAAAAATGGAAAATATATGTTATTACAGTAACTGTTAGCGTGCAGGAGGAAGAAGAAGGAGGGCTTGGCCATTTTCAAATTTTTACATCTAAGTTCATTTTATATTTAATGATTTTTGTTTCACTAACAGATGTAACAGCCACCTCAGTGGCAATCAGTGCACGTTTCATGTCACTTCTTATCCTAAGGGTGCGGGTTCGAACCATAGTGAACCCCCTTTTTGCATATTTTTGTGATTTTTGTGATTTCAGGAAGCAATCTTCTTATATAATATCATGCAAGCACATGGTTGAAAAGAAAACACACATATCCTAGTGGTATAGTTTTGAGCCAGCAACCTGAATATCTTGAGTTCAAGCCTTGGCACGACCAAAACCTTATTTTTATCACTTGACTTATTTTACATTTTTAACAAACTTCAACAATTTATTTAACCCATCAAATTAACTCCTTTTGAACTAATTTTTTGTACACTACTAGTTTCTTAGGCCTATTTTATGAATATATAAAAATCTCACGAAAAATATTTTTATTTTTATTATTCATGATTTATTCAAAGTAGCATCTTTTAGGTCTTTCTTTTTTATTAAAAACTAAAAAAATAAACATTTTTCTTAACAAATTTCTTTTCTTGATTAAATTAATTTTTAACTTAGTTTTTGCTTTGACTTTATTTTCTAATTAAATCAACTTAGAATTTAGAGATTTTAATTAATTAAATTCTTTCCTTTTATTAGTTTAATTAAATCAAGACTTTTCATAAACAAAACAAAAAACAATTTTCTTTTCCTTTCACATTTCTTTTATACTCTTGCACATTTTATCTTGGAATATTCAATATGGTTGTAATAGTATAATTAGAACTTTATTGCTTTCATCCCCCATTTGTAAATTGTGTCCCCATTCCCAAATGATGTAATAATATAGAATTTTACATTTCCTCAATTTATCACTTTCAATATAAATGTTAGTGTGATACAGTGGGAGAACTGACTTGAGGTTTTTGCGTTTGTGTTCGCAAATGTTGCGGTTTAGCAAGAGTCGCCACCAACTTTTCTTTTATCCAAAAGGAAAGGTGAAAAAGCACAGGAAAGACCTTTGAGATTGTTTCTTGAGTTCGGGGGGTAGATTTTGAAAAGGGAAGGTGTTAGCACCCTTTTCATCCATGGTTTTCCATGGGTTCTTAGTTATTTGCTAGATCACTTACTTTTTGTTTTGAAATTGTGTTTTGTGTGGTTTTTGAAAGTATTTTGTAAAAGAGGCCATTCGTTTAGGCAATCTTTGTAATGATTCTCGTTCGTAAGAATATATACAAAGATGTTTGTCTTTTTTAAAATGTTTTCAACGTTTGTAAGTTGTTTGGAAATGTGTGTGTTTGTTTTGAAAATAGCAAGGATATTTGTTTGAAAATAAAGCAAGTAACTAGAAGCAATCTACCTACTCAAATATCTTTCTTATGTATTTTCTATTCCTTTGACATTGTTGTCTTACCATTGATTTGGTAAGCAACCCTATCTTTGGATGTAAACGGGACGGGCGTGGGTCATCGTATAACCATGATTAGCAATGTTGTAAAGTATCTTAGCATTTTTGAGGGACTAAGATCATTTTATAAGGCAACTTAGAATAGCGTCATCGAGGGACTATGATCTTTTGATTTTGTTTGTTTTACCAAGATACTTTGCATGTGTAATATGACTATTTTCGTATAAGGCAACCAAGTAGAGAAACCCTAAGGGTGTTTGTATGCAAGTGTGTTTTATTGCATGCTTTATTTTTATCTTGAATTATGGTCTTCTATTTGATTGATCTTTTACTAGCATTTATATTTGAAAGCGATAAATTGCAGAAATGTAAAGTCCTATGCTATTACAATATTTAGGGGGTGGGGTACAAATTTATGAATGGGGATTGCAAATGAAAATAAAGCCCTAAATTACTATTACAACCATATTGAAATACATACAAGAAAATATTAAATGAACTTGTTTTGTTTTAAGAAAAATATATTTTCTTTGTCTTTTATTTTAAGGAATAAAATAAAGTGTGAACGAAATATTTTTGGTGTTTTGCTGATTAATGAAATGGAGAGTGCCAGCGAGAAAAATAAAGAAAAAGAAAATAACAAGGGGAAGAAAGAAGGAGGATTAGCGTGTTTCTGAAAGGAAGTCAAAGGTTCTGACCCTGACGTGCTGCAGAACAAAAACCTATTAGTGAAAATGTATAGGTCAGAGGTTCTGACCCTGACACGCTGCAAAACAGAAACCTGTTAGTGAAAATGTATGAGGTCAGAGGTTCTGACCCTGCTGGGAACACAGTAATTTTCAAAAGTTCTGATATTACTGATAACAAAACAGGCTCCAGAAGCGCTGGTTCCAATGTCAGAACTTGGTCTCTCTCTATGCTAGTCAGAACATCTGCAATTTGGTTATTTCTCCGCAAAACAAAAGACATGCCTAGGACATTTTCAGCAGGTTTCATAGCACTTCAAAAATAAAGAGAATCAGAGCCATAAATCAGAGGAAAGTATGCCTTTGCTAATCCTAACTCTGAGTTTTAGTTTCTTCAGGAAAGTTCTGAACTGATTCTTTCTCTACTTAAGCATACAGATGCGTGAAAATCTCAGAACATGCACAACATCAGAAGCATGATATCTACATTGTGTTTTTGAGCATGCAAATCTGGTAATGCCTAAGCAATGTGGTGAGAGTCAGCAAGTGCTTACCTTGCAGCTGGAAGAGGTTCTATGAACTGGAGTTAGCCTTAACTCTGATGACGTTCTGAACAGCTTCTTTGAATGGATGGATGGAGGGTATATAGTAGTATGAATACAAAAGTTATGGTAGTTTCCAACGTGTGGGTCAGAAACTGTATGGGTGTTTTTTAGTCAAGAAATATTTTGAGAACAAATGGAGTTTGAAAGCAAAGGATCCAAAGTTAATGGTTTGTATGTTGTGTTTACAGTTTTTTGAAACTCCAGGAATTTTGGGCAGAGATTCAAGGTTTTTTCTTGCTCAAACTTTCTGTTTCTTTTTAGCAATTTTTCTGGACCTCTTTTCAGTGATCAATGGCGTTCTATTTATAGGCAAAGCTTTGTGGGTTTTAAAATGTCAAGTGGCGCCAATATCATGCACTAGATGCTGACTTACTCTTGAAGAAAGTTCAAAAAAGGTTGTGATGATTGAAAGCTTTTAGCCTAGGCTGGATTAGTAAGCAAGGATTAAGGAAAAGTGACACCCATAAGCGAAAAGTAATGCATGGACCCATACCTAAATCTGTACAAAGGTATTTCTATGCTACACGTGGAGAGACCCTTTGGACAAAGACTCAAAAGTGGTTGTGAGCATTAATGAGCATTAAATGATGATGAGATTTGTCAAAATTAGAAATCTTGTAATATGAGATTTGCATCATTACTTAAATCTGAGCCAGCAGTTCCACTTCAGCATAGTCCAAAACAACTCACCCAAGTTCTGATCTTGGTATCCTGTTGCCTCAGCAAGTTCTGAGGGATCCTTATGCCTTCTAGTAAATTTCTTTGATTTGCCTCTGAAAACTCTGAACTAGAGGTTCTGCTTCAGTGTAGCATCCAATCTTCTGATCCCCTTACCTTATGACTCTAGCATGTTCTGAAGGAGCTTTCAGGCTTCATTGCTTTCTTTGCATTACTCTAGCAAACTCTGACTGAACTTGCGTAGATGCTGAAAAGCCATGTTCTGACTGAAGGTTATATGTTGAACCACGTTTACAACTTCTCACTGCTCCTGCCTGGAGGCTGACTCAGAAGTTCTGAAGTGTAATTTTTCTTAAATACTTTAGAAAAATTCTAGGTATTTAGAATTTGACTTTTCCAAGGTAAAATTTGACTTTTGAACTTCTTGACGAAACAAACTTCATATTCCAACATGTCTTGATGAAATATGGTTTTTCTTGAGATATGAGAGGGCAAATTTTGGGGTACAACAGTTAGTAATTAGGGTTTATATGAAAAGACTAAAATCAACAAGTAGCAAACCCTAATTTAAGATAAACAATGCATGCAAATAAAAAACACTATTCACACTTGCACCCCTAAGGTTAACTCCACTTGTTGCCTAAAAATGGTCATGTTATGCATGTGAGATGTCTTAGCAAAAACAAATAAAAAATACAAGATCATAGTCCCTCGATGACGCTACAAATGTTGCCTTACAAATGATCTTAGTCCCTCAAATAGAAATGTTAAGATATCTCACAAATTTTCTATCATGACTATACGATGACCCGCGCCCGTCCCTTTACATCCAAAGATAAGGCTTCTTATCAATCAATGGTAAGATAGCAATATCAAAGGAAAGGAGGAAATGAACAAAAGACTTTTGAGTAGGTAGAAACATTCTTAGTTGCTTGCTCACTTTCAAAACAAACACACACCAAACACTTTCAAAACATGAAATATTTTCAAAAGTCTAACACTTTGTATACGTTCTTACGAAACGAGAACCATTACAAAGTTTGCCTAAACGAAGGCACCTTTTCAAAAATAATTTCAAAAACCACCACAAAGCACATTTTCAAACTAAGCAAATGATCTAGCAAGCAACTAAGAGCCCATAGATAACTATGTATGAAAAGGGTGCTAATACCTTCCCTTTTCATAATCTACCCCCCGAACTCAAGAAAATATCTCAAAGGTCTTTCCTGTTCTTTTCACCCTTTCCTTATTGGATAAAAGAAAAGTCAGTGGCGACTCTTGCTACCTGCAACAATTTTTATCAAACGCAAAACATCCCAAGTCAGTTCTCCCACCGTATTACAGAACTGGCGACTCTGCTGGGGAATCTGTAAAAGTGGGGTTACCTTAGGGCTAGATCACCTTTATTTTCTTTCATTGTTTGACTTGCTTGCTTTACATTTTGGTTCCTTGTTTAGGCTTGTTTTGATCCTCTACCCGGATCTGGGATACCTTATAGGTAAGTAGCAATACATTGTGGAAATTGTGCATGGTATACCGACACGGTCTAAGTAATATATACGTTAGTGTGACACATTTGTTGGTACCGGTAGCCCTTGAGTAGTCAAGAAGAATACGGGGCCGTTGTGTGGTGTCATGAAGCACTAACTAACTTTAGAACCTTTACTTGACCAACTTGGCCATTAGGAAGTAGTGAGATAGCCGGCTTTGGTGCAGTCTAAAGTTGGTTGATACTCAATACTACGCTCATTGAGATCAGACTTCTCGGGACATTTCGGTCTCCATTAAAGAGACTTGCAATGAAATAATGCCCGACAAGAAAGATCAGTGATATTGAGATCCCTTAGAACCCGGTTACTACTACTAGGACAGGTTGGGCCAACTAAACATCAAGAGGGTACTTACCTATAAGACTTCATGCAAGCCTAAACCTAAGGACTTGTTTTCTTTGTATGTACATAACAACTTGCTTACTTGTACATAACATCATAAACATCATACCATAGCATTTTCAATAAATATTTCAAGGATCTCAAGGGCCTGTGATGCAGGTTCATGTTGAGCCAGGTGCCTATCAAGGGGAAAAAGGATTCGTTCTCTAATCAAACGCTGTCAAAGGTCAACGTATAACTTGAGTCAAGGGCTATGACCATGGTGAGCTCGATTCTCGTAGAAGGACATCCATCGATACAAAGTTTTCCAATCAAAGTTATTGATCAATGTTCAAATTCTAACATCTTTTTGTTTTTACCCCGCGAGATCCTTGAAAACATTGCATCCACATATCATGCATGTCATCATAACAGGTTTTCCCATATAGGCTTTCTCACCTGCTTACTGTTTATTTCAGTAAGAGATGGCTCTAGAGCAAACAGTTAAAGCTCAAAACGCTCAGCTCCAGCAAGCACTCGTGAACTTGGCCAAGGGGCAGGAAGATTTGAAAATACTCTTCACCAAAGAGAGAAAGAAGAAGAAAAAGCATGTCATCCTCAACGTGAGAAGAAGGTCCAAGGGGCATACCCAGCTCACTCAAAGAGAAGATGTTTCTTCTAAATGTTAGAACATAGTTTGATTCTACAACCCTTGGTTAGAGTTTTGATGATAACAAATACAAGAATAAATAAATTCATAGAATAAATACAAAGAACAAATATGCTCCTTAAAAATATGTTTTATGTATGCAGAAGTTCTGATCTGATCAGCATCAGAAGATAAGTCATAAAGTATTACAAGCCGAAGCAATTAGATTATACACTGAAGATTGGTGACCAGAACCTGCGCTTAATTACAATAAACTCTAATTCTGAACAAGACATATCAAACCAAGTCATCAATATTCTGAAGCGTCATCAGCAGTTAAGGAAAGAAGACTCTGAAGCGTTACTGAACATTCAAGACAGAATTAATGCCAACGACTTTCTTCAGACAAGATCTTCTCCAAAAGGAAAGTGTGTTAATAACATCAAACTTGCTTTATGGACAACGTCATTATATTGTCTATATAAACAAGTCAGCTTGCAAAAATAAGCACGTACGTACACACAACAATTTGCTAAGAACACCAACCACGCATATTCGAGCTCTAGCAAATTCATTCTTTATTCTAAGCTTAACCTGTGTAATTTATCACAGTTGTGATAAATTGTTTTGTTAGAAAACAACAACACAATTTTGTTTAATCATATTGTAAAAGATTTCCTTGAGATTAACCGGATTGTGGTTGTACTCAAGAAGACTTTAACAGTTGTTAAAGTAGATGTTGTAATCTTTTGAGATTAGTGGATTAAGACCTCGTTGGAGAAAGGCGAAATCACCTTGACGGATGGACTGGAGTAGTTTGAGATCAAACGAACCAGGATAAAAATACTGTGTTATTAAGCTGTTTTAGATCTAAGTTTTTCAATTCAACCCCCCCCCCCCTTCTTGTGTTTTTCACATCTTCAATTGGTATCAGAGCGCCTGGTTCTGAGCTTAAACACTTAACCGTGTCAGTACAAGATCCAAGCATCAGAAAAACACTATGGTGGGACCAATCCAAAACATCAGCAATGACAACAATGAAGACAGAGACAGATTCAGTGGTAAACCTCCAGTCTTTGATGGAGAAAACTTTGACTACTGGAAAGACAGAATTGAGAGTTTCTTTCTGGACCATGATCCTGATCTGTGGGTCATGGTGACTGATGGATACACGCATCCAGTGGATGGACGTGGTCAGAAGATAGAAAGGAAAATGATGTCTGATCAGCAAAAGCGTGAATTCAGAAACCACCACAAGGCCAGAACAATTCTCCTCAGCGCCATCTCATATTCAGAATATGAGAAAATATCAAACAGAGAAACTGCTAAGAATATGTTTGACTCTCTGAGACTGACGCATGAAGGAAACATTCAAGTCAAATAAACCAAAGCCCTTGCGCTCATTCAGAAGTATGAGGCATTCAAGATGGAAGATAGTGAATCTATAGAAACTATGTTTTCAAGATTTCAAATTCTTGTTGCTGGACTAAAAGTTCTTGACAAAGGGTATTCTACTGCTGATCACGTTAAGAAGCTCATCAGAAGCTTGCCAAAAAAATGGAGGCCAATGGTCACAGCACTTAAGCTAGCCAAAGATCTCAACAAAATCTCTCTGGAGGAACTTGTTAGCTCCCTCAGAAGTCACGAGATAGAGCTAGAAGAAGATGAACCTCAAAATCAAGGTAAGCCATTAGCTTTAAAATCTAATAGAAAATCTGACTCTAAAGTTTTGCAGGCTGTGGAAGAAACCTCTGATGGATCCTCATCAGAAGAAGATGAATTGTCTCTCCTCTCCAGAAGGGTGAACCAACTGTGGAAGCAGAGATAAAGGAAGTTCAAAAATCCCAAAAGATCAGAAAATCAGAATGAATCCTCATCCAGATACAGAAGGTCAGAATCCTCCTCTGAACACAGAAGATCTGAAGGTTCTTCGGGATACAGAAATCCAAACAACAAAGACATCATCTGCTATGAATGTAATGAGCAAGGGCACTACAAAAGTGACTGCCCAAAGCTTCAGAAGGAGAAGCCCAAAAAGAAGTTTATCAAGGAAAAGAAGAAAAGCCTCATGGCTACATGGGATGATTCTGACACATCAGAAGCTGACTCAAAATCAGATGATGAAAGAGAAAAACTTGCTCTCATGGAAAACGTATCAGAAGACAGTGAAGCTTCTGGTTCAGACTCAATCAGACACTGAAGAGGTATTCCCTAACTTTACTATAAACTTTACTAAGGCTGAACTTGATGAAAGCCTTAATGAAATTCTGGAAAGGTATCAGCAGATCAGAGTCAAATTCAGAAACCTGAAAAGGAATCTTGCTTCAGACTCTGATAAGACTGAGAGTCTCAAATTGGAGAATTTTGAGTTAAAAGAAAAAATTTCAAAATTAGAAAACCAGTTGCAAAACTCTCAGAAGGAAACAATCTCTAAAACTCCCAGCAATGCTGATGAGATCATCAAAGAGTATGATTACAGCTTTCAGAAATTTCTAGCTAAAAACATAGACAGAAGAAAGATGGCTTAAATGATCTATGGAGTTAGCAGAAATGGCAGAAAAGGGATAGGATATCAAGGTAAGGTACCTACACCAAAAAATGCCATGGACTTAGTTATAAAACGCACTCCACTTGATTCACATTTTGTATATGGGCACTATTGTACCCCAAAATTTGCCCTCCCATATTCCTCAAGATTTATCAAGAATCATCTTCAAATGGTTCAAGATTACTCAAGGATTGCACAGTCCAAATGCCTCCTAAGCCAGTCAAAATTAGGGTTTTGTTTCTTTCAAGGAATTTGAGGTTTTCAATGGCTCAATCAAGTCTCATGTGCCTATAAACATTCTCAAGCATCTACATGCCAAGTTTCAAGACTCACAGTACCAAATTCCACAGTCAAAAGCCTATATTTGCTCCACAGTCAACTACAGGGGCAAAATGGTCATTTTACAGTCAAAAGTCAGAATTTTTGGTCAACATCTTATTTTGAGTCCACAGTCATCATTTGATCAAGTCTTGATCATGATTCCACAAGAATGGCTCAAAAATCATCAAGATGCAAGAAGTTGCTATTTTTGGACAGTAGAAAAGTCAACTGTATCTTGACCAAGGCATAACTTTTTCTTTGCTTATTCAAAAAATTATCATGTCAAACTCTTTTATTTCATTAATGCATTACACATGTCTGTTTTGAATCAATTGTTTTCACCATGATTAAAATTGCTTTCATTTTTTGATGTTCAACTCTCGACTAAAAAATTCTAAGCCTTTTGAGGGAGGATGACGAAAACGATACCACGATCTTTATAGTATGCTTTTGAACAGACCCCGCTGATGAGGTACATGCATTGTTTTAAATCCTAAACAGTGGAGTTATAAGGAAGATAATCCCTAGTCAACCCCTTTGAGCCAAAGAAGTTGGAGTTTTTCTTTTCAAAAATTAAAACCCTTAATCAAAACCTGGGGCAGGGTAGTTTTCTCAGTTGATCCAGGTGCACAATGAATGGCATCAAAGGAGTCCTTCCAAAACAAAAGACAGTGATGGTTCCCTATAATCGTCAAGACAGGCAGTCATTATCTCTAAAAAATAAAAGCCCAATAAGTCAAAACCTATGAAGGAGACTTACAAAACTGGGGCATCCCGCTGACTGTAATCACAAAAGAAACAGTTCAGGCAAAAAGACAGGGATGATAAAATCAAAAATAAAGAGGTCCTACAAACCCTCGACAAAAGAAAAAGAAAAGACTGCCTGTTCAAAATAAACTGTCAGTATCCGAACCATCACTGGAATATCAGAGCAAAGACTCAAACAAGATCTAATGCACGATTAGCTGAGCTTAGGTTTGAAGAACATCACGAAGAGCGGGTGGATACAAATAAATTTTGAGCCTTTATCCTTTGTTTCTTAAACCGTGAACCAGGCCACGTTATAACCCTTAAAAGTCCTAGCTGAAGCATTGGTTAGTTCGAAAGCATACTGTTACAAAAGGTATCCTGACTCCTGTAGGGCTCGCCGTAAAATCTTGAGTTGACATCACATTTTACAAAAATTGCTTGTTTTACTGAAAATGCATTTTCAAAAACTTCAAGACAGACATAAGCTTTGCATTCTTAAAATAACATTGTTTGCATATGACTATTTGTTCGAACAGCAGAGAAATTTGCACGATGAATAACTTGTGAACAAAAATCTTCTCAATAAAAAGGGTCACCTCAAGTGGAAGAAACACTTCCAACCAAGGGGCAGACATGATCATTGTCCGTCATCTGGGGCAGTTAAGTCAAGATTCAGAGAATCTCTCAAAATTCCAAATAGCCAGGGGCAAATCTCCATCTGAGTCACTTGGGGCATGGGACATGAATTCCAGCGACGAATCTTGCACGATCAAACATCTTCTGGCAGTATGGCAACACAATACTACTGACGATGACAACTCCCTGCACTCTGAGAACGTGGACATAGTCGGAAAAATACTACGCATAATCAAAGACCCGCTAGGTCGACTGGCCTAGGCAAAAATAAGGGCTTCCCGGCGAACCAAAAGGGTTCAGGAAAAAATAAAGGATGAAAATGAAAAAATCTGTACACCCGGAAAGTCGAAAACCTGAAAAGGCGGCTTGGGCAAAAAAGGGGTATCCCGATGGACTGAAAACCCGAAAGGGCGGTCCAGGCAAAAGTTAGGGATCAAAAGCGTACGACTATGTCCCGTCATCTCGTCACTTGCCTACCAGAAGAAGATTTGTCAATCGGCAGTTATCAAGCGCCTCATAGGCCTTCTTCTCCCGCAGAAACTTGGGAAATAAGAGTTGTCCGAACTGTACAAACTACTCTGTCAACCAAGGTACAAGGTAGGTTCAGATGAAGAATTAACCAGGATACCTTCACTCCCCGCAGAGTAAGACAAGATTCAACAATGCTCTCCCCAAGCAGAGTTGGTCTCCCAACAGTCCCGAAAGGCAGAGTATCCCCAGCAAGTCAGCAATACTCTCCCCCGAGCAGAATTGGTCTACCATCAGTCCTGGAAAAGTTGGGTACCCCCAGAAGATCTTAACATTCCCTAGCAGAGTATACGGATATTCCTCAACAAGCATCCCCGACAGTCTTAATATTCCTCGACGGAAATATAAGATTGTTCCCTGGCGGAGTACAGACCCCCCAGTGGAGCCATTTCCCCAAAAAGTTTCCCCAGGAAAGTTGAATCATCTCCCCAGTAGATTCTGGAAGCTTGTCCCCCGCAGAGTACAAATATATCTCCCAGCCGTATTCATAAGGTTATCCCCCACCAGAGTCTAACTGGGTTATCCTCAGCAAGTTGCAACGGAAATATCGTCCCCAGCGAAGTTCTTTCTATCCCCAGCGGAGTTCATCTTCTATCCCCAACAGAGCTTATCAACGGAATCCCCAGCGGAGTTATCGTTAAAATCTCAGCGAAGCATCTCTTCCCAGAGTAATTCCCCGCAGAGTAATCTCTTCACCAGGTTTATCCCCCAACGGAGTCATCTTCTCCTACAGGTTTATTCACACAATCATCTTCGTCATCATCCCCAGCGGAAACGAAGAACTCAACACTATTCTCCAGCAGCTCCTGGATTTACTTTCCCCAGCTGAAACAGCACATTTCCATACATCATGATACATGCATATACGCATCATACGACACAATCTCAGTTATTCTTGAGAACATCATGACATCATGCATCATTGCATACAACTAATTCTTTACCTTTTCAGGAAAGATCAATCAACAGACAAAGATCATTATCCCTTCTAGAGATAGTTCAGATGCGACCCAGGCATGGCGACATTCTGATACTTATTCCAGATTTCCTTCTAGAGATAGTTCAGATATGACCCAGATATGGCGACATTCCGATACTTATTCCAGATTTCCTTCTAGAGATAGTTCAGATGTGACCCAGGCATGGCGACATTCTGATACTTATTCCAGATTTCCTTCTAGAGATAGTTCAGATGTGACCCAGATATCGCGATATTCCGATACTTATTCCAGATTTCCTTCTAGAGATAGTTCAGATGCGACCCAGGCATGGCGACATTCTGATACTTATTCCAGATTTCCTTCTAGAGATAGTTCAGATGTGACCCAGATTTGGCGACATTCCGATACTTATTCCAGATTTCCTTCTAGAGATAGTTCAGATGTGACCCAGATATGGCGACATTCCGATACTTATTCCATATTTCCTTCTAGAGATAGTTCAGATGTGACCCAGGCATGGCGACATTCTGATACTTATTCCAGATTTCCTTCTAGAGATAGTTCATATGTGACCCAGATATGGCGACATTCCGATACTTATTCCAGATTTCCTTCTAGAGATAGTTCAGATGCGACCCAGGCATGGCGACATTCTGATACTTATTCCAGATTTCCTTCTAGAGATAGTTCAGATGTGACCCAGATTTGGCGATATTCCGATACTTATTCCAGATTTCCTTATAGAGATAGTTCAAATGTGACCCAGATTTGGCGATATTCCGATACTTATCCCAGACTCCTTCTAGAGATAGTTCAGATGTGACCCAGATATGGCGACATTCCGATACTTATTCCAGATTTCCTTTCAGGGATAGCTTAGAAATGCTCCAGATCTGGATGCTATTCTATTGCTTATTCAGATTCCCTTCTAAATACAGCTTAGAGATGCTCCAGATCCGGACGCTATTCTATTGCTTATTCATATTCAAGCTTACAGAGACAGCTTAGAGATGCTCCATACCCGGATGCTATTCTATTGCTTATTCAGATTCAAACTTCTAAAGACAACTTAGAGATGCTCCAGACCCGGATGCTATTCTATTGCTTATTCAGATTCCGTCTAGAGATAGTTCAGTTGTAACCTAGACATGGCGACATTCTGATACTTATTCAGATTTCCTTTGAGAAATAGCTTAGAGATGCTCCAAATCCGGATGCTATTCTATCGCTTATTCAGAATTCCTTTCAGAGATAGCTTAGAGATGCTCCAGATCCGGAGGCTATTCTATTGCTTATTCCAGATTCATTCAAGAGACAGTCCAGATACGATCCAGATTCGGATGACATTCTGTCACTCATTCAGATACAGTATGGATATACCCCAGACACGGCGGTCATTCTACTACTCATTCAGACGTCAACAATTAGGTACATACTAGATACGCTCCAGACACGGAAGCCATCCTATGTCTCATTCAGATTCAACTATCAACTTCAAGTGCAGATACATTCCAAGACACGGAAGTCATTCTGTCACTTATCCAGATCCCAGTTACAGCACAGATACGCTCCAGACACGGAAATCATTTTGTTACTCATATAGATCTCAATGTCAAATACAGTTCAGATATGATCCAGATTCGGATGTCATTTTGTCACTCCTTCAAATACGTTTCAGATACGCTACAGGTGCGGATGCAATTCTGACAATCACCCAGTTCCAGCTTATAGATACAATTCAACAAACATTCCCAGATGGCATCTTTAAGCCCATCCTCCTACCAACAATCTCCAGATGGCATCTATAAGCCCATCCCCCTATCCATCATCTCTCCAAATGGCATCTGTAAGCCCATTCCCGACATCACATTGCTGATACTACACCATGTGAGTGCAAATTTCTGGGCACTCTAGTGTTCAATCATCTTCCACCTTCGGATCACGAAAGGCACGCAAGCCAATCTACATCCTCAGGTTTAAGAAGATTGAACAGGGGCAACTGTTGTACCCCAAAATTTGCCCTCCCATATTCCTCAAGATTTATCAAGAATCATCTTCAAATGGTTCGAGATTACTCAAGGATTGCACAGTCCAAATGCCTCCTAAGCCAGTCAAAATTAGGGTTTTGTTTCTTTCAAGGAATTTGAGGTTTTCAATGGCTAAATCAAGTCTCATGTGCCTATAAACATTCTCAAGCATCTACATGCCAAGTTTCAAGACTCACAGTACCAAATTCCACAGTCAAAAGCCTCTATTTGCTCCACAGTCAACTGCAGGGGCAAAATGGTCATTTTACAGTCAAAAGTCAGAATTTTTGGTCAACATCTTATTTTGAGTCCACAATCATCATTTGATCAAGTCTTGATCATGATTCCACAAGAATGGCACAAAAATCATCAAGATGCAAGAAGTTGCTATTTTTGGACAGTAGAAAAGTCAACTGTATCTTGACCAAGGAATAACTTTTTCATGGTTCATCAGAAAAATCCCATACAATGCTCATTTTGAAGGGGATCACATTTCCTACAATTCATCTTCACATTCCAAGTCCAAGAAATGCTCTCACAAAAAGTTATCAATTTCTACATTATAGGTCAAATTCAAAAGTCAACAAAAATGCACTTTAAGTCAAAGACCATAACTTGAGATTGGTAAATCCAAATGACATGGGACCAAAGGCATTGGTTAGAGGACTTCAATACCTTTCCAAAATGTCCAAGTACATGTTCATATGATCAAAATTGAGCAAGATATGCATTGGAGAAGTTGGGAAATATTTGTGAATTTGCAAAAGTCAACTTTGCTCAAAACACTTTGTTTTTGCTAATGGGCCCCAAATTTCTTCTTGAAACTTTATCCATGGCCTATGCACGACCCATCAAGCCTAATTGAATTATTTTCTTATTTTTTATTAATTAATTGGATTTTTAATCAATATTAATTCATTTAATTGATTTAAATTGTAGGAAAATATAAAGATATGGTTTTTCAATCTTTTTGTGAAGCAAGAATGACCTAAAAAAGCTGGCAAATTCGTTTACCAATCAAGGATATCAAAATCTCCAAATTTAGCAAGTTTCTTCAATCAAAAAGATTCAAAAATATTTGATTTTCAATCAAATATGCATTCATCAATTCCATGGATTTCTTTGCAAGATTATGACCTAATTCCATTCTCCTATAAGTACACAAGCAAATCCTACTCATGCAGACGTGAACTTGCTGCAAGAAAGCCATAACCACATTCAAAAAAAATCCAAGAACAGTCAAAACTGTTTTCTGCATTCTAGCATGATTCAAAGCAATTTGTGGATTCAAACACGTTGCTGGGAGTGTGAGAAACGTTTTGCAATCAAAACCACACGCTAAGGCTCAAGAAATCATCATTTACAGTCACACGGTTTGATGCTTTTTCTCATAATCGAAACTCATGATTCATAAGCATTTAACATGATTTATGGTTCGTTTTGCATTGCTTGAATCCTTGTGAAACTAATGGTATAAATTAATTGACTTATAGTGTGCAGAATCATAAGTTGCCATTGACAAAATCTAGGGTTCTTGAGCTTCCAAATTGGGGCTTTACAGTACAGGAAAAATCAAGCCTCGAGAGACCTATGGTTGAAATCGTTGAGACCAGACGAACACAGTGACACCATCGCGAAATATTTATGTAAACTGTAGAGCTAATCGCTATTATTGGTCGTTACAGGTTGTGGGGGTTAAAAACCCCCGCTATCTATTTGTTTTTTCACAGGTACGAAGGAGAACGATGATGAGGTGTAAGCGTATGGTTGGGTGGTTTAAAATAGCGCGCGTTTTTATTTGTTTTCCAGCATAGTTGTTGTTTTTATATATTATATTCATTGTCCATTATAATTACAAACGCGTGCAGATGGCTTGGTGGTTGATGCGCTGGCTGGTAATCATTGGCACCTGGGTTCGAATCCCAGGTCCACCCAAAACGCTTATATTGTTGTTTCTAACATAATCACATGCAGGCTTCCCAAAGCATTCTACCATGCATCTCAATTGTCCACACGCCAAGTGGCCTTAAGCATCAATCCAATGGTCATGATTGGAAGACCATGGTACTACCAGTCAATGCATGTGTGGACGAACTAGAAAGTCAACAAGGCTTGTAGCTTAATGGGCCTGAGAATTGCCAAAGAAACCTCCATCTGGGCCCAACACCCCCCTGGTTTATTATTCCTTTTTATTTTCTTTTCCTTTTTTATTTTTCTTTTATTAATTATTATTTTTATTACTTAAATTAACATAATTATTATTATCATAATAAATTCAGAAAACTAAAAATGTAAATATTTTTATTATTATATTTATTAATTTCACTTTATTTTTTGTAAATAAATTCTAATTAATTTAGTTAATTAGGTTAACTTTGACTTTTTTCACAATAAATAAAATCAACATAGAATTAGGGTTTTGACAACTTTTAATTTCTTTTATTTTATTTTTATTAAAAACATAAAAAACTTAAAAAAATATTTCTTTTAATTAATTAGAATTAGGTTTAATTAAATACAAAAAAGACCAAAATTCATTCTTTTCTCAAAAAAGGGTCAAAACCCTAAAGACTTTTCCCGATTCAATTTTTACTCGCGCATTATTAATTTTTGATCATTATTATGTAACTGTTCCGAGGATGTAATAGATAATTAGGACCTTTTTATCTCTTTATTTATTTTCTCGCATTTACTTTTCAAGGGTTGCTTTTGGCGATGTAAATACCCGACGCCTTGTAATAGCGTAGATTTACTTTCCGCAATTTACTTTCCGCATAATTATTAACTGCTATGCATGACAAGACTTGTATGAAATTAAAATCAAAACGTAGCTCACCATGACATGTGCAAAGATAATTAAATTGAATCCTGACACACTCGCACATGCCACTCCTAGGGTACGCCTCACTTGGTTTCCTCGACGTGGTCATTGAGTATAGGGTGTTTTAGAGGTCTCCCTCTTGTCTAAAGATCCAAGTTGCCTCGAAACGGTTGCCTCGGATAAAAAGGATCTAGGACATTAGGGTTACCGCTAAGGCGTCCTACTATTGCTTTGGTGACCACACATGTCCCTATAATCGAATTGACCCGAAAAACTCCAACGAAGGTGCTACCTACTTCTCAATAGTGGGATAGTACTGTCTAAAGGACATTTACACAGCTTAATTCCTTTGAGTAGGTAGAGGTTCTAAGGTACTTGCTCTTTCAAAACAAAAATACTTTTCGCACCTACACTTTCAAACAAAAACAAACACTTCATACACTCTTGAGGACTGATACAAGAGTCAAAACGAAGTTTTCAAACAAACTTTTTCAAAACCCACAAACACAAGAAAAGCAAAACATTTTGAAAACATAGTGAGCAAGTACCTAAGAGCCCGTGGATAACCACTGATAGAAAGGGTGCTAACACCTTCCCTTTCTATAATCTACCTCCCGAACCGAGAAACATCTCGAAAAGGAATTTTGTTGTGCTTTTGTCCTTTCCTTGTTGGAGAAAATAAAAGACGGTGGCAACTCTTGCTTACCGCAACATTTCGCGAACCAGCATTTCAAAATAGTCAGTTCTGTTTCCACCGATCACAGAACTGGCGACTCTGCTGGGGATAAATTAATAAGTGAGGTGTACCTTAGGATTAGATCATTCTATGTTTTCAATTTCATGCTTTGTATGATTTATATTTGTGGGGCTTGTATTGGAGTTTCATAGATCCTAACCCGGATCTGGGGAATACCCTTTAGGTAGCAATAAACTGTGAGGGACCTGTCCGGTGTAGACCGACACGAGTGAAGCAGTAGCTACATTGGTGTGACACCTTGGTCTGTACCGATATCCCTTGTGTTGGAACGAGGAGAATATGGGTCTTCTGAGGAGTCATTAAGCACCAACTGACCTTAGAACCTTAAATTGACCCAACTTGGCCATAGAATAGTAGCAGTATGCTACACTCATTGAGGCTAAACTCTCGCGATGGTCTCGGCCGCAAGAAAAGATTGCGAAGCTGGAGTTATGACCGATTGAGGGTAGTCAGTGATATCGAGATCCTCTAGAACCCGATTACTATTTCTAGCACAGGTCTTAACCAACTGAAACTGAAAGAGGGTAGTACCTAAACTTCATGCTGGCCTGAAATCTAAGGGCTGCTTTTGTGTGACTTGTGTGCTTTTGCCATGTTTGCCTTTTGTGAATACTTGTGGTGTGCCTTCATCATAACATCATAACATCATAACATTGCATACATCCTGCATCAGGACTAACCCATTTCAAGGATCTCAAGGGTTTGTGATACAGGTCATGATGAACCAACTGTCTAGCAAGGGGCAAAGGGGATTTATTTTCCTCTAGCCAAGGTTGTTCGGAGATCAAAATATGATGACTTGAGTCAGGGGCTATGACCCACTCGATATGGTGAGCCTAACTCTTGAAGAAGGACTCTCAACAACATGAAGTTCCTTCAATCAAGCTACCGGATTCAAATTCTAACAAGTTTCTCTGTTTACCCCGCGAGATCCTTGAAAACATTGCATGCATATCATACATATCATTGCATTACAGGTACCCTTTTACAGGTCACTTATCTTCTTCGCTATTTATTTCAGCAATTATCATGTCTACTGAACCTTCCGCTGAACAAGCTATCAAGGCCCTCCAGGCCCAGAATGCCCAGTTCCAGGAGTTGGTTATGAGCCTAGCCCAAGGTCAACAGGACTTGAAAACTCTGATTCTGAAAGAGAGGAAGAAGAAGAAGAAGAGGACTGTTTTGTTCAACGCTGGACGCATATTTGGCAATGGACTGCAGAATGAGGTTGAGCTGACTATCTCATCTGTAGGTAAAGACAGCCCACAAGAGAGAAGGGTTCCTAGTCCCGTGGTCTCCGACAACGAGACGGATTATAATGACGAACAGTACCCTCCTGCTGAGGATAGGTATAAACAACTGGAGGACCGTTTAAGTGCTATGGAGATTCAACATGTGCCCGAGTTGGACTTTGGAGACCTAGGCTTATCCTCTGGGGTGGTGATCCCACATAAGTTCAAGGCGCCTGCTTTTGCCAAATACGACGGAGCTTCCTGTCCTAAGCTGCACCTCCGCTCGTATGTTAGAAAGATCCAACCTTATACAGCCGACAAGAATTTGTGGATTCACTTCTTTCAGGACAGTCTTTCAGGGACTCAACTCGAATGGTTCTATCAGCTGGATGGGGCCAGTATCCGCAACTGGGAAGACTTGGCTACTGCGTTCTATAAGCAGTATCAGTATAATTCCGACCTCGCTCCTACGCGTACCCAACTCCAGGTTATGTCACTAGGGACGAGTGAAGGATTTAAAGAGTATGCTCAAAAGTGGAGAGACCTTGCTGGACGGGTGCAGCCACCCTTAACTGATCGCGAACTCGTTGATATGTTCTTGGGGACCCTGTTTGGTCCGTTCTTCAACCATTTGATTGGAAATTCTTCAGCTGGGTTTACAGACCTTATCTTGACTGGTGAAAGAATTGAAGTTGGCATCAAAGGCGGGAAGATTCAAGAGGCTACACCTCCTGATACTCAGAAAAAGCCCTACAATGGAAAGAAAGAGTCCAATGTTGTACATGGTAAAAAGAGTCGTCATGATTAACATGTAGGGGCAACCCATATCTCTAATCCTACGCCTGCTCAACAAAGACAGGGGCATCAATGTAAGGAGGTCGCACCTAAAAGACAATTCACCAAGATCAACATGTCACTGGCTCAAGCGCTACAGCAAATATTGAAGGCGGGGCTGATTACATTAAGGGCTCCTCTCCGGAATCCAAACACTTCTGCTCCTACCTATCATCCCAATGAAAGGTGTGCATACCACTCTGACAGCCCGGGACATGACACAAATAACTGTTGGGCCCTGAAGAATAAGGTTCAAGACATGATTGATGCCAAAGAAATCCAGTTTGACTCTCCAGAGACTCCAAACGTAATCACTGCTCCTATGCCAAATCATTGAAGGCTTTTGTTTATTTGAATTTTCAAGATGTATTTTTCTTTGCTTATTCAAACAATTATCATGTCAAACTCTTTTATTTCATTAATGCATTACACGTGTCTGTTTTGAATCAATTGTTTTCACCATGATTAAAATTGCTTTCATTTTTTGATGTTCAACTCTCGACTAAAAAATTCTAAGCCTTTTGAGGGAGGATGACGAAAATGATACCACGATCTTTATAGTATGCTTTTGAACAGACCCCGCTGATGAGGTACATGCATTGTTTCAAATCCTAAACAGTGGAGTTATAAGGAAGATAATCCCTAGTCAACCCCTTTGAGCCAAAGAAGTTGGAGTTTTTCTTTTCAAAAATTAAAACCCTTAATTAAAACCTGGGGCAGGGTAGTTTTCTCAGTTGATCCAGGTGCACAATGAATGGCGTCAAAGGAGTCCTTCCAAAACAAAAGACAGTGATGGTTCCCTATAATCGTCAAGACAAGCAGTCATTATCTCTAAAAAATAAAAGCCAAATAAGTCAAAACCTATGAAGGAGACTTACAAAACTGGGGAATCCCGCTGACTGTAATCACAAAAGAAACAGTTCAGGCAAAAAGACAGGGATGATAAAATCAAAAAGAAAGAGGTCCTACAAACCCTCGAAAAAAGAAAAAGAAAAGACTGCCTGTTCAAAATAAACTGTCAGTATCCGAACCATCACTGGAATATCAGAGCAAAGACTCAAACAAGATCTAATGCACAATTAGCTGAGCTTAGGTTTGAAGAACATCACGAAGAGCGGGTGGGTACAAATAAATTTTGAGCCTTTATCCTTTGTTTCTTAAACCGTGAACCAGGCCACGTTATAACCCTTAAAAGTCCTAGCTGAAGCATGGGTTAGTTCGAAAGCATACTGTTACAAAAGGTATCATGACTCCTGTAGGGCTCGCCGTAAAATCTTGAGTTGACATCACATTTTACAAAAATTTCTTGTTTTACTGAAAATGCTTTTTCAAAAACTTCAAGACAGACATAAGCTTTTCATTCTTAAAATAACATTGTATGCATATGACTATTTGTTCGAACAGCAGAGAAATTCGCACGATGAATAACTTGTGAACAAAAATCTTCTCAATAAAAAGGGTCACCTCAAGTGGAAGAAACACTTCCAACCAAGGGGCAGACATGATCATTGTCCATCATCTGGGGCAGTTAAGTCAAGATTCAGAGAATCTCTCAAAATGCCAAATAGCCAGGGGAAAATCTCCATCTGAGTCACTTGGGGCATGGGACATGAATTCCAGCGACGAATCTTGAACGATCAAACATCTTCTGGCAGTATGGCAACACAATACTACTGACGGTGACAACTCCCTGCACTCTGAGAACGTGGACATAGTCGGAAAAATACTACGCATAATCAAAGACCCGCTAGGTCAATTGGCCTAGGCAAAAATAAGGGCTTCCCGGCGAACCAAAAGGGTTCGGGCAAAAATAAGGGATGAAAATGAAAAAATCTGTACACCCGGCAAGTCAAAAACCTGAAAAGACGGTTTGGGCAAAAAAGGGGTATCCCGATGGACTGAAAACCCGAAAGGGCGGTCCAGGCAAAAGTTATGGATCAAAATCGTACGACTATGTCCCGTCATCTCATCACTTGCCTACCAGAAGAAGATTTGTCAATCGGCAGTTATCAAGCGCCTCATAGGCCTTCTTCTCTCGCAGAAACTGGGGCAATAAGAGTTGTCCGAACTGTACAAACTGCTCTGTCAACCAAGGTACAAGGTAGGTTCACATGAAGAATTAACCAGGATACCTTCACTCCCCGCAGAATAAGACAAGATTCAGCAATGCTCTCCCCAAGCAGAGTTGGTCTCCCAACAGTCCCGAAAGGCACAATATCCCCAGCAAGTCAGTAATACTCTCCCCCGAGCAGAGTTGGTCTACCATCAGTCCTGGAAAAGTTGGGTACCCCCAGAAGATCTTAACATTCCCTAGCAGAGTATACAGATATTCCTCAACAAGCATCCCCGGCAGTCTTAATATTCCTCGACGGAAATATAAGACTGTTCCCTGGCGGAGTACAGACCCCCCAGTGGAGCCATTTCCCCAAAAAGTTTCCCCAGGAGAGTTGAATCATCTCCCCAGTAGATTCTGGAAGCTTGTCCCCCGCAGAGTACAAATATATCTCCCAGCCGTATTCATAAGGTTATCCCCCACCAGAGTCTAACTGGGTTATCCTCAGCAAGTTGCAACGGAAATATCGTCCCCAGCGAAGTTCTTTCTATCCCCAGCGGAGTTCATCTTTTATCCCCAACAAAGCTTATCAACGGAATCCCCAGCAGAGTTATCGTTAAAATCTCAGTGAAGCATCTCTTCCCACAGAGTAATTCCCCGCAGAGTAATCTCTTCACCAGGTTTATCCCCCAACGGAGTCATCTTCTCCTACAGGTTTATTCACACAATCATCTTCGTCATCATCCCCAGCGGAAACGAAGAACTCAACACTATTCTCCAGCAGCTCCGGGATTTACTTTCCCCAGCTGAAACAGCACATTTACATACATCATGATACATGCATATACGCATCATACGACACAATCTCAGTTATTCTTGAGAACATCATGACATCATGCATCATTGCATACAACTAATTCTTTACCTTTTCAGGAAAGATCAATCAACAGACAAAGATCATTATCCCTTCTAGAGATAGTTCAGATGCGACCCAGGCATGGCGACATTCTGATAATTATTCCTGATTTCCTTCTAGAGATAGTTCAGATGTGACCCAAATATGGCGACATTCCGATACTTATTCTAGATTTCCTTCTAGAGATAGTTCAGATGTGACCCAGGCATGGCGACATTCTGATACTTATTCCAGATTTCCTTCTAGAGATAGTTCAGATGTGACCCAGATATGGCGACATTCCGATACTTATTCCAGATTTCCTTCTAGAGATAGTTCAGATGCGACCCAGGCATGGCGACATTCTGATACTTATTCCAGATTTCCTTCTAGAGATAGTTCAGATGTGACCCAGATTTGGCGACATTCCGATACTTATTCCAGATTTCCTTCTAGAGATAGTTCAGATGTGACCCAGATATGGCGACATTCCGATACTTATTCCAGATTTCCTTCTAGAGATAGTTCAGATGTGACCCAGGCATGGCGACATTCTGATACTTATTCCAGATTTCCTTCTAAAGATAGTTCATATGTGACCCAGATATGGCGACATTCCGATACTTATTCCAGATTTCCTTCTAGAGATAGTTCAGATGCGACCCAAGCATGGCGACATTCTGATACTTATTCCAGATTTCCTTCTAGAGATAGTTCAGATGTGACCCAGATTTGGCGACATTCCGATACTTATTCCAGATTTCCTTCTAGAGATAGTTCAGATGTGACCCAGATTTGGCGACATTCCGATACTTATCCCAGACTCCTTCTAGAGATAGTTCAGATGTGACCCAGATATGGCGACATTCCGATACTTATTCCAGATTTCCTTTCAGGGATAGCTTAGAAATGCTCCAGATCTGGATGTTATTCTATTGCTTATTCAGATTCCCTTCTAAATACAGCTTAGAGATGCTCCAGATCCGGACGCTATTCTATTGCTTATTCATATTCAAGCTTACAGAGACAGCTTAGAGATGCTCCATACCCGGATGCTATTCTATTGCTTATTCAGATTCAAACTTCTAAAGACAACTTAGAGATGCTCCAGACCCGGATGCTATTCTATTGCTTATTCAGATTCCGTCTAGAGATAGTTCAGTTGTAACCCAGACATGGCGACATTCTGATACTTATTCAGATTTCCTTTGAGAAATAGCTTAGAGATGCTCCAAATCCGGATGCTATTCTATCGCTTATTCAGAATTCCTTTCAGAGATAGCTTAGAGATGCTCCAGATCCAGAGGCTATTCTATTGCTTATTCCAGATTCATTCAAGAGACAGTCCAGATACGATCCAGATTCGGATGACATTCTGTCACTCATTCAGATACAGTATGGATATACCCCAGACACGGCGGTCATTCTACTACTCGTTCAGACGTCAAAAATTAGGTACATACTAGATATGCTCCAGACACGGAAGCCATCCTATGTCTCATTCAGATTCAACTATCAACTTCAAGTGCAGATACATTCCAAGACACGGAAGTCATTCTGTCACTTATCCAGATCCCAGTTACAGCACAGATACGCTCCAGACACGGAAATCATTTTGTTACTCATATAGATCTCAATGTCAAATACAGTTCAGATATGATCCAGATTCGGATGTCATTTTGTCACTCCTTCAAATACGTTTCAGATACGCTCCAGGTGCGGATGCAATTCTGACAATCACCCAGTTCCAGCTTATAGATACAATTCAACAAACATTCCCAGATGGCATCTTTAAGCCCATCCTCCTACCAACAATCTCCAGATGGCATCTATAAGCCCATCCCCCTATCCATCATCTCTCCAAATGGCATCTGTAAGCCCATTCCCGACATCACATTGGTGATACTACACCATGCGAGTGCAAATTTCTGGGCACTCTAGTGTTCAATCATCTTCCACCTTCGGATCACGAAAGGCACGCAAGCCAATCTACATCCTCAGGTTTAAGAAGATTGAACAGGGGAAACTGTTGTACCCCAAAATTTGCCCTCCCATATTCCTCAAGATTTATCAAGAATCATCTTCAAATGGTTCGAGATTACTCAAGGATTGCACAGTCCAAATGCCTCCTAAGCCAGTCAAAATTAGGGTTTTGTTTCTTTCAAGGAATTTGAGGTTTTCAATGGCTAAATCAAGTCTCATGTGCCTATAAACATTCTCAAGCATCTACATGCCAAGTTTCAAGACTCACAGTACCAAATTCCACAGTCAAAAGCCTCTATTTGCTCCACAGTCAACTGCAGGGGCAAAATGGTCATTTTACAGTCAAAAGTCAGAATTTTTGGTCAACATCTTATTTTGAGTCCACAATCATCATTTGATCAAGTCTTGATCATGATTCCACAAGAATGGCTCAAAAATCATCAAGATGCAAGAAGTTGCTATTTTTGGACAGTAGAAAAGTCAACTGTATCTTGACCAAGGAATAACTTTTTCATGGTTCATCAGAAAAATCCCATACAATGCTCATTTTGAAGGGGATCACATTTCCTACAATTCATCTTCACATTCCAAGTCCAAGAAATGCTCTCACAAAAAGTTATCAATTTCTACATTATAGGTCAAATTCAAAAGTCAACAAAAATGCACTTTAAGTCAAAGACCATAACTTGAGATTTGTAAATCCAAATGACATGGGACCAAAGGCATTTGTTAGAGGACTTCAATACCTTTCCAAATTGTCCAAGAACATGTTCATATGATCAAAATTGAGCAAGATATGCATTGGAGAAGTTGGGAAATTTTTGTGAATTTGCAAAAGTCAACTTTGCTCAAAACACTTTGTTTTTGCTAATGGGCCTCAAATTTCATCTTGAAACTTTATCCATGGCCTATGCACGACCCATCAAGCCTAATTGAATTATTTTCTTATTTTTTATTAATTAATTGGATTTTTAATCAATATTAATTCATTTAATTGATTTAAATTGTAGGAAAATATAAAGATATGGTTTTTCAATCTTTTTGTGAAGCAAGAATGACCTAAAAAAGCTGGCAAATTCGTGTACCAATCAAGGATATCAAAATCTCCAAATTTAGCAAGTTTCTTCAATCAAAAAGATTCAAAAATATTTGATTTTCAATCAAATATGCATTCATCAATTCCATGGATTTCTTTGCAAGATTATGACCTAATTCCATTCTCCTATAAGTACACAAGCAAATCCTACTCATGCAGACGTGAACTTGCTGCAAGAAAGCCATAACCACATTCAAAAAAAATCCAAGAACAGTCAAAACTATTTTCTGCATTCTAGCACGATTCAAAGCAATTTGTGGATTCAAACACGTTGCTGGGAGTGTGAGGAACGTTTTGCAATCAAAACCACACGCTAAGGCTCAAGAAATCATCATTTACAGTCACACGGTTTGATGCTTTTTCTCATAATCGAAACTCATGATTCATAAGCATTTAACATGATTTATGGTTCGTTTTGCATTGCTTGAATCCTTGTGAAACTAATGGTATAAATTAATTGACTTATAGTGTGCAGAATCATAAGTTGCCATTGACAAAATCTAGGGTTCTTGAGCTTCCAAATTGGGCCTTTACAGTACAGGAAAAATCAAGCCTCGAGAGACCTATGGTTGAAATCGTTGAGACCAGACGAACACAGTGACACCATCACGAAATATTTATGTAAACTGTAGAGCTAATCGCTATTATTGGTCGTTACAGGTTGTGGGGGTTAAAAACCCCCGCTATCTATTTGTTTTTTCACAGGTACGAAGGAGAACGATGATGAGGTGTTCGCGTATGGTTGGGTGGTTTAAAATAGCGCGCGGTTTTATTTGTTTTCCAGCATAATTGTTGTTTTTATATATTATATTCATTGTCCATTATAATTACAAACGCGTGCAGATGGCTTGGTGGTTGATGCGCTGGCTGGTAATCATTGGGACCTGGGTTCGAATCCCAGGTCCACCCAAAACGCTTATATTGTTTTTTCTAACATAATCACATGCAGGCTTCCCAAACCATTCTACCATGCATCTCAGTTGTCCACACGCCAAGTGGCCTTAAGCATCAATCCAATGGTCATGATTGGAAGACCATGGTACTACCAGTCAATGCATGTGTGGACGAACCAGAAAGTCAACAAGGCTTGTAGCTTATTGGGCCTAAGAATTGCCAAAGAAACCTCCATCTGGGCCCAACACCCCCCTGGTTTATTATTCCTTTTTATTTTATTTTCCTTTTTTATTTTTCTTTTATTAATTATTATTTTTATTACTTAAATTAACATAGTTATTATTATCATAATAAATTCAGAAAACTAAAAATGTAAATATTTTTATTATTATATTTATTAATTTCACTTTATTTTTTGTAAATAAATTCTAATGTAATTAATTTAGTTAATTAGGTTAACTTTGACTTTTTTCAAAATAAATAAAATAAACACAGAATTAGGGTTTTGACAACTTTTAATTTCTTTTATTTTATTTTTATTAAAAACATAAAAAACTTAAAAAAATATTTCTTTTATTTAATTAATTAGAATTAGGTTTAATTAAATACAAAAAGGACCAAAATTCATTCTTTTCTCAAAAAAGGGTCAAAACCCTAAAGACTTTTCCCGATTCAATTTTTATTCGCGCATTATTAATTTTTTATCATTATTATGTAACTGTTCTGAGGATGTAATAGATAATTAGGATCTTTTTATCGCTTCATTTATTTTCTCGCATTTACTTTTCAAGGGTTGCTTTTGGCGATGTAAATACCCGACGCCTTGTAATAGCGTAGATTTACTTTCCGCAATTTACTTTCCGCACAATTATTAACTGTTATGCATGACAAGACTTGTATGAAATTAAAATCAAAACGTAGCTCACCATGACATGTGCAAAGATAATTAAATTGAATCCTGACACACTCGCACATGCCACTCCTAGGGTACGCCTCACTTGGTTGCCTCGACGTGGTCATTGAGTATAGGGTGTTTTAGAAGTCGCCCTCCTGTCTAAAGATCCAAGTTGCCTCGAAACGGTTGCCTCGGATAAAAAGGATCTAGGACATTAGGGTTACCGCTAAGGCATCCTACTATTGCTTTGGTGACCACACATGTCCCTATAATCGAATTGACCCGAAAAACTCCAACGACGGTGCTACCTACGTCTCAATAGTGGGATAGTACTGTCTAAAGGACATTTACACAGCTTAATTCCTTTGAGTAGGTAGAGGTTCTAAGGTACTTGCTCTTTCAAAACAAAAATACTTTTCGCACCTACACTTTCAAACAAAAACAAACACTTCATACACTCTTGAGGACTGATACAAGAGTCAAAACGAAGTTTTCAAACAAACTTTTTCAAAACCCACAAACACAAGAAAAGCAAAACATTTTGAAAACATAGTGAGCAAGTACCTAAGAGCCCGTGGATAACCACGGATAGAAAGGGTGTTAACACCTTCCTTTTCTATAATCTACCTCCCGAACCGAGAAACATCTCGAAAAGGAATTTTGTTGTGCTTTTGTCCTTTCCTTGTTGGAGAAAATAAAAGACGGTGGCGACTCTTGCTTACCGCGACATTTCGCGAACCAGCATTTCAAAACAGTCAGTTCTATTTCCACCGATCACAGGCACACACATGACATAAAATACACGAGTAGTGATTATTCTGTCAAACCAAAATTCAATCAGAATTTTGGTAAAACTAACAAATCAGGACCCAAGAAAATGTGGGTACCTAAGGATAAAATCATACATGTGGCAGATATCTTTAGCAGCGAAGCAAAGACACCAATCATGGTACCTGGACTCTGGCTGCTCACGACACATGACGGGAAGAAGGCATATGTTCCAAATCCTGGAATTTAAGCCTGGAGGCCACGTGGGCTTTGGAGTCAATCAGAGAGGAAAGATCATTGGCTCTGGAACAGTAGGTAATGGAAATCTTCCCTCTATAAGTAATGTTTTATTAGTTGATGGATTAATGCATAACCTGTTATCCATAAGTCAATTAAGTGATAATGGTTATGATATAATATTCAATCAAAATTCATGCAAAGCTGTTAGTCAGAAAGATGGGACTATCATATTTAATGGAAAGAGGAAAAACAACATTTATAAAATCAAACTTTCTGAACTAAAAAGTCAGAATGTAAAATGTCTATTGTCTGTTAACAACGAGCAATGGATCTGGTATAGAAGATTAGGACATGTTAGTATGAGAAGAATATCTCAGATTAACAAACTCAATCTGGTTAGAGGACTTCCTAACTTGAAGTTCAATTCAGATGCTCTGTGTGAAGCATGTCAGAAAGGCAAGTTTGCAAAACCTGCTTTCAAATCCAAAAATGTTGTTTCCACCTCTAAGCCATTAGAACTTCTGCACATTGACTTATTTGGACCAGTAAAAATTGCTTCAGTCAGTGGCAAGAAGTATGGGTTAGTAATCGTAGATGACTATAGCAGATGGACATGGGTAAAGTTCTTAAGACACAAGGAAGAGTCACACTCTGTGTTTGTTACCTTCTGCAACCAAGTTCAGAATGAAAAGGATCTTAGAATCGTCAAAGTCAGAAGTGATCATGGTGGAGAATTTGAAAATAAAGATTTTAAATTATTCTTTAATGAAAAAGGCATTCTGCATGATTTCTCTTGTCCTAGAACTCCCTAGCAAAATGGAGTTGTAGAATAAAAGAACAAAGCATTGCAAGAAATGGCCAGAACCATTATCAACGAGACTAACGTTGCTAAGATCTTATGGGCAGAGGAAATAAACACAGCGTGTTACATTCAGAATAGAATCTCCATAATACCTATTCTGGAAAAGACTCCATATGAATTGTGGAAGAACAGAAAGCTCAACATTTCTTATTTTCACCCATTTGGATGTACATGTTTTATTCTGAATACAAAAAATTATTTGAACAAGTTTGACTCTAAAGCACAAAAGTGTATTATGTTAGGATACTCTGATTGCTCAAGAGGGTACAAAGTATACAATCCAGAAACACAGATTGTTGAAGAGTCAATCCGTGTTAGGTTTGATGATAAGCTTGACTCTCAAAATTCAAAGCAGAATGAATTCCTTGCAGGTATGGAAGTTGAACTCACAGGTACTGAAGACAACTCATCAGAGGCTCTCAACAGAGACACTCCCTCAACAGCAGAAAGAGTCACTTCAAGCAATCCAGCACCTTCTGTTGATCAACTCCAGAAAAGACTATCCTGAAGCATCATTGATCATCCAGAAGATACAATATTGGGAAAGAAGGAAGATCCAATCAGAACAAGATCAACTTTCAGAAACTCTGAAGAATCCCTCATGGGACAGGTTTCTCTGATTGAACCAACAACTATTGATGAAGCACTTTTGGACAATGACTGGATTCTGGAAATGCAAGAGGAGCTGAATCAATTCACCAGAAATGACGTATGGGATCTGGTTCCCAAACCAAAGGGGTTCAACGTCATTGGTACAAAATGGGTGTTCAGAAACAAACTAAACGAGCAAGGTGAAGTCATCAGAAACAAAGCACGACTGGTAGCACAAGGTTATAGTCAGCAAGAGGGGATAGACTATACAGAAACCTTTGCTCCAGTCGCCAGGTTAGAATCTATCAAACTTTTAATATCATTTGTTGTTAATAAAGGCATCACTCTATCAGATGGATGTCAAAAGTGCATTCTTAAATGGATATATAGATGAAGAGGTATATGTGCACCAACCCCCTGGTTTTGAGAGTTCTAAAAATCCAGAATATGTTTTCAAACTAAAGAAGTCACTCTATGGTCTGACACAAGCTCCCAGAGCTTGGTATGAAAGACTAAGTAACTTCCTGTTAGAAAAGGAATTCACCAGAGGGAAAGTGGACACAACCTTGTTCTGTAAGACAATTAAGAATGACATGTTAATTTGTCAGATTTATGTTGATGACATCATATTTGGATCTACTAAACCCTCTTTGGGAAGAGAGTTTGCTAAATGTATGCAGGCATAGTTTGAGATGAGCCTAATGGGGGAACTAAAATTCTTTCTGGGCATTCAAATAAATCAAACTCTAGAAGGAACTTACATTCATCAGAGCAAATATTTCAGAGAACTTCTGAAGAAATTTGATCTCTCAGAATGTAAGCCCTCAAGGATTCCAATGCATCCCACGTGCATTCTGGAAAAAGAAGAGGTAAGTAAAAAGGTAGAACAGAAGGTCTACAGAGGTATGATTGGTTCTCTTCTATATCTGACAGATTTAAGGCCTGACATTTTATTCAGTGTTTGCATTTGTGCTAGATTCCAATCAGATCATAGAGAATCTCACTTAACAGCAGTTAAGCGAATTTTCAAGTATCTGAAAGGTACTGCTAATCTGGGTTTGTTTTATAGAAAATCAAGTGATTACAGCTTAGTAGGATACTGTGATGCTGACTTTACTAGAGACAGAGTAGAGCGTAAAAGCACTTCTGGAAGCTGCCAGTTTCTGGGAGAAAATCTGATCTCATGGTCCAGCAAAAGACAATCCACAATAGCTCTATCAACAGCAAAAGCTGAATACATAGCAGCAGCTGGATGTAGTACATAAATGCTCTGGATGAAAAGTCAACTTGAGGACTTCAATATATTTGAGAGTAATATCCCTATCCTCTGTGACAATACTTCTGATATTTGTCTCAGTGAAAATCCTATTTTGCATTCTAGGGCTAAGCATATAGAAATAAAACATCATTTTATTAGGGACTATATTCAGAAAGGGATTCTTAACTTAAAATTCATTGACACAGACCATCAATGGGCTGATGTCTTTACAAAACCTCTTTCTGAAGATAGGTTTAACTTCATTCTAAAACATCTCAGTATGAAGCTTTGCCCAGAATAAATTGTTTTATTTACATATCTTAACCTTCAAAATTTTAATTATTTTCCGTGAACTACTGATCAACCTGCCTTCAGAATGTTAGAAGTACAAATTGTATCAGAATCTATCCATGAAGATCTGAGCGTTTCATTTCAAGGATAGAAGTGTGTTGTTCACGTAAGCAAACAGTTGTCATCCATTCATCAGCTACCTTCTGAGGCCGAACACGCGTTCACTTTTCTGAAAGGTCAAAAGCGCTGATTGGGTGCATTGAGACACATGTCACGGGTAACTGTTCCAATATCTTTCTGAATCCCCTAAAATCAGCTGTCATTAATGCTTATAATCATTACTAATTGTTTCTCTCTCTTACAGTTTATGTTTTCAAAAATCTATTTAAACTCAAGTTTCACTCTTTACACTCTTTACACTCTTTCACTTTTACTCTCTCAATACATTCTAATTGTTTTCAGTTCGTACTTTCAAAAACCCTTTCATCTTTCTCAAATTTCTTGTGTGAACATGGCTTCTTCAAGCGTCCCAAACACCAGTACTCAGGGAACAGATTCTATGGAACAGTACGAAGAACCATACAGAACTCTACTCACGCCTATTGACAACCTGGAAGTTCTTTCAGAACTAATTGTGGATTTTGAAAGTCTTCAAGAAAATGGTTTCAATCTCTCTGAAGAGGTCAATGCTCAAGGATGGAACAAATATTTTGACTGTCTTCTAGGGCCAACGTTTCCAATTCTTGTCAAAGAATTTTGGATTCATGCTTCCTCCTCAAACCATCAAGTCACTTCGTATGTCATGGGGAAGAAGATAGTCATTACTGAAGACCTAATTTCAAGGCTGATAGGTTACAATGGTGGTGGCGTCAGGTGTATAGACATGGCTGAAAGATGTGCTGATGTTGCTTCAATTGCAAGGAAAATATTCACTCTGGGTCTTCCCTCCAGCAAGATTAGGGATCTGAAGGATCATCACAGAATTTGGGCTAAGATTATTCTGGGATGCATCAACCACAGGAAGCCAACCAGCTCTCCTGATTACATAAACATTGATCAGCAGTTTCTGATCTACTTTATCTCTAAAAAGACTAAGGTAAATCTCGCTCACTTGCTATTTAATCATCCTGAGGACCAGTGTAAAAGAGACAAGAGAAGATGAGCGTACCAAAAGGGACTTGATACCCCTAGGAAGACTCATATTAGATATTCTGACAGAGAATAGGCTGATAGAGCATCTGACTGAAGCACAGGAAATTATCTCTCTAGAGGCAACTGCTGGGAAGCCTTTGAATGCAAAGAATCTGAAAAAGATGAAAATTATTGAGAACGTCAAAAAGTAACCCAACGTTAATTCCTTTGCAACCATCACTTCCAGAAGAATTCCTCTGGATGATTTTCCTATGTTCTCTGAGATTGACTCCAAGCCTAAGATAATTGTCAGATATTTGGATGCGTGTAAGGAAGATGGCACTGCACCATGGTTAAATATCCAGGACTTGTAGCAGGCGGCTCCAGAAGTTGTTTTGAAGAAGAACAAGAAAAGGAAGGCAGCAGCAGAAGGATCATCCCAAAGGACTCCAAAAGCTGCTAAAAAGAAAGGTAATCCTTCTTTTGTTACTGTTTTAGAATCAATAACTATATCAACATCTGAACCCATAACTACCCAATTAGAAATTCCGACCCCACAAACTTTTGATGATTTTGACATAGGGTTTGATCCCTCAGAAACTCTAAGTCTAATAGAAACTCACTACCTTCCTATCAATCAAAACTCTGAATCAACTCAACCAGAACTTGCCAAAGTTCTGTCAGATATTGACTCTTTTGACCAAGATATTTCTGCTCCCACACCACAAAATCCAAATCCTCTAACCCCTGATAATCCAAACTCCGAAACTACAACAGAAGTTCCACAACCAGAAATTCCACTACCTCTCTCTCCACAACAAGATATTCCTCATCCACCTTCTCCTCAACCTGAACAATCACAACCAGAAGTTCAAACTTCTGAGATTCAACCATCTGAGACCTGTGAACCAGAACCTCACAATGTTCAATCCAACCAGTATGAAGAACCTACTTCAGATTCAGATACAATCCCTATCCCAGGAATCACTGAACCTCAGGCCATTCGCTTGCCTCTCACCATCCTGGACATTCCACAAATTCCCTCTTCTCTATAATGCACACCACCAAATTCCCCAACCAGACCAATAATTATACCAGACTCTCCCACTCCCTCACCAAAGAGCAATCCAACTGACAACGTAAGACTTGTCATTGATCCAACGGTATTTGAACGTTTAGCTGTTATATCTCACAAAACCAAAACTCCCATTCCAAAACCAACACCAACTGAAACCACACCAGATGTTGGTACTAGTTTGTTGATGTTTGAAACAAAAATGCAGGAATGGATAACCTCCTTGAAGCAAGCTAGTCTAGAGATGACTAATCATGCTGCTTCTAATTATCTTTGGACAAGTTTCAGAAACTGGTTAAGCTCTAAAACACATAAGCTGCAAGAACAGAACTATGAACAGGTTCAACGGAATTTCAGTGCTATGTTGAAGGTCTTTGAAGACCAAGTTCTGAGCCAACTGCTCAAGGAAGAGATTTTCCCTCTGGATAATGCTCCCTGGTCAGAACATCGTCCCTCAGACAAAGTTCAACCAGAATCAGAAGGTCTCACTCTGACTTCTGCTCCAGAAGAGATGATCTCAGCAGAAGAATTGGTTCAAATTGATCATGTTGCAGAATGCTCTGAGAAGCGTCCAGAAACTGAAGAAACTCCAGCTCCTTCCTATGACAGGTAAACTCTGGAAGAATTGAAGAGAGCAAATGCGGTTATCCAGGAAAGGTTGGATAAGCAGGATGATACAAACAAAGAAATCAAGAGCATCCTGAGCAAATAAGAGGAAACCAACACCCAGATCAAGGGCTTGCTGGAAGCTTTGTTCACACGCCTTCCTCCTCCCTCTTAGATTCTCTTTTGTTTTTAAATCTGTTTATCTGTAACGTTTGTTTTACATTGCTTCTGTTCTGAACTTTTTAATCATTACTTCTTATTTTTAATATAAATAAACTTTTTAGCTCTGATTATATAGCCTTTTCGATAACCGACAAAAAGGGGGAGAAAGTAAGATATTTTCAATAACGGTTTACTGAGACAGAAGTCTCAAACATTCTGAACTACTTAACTTCTTTCTTCTGAAAAGCTTTAACAGGTACAAAGCTCTGATGAAAGACGCAGTTAAACTCTGATGCTCAGAGACTCAAGGAATTTAAGGGAAGTAATCAACTCAGGGGGAGTTTTTCTTCTCTATTCTAAACCTTTTATTCTTTATTTTTTAATTGAAAAATCTGGTTTTTGTCATCATCAAAAAGGGGGAGATTGTTAGAACATAGTTTGATTCTACAAACCTTGGTTAGAGTTTTGATGATAACAAATACAAGAATAAATAAATTCATAGAATAAATACAAAGAACAAATATGCTCCTTAAAAATATGTTTTATGTATGCAGAAGTTCTGATATGATCAGCATCAGAAGATAAGTCATAAAGTATTACAAGCTGAAGCAATCAGATTATACGTTGAAGATTGGTCACCAGAACCTGCGCTTAATTACAATAAACTCTGATTTTGAACAAGACATATCAAAACAAGTCATCAATATTCTGAAGCGTCGTCAGCAGTTAAGGAAAGAAGACTCTGAAGCGTTACTGAACATTCAAGACAGAATTAATGCCAACGGCTTTCTTCAGACAAGATCTTCTCCAAAAGGAAAGTGTGTTAATAACATTAAACTTGCTTTATGGACAACGTCATTATATTGTCTATATAAACAAGTCAGTTTGCAAAAAGAAGCACGTACGCACACACAACAATTTACTAAGAACACCAACCACGCATATTCGAGCTCTAGAAAATTCATTCTTTATTCTAAGCTTAACCTGTGTAATTTATCACAATTGTGATAAACTGTTTTGTTAGAAAACAACAACACAATTTTGTTTAATCATATTGTAAAAGATTTCCTTGAGATTAACTGGATTGTGGTTATACTCAAGAAGACTTTAACAGTTGTTAAAGTAGCTGTTGTAATCTTTTGAGATTAGTGGATTAAGACCTCGTTGGAGAGAGGCAAAATCACCTTGACGGGTGGACTGGAGTAGTTTGAGATCAAACGAACCAGGATAAAAATACTGTGTCATTAAGCTGTTTTAGATCCAAGTTTTTCAATTCAACCCCCCCCCCCCCCCCCCCCCCCCCCCCGTTCTTTTGTTTTTCACATCTTCACTAAAGATAGTCAAGAAGAGGAAGTTGGAAGCATTAGAGCTAATATAGCTACTGATGACGAAGACTCTTCTGAGGAGCAGTATCCATCAGCAGATGAAAAATACAAACAACTTTAAGACAGACTAAAAGTTATGGAGATCTAAGTTGTGCCTGGTTTGGATTTAGGAGACATGAGTTTGGTTTCTAGAGTGGTCATCCCACCAAAGTTCAAAATCCCTTCCTTTGCCCCGTATGATGGAGTCCTTTGTCCTAAGATGCATCTAAGTATTATGTCCGCAAGATTCAATCATACACAACTGATCAGAAGCTTTGGATCCACTTCTTCTAAGAGAGTTTAGATGGGACGCAACTCGAGTAGTTCTATCAATTGGAGAATTCCCACATCCACATGTGGGAATATCTAGTCGCTGCTTTTTACAAACAATACCAATACAACGCTGACCTTGCACCAACTCGTGTGCAATTGCAGAATATGGCCATGCATTCCAACGAGGGCTTCAAAGAATATGCCTAAAAGTGGATAGATTTGGCTGGTAGGATGCAGCCCCCATTAACTAACAGGGAGCTGATTGACATATTCATGGGAACTTTGACAGGACCTTTCTTCAATCACCTAATCAGAAGCTCCTCAGTCGGGTTCACCGAGATAATACTGACTGGCGAAAGGATCGAAGCTGGCATCAAAAGCGGAAAGATCCAAGGGGCTACGACCTCTGATGCTCAAAAAAAGCCATACAATGGGAAGAAAGAATCCAATGATGTGTATGGTCAAAAGAGTCTTAACAAGAGAAATCATGACCAACAAGTAGGGGCAGTCCTGATCTCTGGTATTGCGTCACAGCGACAATAACAAAGGGGAAATCAACGAAGGCCGGACGAGCCCAAAAGACAGTTTACCAACATCAAAATACCGCTGTCTCAAGCACTACAACACTTGTTGGGGATGAACCTGATTACATTGATAGGACCTCATCTGAACCCCAAAACTTCTTCTCCTAACTACAATCCTAATGCAACATGTGCTTATCATTCTGGTAGTCCCCGGCATGATACTAACGATTGTTGGGCGCTGAAGTATAAGATTCAAAACATGATTGACGCCAAGGAGACTGAGTTTGACCCTCCAGAGACTCCCAATGTAATCACCACTCCCATGCCTAACCATTGAGTGTTCCAGTTCATTTTTTAATTTTCAATTGTAATTTTTTTTGTTATTCAAGCAATTATCTATTAATGTTAAACTATGTTTCATTAATGCATTGCATATATTTGTCTTGAATTCATCCATTCGTTTTCACTATATTTAAACTATGTTTTTTACCATCAACTCTTGCTAAAATTTACAATCCTTTAGAGGGAGGATGACGAAAACAATTCCATGATCTCATACAGTATGCTTTTGAATGGACCTTGCTGACGATATACAGACGTTCTTTCAAATCCTAAACACTGGAGTCATAAGGAAGATAATCCCTAGTCAACCCATTTGAGGCAAAGAAGTAGGAGTTTCCTTTTTATACAAATTGAAACCTTTAATCAAAACCTGGGGCAGGGTAGTCTCTCAGTTAATTCAAATGCGCGTTCAGTCACAAACTTTCACTTCGTATATAACGAATGACATATGTTGTACCCCAAAATTTTCCCTCTTTTCATACACGCATATTATTAGTTTTATGGTTATGGAATAAAGGTATATTTATCAAGCTTCTTCAGGTTACAAGTAACGTTTATTTCGTCAATGGATATTCTCAGAGTATTTTCCGTGCTGAAGATCGGTTCGCCGTTTTGCAACGATTTGGGGTTCAAAGATTCACAAGTCCAACCCGGCGCGTCATATTCAGGTGTTCTTTCGCCAAGATATCTCTGATAACATATTCTCAAGTTCAGGTTCGGCTCAAGAGTCAATTCTTTAAAGAAGGTATCCGAATGTGTGAGTTTTCTCGAAGAAATGTGGTGAAAAAGTGTGCTGAAAGTACAGTTTTTACGCGCTGAAAAATTCATAACTTGAAGATCGTGGCTCGTTTTGAACTCGTTCCAGTGGCCAAAATTCCGTATTGACGTCATCTACATTTTCATATCTCACGGCTGGAAGCCAATTTCGATCAGAAGGTCTTTAAAAATACGGATTTATCAAGTATTTTCGTACAGAAAATTTGTGACAGAAATTTATTTGCGTCATGTTCATAAAATCATAACTTGGTCGATTTTCATCGTATCGAGTTGGTTCCGGTGCCACATTTTCAAAAATTGAGTTGGCTACGTTTTCACAGGAGGTATCTAGTTTGAACGGTATTCAAAAGGCCTTCGTTTTTGCTCAGAGTGTGTCTGACGCGCCGAAAATCCTGAATGCTGAATATTATTTCATTTGGGCCGAAACTTCGAAAATTCATAACTCGGTCAATTTTATCGGATCGAGCCCATCTTTTTACACAAGGTCACTGACTCAGAGATCTACAACTTTTCTTCCAAAGATCTACAACTTATCAATAACAGTTTTTTATTGAAGAACGTGTCAGAGACGACACTGGAGCCCCAAATAAGTTTGTCTGAGCTGAAACTTCAAAAATTCATAACTAATTCACCTTTTATCCGATTGAGCCCATTTTTGGACAGGAGTTAGTTCTCGATGTCAGCTACATTTTGCTTTCACATTTAAACTTCAAAAATTGCACTTAAGCCCCTGCGATTTAGCCTAGAACGTGACGAACTTAAGTGAACATTGGAGGCCCAATTGCACATTCAAAGCCCATTTTTCTCTCTCTAATTTCTATTATGTAATCTCATTCTTTTCACACAAACAAGAAAAAGAGAAAAAAAAAGCTTTTGCCACAACGCTGTCAGAATATCAAATTCTTTCAAGAACCCTAAAACCTTGAAATCCTTATTACAAACCCCCATCTCACTACAAACAAGTCATCCTTGTTACAAATCCATATCTCACTACTTCTCCAATAAGGGTAAGGCTGATTTGATCTCCATGATCAAAAGGGCATAGAAGCATTCATCTCACTACTTCTTCAGTAAGGGTAGTTAATTTTTTTCCCATATATTTGCTTTATTTGTATTTCATGATATATAGTAAATTATTTAATGTGTTCATGAGATTTAATACTGCAGATTTTGACAGGGTCTCATGCAGGTTCATTACAGAACGTTGAGGTCAAAACACTAATGGCCAAAATAGAACAACCAACCAATGCATGACGGGGCAGACATCCTGAGAAGGTTAAGGGCGTGGGTTCAACAACTACCCTATTGGTATTGGTTTTCTTCCTTTCTATTTATCCTTTTACCTATTTTCATTCTTTCTGTTTAAAACTTTTTTTTCATAAAACTTAACATTTTTCACAAACCTTTGATTTTTCCTCCTAAACTCGAATAATTAATTTTAGGTTGTTAATTTCATTGTTTGTTTTTGGTTTCTAACCAATTTGTCTTTTTCAATCTTAAATTCACTTAATCACAAAACTTTTTTCACAAACCTATTTTTTACAAAAAAAACATAATTTAATTTTTAGGTTAATTAATTTTATATTTTTTTAACTTTTTTCAAAATTAACCTTTTTTTTATTAATTAAAATTAATTAGGATTTAGGTATTTTAATTAACATTTTTTCAAAATTAACATTTTTTACTAATTAAAATTAATTAGGTTTTTTTAGGTTTATTTAATTAATTATCCTAAATCAATTTTTCACAAAAAAACACCAAAAACATTAACTTAGAATTTTAAGTTTTAATTTTTCCTTAATTTCTTTTTATTTATTCTTTTACATTTTAATTTTTAGAAAAATTGTATAGGTCGCATTATCAATGTAATAGCGTAGATTTATCTTTTTTCGCATTCTTTTCTAATTATGTAATTGCTTCCGGGATGTAATAGTTTTAGGATTTCTTTTCTGCACTCTTCATTATTATGTAACTTCTCCGAGGTTGTAATAGTAATTAGGGTTTAAATTCCGCATTTTTATTTTCAGTCCAAAATAATTATGTATCTGCAAAAGCCTTGTAATAGCTAGGACTTTAAACTTTCTGCATTTTATTTTTGCAAACTATAAACTGCTTAGATGAGTGTTAGTAGGATTGTATGGAAAGACTGTCTGGAAAATTAAAACAGTAGATCACCTTAATTATGCAAAGATTAAATAACTGAAATAAAACACATGCACATGCTCACTCTTAGGGTAAGCCTCACTTGGTTGCCTCGGAAAACAATGGTCACGTCCCTCGAACGTAGGGATACCCTTAGCAAAGACCCTCGGTTAAAATCATCATAAAGATCATGGTCCCTCGATGTCCCTCGAAGTTGCCTACGGTATATGATCTTCTCCCCCGATGTTGCCTACGAATATATGATGACACTCCCCTTGAAATGATAAGGTATCCTTACATGTTGCCTTCAATGACCATTACGTCCCTTTTGATAGTCCCTCAACTCCAACGACGGTGCTACCTATTTCTCAATAGTAGGATAACATTGTCTAAAGGAAACGAGAACAGAAACAATCTTTTTTTCGAGTAGGTAGATGATAGTAGGTACTTGCTCAAAATCAAACTTTTTCACACTTACACTCTTTTCAAACAAAGTTTTCAAAAACACTTCGTAAAACTCTTGAAGACAGAAACAAGGATTAAAATGAAGTAAAAACAAAAACTTTTCGAAACACACAAACACAGAAGAAATTTTTAAAATGATGAGCAAGTACCTAAGAGCCCGTAGAAAACTACAGATAGAAAGGGTGCTAATACCTTCCCTTTCTATAATCTATCCCCCGTACTCAGAATATCTCGAAAAAGGATTTTTTTTCTGTACTTTTTTCCTTTCCGATTGGATGAAATAAAAGTCGGTGGCGACTCTTGCTTACCGCGACATTTTGCGAACAAAAAGTGCAAACCAGTATTAACAGTCGGTTCTTCCACCGTATCATAGAACTGACGACTCTGCTGGGGAAATTATAAGTGGGGTATACCTTAGGATTTAGTTCATCATAATTGCTTCTCTTGTTTGTTTTGGTTGCTTTACTTTTAAGGGTTTTGTTTGGGAGTTACTATAGATCATAACCTGGATCTGGGGACACCTTTTAGGTAAGTAGCAATAGACTGTGAGGGAACTGTACAGTGTAGACCGATATGGTTGAAGTCGTAGCTACGTTGATGTGGCACATTGGTTGGTACTAGTATCCCTTGTGGAGAAACGAGGAGAATACGGGGCCGCTGTGTGTGTCATTAAGCATCAACTGACCTTAGAACCTTTAATCGACCAACTTGGCCATTAGAAAGTAGTGAGATAGCCGGCCTCGGTGTAAAGCTGAGAACTGGTTGATACTCGATGCTACACTCATTGAGACCATACTCTCGAGATAGTTCCGGCTGCAAGAAAAGATTGCGTGGGCTGAAACCATGACTGATGGAGGATGGTCAGTGATATTGAGATCCTCTAGAACCCGGTTACTTTTCAAGGACAGGTTGAACCAACTAAACTTCAAGAGGGTACTACCCTAAAACCCATGCAAGCCTAAAATTAAGGCTGTTTGTGTGACTTGTGTGCTTTCAACTTGAACTACTTACACATTTTTATTATCTGAAAACATGAGTTCCTTGCAGGTTTTATTTACAGTCCTTATCCAATAACTTGGATTTCTTGCTGAGTTTACTTGCTTACATCACCTCGCACTTTTGCTTAAACGCATAGCATACATATCATAACATCATGCCTTAACATTTCCTTAACCATTTCAAGGATCTCAAGGGTTTGTGATGCAGGTTATGGTAAATCAGACGTCTAGCAAGGGGCAAAGGGATTTATTTTCCTCTAGCCAATGTCGTCTAGAGATCAAAACACGATAACTTGAGTCACTGGCTATGACCCACTCGATATGGTGAGCTTGACTCTTAAATAAGGACCCTTAACGACACGAAGTTTCTTCAATCAAGCTACAACCAAATTCTAACAGTTTCTTATTTACCCCGCGAGATCCTTGAAAACATTGCATACATATATCATACATATCATTGCATAACAGGTCTTCAAGTACAGGTCTCTCATCTTCTCGCTGTTTATTTTAGCAATGGCTCTCAAACAATATAACAGAGATCTTCAAACTCAAGAAGCTCAGTTCAAGGACATATTCCTAAACCTATCCAAGGGGCAGGAAGAGTTGAAAACACTCCTTGTTGGGAACTTGGTCAAGAAAAGTCCTGAAGACAATAAGGACCAACGGCTGGAACAACTGCAAGATGAGGTAGATGCAATGAGAACCCAGATGTTGGGGAAGATGGCTCTTATCCAAGGCCTAGTCCGAAGACAAGAAGAGCTGAAATCCATCATCAACCAACTTCATCAAGACAGATACAACAGTATGAATCAAACATTCGAGGTCGGGGACCAAGTCATTGATCAACCTCCAAGAACACAAAAGGTTGGTTTGGTGAAGAGTGGACCTTTCCAAATTGCTACTACATCACGGGTCCAACAACAACCTCGCCAAAAACAATGGGTTAATCAGAGTAAGCCGGATATGCCCAAAAGGAAGTTTACCAAACTCAACATGTTGTTGTCTCATGCTTTGCAACACCTGTTAAGGATGAATCTGATTACGTTGATAGGACCTCATCCAAATCTCAAGACTTCTTCACCTAACTACAATCCTGATGCAAGGTGTGCATGCCATTCCAACAGCCCGGGGCATGATACTGATGATTGTTGGGCATTGAAAAATAAAATTCAGGACTTGATTTATGAAGGAGTGCTGCAGTTTACACAAGATGGTCATGTTGAGTTCTTCTACCATCCCTCCAAGGCACGTCCTCTGAAGTGACAAGACCAGACGAAGAGGCTTTTGTTCATTATAATTTTCAATTTGCAATTTTCTTTTGATTGTTCGAACATCTATTCATGTCAAACTCTGTTACTTTATCAATGCATTGCATATGTCTATTTTGAATCAATTCATTCGTATTCACTATATTTAAATTGATTTCCTTTTTGTGATATTCAACTCTCTAACAAAATCTCTGAGCCTTTAGAGGGAGGATGACGAAAATGATATCAAAATCTCTACAATATGCTTTTGAACAGACCCCGCTGATGATGTACAGGCGTTGTTTCAAATCCTAAACAGTGGAGTTATAAGGAAGATAATCCCTAGTCAACCCCTTTGAGCCAAAGAAGTAGGAGTTTTTATTTTCACACAAATTAAAACCTTTAATCACAACCTGGGGCAGGATAGTTTTCTCAGTTAATCCAGGTGCACAATGAATGGCTTCAAAGACGGCCTTCCAAAACAAAAGACGGTGATGTTTCCCTATATTCGTCAAGACAGGCAGTCATTATCTCTCAAAATAAAAGCCCATTAAGTCAAAACCTATGAAGGAGACTTAAGAAAAACATTGGGGCATCCCACTGAATGTGATCACAAAAAGAAACAGTTCAGGCAAAAGACAGGGATAATAAAATCAAAAAGAAAGAGGTCCTACAAACCCTCAACAAAAAGAAATGACTACCTATTCAAAATAAACTGTCAGTATCCGAACCATCACTGGAATATCAGAGCAAAGACTCAAACAGGATCTAAATGCACAATTAACTGAGTATAGGATCGAAGAACATCACGAAGAACGGGTGGGTACAAATAAATTTTGAGCCTTTATCCTTTGTTTCTTGAACCGTGAACCAGGCCACGTTATAACCCTTAAAAGTCCTAGCTGAAGCATGGGTTAGTTCGAAAGCATACTGTTACAAAAGGTATCCTGACTCCTGTAGGACTTGCTGTAAATCCTGAGTTGACATCACATTTTACAAAATTTTGCCTGTTTTACTGAAAAATGCATTTTCAAAAATTTCAAGACAGACATAAGCTTTATATTCTTAAAATATTATTGTTTGCATATGACTATTTGTTCAACAGCAGATAAATTCGCATGACGAATATCTAGTGAACAAAAACCTTCTCAATAAAAAGGATCACCTCAAGTGGAAAAACGCTTCTAACCAAGGGGCACGGCATGATCATCGTCCATCATCTGGGGCAGTCAAGTCAATATTCAAGGAATCTCTCAAGGATGCCAAATAGCCAGGGGCAGATCTCCATCTGAATCACTTGGGGAATTCGACATGAATTCCGATAACGAATCCTGTACGATAAAACAAACATCTTTTGGCAGTGTGGAAACACTTACTACTATGGACAGTGACAACTCCCTACACCCTGAGAGCATGGACATAGTCAGAAAATACTACGCATGAACAAAGACCCGCTAGGTTGACTGGCCTAGGCAAAAATAAGGGCATCCAGGAAAACCAAAAGGGTTAGAGCAAAAATTAGGGATAAAAAATGAAAAATCTGTACACCTGGCAAGTCGAAAACCCGAAAGGGCGGCTTGGGTAAAAAAGGGTATCCCGGTGGACTGAAAATCTAAAAAGACAGTCCAGGCAAAAGTTAGGGATTAAAGCGTATGAATATGTCCCGTTATCTTGTCACTTTCCTACCAGAAGAAGACTTATCATTCCGATCGGTAGTTACCAAGCACCTCATAAGTTGGGATGACACTCAATCCACAAGGCCTCCGCAGGCACTTTCTCCAGCAGGTACAAGGGCAGAAAAGTCTTGATACGAAGTCATTGTTATATCCTCAGCATGCATCCCAGTAATATACACTCCCCGCAGAGTAAAAGGTATCTAAAAACATTGAGTCTCCCTAAGCAGAGTTCATATATCACCAACAATGGAAGACTATCCCCAGTGGAGTTTATTTCTTCCACATACAGTAATTCATCCCCAGCCGAGTTTTATAACCATGAGCAGTTTATAAAGCCATCTCCCGAGCAGAGTTTATTTCTCTGATAGTGGAAGCTCAATCTCCAACAGAGCTCTTCTCTCCAGCAATGAAAGTTAATCCCCACCTGAGGTTATTTCTCCAAATCAGCAAATCTTCTAGCAGAGCATCTCTCTTCCCCACAGAGTCATTCTCTCGCCAATTTATTCTCAAATCAACTTCGGTCGTTAACCCCAGCGAGAACGAAGAACTCAACTCCTTGTACTCTCTAGCAGTAATCCGAGATTTATTTTCCCCAGCTAGAAAACATCACGAGAAGTTTTGCATATCCATACATCATGGCATGCGCATACGCATCATACAGCACAATCTCATTTATTTTGAGAGCATCATTACTCGATACATGTCATATATTATGACATTACATATGACTAACTCTTTACTTTCCGGGGAGAGATACAATCAAATTCTCACAAGTTTCTCTGGTTCAGTCAAACCGATGCTGAGATTTCTATTCCAATTCAAGCTATGAAGCCCGGATCCGACCAGATAATATCTTGATTTCTCCATCATACTGCGAAGCCCGGAGATCGACCGGATAACAGTACCAAAATACCGCGAAGCCTGGAATCTACCAAGTAGTGGTTTATCTTAAGTTCAAGCTATGAAGCCCGAATTCAACCGGATAACAGTTTAATCCCCAGCAAGTTATTGTGAAGCCTGGAGAACGACCAAATAGCAATGTAAGTTACTGTGAAGCCTGGATTACGACCAAATAGCAGTACAAGACACCATGAAGCCTGGAATCGACCAAATAGTGGCATGTCATAAACACAAGCCGTGAAGCCTGGAAATCAACCGGATAACAGCTTAGCAAGATATTGTGAATCTTGGATTACGACCAGATAGCAATACAAGATACCATGAAGCCTGGACTCGACCAGATAATGGTATGAGACATCGTGAAGCCTGGATTACGACCAGATAGCGGTAAAAGACACTGAAGCCTGGATTACGACCAGATAACAGTAAGGGACACTGTGAAGCTTGGATTTCGACCAAATAGCAGTTTACCCGGCCAATTACCATGAAGCCCGGAAATCGACCGGATATTAGTAGGCCTTAAAGTCAAATGGAAGCCCGGATGCGACTGGATAACCACTTGATTTCTTCTGAAGCCTGGAATATGACCAGATAAGAAGTAAGGTATTGTGAAACCAAATAGCAGTTTACCTGGACAATTACTAAGAAGCCCGAAGTCGACCGGATATTAGTGTGCCCTAAATTCAAGTTGAAGCCCGGATGCGACCGGATAACAACTTAATTCCTTCTGAAGCCTGGAGTACGACCAGATAAGAATTGAGAAATTGCAAAGCCTGGATTACAACCGGATAGAAAGTTTAATCTCATCCCCCCAGTAAGCCACTGTAAATCCTGGAGCACGACCAGATAGCAGTCGATCTTATTTTCCTTAGTAAATCACTATGAATCTTGGAACACGACCAGATAGCAGTTCGTTTTCACCTCCTCGACTAAGAGATGATTCCCTAGTAGAATAACGGACGACTGAAGCTCCTAAAATTCTATTTCTCTCAAGACAGAGGCTATCACTCCCCAGCGTAGTCCTCCTTAACAACAGGTATACGGGCTCTCACAAAGGAATCTCTTGTGCAATCGACATTTCTTCTGATAGCATCTTTAAGCCCATCTTTTGACATCAACCTCCAAATGACATCTGTAAGCCCATTCCCGATACTACCTACATAGTCAAGCATCATTACAGACGAGTGCAAATTTCTGGGCACTCTAATGTTCAATCATCTTCCACCTTCAGATCACGAAAGGCAAACGAGCCAATCTAAATCTTCAGGTTTAAGAAGATTGAACAGGGGCAGCTGTTGTACCCCAAAAGTTGCCCTCTTTTCATACACGCTTATTGGTTTTATGGTTATGGAATAAAGGTATATTTATCAAGCTTCTTCAGGTTACAAGTGATGTTTTTTCGTCAATGGATATTCTCAGAGTATTTTCCGTGCTGAAGATCGGTTCGCCGTTTTGCAACGATTCGGGGTTCAAAGATTCACAAGTCCAACCCGACGTGTCATATTCAGGTGTTCTTTCACCAAGATATCTCTGATAACGTATTCTCAAATTCAGGTTCAGCTCAAGAGTCAATTCTTTAAAGAAGGTATCCAAATGTGTGAGTTTTCTCGAAGAAATGTGGTGAAAAAGTGTGCTGAAAGTGCAGTTTTTACGGGCTAAAAATTCATAACTTAAAGACTGTGGCTCTTTTTGAACCCGTTCTAGTGGCCAAAATTCCGTATTGACGTCATCTACATTTTCATCTCTCACGGCTGGAAGCCAATTTCGATCAGAAGGTCTTCAAAAATGCGGATTTATCAAGTATTTTCGTACAGAAATTTATTTGCGTCATGTTCATAAAATCATAACTTGGTCGATTTTCATCGTATCAAGTTGGTTCCGGTGCCAAAATTTCACAAATTGAGTTGGCTACGTTTTCATAAGAGGTATCGAGTTCGAACGTGTAGCGATAAAAAATGTAGCGGGGTAAATCGGAGATCGAATTATTGATTAATTCGTCTCGCAAAAGCAAGAGTCGCCACCGCGCTTTATTGTTTCCAAAGGAAAAGGGAAAAGAGCGAAATAAAACCCTAAATATGCGATGTAAATAAAAATACAAATACAAAGCGTTTTTGAAAAGAGATCTTATGGTTCGGGGGTTGGTTATACAATGGGAAGGTATTAGCACCCAATGCATCTATAGTACTCTATAGGAACCTTTTGAAATATCTGTTTTATTTAAAATTGATCGCTTGATTGAAAATAAATCGTTTTGGCCGAAAAAGGGATACGGACGGTTTTTTTGAAAATACGACGACCTAATGTCGAAGTTTTGGCTTAAAAGATATAAGTCTTGAAAAGGTTGAAATTTTGAAGTAATGTGAATGTTTGAGGAAAATTAACCTAAGTTTTTAATGAATGAGAGTATTCGCTCGATCATTTTTGAGGACATGAAGTCAACAAAAATTAGACAATTCCCTTTTGGATTGGTGCAAACAGGATAATCAAGTACGATGAAATAATTGACAGAAAATGATACACAACAATTAAGTGTGAACATGCATTTTTTATATGATTTTTGTTTAATAGGCGAAAAGAAAAAGTTTAATTGGTTTTCACTTTTTTTACGCATTTTTAATGATAAAAGGTAATGAGAATTAATAGAAATGTTTTTTAGGTTTTATATGTTTTTATTTTTTTATGTCTTTTTTTTTAGTATTAAATCAAAATGAGGGGAGTAAAATAAAAAATAAAATGTCTTTTAGTTTTCTCATTTTTACTTTCACATGTTTTTAGAGATATTAAATATTTGTCAAGTTAAATAAAACTTATAAGTCGAATATCTAATTAAAATAAAGAAGACTAAAGTTATTAAATAAACCTAAACTTAGATTAAATGAGATTTGGATAAAATATTAAAATTGTCTATTTAAAACCATATGTGTATTCCTAAAAAAACTAGTTAATCTAAATTAAATAAGTTAAGAAATGAATAGAATTAACTAAAGAGTCTATAAAGAAAAAGGGGTGGGAGTAGTAATTAGAAATGGGCTTTAGTTAAAGAGGAAATTGAGCATGGTTAAGGGAAATGGAACGGGTCGTGGAAAGATCCAGACCCAGGAAGAGAAAAAACAAAGCTGGTGCGAAGAAAACCTAGGAACGCCGGTGCCATGGCCGCCGCTGGAGATTGGTCGATGAGATAGCGGTTGGAGGATGGTTCGACGGATGATGAAAGGTGGTGGAAATTGAGGAGCGGTTCGATGACAGAGATGATGGTGATTTCGCTGTTTATGAAGGAATCGAAGAGAGGCTTGCGCGGAGGAGATTTTGGAGGTCGCGGCGAGTTGCGGTCGAGAAGAGGTGTGGCTCGGTTACAGATGGTGTTTCTGGCGAAGATGAAGGTTTTTCGGCGAGGAAGGGTTCTCCGGTCAAGTGAGTTATTCTAACCTTTTCTGTTTATAGTTTTTTTTGGATTTCTCAGTCTGTCAGTTTTTTTGTCAGTGCATATTTAATGGCTTTATACTTCTTAGATCTGGGGTTTGGGTATGAACAAACAAAGGGCAGAGATTGAAACTATGTTTGGGCCGCCAAATGTGATAATTGAGATGTTAATTTTTCACTTCAAAATCAGTCCGAAAATCCACCTCTGTCCAATAACTATTCTTGTTTTCAAAAGAAGTATTAGGCTAATGAATGTTATTTGGGCCTGAGATTATGGTTGAAAAAAATTGTTTTGGATTTGTGAATATTTGCTAATACACTTCTCATTTTCTCTCTTTTGTTTTCATTGTTGCAATGGGCATGTATTGAAGACTTGACGAAGGAGGAAGCCGTAGTAAAGCTTGAAGGCATGGCAAAGTTGCTGCCATCTTGATTAGTTATGCATTAGTTGAATGAAGAATATGGTTGCAAGTGAAATATCAACAACGACCCTTCGTAGTTACTTAAAATGGTGTTGAGTTCGTGAATTTTCTACTTCTCGCACATAATTCTTGATATTGAAAATACTTTTGTGTATGAAATAAAGGTTTTTTGTTTTTGATTTAAATCTGTAGTGATGTTGAAAGTTAAAGAGTGTGATTACAGAAGGAGATAATGATGGCGATGAATCGTAAAGTCCGAATGGGCAATTAAACAAAGGTTTGTGAATTTCTATATTATTTCAAGTTGGCTTAAAATTAACAGTGCTTATGTGATTGTGTATCGGTCTTGCAACATTTAATAAACTTGAAATTTATCGAACGAATTGTTGCCGGTGTTAAATAGGGATTGATGTATTGATGATTCGCAATGATATTAAATGGCCATTTTGCATGATTTCAGGAAATTAAAGAGAGTATTATTAAGTGAGACAAAGGCAACGCAACGGTATAAAGGTTTATGCGAAAAGCTGGAGAAACTCACATGGTCGGAGCTAGTCCGACGGTACGATTCCGGCGAAGTCAGGTAAGCTCCGAAGACTCCTCGCTCCTTGCTTTCTGCCACTAATTCTTCTCTTCTTCTTCGTCTAAAAATTGGTTGGAAATATGAATAATTGGTTTTTTGGTGGTTTTGGATTATACTGTTTTTTTATGGTTTTTTGTACAGTATGCAGGTTATGTTGAAAAATGCTAAGGTTTTGAATGTTTTGGTCTTTTGCTTAGTTTTGAAGTGATATCTTGTGTAGAGATATGCTAGCTTAGACTGGATAGTTTTGCAGTGATGTTTATGTGATTTGCAATATGCTATGCAAAATGGTTTAGCAGTAATGCAGGTTTTTGCAATATGCCGGTTTAATGGTTTTATGCTATGTAAAATGATTTGGCAGTAGGTTATGTTTTGATAGCAGTATGCAGGTTTGCAAATGCTTAGAGATGGTTTGGTGTAGTATGCTGGTTATGATAGCAGTATGCAGGTTTTTGCAAATGCTTAGAGATGGTTTTGTGTAGTATGCTGGTTATGATTCCATCCAGATATGCAAGCTTAGACTTCCTTTTGAAGGGGTTTTTCCATATAGCCGTTGCCTCTTTTTTGTGACTCAGGTTTTTAGTATTTTATTTTCTAATGCTCTGCACATATGCTGCTACAAGTGATTTTGACTTTATTCCCAATTCATGCTTAAATCAAAACCTGCAAAAACTAAACCTCTTCTTCTCTCTACCTCAAGTACATAAATGATACATAATGTGATATGTTGTACTGCTGTCTGAAAAAGCAAACAGGTTGGAATATGATGAATGAGGAAACATATATGCTTGCATACATAGTTTTAAAATTGCACATGTTTGAAATTGCATATTGTTGGAATTGCATTTTCTTTTGTCTTGCATTAGCCTATGTTATCTCCTATGTGGTGCAGGTTAACGTTGGCTTGTTATAAACTTGCATATGCTGTTTCATATGTTTTATGCAGCTTTGACCGAAAATGAGTTTATGCATATTTGAAATATGCAGTGGGTTTTTTTTTGATAAAAATGCAATTGATTTTGAAATGTGCTATTTTTTAATTGTGCATTCATTTAAAAATTCCTCTCTTTTTTGTGAACCGGGAGAAATCCCGTGATTTGCAAAAAAAGAGTAACTGATTCCGGCCATTGCTTTTAATGATGAACATTGAATTTATTTTCTGCATTTTAATTATTTATTCGAATTCTAATTTCTTTCTTTTAATCGTTTTTTTTTTTTGCAGGTAAAATTTAAATGAGCAGACAAGGAGTATTGGATAGAAGATTAGAATTAGAATTTAGGAAAATAGTTTTATTTTACTTTAAGCATTTATGTAATGGTTATTATAAATACTTTGTACAATAGTATTTAAACAACAATTGTAATAAATAGAATAAAGTGAATAAAAATTCTATTATTTCCCAATTAATTCCTTTTCTTTCCAATTATTTATTTATTGTTTATAATTCCTTAAATCATATAATGATTGAAAATCAAATCCAATCATTTAAATTCAGAATGACAAACAAATAAATAAACATCATTGACTAATCAACAAATTCAACTATTTAATTCATTATTCGTAAAATTCCAAATTATAATAATTAAAAATAGAATTTTAATTATTTAATCTAAAATGATAAAGAATTAAATAATCATTGTTGACCAATTAATAAACTCATTCTCAAATGCTTATTTCATTATTCATAAGTCTTTAAATTATATAACAATTGAAAAATAGATTCCAATTATTTAAATTTAAGATAATAAATAATTAATAAACGTCATTTAAATCTTGATCAGTTAATAAATTTAGCGTTCAACAAATAAACAGCTCCCGACTCGAAAAAGTTATGAATTTTTACACTGCTTTGAAAATTTGATAAAATATGTGAAAACCCTTGCAATGCGAATAATGCAGATGGAAGACGGTATCTTAGGTCAAAATTTGGGGTACAACAGCTGCCCCTATTTAAGTTCCTTCTATCCGGAGATATGAAGATTAAAGTCTTCGTCTCGACGATATTGAAGGTACTTAAATACATAATTACGCAAATTTTGTCCTAAGATGCTGTCATCATGCGGTGATATGAATGTAGTGTTGAATTCACAGAGAAAGATATTGTATGAAACAAGACAAATGTTGGAGGAACGAACGCCAACAAAACACAGCGGCATGAATTATACGCTACTGGGGAAAACGAGCTATCGACTTCAAACGACAGACTCCTGACAGCGAATAAAAACTGAGGGAATACGACCTCTAACCCTAACGAAGAGAGCATCTTGCATAGGCCATAACAGATTTGATCCAAAACAGTGAGTTCGCAACTCAAGGCCGATGGTAGACAGAGAGTATCAAATTGCTGATAACTGGTTACCGACTTCTGGAGGTGGAGATTCGTAACAGACTTCTTTGCTAGATTTTCAGAGATATACTCATTAATGTTGAGGTAAAGAGACTGTAGATACGAAGGTTGTTCAAATAAAGAAAACTGCCATTTGTCCAGAGAAAATACCGGTAACATACAAGTTGCTCAAATAAAGAGGCTGCCGCTTGCTGTCGTCCGAAGAAAATACCGATAACATACAAGCTGCTCAAATAAAGAAGCTACCACTTGCTGTTTTTCCAAAGAAAATACCGATAACATACAAGCTGCTCAAATAAAGAGGCTACCACTTGCTGTCGTCCGACGAAAATACCGATAACAAATAAGCTGCTCAAATAAAGAGGCTACCACTTGCTGTATTCCAGAAAAGTAATAACGTACTGGTAACTCATGAAGAGTTTGCTGCTTGTTGCTTTCAGAAAAAATAAAATGACGCATTAGTAGCTCATGAAGAACTGCTGCTCGGCGCTTCAGAAAAGATAAAATGACGCACTAGTAGCTCATGAAGAACTGCTGCTCGGCGCTTCAGAAAATAAATAACGCACTAGTAGCTCATGAAGAACTGCTGCTCGGCGCTTCAGAAAATAAATAACGCACTAGTAGCTCATGAAGAACTGCTGCTCGGTGCTTTCAGAAAAATAAATGACGCACTAGTAGCTCATGAAGAACTGCTGCTCGGCGCTTTCACAAAGATAAATGACGCACTAGTAGCTCATGAAGAACTGCTGCTCGGCGCTTTCACAAAGTCATAACTGACGCACTAGTAGCTCATGAAGAACTGCTGGCGTTTCAGAAAATAAATAACGCACTAGTAGCTCATGAAGAACTGCTGCTCGGCGCTTTCGAAAAGATAAAATGACGCACTAGTAGCTCATGAAGAACTACTGCTCGGCGCTTTCGACAAGTAAACGTACAAATTGCTCATGAAGAGCTACCGCTTGTCGTTTTCCAACATAATTCAGAAGGAAACTGCGATGATATTGGCAGAGAATAAAATCTTCATCAAAGAGAACCCTGAATCAATCCTTCCCGAGGAGATCATATATTTAAATGTGCAAAATAAATGCACCCGTCGTCTAGGTCGCAATTTCACTGGGGGGAAATCAATGAGATAGCCTATGCAAGAGGCAACAACTTCATCCAGGAATAACCAGAGATTAAACAGTCAAACAAGACTCCTCCCAATGAGAAAGTAAATCGATTGGGGAAATTATCCTATCCAGAAATGGACAAGGTAAGCTAAATCAAAAATCATCCACGAGGATTAGCTCAGTTGGGGAATTAGAAAGGAGGCGCACTTTCTGCTTAAGTTGACACCCTATTTGGAACGATCAAATACGTTATTTGAAAAGACACAACCAAGGTGTACGAATTCAAAGACATCAACAGATACAACTGTGCGTGCATGATGCAAGTGTGAATGAATGGCATGTGTATGCTGACAAAAACGACAGGGGAGATGGACAGAAGATGATAAGACATCACAGTACAACCCGACACTCGGCTAATTTCAAAAGGAGGGGAACATCACTGGAGATAGAAGATAAAAGCCATCAAAGGAGCAAAGTTATCCTACAAATCTCAAATCTCTTGGAGAGGAAGATATTTCGAGTAGAAAACCCAAAGTCCAGTCTTCTATCGTCGACAACCCAATGAAAGGATAACAACACAAACCAAAGCCTCAGCTGGAAGGAGTCAATGCCTAGCTGGAGATACCGGGAATACCACCCTCCGATAAAGTGTGCGATACATAACACACATTCTAACAAGTCTAGATTGCCCCTGGGACCAATTGGATGCCCCAAATTCACTGCTGATGAGCTACATGTTGCACGACAATTCTTATAAGTAGCTTCACTTCTCAAAAATGCCCCAAGCTATATGGTTGATAAGGAGAAATCGTCTCAAGAGGATTTTACAAAAGACCTGGCATTCACCATGCTCTGGTGTCTTCAAACTTTTAGAGGAGATCATCAAATCTCGACGTGATTGCCCCGGATTGACTGTAGTCGGCACAACAAAGTCTTCGAATTTTTGCCCCAATCGAGCAAACAAGTTGGGAAAAGCATTAATTGGGAGAAGCAACATGTTCGTGCTTAAGGTCTTCAGCTGACATGCCCCTGGATATGATTTTTCTTGAAATGATTCTCCAATTACTCAACATAGTTTCAAGCCTAAAAAGGGTAAACTCATCATTGGTGTTTTTGTGAGCTTCCTTGATATCGAACAAATGTTTTGCAGTTAGAAAAAAAAATTTACAATGAGAATGAAAATTCTAATGCAACAGTTATATAAGTCTTGAAGATTTTGAAAAGATATCGCACAAATTTTGCGAGTTAGAGCATCATTTATTTTTGTATAGGAAAAACATATGATACCAACATAACTATTTAGAACATTCATGGGAGTCAGGAACACTATCTCATTGAAGTATGTTTTCAGAATGACCTTGTTTCAATTAGGACTTTTGAAGGTTGTAATGTGGTCTGATTCATGGTTTTTTAGAAAAGATTTTAAGGCTCAAAATATTTGGTGCCCACCCACTCTTCATGATGTTCTCCAACTCTATGTTCGGTTAATTCAACATGAGTGTTCATCTCTCAAAGGATTTTGTGACGGTAACATCTTCCTTGCGAATTTTGAACACTCAATCAGACTAACTGAAAACTACCCTGCCCCAGGTTAAAATTCAAGGTTTTTTCGTATAGAAAAGAAACTTCTGCTTCAAAGGCTCAAAAGGGGTTAGCAAGGGATTATTTTCCTTATATCTCCGGTGTTTAGGGATTTGAAACAATGCCTGTACATCATCAACAAGATTTTATTCAAAAGCATGCAACCAAAGATTTTGTGTTCTTTAGATCATCATCCCCCCTTCAATCTCTGCCTAGGCAAGAGAATGGGCAACATGTTGGTATCATAATGCAAAAAGAAATTTACAATTTGAAAACAAATATGAGTGAAACGAATGAATTTCTTCAAGACAAACATACTCATTGTATTAAAATGATCATTCAGATGCAAACAAGTTCTTACATGCAAACAATGTTTCGATAAATAAGAAAAGCTACAAAAGCAGAAACAAGTTAATAATCTGGGAAGGCTTTCCACTTGAACAACCGAAAACATCTTCAAAAACTCAAAGTCACCCTCAATCGTGTTTACTCTTCGGCGCCCGTTTGATTTGGACTTCAAAACCAACGTCCTTGAATGACAAGATACCACTTCGGACCAACTTCTGAACCTCAATCTTCAAAGCAAAGCAACCCTCCAAGTCATGCCCAGGAGCACCTTGGTGAAAAGTACAAGCCAAATCAGCTTTGTAGTTCCAATGTATCTTCTTAGGGACCTTCGGTGGAGGTCGGGTCTGAACCAAATTCCTCTGCATCAGGATAGGGAACAACTCTGTATAGGTGATTGGAGTCGAATCAAACTGGGTTTTCCTCTGATTAGGAACTTGCTGATTCTGTTGATGAACGTGATGATTCTGATGATGATTATCTCTTCCTCTGGTTCTCTTCTTGGAAAAGTCATTATCAAACTTCTTCATACCATTAACTGAGCTACCCACTTCATATGAACATCCCTTTCCGACATCTTCTTCTAGACGCACTCCCACATTCACCTTGTCAGGAAAGTCATCAGGTGCATTAACCGTCACCTTTTCATGAGAAAAAGATTTTAGAGTCTCCGTGAAGACTTTTATCCTTGCTTCCTCCCTCCTAGAAGGATTGACTTGGGCGGAGATCAGAATTTCAACCAAACCAGTTAAGTGATCCAAACTAGCTTTCAAAATAGTCACCTCTCTGCGGAGTTCAGAAACCTCTTGCTTGATATTCTCCATTATCCTCTTAGCGCGAGTGTTGTACTAGTGAGACCAAGGGAAAAAAATAAGACTCGGAAAAAGACCTTTGAAAGTGAGACAAAGAAAATGTAGAATGATGTATGATATGCAAAAGAGAGTTTTATTTGACTTTCAAGGAACTCAAGATATCAAGTTATAAACATCCAAGTATGAAGATAACAGATGAATTTTAAATTGGCTCCAAACATTGATCAAGTTATCGTCAAGATCAATCATCCATTTTGGTGGATTAGGGTTTTCGCCCTATCGACACCCAAGATCCATTGAGTTTGACGAAACTAGTGATGTTTACAAAGAAAGACCTCCAAATTCCTTCAAAGTCAAGCGAAAAGAGTTTTATGGATGCATGAATGCATGGCTATGCAACAACCACAAGCAAGGTCAAAAACATGGGGTTAAAAGGTTCAACGTCCCGCATGGAGTCGAGGGTAAAGCCCACCCAAAGGTATGTACTAATGTTTCGATCACACCTGTAAGACAAGGTTCTAAGAGTTCCCAGAGTCTACATCCCTCTTTCGGATATTACCAACGTCTTGATTACTCAATAATTAGCAATATTCTCAAGAGAAACTCGTCCGAGCGTAGCATCGCGTGACAACTACTTCCGAATTACTCCGTTATAGTCTCCGCGCTACACCTAGAAAAAGGCCAAGATGGGTTAGGGTTCTACGGTCCTCAACTTCTCGGGCTCCTAGGTCGAAAATAATAATGTCTTCCCGATTACTCGGTAAACAAATATTAAGTTCAAGAGGGCCTTCCATTGAGTGGGGGATCTCATGCCTCCTTTTTCGGGATTACTCCCTCAAAGTTAACATGACTGTACCGCCCGTCCTATTCCTTAAGTGTTACTTAATCCGGGTGTAGGATTTGTCCTTTGCGAAAAACCCGAATAACCCCAAATTAAACACATAATCAAGCAAATCAAATAATAGTAAACAGATAAAACAAATTAGGCTTAACCCACTTAGGGATGGACCAGCAAGAGGTCAATAAATTCCCCAGCAGAGTCGCCAATTCTGTAGCGATAAAAAATGTAGCGGGGTAAATCGGAGATCGAATTATTGATTAATTCGTCTCGCAAAAGCAAGAGTCGCCACCGCGCTTTATTGTTTCCAAAGGAAAAGGGAAAAGAGCGAAATAAAACCCTAAATATGCGATGTAAATAAAAATACAAATACAAAGCGTTTTTGAAAAGAGATCTTATGGTTCGGGGGTTGGTTATACAATGGGAAGGTATTAGCACCCAATGCATCTATAGTACTCTATAGGAACCTTTTGAAATATCTGTTTTATTTAAAATTGATCGCTTGATTGAAAATAAATCGTTTTGGCCGAAAAAGGGATACGGACGGTTTTTTTGAAAATACGACGACCTAATGTCGAAGTTTTGGCTTAAAAGGTATAAGTCTTGAAAAGGTTGAAATTTTGAAGTAATGTGAATGTTTGAGGAAAATTAACCTAAGTTTTTAATGAATGAGAGTATTCGCTCGATCATTTTTGAGGACATGAAGTCAACAAAAATTAGACAATTCCCTTTTGGATTGGTGCAAACAGGATAATCAAGTACGATGAAATAATTGACAGAAAATGATACACAACAATTAAGTGTGAACATGCATTTTTTATATGATTTTTGTTTAATAGGCGAAAAGAAAAAGTTTAATTGGTTTTCACTTTTTTTACGCATTTTTAATGATAAAAGGTAATGAGAATTAATAGAAATGTTTTTTAGGTTTTATATGTTTTTATTTTTTTATGTCTTTTTTTTTAGTATTAAATCAAAATGAGGGGAGTAAAATAAAAAATAAAATGTCTTTTAGTTTTCTCATTTTTACTTTCACATGTTTTTAGAGATATTAAATATTTGTCAAGTTAAATAAAACTTATAAGTCGAATATCTAATTAAAATAAAGAAGACTAAAGTTATTAAATAAACCTAAACTTAGATTAAATGAGATTTGGATAAAATATTAAAATTGTCTATTTAAAACCATATGTGTATTCCTAAAAAAACTAGTTAATCTAAATTAAATAAGTTAAGAAATGAATAGAATTAACTAAAGAGTCTATAAAGAAAAAGGGGTGGGAGTAGTAATTAGAAATGGGCTTTAGTTAAAGAGGAAATTGAGCATGGTTAAGGGAAATGGAACGGGTCGTGGAAAGATCCAGACCCAGGAAGAGAAAAAACAAAGCTGGTGCGAAGAAAACCTAGGAACGCCGGTGCCATGGCCGCCGCTGGAGATTGGTCGATGAGATAGCGGTTGGAGGATGGTTCGACGGATGATGAAAGGTGGTGGAAATTGAGGAGCGGTTCGATGACAGAGATGATGGTGATTTCGCTGTTTATGAAGGAATCGAAGAGAGGCTTGCGCGGAGGAGATTTTGGAGGTCGCGGCGAGTTGCGGTCGAGAAGAGGTGTGGCTCGGTTACAGATGGTGTTTCTGGCGAAGATGAAGGTTTTTCGGCGAGGAAGGGTTCTCCGGTCAAGTGAGTTATTCTAACCTTTTCTGTTTATAGTTTTTTTTGGATTTCTCAGTCTGTCAGTTTTTTTGTCAGTGCATATTTAATGGCTTTATACTTCTTAGATCTGGGGTTTGGGTATGAACAAACAAAGGGCAGAGATTGAAACTATGTTTGGGCCGCCAAATGTGATAATTGAGATGTTAATTTTTCACTTCAAAATCAGTCCGAAAATCCACCTCTGTCCAATAACTATTCTTGTTTTCAAAAGAAGTATTAGGCTAATGAATGTTATTTGGGCCTGAGATTATGGTTGAAAAAAATTGTTTTGGATTTGTGAATATTTGCTAATACACTTCTCATTTTCTCTCTTTTGTTTTCATTGTTGCAATGGGCATGTATTGAAGACTTGACGAAGGAGGAAGCTGTAGTAAAGCTTGAAGGCATGGCAAAGTTGCTGCCATCTTGATTAGTTATGCATTAGTTGAATGAAGAATATGGTTGCAAGTGAAATATCAACAACGACCCTTCGTAGTTACTTAAAATGGTGTTGAGTTCGTGAATTTTCTACTTCTCGCACATAATTCTTGATATTGAAAATACTTTTGTGTATGAAATAAAGGTTTTTTGTTTTTGATTTAAATCTGTAGTGATGTTGAAAGTTAAAGAGTGTGATTACAGAAGGAGATAATGATGGCGATGAATCGTAAAGTCCGAATGGGCAATTAAACAAAGGTTTGTGAATTTCTATATTATTTCAAGTTGGCTTAAAATTAACAGTGCTTATGTGATTGTGTATCGGTCTTGCAACATTTAATAAACTTGAAATTTATCGAACGAATTGTTGCCGGTGTTAAATAGGGATTGATGTATTGATGATTCGCAATGATATTAAATGGCCATTTTGCATGATTTCAGGAAATTAAAGAGAGTATTATTAAGTGAGACAAAGGCAACGCAACGGTATAAAGGTTTATGCGAAAAGCTGGAGAAACTCACATGGTCGGAGCTAGTCCGACGGTACGATTCCGGCGAAGTCAGGTAAGCTCCGAAGACTCCTCGCTCCTTGCTTTCTGCCACTAATTCTTCTCTTCTTCTTCGTCTAAAAATTGGTTGGAAATATGAATAATTGGTTTTTTGGTGGTTTTGGATTATACTGTTTTTTTATGGTTTTTTGTACAGTATGCAGGTTATGTTGAAAAATGCTAAGGTTTTGAATGTTTTGGTCTTTTGCTTAGTTTTGAAGTGATATCTTGTGTAGAGATATGCTAGCTTAGACTGGATAGTTTTGCAGTGATGTTTATGTGATTTGCAATATGCTATGCAAAATGGTTTAGCAGTAATGCAGGTTTTTGCAATATGCCGGTTTAATGGTTTTATGCTATGTAAAATGATTTGGCAGTAGGTTATGTTTTGATAGCAGTATGCAGGTTTGCAAATGCTTAGAGATGGTTTGGTGTAGTATGCTGGTTATGATAGCAGTATGCAGGTTTTTGCAAATGCTTAGAGATGGTTTTGTGTAGTATGCTGGTTATGATTCCATCCAGATATGCAAGCTTAGACTTCCTTTTGAAGGGGTTTTTCCATATAGCCGTTGCCTCTTTTTTGTGACTCAGGTTTTTAGTATTTTATTTTCTAATGCTCTGCACATATGCTGCTACAAGTGATTTTGACTTTATTCCCAATTCATGCTTAAATCAAAACCTGCAAAAACTAAACCTCTTCTTCTCTCTACCTCAAGTACATAAATGATACATAATGTGATATGTTGTACTGCTGTCTGAAAAAGCAAACAGGTTGGAATATGATGAATGAGGAAACATATATGCTTGCATACATAGTTTTAAAATTGCACATGTTTGAAATTGCATATTGTTGGAATTGCATTTTCTTTTGTCTTGCATTAGCCTATGTTATCTCCTATGTGGTGCAGGTTAACGTTGGCTTGTTATGAACTTGCATATGCTGTTTCATATGTTTTATGCAGCTTTGACCGAAAATGAGTTTATGCATATTTGAAATATGCAGTGGGTTTTTTTTTGATAAAAATGCAATTGATTTTGAAATGTGCTATTTTTTAATTGTGCATTCATTTAAAAATTCCTCTCTTTTTTGTGAACCGGGAGAAATCCCGTGATTTGCAAAAAAAGAGTAACTGATTCCGGCCATTGCTTTTAATGATGAACATTGAATTTATTTTCTGCATTTTAATTATTTATTCGAATTCTAATTTCTTTCTTTTAATCGTTTTTTTTTTGCAGGTAAAATTTAAATGAGCAGACAAGGAGTATTGGATAGAAGATTAGAATTAGAATTTAGGAAAATAGTTTTATTTTACTTTAAGCATTTATGTAATGGTTATTATAAATACTTTGTACAATAGTATTTAAACAACAATTGTAATAAATAGAATAAAGTGAATAAAAATTCTATTATTTCCCAATTAATTCCTTTTCTTTCCAATTATTTATTTATTGTTTATAATTCCTTAAATCATATAATGATTGAAAATCAAATCCAATCATTTAAATTCAGAATGACAAACAAATAAATAAACATCATTGACTAATCAACAAATTCAACTATTTAATTCATTATTCGTAAAATTCCAAATTATAATAATTAAAAATAGAATTTTAATTATTTAATCTAAAATGATAAAGAATTAAATAATCATTGTTGACCAATTAATAAACTCATTCTCAAATGCTTATTTCATTATTCATAAGTCTTTAAATTATATAACAATTGAAAAATAGATTCCAATTATTTAAATTTAAGATAATAAATAATTAATAAACGTCATTTAAATCTTGATCAGTTAATAAATTTAGCGTTCAACAAATAAACAGCTCCCGACTCGAAAAAGTTATGAATTTTTACACTGCTTTGAAAATTTGATAAAATATGGGAAAACCCTTGCAATGCGAATAATGCAGATGGAAGACGGTATCTTAGGTCAAAATTTGGGGTACAACAGAACGGTACTCAAAAGGCCTTCGTTTTTTGCTCAGAGTGTGTGTGACGCGCCGAAAATCCTGAATGCTGAATATTATTTCATTTGGGCCGAAACTTCGAAAATTCATAACTCGGTCAATTTTTATCGGATCGGGCCCATCGTTTCACACAAGGTCACTGACTCAGAGATCTACAACTTTGCTTCCAAAGTTGAGACTGGATTATGCTCCGATCAATACCAGTTTTTTATTGAATAACGTGTCAGAGTCGACACTGGAGCCCAAAATAAGTTTGTCTGAGCTGAAACTTCAAAAATTCATAACTAATTCACCTTTTATCCGATTGAGCCCATTTTCGGACAGGAGTTAGTTCTCGATGTCGGATACATTTTGTTTTCACATTTCAACTTCAAAAATTTCACTTAAGCCCCTGCGATTTAGCCTGGAACGTGACGAACTCAAGTGAACATTGGAGGCCCAATTGCACATTCAAAGCCTATTTTTTTCCTCTAATTTCTATTATATAATCTCATTCTTTTCACACAAACAAGAAAAAGAGAAAAAAAAAAGCTTTTGCCACAACACTGTCAGAATATCAAATTCTTTCAAGAACCCTAAAACCTTGAAATCCTTATTACAAACCCCATCTCACTACAAACAAGTCATTCTTGTTACAAATCCACATATCACTACTTCTCCAGTAAGGGTAAGGCTGATTTGATCTCCTTGATCAAAAGGGCATAGAAGCATTCATCTCACTACTTTTCTAGTAAGGGTAAGGCTGGTTTGATCTCCATGATCAAAAGGGTATAATCATTCATACAGGCCATATCGGTTTTAACATTAATTTTTTTCCATATATTTGCTTTATTTGTATTTCATGATATATAGTAATTTATTTAATGTGTTCATGAGATTCAACACTGCAGATTTAGACAGGGTCCCATGCATGTTCATTACAGAACATTGAGGCCAAAACACTAATGGCCAAAATAGAACAATCAACCAATGCATGACGAGTCAGACATCCTGAGAAGGTTAAGAGCATGGGTTCAACAACCACCCCTATTGGTATTGGTTTTCTTCCTTTATATTTATCCTTTTACCTATTTTCATTCTTTCTGTTTAAAACTTTTTTTCATAAAACTTAACATTTTTCACAAACCTTTGATTTTTCCTCTTAAACTCGAATAATTAATTTTAGGTTTTTAATTTCATTGTTTGTTTTTGGTTTCTAACCAATTTGTCTTTTTCAATCTTAAATTCACTTAACCACAAAACTTTTTTCACAAACTTTTTTTTTACAAAAAAACCTAATTTAATTTTTAGGTTAATTAATTTTATATTTTTTTTAACTTTTTTCAAAATTAACCTTTTTTTTATTAATTAAAATTAATTAGGATTTAGGTATTTTAATTAATTTTTTTTCAAAATTAACATTTTTTACTAATTAAAATTAATTAGGTTTTTTTAGGCTTATTTAATTAATTATCCTAAATCACTTTTTCACAAAAAAACACCAAAAACATTAACTTAGAATTTTAAGTTTTAATTTTTCCTTAATTTTTCCTTAATTTCTTTTTATTTATTCTTTTACATTTTAATTTCTAGAAAAATTGTATAAGTCACATTATCAATGTAATAGCGTAGATTTATCTTTTTTCCTATTTTTTTCTAATTATGTAAATTCTTCCGGGATGTAATAGTTTTAAGATTTCTTTTCTGTACTCTTCATTATTATGTAACTGCTCCGAGGTTGTAATAGTAATTAGGGTTTAAATTCCGCATTTTTATTTTCAGTCCAAAATAATTATGTATCTGCAAAAGCCTTGTAATAGCTAGGACTTTAAACTTTCTGCATTTTATTTTCGCAAACTATAAACTGCTTAGATGTATGTTAATAGGATTGTATGGAAAGACTGTCTGGAAAATTAAAACAATAGATCACCTTAATTGTGCAAAGATTAAATAACTGAAATAAAACACATGCACATGCTCACTCTTAGGGTATGCCTTACTTGGTTGCCTCGGAAAATAATGGTCATGTCCCTCGAACGTAGGGACACCCTTAGCAAAGACCCTCGGTTAAAATCATCATAAAGATCATGGTCCCTCGATGTCCCTCGAAGTTGCCTACGGTATATGATCTTGTCCCCCGATGTTGCCTACGAATATATGATGACATACCCTTCGAAATGCTAAGGTATCCTTACATGTTGCCTTCAATGACCATTACGTCCCTTTCGATAGTCCCTCAACTCCAACGACGGTGCTACCTATTTCTCAATAGTAGGATAACATTGTCTAAAGGAAACGAGAACAGAAACAATCTTTTTTTCGAGTAGATAGATGCTAGTAGGTACTTGCTCAAAATCAAACTTTTTCACACTTACACTCTTTTCAAACAAAGTTTTCAAAAACACTTCGTAACACTCTTGAGGACAGAAACAAGGGTTAAAACGAAGTAAAAACAAAAACTTTTCAAAACACACAAACACGGAAGCAATTTTTAAAATGATGAGCATGTACCTAAGTGCCCGTAGAAAACTAAGGATAAAAAGGGTGCTAATACCTTCCCTTTCTATAATCTACCCCCCGTACTCAGAATATCTCGAAAAAGGATTTTTTCTGTACTTTTTTCCTTTCCGATTGGATGAAATAAAAGTCGAAGGCGACTCTTGCTTACCGCGACATTTTGCGAACAAAAAACACAAACCAGTATTAACAGTCGGTTCTGCCACCGTATCACAACATAAAAAAAACATTCCTCTAGATCAAAAGACGGTGATGGTTCCCTATCACATAGGTAGTCGTTATTTCTTAAAAAAAGAAAATCTTACTAAGTCAAAACCCACGAAGGAGACTTAAGAAAAACCAGGGCATCTTGGTGACTGTAACCTCGAAATAGGAACAGTCGGGCAAAATCAGGGATAATAAACCAAAAAGGAGGTCACTGCAAATCCTCAACAAAATGAAAAATGTTTCGGGAAAAAATGACTACCTTCCGATAAACTAAACTTGTCTGAACCCTCACCAAAACGTCATTGGAGTTTGAACATACAATTAACTGAGTTTAGGACTGAAGAACATCACGAAGAACGGGTGGGTACAAATAAAATTTGAGCCTTTATCCTTTGTTTCTTAAACCGTGAACCAAGCCACGCTACAACCCTCCAAAAGTCCTAATTGAAGCATAGGTTAGTTCAAAAGCATATTGTTACAAAAGGTATCATGACTCTTGTAAGGCTTACTAAAAAATCTTGAGTTATATTTTCTTACAAAAATTTTGCATCTGCTGAAACGCATTTTCAAAACCTCAAGACAAGCATAAACTTTGCATTATTTGAATATCGTTGTTTGCATATGGCTAATTGTTTGACAGCAGAGAAATTCGCACGACGAATATCCAGTGAACAAAACCCTTTCAATAAACAAAATCACTTCAAGTGGGAAGATGCTTCCCATAACAGATCTCATATAAGCAAGGGGCACAACATTATCATTATCTATCACATATGAGGCAGTCCAGTCGAGATTCCAAGGAATCTCTCAAGAAACGCTGAATTTACCAGGGGCAGGTCTCCGTCTGAATCACTTGGGTCATTGAACGCGAATCCCAACAAAGGGTTACGTAAAGTCAAACATTCCTGGAAGTTCCACAACCACCTATTACTAGGGGAAATGACAAATCTCCCCCAAGATCCTATTCATAGGATGACCCCCAACCAGGTTTTTCAATCTCTGAAAACTCCTCCCCAACTGAGTTGATCTCAAGAATCCTCGAGGATTTCTGCCAAAAGAAGACGCCTCCCCAACAGACTGGTGACAATGTTTATTCCCCAACAAACATAGATTACCCAGTTTGAGCTTACCTCTCTGATTGCTACAAATCAAGGGACCACAACTCCTCTCCCCAGCAGACTGCTCTACAAACCCTAGTAAGTTACTACAAAGACTGAAAACCGACCAGATACCAGTTCCTTCTCATTCCCGGATGAAGTTTTACACTGACTCATCATGAAGCAACCCTACCCAGGTTCCTTCTCATTCCCTGATGAAGTTTTACACAGACTCATCATGAAGCAACCCTACCCAGGTTCCTTCTCATACATTTCAAGATATAGTTTCACACGGACTCATCATCAAGCAACCCTACCCAGGTTCCTTCTCTATATTTCTAGACGCAGTTTTACACGGGCTCATCCTAAAGAAGCCCTACCCAGGCTTCCCCCTCATATGTCTCATAAAGCAGCCCTACGCCGGCGACCAAAAGTCCTCTTCTAGATAGATTCATTTCTTCCAGTTAATAACATGTGAATCCAAGGCCTCTTCTGGTTAGATTTATCTCTTCCAGTTTAAAACAAGAAAAGGACATCTATTATTTTGGTATAAATCAACCAAAACATTTATCCTGATACCTTCCACAGTCACTTTGGATGGCACCTATAAGCCTATCTCCAACAACTTTCCATCATCTCTCCAAATGGCATCTTTAAGCCCATTCCCTACACAATCAACCATCGCATCATCGAGTGCAAATTTCTGGGCACTCTAGTGTTCAATCATCTTCCACCTTCAAGTCACGAGTGGCGGATCCGCCAATCTAACTCTTAAGGTTTAAGAAGATTGAACAGGGGAAGCTGTTGTACCCCAAAATTTTCCCTCTCATTTCTCAAGAAATCTCTCATAATATCTCCATTGGTTCAGTACTACACAAGGTTTATTCAGTTCAAGACACCTCCTCAAGCACTGATGACTCAAATTAGGGTTTGAGTTTTCACAAGGACAATTGGACTTTCAAGGCCTCAAATGACCTTTATGGATCATTAGGAGCCCTCAAAATTTCTCATGACAAGTTTCAAGTCTTGGATCACAAAATTGCTCAGTCATTTGATCAGATGATCTAAAATCAATTGTATTGGATAAAAAGTCAACTATGGTCAATTTGCAGTCAAAATTCATAATTTTTTATTCATACCAACATCATAAACTCATACATGTCAATTGATCAAGTTTGGATCATAATTCCTCAATAAATTTGATCAGAACACCAAAAGGGCAAAATTGTCAAAATTAGGGTTTTGATTGAGAAGTCTCAGTTTTTTACTTTTGATCAAGGAAATGACTTATTGGGTTGATACATGATCTCAAGGATTTAAATACATCATTTTAACCTAATGGGATGGCTCAAAACATTTCTCAAGATCAATTGGTTGATAATTGAATTTCAGTCAACTGATGAAAAGTCAATTGTACACTAAAAAGTCAAACTTTAACTTTTTGACCAAAATCAAGTTTCAAAAATCATATTTCATCAAGACATGTCAAAATATGAAACTTGTTCATCAAGAAATTGAAAAGTCAAAATTATCTTTGAAAAGTCAAAATTCTAAGACTTGGAATTTTTTCTAAGTGTTAGAAAGTTCATATTTTTTCATAACTTTGTGCCAAATTTCCAACATGATGCAAGATGATTCAAGGAAAACTTCCAACATGAAAGTTTTAGATCTAAATGAGATATAAAACATTGTAGGGAAGAACTTTTTCTTGAAATTCTTGGGTTTCAAGTTATGAATTTATGAAGACATGTCCATGATACTAAAAATACTTAGTGAAATTTTGAGTATTTTAGTCAGGATTTTGACCTAACTCCATGACAACTTTTCACCTAGTTCCAAATTGATTCTTCAAAAATCTCTAACATAAAAGTTGTAGAGGATGTTCCAAGCTTTTCAAAATGTCAAAGAACTTGAAGATATCATTTTTGAGCTAGGAGATTCAAATACTTGAAGTTGGCATGATAAACTTGAATTATAAGTCATTTTTGTGATGAACTCATAATCAAATCTCATAACCTTATCATTAAATCTCACTTTTTAGGCCATGTTGCTTCTAAGTCTCTCCATAATTAAGTAATTACACAGACCCTAAGTGTATTACACAAGGATTTGATGTTTTGTCCAAGTCTTGTACCATTTATGGTTGAAATTGCAAAAAGTAACATATCCATGATTGTAAAGCAAACTTTTTCACAATGTCAACTCTTCTTGAGCCTCTCAATGGCTCCATCTTCACACACTCAACCTAGTAAGTCAGAATCAAGCTTATTTAAAGTTCAACCACTCTACAATAGCATGGTACAAGCTTTGGGAAGATGTTTGTCATAGTTGCTTCAAAAACAAGTAATGGTTATACAACTTGATATTTCAAATTCTGACTTGTTGTAGCACACAAAACCTCTTGCCTATAAATAAATACACTATTTTCAAACTAAGGGACGAATTTACAATCCCTTAAGCCCTCTCATACACTCTCAAACCCGAATTGACCAAAAATCACCATTTTTAAGCTTTTGAAACCTTAACTTTGAAACTCATCACTCTTGCAACTATTGTCCAAACAAATCATCCAAACGCTTCATATATATCATATAGAAACTATCCATACTCATGTTTCTTCACTGTAACATCATTTTCATCATCCACCATTTTCAAAATCCACCATTGTAACTTGACTTGAGTAGACCAATCCAGACACTTTCAAGGCAAAGTAAAAGTTGCAACATACTCACTAAGGTCCCAGGAAGCTAAACAATCATCATATTGCTTCTGGAAGTCATGTAGAGACCATTGAATTTTTGCATCAAGAGGTAAGTTTTTCTAAATTTGAAATCTTGATACAAGCATCATTTGCAATTACTTTCAAAAGATAAAATGTAGATATCATGTCTATGAAGCTAACCATATCCTTACATTTCATTTTAATTGACTGTGGGATGAGAATTTTGAAACTGAATTTTTTGGATATTTAGGTTTTCAGTTTGGCACAGGTAGAAATTTATAAGTTATAGTGGGAATAAATAAAAACTAATTACATATTTGAAATCCTTGCGAAATTCTAAGCAAGATTAATTTTTATATTTTTTTAATTTGGTTGAGAAATGAGGAAGTTAGAGTTTTTTGAAAAAATTGAAAATATATGTTATTACAGTAACTGTTAGAATGCAGGAGGAAGAAGAAGGAGGGTTTGACCATTTTCAAATTTTTACATCTAAGTTCATTTTATATTTAATGATTTTTGTTTCATTAACGGATGTAACAGCCACCCCAGTGGCAAGCAGCGCGCGGTTTCATGTCACTTATTATCCTAAGGGCGCAGGTTCGAACCATAGTGAACCCCCTTTTTGTGTTATTTTTGTGATTTTTGTGATTTCAGGAAGCAATCTTCTCATATAATATCATGCAAGCACATGGTCAAGCTTTAGCAGGACCAAAACCTTATTTTTATCACTTAACTCATTTTACATTTTTAACAAACTTCAACAATTTATTTAACCCATCAAATTAACTCCTTTTGAACTAATTTTTTGCACACTACTATTTTATTAGGTCTATTTTATGAATATATAAAAATCTCATCAAAAATATTTTTATTTTCATTATTCATGATTTATTCAATGTAGCATCTTTTAGGTCTTTTTTTCTTTATTAAAAACTATAAAAAATAACAAATTTCTTTTCTTGATTAAATTAATTTTTAACTTAGTTTTTGCTTTGACTTTCTTTTTTAATTAAATCAACTTAGAACTTAGAGATTTTAATTAATTAAATTATTTCCTTTTATTAGTTTAATTAAATCAAGACTTTTCATAAACAAAAAAAACAATTTTCTTTTCCTTTCACATTGCTTTTATATTCTTGCACATTTTATCTTGAAATATTCAATATGGTTGTAATAGTATAATTAGAACTTTATTGCTTTCATCCCCCATTTGTAAATTGTGTCCCCATCCCTAAATAATGTAAAAGGTAGAATTTTACATTTCCGCAATTTATCGCTTTCAATATAAATGTTAGTAGTTATAGTTTGTATGGCAAGACTAAAATCAACAAGTAGCAAACCCTAATTCAAGATAAATAATGCATGCAAATCAAACACACTATTCACACATGCACCCCTAAGGTTAACTCCACTTGTTGCCTAAAAATGGTCATGTTAAGCATGTGAGATGTCCTAGCAAAAACAAATCAAAATTACAAGATCATAGTCCCTCGATGATGCTACAAATGTTGCCTTACAAATGATCTTAGTCCCTCAAAGAGAAATGCTAAGATATCTCACAACATTGCTATCATGACTACACGATGACCCACGCCCGTCCCTTTACATCCAAAGATAAGGCTTCTTATTAATCAATGGTAAGATAGAAATATCAAAGGAAAGGAGGAAATGAACAAAATACTTTTGAGTAGGTAGAAACGTTCTTAGTTGCTTGCTTACTTTCAAAACAAACACCAAACACTTTCAAAACAAACACACACCAAACACTTTCAAAACATGAAATATTTTCAAAAGTCCAAACACTTTGTATACGTTCTTACAAAACGAGAACCATTACAAAGTTTGCCTAAACGAAGGCTCCTTTTCAAAAATACTTTAAAAAACCACCACAGAGCACATTTTCAAACAAAGCAAATGATATATTAAGCAACTAAGAGACCATAGATAACTATGCATGAAAATGGTGCTAATACCTTCCCTTTTCATAATCTACCCCCCGAACTCAAGAAAATATCTCAAAGGTCTTTCTTGTTCTTTTCACCCTTTCCTTATTGGATAAAAGTAAAGTCAATGGCGAATCTTGCTAACCGCAACAATTGCGATCAAACGCAAAACATCCCAATTCAGTTCTCCCACCGTATTACAGTACCATTATCCATAATGATTCTTTCTAGAATACCGTACCGACAGATAAGGTTATGTCTGATGAAACGGGCCATAACATTCTTGGTAACAGAAGTAAATGAAGATGCCTCGACCCACTTTGTGAAGTAATCAATGGCAACCAAGATGAAGCGGTGTCTATTAGAAGTTGTAGGTCTGATTTCCTCAATTATATCGATGCCCCACATTACAAATGGCCAAGGAGCAGCCAGGACATTTAGAGAAACCGGAGGCACATACACCTTGTCAGCATAGATCTGGCATTTGTGACAAGTCTGTGTATGCTGATAACAGTCTGCTTCCATAGTAGACTAGTAGTATCCTGCCCGTAGGATCTTTGTAGCCATCGTATGCCCACTAGAATGGGTGCCAAAGGTACCTTCGTGCAAATCAGCCATAATCTTTTCTGCCTCGCCCTTGTCTACACATCGAAGCAAGGTAGAGTCGTGGTTGCGCTTGTAGAGGATCTCGTTACTAAGGTAGAACTTGGCAGAGAACCTTCTTAGGAACTTCTTATCATTGACTGAAGCTCCTTCAAGATGCTCTTGGGCTTCGAGATATCTTTTGACTTCACAGAACCAAGGTTTGTCCACTACTTCTTCAGTACCAATCTCGTGACAATATGCTGGTTCATCCATCCTTTCTATAGTGATCTAAGGAGCTTCATTGTCCCACCTAACCTTGAACATGGACGACATGGTAGCTACCGCGTCCGCTAGTTGATTTTCCTCTCGTGGAAATTGCTCAAATGTAATTTCTTTAAAATGTGGAATTAATGTCAACACATGTTCTTTGTACAGGATGAGATTAGGATGCTTCGTGTCTCATTCTCCTTTGATTTAACTGATTACTAGAGCTGAGTCTCCAAATACACTCAAGAATTTGATCCTCAAGTCGATAGAGGATTTGAGACCCATAATGCATGCTTCATATTCAACCATATTGTTGGTACAATTGAAACATAATCTAGCAGTGAAAGGAGTATGACAGCCTTCAGGAGATATGATCATAGCGTCGATGCCATTTCCAAGAGATTGGAAGCTCCGTCAAAAACCATGGTCCATCAGGATCCTTTTTCAGGTCCTTCATCTGGTCCAGGCTCTTCACAATCAATCGCTAACATGATGTTATCATCCGGGAACTCAAAATGCATGGATTGGTAGTCGTCCACATCCTGATGAGCCAAATGATCAGCTAGTACACTTCCCTCAATTGCTTTCTGGGTTGTATATTGAATTTCGTATTCGGTCAAGATCATCTGCCATCTTGCTATTCTTCCGAAGAGAGCGGGCTTCTCAAAGATGTACTTGATAGGATCCATTTTAGATATCAACAAGGTAGTGTGAGTCAACATATATTGTATTAGTCGGCGAGCAGCCCATGCCAAAGCGCAACAAGTTTTATCGAGCAGTGAGTATCTTGTTTCACAGTCGGTAAACTTTTTACTAAGGTAGTATGTTGCATGCTTTTTTTGACCAAACTCGTCATGCTGCCCCAACACACACACCCATTGAGTTCTCTAATACTGTTAAGCACATGATCAGACGTCTTCCTTCAACTGGAGGCATCAAAATTGGAGGATCTTAGAGATATTCTTTGATTTTGTCAAAGGCATTCTGGCAATCATCATTCCACTTCACTGCTTGATCTTTCTTCAATAATTTGAAGATTGGCTCACAAGTAGCGGTCAGATGTGAAATGAATCTGGAAATGTAGTTCAGACGTCCCAAGAATCCCCTAACTTCCTTCTCAGTGCAAGGAGTTGGCATTTCTTGTATAGCTTTGACCTTTGCAAGGTCAACTTCAATGCCTTTGTTGCTGATGACGAAGCCTAAGAGTTTACCGGACCTTACTCCAAAGGTGCACTTATTCGGGTTCAACCTCGGTTTGTATTTCTTGAACCTTTCAAAAAGTTTCTACAGGTGACCAAGGTGCTTCTCTTCAGTCTAGACTTGGCTATCATGTCATCAACGTAGACCTCTATCTCGTGATGGATCATATCGTGAAACAAAGCTACCATGGCACACTGGTAGGTTACCCCGACGTACTTTATCCCAAATGGTATAACTTTGTAACAAAAAGTGCCCCACTATGTGACAAAGGTTGTTTTCTCCATGTCCTCGGGTGCCATTTTGATCTTATTATACCCGGAGAAACCATCCATGAAGGAGAATACCTTATGTTGTATGGTGTTGTCAACTAGAATATCGATATGGGGAAGCAGAAAGTCATCCTTGGGGATTGCCCTGTTCAGCCTCTGTAATCCACACACATGTGTACCTTATCATCCTTCTTAGGTACTAGAATAACATTGGCAACCCATTGTGGATAAGAGGTGACAGCTAAGAAACCATCATTGAACGGTTTCATGACTTCAGCCTTGATCTTTTCTGACATCTCTGGCCGTATACGACAAACCTTCTATTTCAATAGAGGGCAATCCTCTTTTGTAGGTAGGCGATGAACCACAATATCAGTGTCAAGTCCCGGCATGTCTTCGTATAACCAGGCAAAAACCTCAACATAATCATGTAGCTTCTGTATTAACCGCTTTTTGACACTATGCTCCAGATCGGCACCTATCTTAACTTCTTTCTTGTCCTCTTAAGTACCCAAGTTCACTGTCTCAACTGGCTCCTCATGAGGTTGTATTTCTCTTTCTTCCTGTTGTAACAGCCTGGTAAGTTCTCCTGGTACTTCACAATCTTCCACACCTTCGTCCTCAGCTTGGTAGATCAGATTTTCAAAGTCATAATGAGCAATAGCAGAACCGTTATCAATGGGATCTACAGTGGATGTGGGTCTGCAGTTTGATACGTGGGTGTGTGTAAGAGCATAGTTGTATATTTTTGATAAAGTAAAAAGCATAAAAGAAAAACAAAGAGCGTAAAATTTGTATGTGAAACGTCCAATGTTTTATTAATGACATATGGGAATAAAGTAATGACCCTCAAAAATAGACCATTGTGCCTCAGGTAAAACACAAGGCTTTAATGTTTCAATTGTTCAAATATTACATATCCTCAAAACAAAAAGACAAATTACTCTTGAATAAAAGTAATGGGCACAAAATCTCTAGCCTCCCAATTGCTGAGTCCACCGCTGATGGTTGGGAAGATCCACTTGTCCAGGTCATAATCACTATCATTGTCTTCCAGAGTGTAACGCGGTGGAAGAACTGACTTGGGTGTTTTACATTTTATCACAAATGTTGCAGTTAGCAAGAGTCGCCACCGACTTTTCTTTTATCCAAAAGGAAAGGCTGAAAAGAACAGGAAAGACCTTTAGAGATGTTTTCTTGAGTTCAGGGGGTAGATTATGAAAAGGTAAGGTATTAGCACCATTTTCATACGTAGTTATCTACGGGCTCTTAGTTGCTTGCTAGATCACTTGCTTTTGTTTGAAAATGTGCTTTGTGTGGTTTTTGAAAGTATTTTGAAAAGGCGTCATCGTTTAGGCAAACTTTGTAATAATTCTCATTCGTAAGAATGTATACAAAGTGTTGGTCTTTTGAAAATGTTTCAAGTTTGAAAGATGTTTTTTGAAAGTGTTGATGTTTGTTTTAAAAATAGCAAGGATGTTTTTGGTTTGAAAATGAGCAAGCAACTAGGAACATTCTACCTACTCAAAAGTCTTTCTTGTTTATTTCCTCTTTCCTTTGACATTGTTATTTTACCATGGATTGGTAAGTAACCTTATCTTTGGATGTAAAAGGACGGGTGCGGGTCATCGTATAGTCATGAATAGCAATGTTGTAAGATATCTTAGCATTTTCTTTAAGGGACTAAGATCATTCGTAAGGCAACATTTTTAGCGTCATCGAGGGACTATGATCTTGTATTTTCATTTGTTTTTGCTAAGACATCTTACATGCGTATTATGACCATTTATTTCTCAAGGCAACAAGTGGATTTACCCTAAGGGTGTAAGTGTGCAAGTGTGTCTTTTTCATGCTTGATTTGTCTTGTATTAGGGTTTGCTAACTTGTTGATTTTAATCTTTCCATACAAACGCTAATTTACTAGCATTTATATATAAAGCATTAAATTGCGGAAAATAAAAATACTAAGCTATTACATCAATAGGGGAGGGGGTGTACAAATTTAAAAATGGAATTTTGCAAGAAAATTAAATCTAATTAACTATTACAACCATATTGAATATTGTACAAAAATGAAGATAAAAGATGCAAGAATGCAAAATGGAAAATGAAATTATTTTATTTGGTTTTATGGAAGGTTTTAATCTTAACCTAATTAAGAAAATAATTAATGGAAATTAACTAAAATTAAAACCTAAATTAATTAACAAAAAATAATAAGTTAAAAATGCTTTTCTAGGGTTTTTTATGAAAAGGTTTTAAATTAATAAAAATAAAATGAGAAATTAATTAATTAAGAGAAACCTAAAGTCTAAGTTAATTTTAATTAGGAAAATAAAATAATAATTAAACCTAAGTCTAAATATTAATTAATTAAGAAAAATAAATTTATTTATTAAAAGAAAAATGTTTTTGTTCTTTTTGTCTTTATAAAGAAAATAAAATAAATAAGTGTAAATAATAAATAAATATATTTTTATATTTTTTTCATTAATAAAATAATAATAATAATAATAATAATAATAATAATAATAATAATAATAATAATAATAATAATAATAATAAAAATAATAAAATAAAACTGAAAATAAAATAAAATAAGAAAGGAAATAAATAAAAATGAAAAAAATAAAATAAAGTTGGGCCAGGTGCGCAAAAGTAAGGCAGGGGGTTAGAAGCAGCAAAAAGAACAAAAGCCCAAAGGAGAGGCCCAGGCGTTGCTGTGTGTTTGTGACAAAAAAAGGGTGAAATGTGGAAAATGAAAAAAAGGCTGTGTGCTAGGTGTTGAACCCACACCCTCCTGGTTACCAGCACGCTGCCTTACCACTAGGGTGGCTATACATCCGTTTACTTATATGAAATGATAAATACATAACATATAAAACTTCCAAGGCCTGTACTTCGTCTTCAACCTTCAGCCAGCCAGAGTACCTGTAACTTCTTCATCTCTCAACAAAAATGGAAAGTACAAACATAAAAGTTGTGGCATTTCTTCCCATGAATCCAACCATATAAATAACTAAAGCTAAAAGTCAAAGATGAGTGAGAATTTTTTTGGCCCTAATTTAAAACCTAAAAATTTCAGAAACTTCAACTCCAAAATTCTCTAAGCTCAGGCCATATAAATGCAAACTATGGATATGTACAGCTTCGTAGCAATGATATCTACATCGTATCTTCACAAATCAGAATCAAATGATGCTTGTATGAAGAAATAAAAGTTTGAAAACTTACCTCTTGCAGATGGAGTCGTGTATAGAGTTTGAGCAACCTTTGAGGTGGCCTGATGATTTCTGTAGCTTTCCTGGACCTCCTTGAATGTGTTCCAACTCCTACTTTTCTTTGAGGATGGTTGAAACTCCCAACTCAAGTCAAGTTGCAAGCGTCAGTTTTGGAAATGGTGGATAGTGATGGAGGAGTTACAGTCTTAAAACAAGGGCTTTGATCACTTATGTATGATGTAAGTAAGGTGTCTAGATGGTTAAGAATCAAAACGCACGAGTGGAAATGGAGATGGAGAGTTCTGACTCAAAACTGTCAAGTGGAGCAGTTCTGTACAGCAAGGGTGTTTTTGGAGAGTTATTGGAGGCTTGGAATCGTGTCTTAACTTGCCAACAACTTGTGCATAAGTAAGGAAAAGGTTCTAGCACTTGAGAGGGTCAGAAGTGCAAGATATAGAGTTATGGCTATCTTACTTGATTTTGAAGAAAAGTGGAAATATAGTTTCAATGCAAAGTACAAGCATGGGCTGAGTTGTTAGAGGCTTTAGACAAGTTTCTTTTGGATTATAGGTTGTGATTGATCAGAATAAGACAAGTGCAAAGCTCAAGAAATTATTTTGTGCATAAAAGCTACTTTTCCAAAATGGCAATGTGCACTTTCTTCCCAAAATGGCATTAAGCATGGGCAATGCATTGAATGATTAGATTAAAGCTTCTTAAGGTTATGCAATCATTTAATTATAGAGTTCCAAACAAGTTTAAGGCTTGCAAAGCAAAGATTGTGCAGCCTAGCATGGATTTGCATTCTTGTTCATCATAAAATTCTGCCTTGTAAAACAACTTGAAACCCTAACTTTTGACCTTCGATTCTCCTTGCTCAAAAATTATCTCAAGGAGTTCTTGGACATTTTGGAAATCTTGTAATGTGATATACAATCCATCTTTGAATAACTTTTGCAAAATCCAAATGGAACTATATGAAACTTGTCCCAGAAGTTAGGTCAAAATCCTGACCAAAATGCTCAAAATTTCACTAAGTGTTTTAGTTTTATGAACATAATTTCATGGACTAATAACTTGAAATCCAAGAATTTCTAGGAGGAGTTGTGTAAAAGCAATGTTTTATATCTCATTGAGATCTACAACTTTCATGTTGAAAGTTTCCTTTGAATCATCTTGCATCATGGTGAAAAATTGGCTCAAGGTTGTGAAAAAATATGAAGTTTTCAACACTTAGAAAAATTTCTAAGTTTGGAAACTTTGACTTTTCAAAATGAAATATTTACTTTTTGATTTCTTGATGAACAAGTTTCATATTTTGACATGTTTTGATGAATTTTGATCTTTGACACTTGATTTTGACCAAAAAGTCAAAGTTTGACTTTTCAGTGTACAGTTGACTTTTGATCAGTTGACTGAAAATCAACTATCAATCAATTGATCTTGAGGGAAGTTTTAATCCATAACATTAGGTAAAAATGATGCATTTGAAACCTTGAGATCATGTCTCGAACCAATTAACCATTTGCTAGGTCAAAAGTTAGAAATTTCCCTTTCTCAGTCAAAACCCTAATTTTGACCATTTTTTCCTTTTGATGATCTGATCAAATTTCTTGAGGAATTATGGTCCAAACTTGATCAAATGACATATAGGAATTCATAATGTTGATATGGATAAAAAATTATGAAGTTTGACTATAAATTGATCGCAGTTGACTTTTTTCCCATTACAGCTGATTTTTAGGTGAACTGATCAATTGACTGAGCAACAATGTGATCCAAGACTTGAAACTTGACATGAGCAATCTTGAGGGTCCACAATGATTCATGAAAGGCATATGAGGCATTAAAGGTTCAATTATCTTTTTGCAATCTCAAACCCTAATTTCAGTCATCAATGCTTAAGGAGGTGTCTTGAGCTGATCAACCCTAGTGCAGTCTTGAACCAAAGGAGATCTTGTGAGAAAACAACTTGATAAATGAGAGGGGAAATTTTGGGGTACAACAGATGCCCCTGTCCAATCTTCTTAAACCTGAAGAGTTAAATTGGCGGATCCGCCATTCGTGACTTGAAGGAGGAAGATGATTGAACACTAGAGTGCCCAGAAATTTGTACTCGAAGATGAATTGTGAATGGGCTTATAGATTCCATTTGGAGGAATGATGAAGATTTGCCAGAGATGGGCTTGTAGATGCCATCCAAAGGAGACTGTTAACAGAAAATGGACTAAGTTTGAACTTGATTTCAACTGGAAAAGAATCAAAATAAATCTTTGGAGCAATTTATCTGAAACTAGCAGAAGTCTTATGTGTTGTTTGACTGGGAAGAATCAGAATATATCTTGGAGCGATTTATCTGAACCAGAAGTGTTCATTTGGAAAGTATCAGGATAAACCGTTGATAGGTTTAAACTGAACCAAAAGAGGTCTTGAATAATCTTTAACTGGAGAGAATCAGAGTAGATCTTTGAGCGATTTATCTGAACCAAAAAAAGTGCCTGCTAGGAAAGAATCAAAATAAATTGTTGAGAGATTTATCTGAACCAGTGGGGATTTGGAGAAGAATAAGAATAAATCGTTGAGAGATTTATCTGAACCAGAGATGTTTGCGGGAAAGAATCAGAATAAACCGTTGAGAGATATAAACTGAACCGGCATGGATCTAGAGAAGAATCAGAATAAATTGTTGAGAGATTTATCTGAACCAGAGAAAACATCTGTGGGAAAGAATCAGAATAAACTGTTGAGAGATTTAAACTGAACCGGTAGGGATCTGGAGAAGAATTAGAATAAATCGTTGAGAGATTTATCTGAACCAGAGAAATCGTCTGTGGGAAAGAATTAGAATAAACCGTTGAGAGATCTAAACTGAACCGGCATGGATCTGGAGAAGAATCAAAATAAATCATTGAGAGATTTGTCTGAACTAGAGAAAACGTCTGCGGGAAAGAATCAGAATAAACCGTTGAGAGATTTAAACTGAACCGGCAGGGATCTAGAGAAGAATCAGAACAAATCATTGAGAGATTTAAACTGAACCGGCAGGGAACTGAAGGAAATATCTATTATGTAGATGGTCGATCACTCCTTTCTCGGGAATTGATCTATAATTGACTCATTGAAAATTTGACCATAATTTTATGTTGATTGATCTTTCCTGAAAATATGAAAGGTTAGTTGCATGCAATGCCATGATGTATGAGATGCATGGTATAATGTTGTTTCTCAAAATAAATGAGATCGCAATGTATGCATTTGTGTTGTCAATGCTATGACGTATGGATGTAATGTATGGACACATTAATTGTTATGCCGCAGTGTTGCTAGAGTCGGAGAAAATAAATCCCTGATTACTGCGGGGAATGAGGAGTGTAAGTCTTCATATTTTTAAGTTGAAGTGTTGATGGACGAGTTTCCATTTATTAGAGAAATAAAATTTGTTGTGGAAGGGAAACGTCGTGCATTACTTGTGGACCTCGTGATATCCTACTGGGGAATCCTGAGAAACTGGGCGACTTTCATTGGGGAATCTTCGGAGTGGTAACCGAAAGTTTTGTTCCGTCGGGGATGTGAGAGCACTTGATACCATTAGGATGCGTACTTGGAGATACGTTAGCGATCCTGTAGTGGGATGTCTTGATTTCCGCTCTTGCTGGAAAAGTACCTGCAAGGAATTTTATGGAATGGTCTATAGATATTGTCCTATTTCTTAAAGTCATTAGTGATTGTATTTCTATGTTATGTTCCTCTTTTTTTTGCTTATTTGTAAATAGTAGTCACGTTCAAATGCATATGTTCAAAAATAATCATTGGACGTTTTTGCAAACAAAACAGGGAAATAAAAGAAAAATAGATAGTTTTGCACTTTCAAAGGAATATCTTTGTATTAACTTGAATAAGAATTTTTTGTACAACGAGACGAACATCCTAGTAAGGGAATGTCGTCTTAGAAAATGAAAATTGATACAAAGAAAAGATAGCTATGTGAAATAATCCCATGGGGTTCCCATTCTGCTATAGCATTCGTGTCTCTGAGCGTCTCGTCCACTTGCTGCTTTGTCCGAAGCTGATTGGATTGATTAGAATCGTTTGAGCTTGTTAGTTGATACTGAAGGTTGTCTGCAAGGTGATCCAACGGGACATATTCATACGCTTTATTTCCCTAAATTTTGCCTGGATCACCTGTTGTACCCCAAAATTTTCCCTCCCATATTTCTCAAGACATTGCAAGAAGAATCTCCAAGTGGCTCAAGATTGCTCAAGAGTTGGACAGTCAAATCATCTCCTAAGGCAGTCAACCTCAAATTAGGGTTTTGTGTTGCATCAAGGTACTTGCATCCAAATGACCTCAAGGGCTCCCCAATGTCCTAATATGTTGTCAAGTTCATCCATGTCAAATTTCAAGCCTTGCAAAGGAAGTTTGATCAGTCAATTGCTCAAGAGGCCCAAAAATCGACTGTGTTAGGGTAAAAGTCAACTGTGACCTATAAATTGTCAAACCTCAATATTTTTTGTCAAAATTCTCATTTTGAAGGATAATTCATCATTTGATCAAGGGTTGATCATGATTCATCAAGGATTGCTCAAGATTCATCAAGATTCAAAAGTTGCTAAATTAGGGTTTTGTAAGAAAAGTCAACTCAACTTTGACCAAGCATAACTTTCTCATACTTTATGATAAATGACCCATCCAAATCTCATTTTGAATAGGATGCAATTTCCTACAATCCATCTTCACACCCCAAGATCAATAAATGCACTCACAAGAAGTTATAAATTTGGACATTATAGGTCATTTTTGAAAGTCAACAAAAACACCTTTTTTTCCAAAGCTTATAAATTGAGCATGGAATATCAAAATGATATGATACCAAAAGGGTTGGTTAGAGTACACCTCAAGGTTTCTAAAAAGTCCAAGAACACCTCCAAAAGTTCAAAATTGAAGAAGTTATGCATTGTTGAAGTTGGGCAGTTTTCCAAATTTGCCAAAAGTCAACTATCCCCAAAACTTCAATATTTGACAAAAGGACCCACTTTTTCCACTTGATTTAATCTTGTCACACTACACACGTATCCTATCTTCAGTTTTATGTCCATTCATTAATTTTTCTATTTTATTTGATTTTTATTGAATTAATTCATTTTTAATCAATTTAAATCCAAATAAAATCCAAATATTGATGAAATAGGATCTTTTTGATTAATACAGGTTTCAATTATCATCATGGACAAGATCAAACTCGTATCAAGCCATGTTATGAACAAAATATTGGATTTGGGACATTTTTGGAAGCTTTGTAATGGAAGATCATATCAAATCCAAAATCATCAATGCATAAGGATTGAGTCCACAAATCTTAACCTAATTCATTCCTTATTACATATACAACACAAAGCATACGAGTTAAGCACCAAGAGGCTGCCAAATCACAACAACAAAAACTTGAAAAAGCTTGAAAAAGTTTGAAATCGAAATCAGTCTTAGAGTCCAATTCAAGGAAAAAGCTCAACGTGGTTCTCTTGCTAGACATCCACTGAATCTATTGGAATCAAAAGCAAGCTCTGAAACCTCCTAAATCACGCTGTAAGTTTCCTTGAACACCGCCTTGTACATGAAATCGAAACCTCTTATTCTTGCATCTTTTTGCTAAAAATCTTTGCACAATCATGCTAATCGGTCCATTTAGAGACTTTCTGCAATATTTGATTTTGTTTTTGTAGCTTGTAAAGCCTTACCCGAAACTAGGGTTTGGGTTTCTTGTTTTTAGGTGTTTCAGTTTCAGGTAAAATCAGCACAAGTCATGGACATGGATACGCTCAGGAGGGATAGACGAGTACGATGGTAGTCTCAGAATTCGTTTTCAGGGCCTGGATTTGATGTTAGGTTCGACCTAGGGATTTAGCCGCGGAAATAAATCTGCAGGTAATCCCTGTAGAAATCCAAGGACAGGGACGAAGACGTGTCCCCATCCCATACGCCCATTCAAATCTCGCGCGTTTTCTTTTTTAATTCCATCATATTATTTGTTTTGTCCTTATAATAATTGTTGTATATAACATTAACAATTGAAACAAAGTGGCATGGTGGTAAGTGCGTTTGTTCAGTGACTCATGGGACCTGGGTTCGAATCCCAGGTCCTCCAACGCCTTTGTATTATTTTGCTTCAGTTTATTCCATGCAGCATACAAGGCGCAGTACACCATGCATCATCACCTGATCATCTGCAAGATGGCCTCCAGGCCAAATCTGATGGCCTAGATGGAGCGTGTACCATGGTGCCCAGTCAACATTGTCACAGGGAATTGCAAAGGTCAAACGCAGGCTTGCAGCAAATGGGCTTCTAAATTGCTATTCTCACCATCAAAATTGGCCCAAACCCCCCCCCCCCCAATGGGTTATTTCTTTCCCTTTTTTATACTTCTTTTTATTTAATTGTTTTTTTGTTAATTATTATTTTTATTATCACTGACCAATTAAATTATTTTCCTCATAAAATCAAAAAACACAAAAATATATTTTATTTATTAAAATTAAACCCATGACTTTATTTTTGTAAATAAATTAACTCAATTAATTTAGTTTAATTAGGTTTAACTTTTAACATTTTTTTGCAATATTTAAAATCAATATAGAATATTAGGTTTTTACTAACTTTGGCCAAATTAATTTATTTCTTTAAATATCCAAAATCCAAAAATATCTTTTTCTTAATTAATTAATTAGTTTATTTATTTTAAATAACTTAGTTTAATTCCATTTAATTCAAAAATAACAAAAAATCACTTTCTTTCAAAAAAGGGTCAAAACCCTAAAAAAACTCGCATTCGATTTAACTTTCCGCACGCGTACCATTTTATTCAATATTGCAATTGCTTCCGGAATGTAATAGTTTTTTTTTAATTAGGACTTTATTTTATCGCTTTATTTTATTTTCCGCATTTTAAATTAAAGGGTTGTTTTTGGCGATGTAAATACCTGACGCCTTGTAATAGTTTAGATTTAATTTCCGCAATTTAAATTCCGCAACTATACACTGCTAGATGTTTGATAATAGGGAATGCATGACAAGATCAAATGTATGAACTTAAAATCAACATAGCTCACCCATGACATGTACAAAGATAAAATTAACCGAAATAACATACTCGCACATGCGCACTCTTAGGGTACACCTCACTTGGTTGCCTTCGAACGTGGTCATTGAGTATAGGAAGTTTTAGAGGTCGCCCTCATGTCCAAAGATCATAAGTTGCCTCGAAACGGTTGCCTCAGAAAAATGATCTAAGACATTAGGGTTACCGGTAAGGCGTCCTAACATTGCTTTAGTGACCACACGCCCCTTAATCAAATTGACCCTAAAACTCCAACGACGATGCTACCTACTCATCAATATTGGGCTAGCATTGTCTAAAGGACACTAGCACAATTTAGTTCCCTTTTCGAGTAGGTAGATGGTTCTTAAATACTTGCTCTCTTCAAAACAAAACAAAACTTTTCGCACTTACACTCCTTTCAAACAAAAACTCTTTTCAAACCCACAAACACAAAAAAAGCAAATTTTGAAAACATTTTGAGCAAGTACCTAAGAGCCCGTAGATAACCACGGATAGAAAGGGTGCTAACACCTTCCCCTTCTATAATCTACCCCCCGGACCCGAGAAACAATTGAAAAAGGAATTTTTCTGTGCTTTTTTCCTTTCCTTGTTGGATAAAATAAAGGTCGGTGGCGACTCTTGCTTACCGCGACATTTTGTGAAAACAAACGCAAAACGCAAACCAACATTCCAAAAACATCCAGTTCTCTTCCCACCGTATCACATAACTGGCGACTCTGCTGGGGACATATTAATAAGTTGGGTGTACCTTAGGATTAGATCATTGTGTTTTCAATTGTATGCTTTGTATGATTTATATTTGTGGGCTTGTATCGGAGTTACTATAGATCCTAACCTGGATCTAGGGATACCCTTTAGGTAAGTAGCAATAAACTATGAGGGAACTGTACAGCATATACCGATACAGTTGAAGTAGTAGCTACGTTGGTGTGGCACTTTAGATTGTACAGATATCTCTTGTGTTGGAACGAGGAGAATATGGGTCATTTAAGGGGTCATTAAGCACTAGCTGACCTTAGAACCTTTAAATTGACCAACTTGGCCATAGAATAGTAGCAGTATGCTACACTCATTGAGACTAAACTCTCGCGATGATTCCGGCCGCAAGAAAAGGTTGCTAAACTGGAATTATGACCGATCGAGGGTAGTCAGTGATATTGAGATCCTCTAGAACCCGATTACTATTTTTAGGACAGGTTTAAACCAACTGAACTGAAAGAGGGTAGTACCTAAGCTCCTTGCCAGCCTGAAATCTAAGGGCTCTCTGTGTGACTTGTGTACCTTTACCATGTTTGTTATTTGTGGATACTTGTGGTGTGCTTTCTATCATGACATCATGACATCATAACATTGCATACATCTTGCATTAGACTAACCTATTTCAAAGACAGGAGGGTTTCATCTTTCCTCTGTTTTGTAGGTCATCATGATGCCTATGCATAGAAATACCATCCGGATCAACTTTGTCCAGGTTCCTACTATGCTTAAAGATTTGATTGCAAAGATGCCTGATACTACCTCCTTCATCAGGAGACATGGTTATCTTATCAGTTTGGTCACCTCCAAATTGGACGAATAGATGATTAGTGTCCTAGTCCAGTTCTATGATCCGCTATACCACTGTTTTAGTTTCCAGGACTACCAGCTGGTTACCACCTTAGAGGAGTTCTCTGAGCTGCTCAGTATCTCTGTTTTGGAGCAGACCCCGTTTACTAGTTGGGAGAAGATCCTTAGGCCTGAAGAGATTGTTGCAGCCCTTCATATGACAAAAGAGGAGGTAATGGCTAATTGGGAGACTAGAAGTGGAGCAAAGGGATTTCTGACTAAGTTCTTGGTTGGTAAGGCTAACTATTTCTGGGATAGTCTAGACTTCAAGGCATTCGAGGATATTCTTGAAGTAGTGAAAAACACAAGAAGGGGGGGTTGAATTGTAAAAATGAAATCTAATGCAATGAACAATATATTTTTATCCTAGTTCGTTTGATCTCAAACTACTCCAGTCCACCCGTCAAGGTGATTTCGCCTCTCTCCAACGAGGTCTTAATCCACTATATTCAACTGAATATTACAGACTGCTTTAACAACTGCTAAAGCCTTCTTGATGCAAACCACAACCCGGTTTGTCAAGGAAACACTTTCTTACAAAGAAATCAAATCTAAGTGTGTGAATGTTTTCTACAAAACTGTATCACAACTGTGATGTATACACAACTTAAAGCTTAGAAACTAGATTGCTAAACAATGATAGAATATCAGAATGTGTAGTGTTTAGCAAAACTGAGAGAAGGAAGATTTTGATCAGCTTTTATGCGTGTAAAGATTTGGAGAGCATTAGCCATTTCAATCTTCAAAGTCTTGTTTATATAGCACTGAGATGTTGAACGTTGGATGCAACATTCTTGATTCAATGCTATTAACAAACTTTCCTTATCGAGTAGATCTTGTCTGGAATGAGGCCGTTGGTATTAATTTGCTTTCAATGCACAGTATTATTGCTTACTTAATGCAAGTTCTGGCTTGGCTCATTCTGATTCTGCTTCGTTGTTGATGAACTGTTGTGTTTCTTTATCAGAGTATTGAGCGTAGTCTTGTTCATCAGGCTTCAGCATATACGTGAGTTGATAATCTGATTCTGACATTCTGATATGGCAACTTCTGATGCTGATGTCAGAAACCAAATTCTGATGCTGATTAGGTGAGATCTTGCTTATATCAATCAGAGTATCTGCAAGTCAGAACATAATAATTTTAGGCAGCAGATAGTTCATACATGAATCATATACATAATATATCTTTTCACTTTGTTATCATCAAAACTTAAATATAGGGTAGTAGATTCAAACTTTGTTCTAACAATCTCCCCCTTTTTGATGATGACAAAAACTAGATATTTTTAAATGAAAATAATGTGAAAAGGTATCAGAGAGATGCATCAGAGTAAGAGGTAAAAAGATAAGGAGTAAAAAGATATCAGAGTTGAGAGATACTCCCCCTGAGTTTATTACTTCCCTTTGATTACAAGTGTTCTTCAGGATCAGATCTTTTTGCCTTTCTTTGAACATCAGAGTATCAGAGTCTTTGGTTATCAGAAACTTTAGATCAACATATCAGAGCAGAGCTTCAGATCAGCGTATCAGAGCTTTTCTTGTCAGAGCTTTGCTTTGGATCAGAGTATCAGAGCAGATCAGAGCTTCATAGTGATTAGTCTTCAGAGTGTCCAGGAGCTTCCTTGTACCTGTAGACTTTAAGCAAAACAGAAAAAACATTTTCAAGTAATAGAGTTAGAATGTTTGAGAATTTCTGTCTTAGTTAACCGTTATTGTTTAAAATATCATTCTTGTTCTCCCCCTTTTTGTCAGCAATCAAAAAGTGTACGTGAGTGCTAAAATAATTAAGATCAGAAAAACTTGTCATATTGAAAGGTTCAGAATCAAAACATGAAAATAGTACAAAACATATTCAAATAGTACATCAGAAAATCAAAGAAGACATGAAAAAGACATGAATGAAAAAAGACTAAGGTTGGGGAGGTAAGCGTGTGAACAGGTTCTCAAGCATGGCTTTGATCTGATCAGCAGTCTCATTCTGCTTGTGCACCATGCTGACAACAGTGTCAATCTTTCTATCCTGCACATCCATTCTTTCTTTCATCTTCTGGTCGTTTTCATCCATCCTCTGCTGCAGACGCATGTCATTCAGTTTTAGTTCTTCCAGAGTCTGCCTGTCCAAGGCAGCTTGAGAAGCTTCTGAGAGCTTTCTGCAACATCTTCTGCTTGACTTTCTTCAGCTTGAATGTTCTTGTCTTCTTCTGGTTGCACCTTTGAAGCTGGCTGTTTCTCAGACCAAGGTTCACTATCCAGAGGGAGCACGTCTTCTTTCAGAAGCTGACTTCCAACTTCATTCAGAAGCTTGCTGAAATTCTGTTGTGCCTGCTCATAGTTGATATCCTGCAACTTGAGGGCTTCAGCACGTACCCAAAGTCTGAATTGTGACCAGAGCTGATCAGAAGCAGCTGGGTCAATCATTCCAGGACAGACTTGCTTCAAAGAAGCAATCCATTGCTGCACACCTGTTTCAAAATTCATAATACCAGAGCCAACATCTGGTTGTTTTGGTTTTGGGATGGCAATTTTATGTTTCATATCAGCAAGACGGTCAAGACTGGTTAAGTCTATGAAGGTCCTGCTGGGGTTTTCAGAGGTTTTCTTGGCAGCAGTTTGTTTTGGAGATGGAGTTTCAGAATCAGAAATTATGATTGGACTGGGTGGTGTTTTGGGAGTATTTGGTGGTGTAGATTCTGGTGAGGATGGCAATTGTGCCAAGGTGATTGTCGTTCCACCTGGCAGAGGTGATGGTTGAGGTGAATGAGGTTCAGATGGTTGAGGAGAAGGAGTTTCAGAGTGATGAAACTCTGGTTGAGGTGATGGTGGATTAATTTCCGGTTGAGGAGAGGGAGACGGAATTGCTGGTTGAGGAGAAGTTGTTGGAATTTCTGGTTGTTCACGGATAAGAGGTTCTTCTGGAATTGATGAGAGTGGTTGTTGTTGTTCTGGTTCTTCAGCAGATTGTTGTTGTTCTGGTTGTGGAGGAGGGACAATTTGTGGTTCAGAGTTTGGTTGATCAGAAGTGTGTTGATCAATGTCAGACAGCACTTTGTCAATTGCTGATGTTGTTGAGATTGTTGGTTTGGATGTTTGGTTCTGGGTCTTCTGAGTTTTAATGCCTCAGAAGGGTCATCTTCTGGTACAGTTTCATCTATTGTAGGGATGGGGATTGAGATTCTATGAGAGGTTTAAGGAGGAATAGATGCTGGAATAGTAGAAGAATTTAAAACAGAAGCAGCAGATAAATTACCTCTTTTCTTGGGTGTCTGCTGGAATGATCCTTCTGAAGGTGCCTTCCTCTTCTTCGTCTTCTTCAGAGTCACTTCTTGCTGAGGTTGATGCAGAGCTTTGATAATCAGATTTGGATCTGTGCCATCTGCCTTGCATGCATCCAAGTACCTGAGAACCACCTCTGGTTTAGATTCTATCTCAGAAAATAGAGGAAAGTCACTCAGAGGAACTCTTCTGCTGGTGATATCAGCAATAGGAGTAGCTCTGGGTTCCTTTTGGATATTCTCTATCAACTTCATTTTCTTCAAGTTCTTTGCGTTCAGAGGTTTCCCAACTGTTGGTTCAATGGTGCTTAGCTCTTGAGCTTCTATCAGATGCTCTATCAGCCTATTCTCTATCAGAATATCTGATATCAACCTTCCAAAGGGTATCCAATCCCTCTTGGTTCTTTCTTCTTCCCTGGTTTCCTTCACACTTGTTCTGAGGTGGTTGAACAGAAAATGAGCCAAATTGATTTTTACCTTCTGATCAATAAAGTAGATCAGAAACTGCTGATCCACATTTATGTATTCAGGTGAACTGGTTGGCTTCCTATGGTTGAAGCACCCCAGAATTATCTTAGCCCAAACTCTGTAATGATCCTTCAGATCTTTGATCTTGCTGCTGGGCACCCCATGGGTGAAAATCCTTGCAGCTATCACGCCCACGTCAACACATCTTTCAGCCATGTCCACACAGCGGACGCCACCGCCACTGTAACCGATTAACCTTGCAATGTGATCCTCAGTGATCACAATCTTCTTCCCCATAACGAAGGAGGTGACTAGATGCGTTGAAGCCTTGGCATGAATCCAGAATTCCTTGACTAGCATAGGGAATGTTGGTCCAACCAACCTGTCAAAATACCTTTCCCATTTCTGTGCCCTAACTTCTTCAGTTAGGTCAAAACCGTTCTCCTTCAAGCTTCCAAAATCAATGATTAATTCAGAGAGCACTTCAAGATTCTTCACAGGAGTGAGGAGTGTTCTGAATGGCACTTGATACTGTTCAGATGATGCTTTCTTCTGAAGACCTGCAGAAGCACTGCTGGAGGTTGCCATGTTCACACTAAAAAGGTTTTGAGAAGAAACTGAGAAAGAAAAGGGTTTTGCAAGAGATGAACACAGAAAAAATGCAGAGAATGCTTGAGTATTAGTTAGAAACTGTAGAGAATTAGAATGAGAGATCAATGTGTTTAAATAGAGTTTCAAAATATTTTGAAAAGATAAACGTTTTTAAGAAAGAGAAAAATCATGATTACTTTTTATTAAATGCTTGCTGATTTTGGGGGATTTGAGAAAGATACTTAAAAACGGTTACCAGACATGTGTCTCAATGCACCCAATCAGCGCTTTGTCTTCTCAAAAGCGTGCACGCATTCTGCTTCAGAGATTTGCTGATGATTGGATGACACTTGTTTGATGTAGTGATTAGCACGTCTGTCTTTGAGCTTAGACTCTCAGATCTTTAGACTTGCATCTGATACAATCTGCATGTTCTATCTTTCTGAAAGAAGATTGATCAGAAGTTTACAGTAAAACAATTACATTCTGAAAGTAAATATATGGAATTAAAACATTTTCACTCTGGACAGATTTTCATGCTGAGATGTTTCAGAATGAAATTAAACCTATCTTCTGAAAGGGGTTTAGTAAAGATATCAGCCCATTGATGGTCTGTATCTATAAATTTTAAGTTCAAAATACCTTTCTGAATATAGTCCCTAATGAAGTGATGTTTTATTTCTATATGCTTAGCTCTAGAATGTAAAATGGGATTCTTACTTAAGCAAATAGCAGAAGTATTATCACAGAGTATAGGAATGTTACTCTCAAAAATCTGGAAGTCTTCAAGCTGACTTTTCATCCAGAGCATTTGTGTGCTACATCCTGCTGCTGCTATGTACTCAGCTTCTGCTGTTGATAGCGCAATTGTTGATTGCCTTTTGCTGGACCAAGAGATCAGATTTTCTCCCAGAAACTGGCAGCTTCCAGAAGTACTTTTACGTTCCACTCTGTCTCCAGCAAAATCAGCATCGCAGTAGCCTACTAAGCTGTAATCACTAGATTTTCTATAAAACAAACCCAGATTAGTAGTACCTTTCAGATACTTGAAAATTCGCTTAACAGCTGTTAAGTGAGATTCTCTAGGATCTGATTGGAATCTAGCACAAATACAAACACTGAATAATATGTCAGGTCTTGAAGCAGTCAGATAGAGGAGAGAACCAATCATACCTCTGTAGACTTTCTGTTCTACATTTTTGCTTACCTCTTCTCTTTCCAGAATGCACGTGGGATGCATTGGAATATTTGATGGCTTACATTCTGAGAGGTCAAATTTCTTCAGAAGATCTCTGATGTATTTGCTCTGATGAATGTAAGTTCCCTCTGGAGTTTAATTGATCTGAATTCCTAGAAAGAATTTCAGTTCCCCCATGAGGCTCATCTCAAATTCTGCCTGCATACACTTAGCAAATTTTCTTCCAAGAGAAGGATTAGTAGAACCAAAAATAATATCATCAACATAAATTTGACAGACTAAGATGTCATTCTTAACTGATTTACAGAATAGAGTATTGTCCACTTTCCCTCTGGTGAATTCATTTTCTAATAGAAAGTTACTCAGCCTTTCATACCAAGCTCTGGGAGCTTGTTTCAGACCATATAGTGACTTCTTTAGTTTGAAAACATGTTCTGGATGTTTTGTATTTTCAAACCCAGGGGGTTGGTGTACATAGACTTCTTCTTCTTCTATATAACCATTTAAGAATGCACTTTTGACATCCATCTGATACAGAGTGATGCCTCTATTAACAGCAAATGAAATTAAAAGTCTGATAGATTCTAACCTGGCGACTGGGGAAAAGGTTTCTGTATAGTCTATCCCATCTTGCTGACTATAACCTTGTGCAACCAGTCGTGCCTTGTTTCTGATGACTTCACCTTGTTCATTTAGCTTGTTTCTGAACACCCATCTTGTTCCAATGACGTTGAATCCTTTTGGTCTGGGAACGAGATCCCATACGTCGTTTCTAGTGAATTGATTCAGCTCTTCTTGCATTGCCAGAATCCAGTCATTATCCAGAAGTGCTTCATCAATAGAAGAAGGTTCAATCAGAGACACAAGTCCCATGAGAGTTTCTTCAGAGTTTCTGAAGCTTGCTCTTGTTCTGATTGGATCTTCCTTTCTTCCTAAGATAGTCTCTTCTGGGTGATCCAAGCTGCTTCTGGGTAATCTCTTCTGAGGTTGATCAGCAGCTGTTGTAGGATTGCTAGCAGTGCTCCTTTCAGACGTTGAAGGAGTGTCTGTATTGAGAGCTTCTGATGACTTGTCTTTAGAACCTGTAAATTCAATTTCCATACCTGCAAAAACTTCATTCTGCTTTGACTTTTCAGAGTCAAGCTTATCATCAAAACGAACACTGATTGATTCTTCCACAATCTGTGTTTATGTATTGTATACTTTGTACCCTCTTGAGCGTTTAGAGTATCCTAACATAATACACTTCTGTGCTTTAGAGTCAAACTTGTTCAAATAATTCTTTGTATTTAATATAAAGCAAGTACATCCAAATGGATGAAAATATGAAATGTTGGGCTTTCTGTTCTTCCACAATTCATATGGAGTCTTTTCCAGAATAGGTCTTATTGAGATTCTATTCTGAATGTAGCACGCTGTGTTTATTGCCTCTGCCCAGAAGGTCTTAGCAACGTTTGTCTCATTGATCATGGTTCTGGCCATTTCTTGCAATGTTCTGTTCTTTCTTTCTACAACTCCATTTTGTTGGGGAGTTCTAGGACAAGAGAAATCATGCAGAATGCCTCTGTCATTAAAGAATGACTCAAAATCTTTGTTTTCAATTTCTCCACCATGATCACTTCTGACTTTAACGATTCTAAGATCCTTTTCATTCTGAACTTGGTTACAGAAGGTAACAAACACAGAGTGTGACTCGTCCTTGTGTCTTAAGAACTTTACCCATGTCCATCTGCTATAGTCATCTACGATTACTAACCCATACTTCTTGCCACTGACTGAAGCAGTTTTAACTGGTCCAAATAAGTCAATGTGCAGAAGTTCTAATGGCTTAGAGGTAGAAACAACATTTTTGGATTTAAAAGAAGGTTTTGCAAATTTGCCTTTCTGACATGCTTCACACAGAGCATCTAAATTGAACTTCAAATTAGGAAGTCCTCTGACCAGATTGAGTTTGTTAATCTGAGATATTCTTCTCATACTAACATGCCCCAATCTTCTGTGCCAGATCCACTGCTCGTTGTTAACAGACAGAAGGCATTTTACATTCTGACTCTTTAGTTCAGAAAGTTTGATTTTGTAAATGTTGTTTTTCCTCTTACCATTAAACAGGATAGTCCCATCTTTCTGACTAACAGCTTTACATGATTTTTGATTAAAGATTATATCATAACCGTTATCACTTAATTGACTTATGGATAACAGATTATGCATCAATCCATCTACTAGTAGAACATTATTAATAGAGGGAAGATTTCCATTACCTACAGTTCCAGAGCCAATTATCTTTCCCCTCTGATTGCCTCCAAAGCCAACGTGGCCTCCAGGCTTAAGTTCCAGGCTTTGGAACATATGCCTTCTTCCCGTCATGTGTCGTGAGCAGCCAGAGTCCAGGTACCATGACTGGTGTTTCTGACTTGCTGCTAAAGATATCTGCAACATGTATTATTTTATCCTTAGGTACCCAGATTTTCTTGGGTCCTGATTTGTTAGTTTTACCAAAACTCTGGTTGAATTTTGGTTTCAGAGTGCTTACTGCTAGTGTATTTAATATCATGTGTGTGACCATACACAAAGTGTGAATTCAGAGGAGTGTGTTTAATGGTTAAGTCCATGACATTCTTTGGTGTAGGAACCTTACCTTGGTATCCTATTCCTTTCCTGCCGTTTCTGCTAACTCCATAGATCATTGAAGCCATTTTGCTTCTATCTATGCTTTTAGCTAGGAACTTCTGGAAACTGTGATCATACTCCTTGATGATCTCATCAGCGTTGCTGGGAGTTTCAGAAATTGGTTCCTTCTGAGAGTTTTGTAAAGTGTTTTCTAATTTTGAAATCTTATTTCTCAGCTCAGAATTCTCCAATTTGAGACTCTCAGTCTTATTAGAGTCAGATTCAAGATTCCTTTTCAGGTCTCTGAATTTAACTCTAATTTGCTGATACCGTTCCAGAATCTCATTAAGGCTTTCAGCAAGTTCAGCCTTTGTAAAGTTAACAGCAAAGTTAGGAAATACCTCTTCAGTATCTGATTCTGAGTCTGATTCAGAAGCTTCACTATCTTCTGAGATGTTAGCCATGAGAGCTATGTTTGCCCTCTCATCATCTGATTCTGAGTCAGCTTCAGACGAGTCAGAGTCATCCCATGTGGCCATGAGACTTTTCTTCTTCTCTCTTCCAAACTTCTTTTTGGGCTTTTCCCTCTGAAGCTTTGGGCAGTCACTCTTATAGTGTCCTTGCTCATTGCACTCATAGCAGATGATGTCCTTGGTGTTTGGCTTTTTGCTACTGGAGGAGCCTTCAGATCTTCTGTATCCAGAGGAAGAATCTGTCCTTCTGTATCTGGAAGAAGACTCGTTCTGATCAGATCTTCTGGGATTCCTGAACTTCCTTTGTCTTTGCTTCCACAGTTGATTTACTCTTCTGGAGAGGAGGGAGAGTTCGTCTTCTTCTGATGAGGATCCATCAGATGTTTCTTCAACTGCCTGCAAAACTTTCGACTCAAATTTTTTGTTAGATTTTAATGCTAAAGGCTTACCTTGCTTCTGAGGCTCATCAGCTTCTAGCTCTATCTCATGACTTCTGAGGGAGCTGATAAGTTCCTCCAGAGTGATTTTGTTGAGATCTTTAGCTAGCTTCAGAGCTGTAACCATTGGTCTCCACTGCTTGGGTAAACTTCTGATGATTTTCTTGACATGGTCAGCAGTAGAGTATCCTTTGTCCAGAACCTTGAGACCAGCTACCAGAATCTGGAATCTTGAGAACATTGTTTCAATGGATTCAGATTCTTCCATTTTGAACGCCTCATACTTCTGAATGAGCGCCAGAGCTTTAGTTTCTTTGACCTGAACGTTGCCCTCATGCGTCATTCTGAGTGAGTCAAAAATGTTCTTTGTTGTGTCTCTGTTGGAGATCTTTTCATATTCAGTATAGGAGATGGCGCTGAGGAGGATGGTTCTGGCCTTGTGGTGATTCTTGAAGTCACGCTTTTGTTGGTCAGACATTGTTTTTCTATCAATCTTCTGACCGCTTGCATTCACAGGGTGCGTGTATCCATCTGTCACCATATCCCACAGATCAGCATCATGTGCCAGAAAGAAGCTTTCAATTCTGTCTTTCCAGTAATCAAAGTTTTCTCCATCAAAGACTGGAGGTTTGCCGCTGAATCTGTCTCTGTCCTCATTGTTGTCATTGTTGATGTGAGAATTGTTTCCTGCCATTGTGTTTTTCTGACGCTGGATCTTGTACTGACACGGTTAAGTGTTTTAGCTCAGAACCAGGAGCTCTGATGCCAATTGAAGTAGTGAAAAACACAAGAAGGGGGGGTTGAATTGTAAAAATGAAATCTAATGCAATGAACAAGATATTTTTATCCTGGTTCGTTTGATCTCAAACTACTCCAGTCCACCCGTCAAGGTGATTTCGCCTCTCTCCAACGAGGTCTTAATCCACTATATTCAACTGAATATTACAGACTACTTTAACAACTGCTAAAGCCTTCTTGATGCAAACCACAACCCGGTTTGTCAAGGAAACACTTTCTTACAAAGAAATCAAATCTAAGTGTGTGAATGTTTTCTACAAAACTGTATCACAACTGTGATGTATACACAACTTAAAGCTTAGAAACTAGATTGCTAAACAATGATAGAATATCAGAATGTGTAGTGTTTAGCCAAACTGAGAGAAGGAAGATTTTGATCAGCTTTTATGCGTGTAAATATTTGGAGAGCATTAGCCATTTCAATCTTCAAAGTCTTGTTTATGTAGCACTGAGATGTTGAACGTTGGATGCAATATTCTTGATTCAATGCTATTAACAAACTTTCCTTATTGAGCAGATCTTGTCTGGAATGAGGCCGTTGGTATTAATTTGCTTTCAATGCACAGTACCGTTGCTTACTTAATGCAAGTTCTGGCTTGGCTCATTCTGATTCTGCTTCGCTGCTGATGAACTGTTGTGTTTCTTTATCAGAGTATTGAGCGCATTCTTGTTCATCAGGCTTCAGCATATACGTGAGTTGATAATCTGATTCTGACATTCTGATATGGCAACTTCTGATGTTGTTGTCAGAAACCAAATTCTGATGTTGATTAGGTGAGATCTTGCTTATATCAATCAGAGTATCTGCAAGTCAGAACATAATAATTTTAGGCAGCAGATAGTTCATACATGAATCATATACATAATATATCTTTTCACTTTGTTATCATCAAAACTTAAATATAGGGTAGTAGATTCAAACTTTGTTCTAACAATTCTGGCTCTTCTGATATACGGCTTGGTATAGTTTCCGAACTCTGACTCCTTTGTTGATGTGAATGCGATAAAGATCTTCATCTCTCGGAATCCGGTACCCACTCTCTTGGGTGACATTCTTCATCAGCTCTATGCTCGTACTGCCCGAAAGCGGGGAACCTTGATGTGTTGTGCTCCGTTATTGGCAAGGTGGTTTATTTCGCACCTTCCTAAGTCAGTGCTGAAGAACAAAGAAGGCATGGGCTGGGCCTATAGGGTCATGTATCTCTCTCACAGTGATATCATTTGGACTCTTAAGGGTATGGATGAGGTGGCTGTTATTGATCGTTGTGGGGAGTACCCCAATGTTCCACTGTTAGGAACCCATGGAGGAATTTCTTACAACTCGTGCTTAGCCTTACGTCAGTTCGGGCGTGCCAGAAGAGAAGGACCTCATGAGATGATAATGCCTAGTATCATCTTTGATTTTCAAGGGGATAGCGACGAGCAACGTCGCAGATTCATAAGGGCTTGGGATAGAGTTCACCAATCTGATCCACATGAGCTGGGTCCAAAGACTTCACTTCCGATGGAGCCATATCTCAGATGGGTCCGTATCCGTGCCCAGAAGCTGGGTATGCCATATGAAGCCGTTCGACATGTCATTCTTGAAGTTGCTAATGCAGAAGGAGTTCTTCCAACCATCCTCCATCCTTATATGCCCACTGACATTGGGGAACTGAAAAGGTCTTGGATGCAACTGAGGGAAGAACGGGATTCTTACCGAGAGAAGTTCAGCGAGCAAGAGCAGAAGATCCATAAGTTGACTAGGCAGTTGGAGAACGAGCAAATTCTCAACGACTACGTCCGCACTGAGAAGAAGAGACCATGGGAGCTTTGATTGGCCTTTGATGATTTCCTTTCCAGTTTTATTTACTTTTCAGTATTTCCATTCTTGTAACGCCTTAAGGGCAATTTGTTGAACAATTTGAATTACAAAGTTATCTAATAAAGTGTGTTTCCTTTCTGGTTTACAAATTTGAATCTCCCGATTGTCTTTGAAATCATAAATCATACGCATTTCATCCCATGCACTTCATAAACAGGTACCCATTACATGGCTCTTATCTTCTTCGCTGTTTATTTCAGCACTTATCATGTCTGCTGAACCTTCAACTGAGCAAGCCATCAAGGCCCTCCAGGCCCAGAATGCCCAATTTCAAGAGTTGTTCATGAATCTAGCTAAAGGTCAGCAAGACCTGAAGACCCTGATTATGAAAGAGAAGAAGAAGAAGAAGAGGACAATCCTGTTTAACATAGGGCACCGGTTTGGAAACAGGCTACAAAATGAAGTTGATTTGACTACCTCATCTGGAGGGAAAGATAGTCCAGAGGAAAGGAGGGCTCCTAGCCCTGTGGTCTCCGACAACGAGACGGACTTCGATGAAGAACAGTATCATCCTGCTGAGGATAGATACAAGCAACTGGAAGACCGGTTGAGGGCTATGGAAGTTCAGAAAGTGCCTGGTCTGGACTTTGGTGATCTGGGTCTATCATCTGGGATGGTGATTCCCCACAAATTCAAGGCACCGGCTTTGGCTAAGTATGACGGAGTTTCTTGTCCGAGGCGACACCTCCGGTCATATGTGAGGAAGATCCATCCGTACACCGTTGATAAAAACTTATGGATCCATTTCTTTCAAGACAGTCTCTCAGGGACTCAGCTTGAATGGTTCTATCATTTAGGCGGATCCAGTATCCGCAGTTGGGAAGATTTGGCTACTACTTTCTACAGGCAGTATCAATACAACTCCGACCTCGCTCCCACGCGTACCCAACTCCAGGGCATGTCAATGGGAACGAGTGAAGGATTCAAAGACTATGCTCAGGAGTGGAGGGACCTCGCCGGAAGAGTACAACCACCCTTGGATGATCGGGAGTTAGTTAATAAGTTTCTGGGGACCCTGTCTGGTCCATTTTTCAACCATCTAATCGGAAGCTCTTCGTCTGGGTTTACAGAGCTTATTTTGACCGGTGAGAAGATTGAGGCTGGTATTAAGGCTGGAAAGATACAGAAGGGTGCCTCATCAAGCACCAAGAAGAAGCCTTTTAAGAAAGAGTCCAGTGCTGTCTACAGTGCAAGAAGACAGAATAGACCCGAACACCGCCAAGTTGTTAATGCGGTTGTTATTTTAAAACTGCTGGTGCTCCTCAGCATAACAATCAACAAAAGGACGAGAGACCTCGAAGGCAATTCACCCGTCTCAACATGACTCTGTCTCAGATTCTGCCACAGATGCTGAAGACCAATCTGGTGATTCTAAAGGAAGCCCCGAAGAATCCAAACACTACGTCACCAAAGTACAACCCTAATGCTCATTGTGCTTTTCACTCTAATAGCCTGGGGCATAATACAGATGATTGTTCGGTTTTGAAGAACAAGGTACAAGACTTGATCGATGCGAAGGAGATTGAGTTCGGAGCGCCAGAGAAGCCTAAGCAAGAGGCAGGGGTGAACGCTATCAGGGATGACGATGATGAAGAGTTCGATATTGACAGTTGGATCTACCCAACTGCTAATGGTGGACTAACCAACTGGACAGCGAAGGATTCTATGCCCGTTTCTGTCATTACCCAGTAATGAAACTTTTTGTTTTGAATTTGTAACAGACAATGTTTTAAACTTTATGGCCCGGTGTCTTACCCGGGGCACTGTGGTTTCATTTGTGAGGGCTTTATGTGTGTCATTTTCATATATCATTAATAAAAGCATTGGACGTTTCTTGCATTTCAAATCTTGCGCTCCTTGTTTTTCTTTTATTATATATTGCAAGACATTTATTTTTACACACACTCACGTATCATGATCTACATCCACTCTGGATCCCACTGATAACGACTTTGATACTGCCGGTTATGACTTCTAAAGTCCGATCAACTTAGCCGAAGACGAAGGTGAAGATGATTGCGAAGTGTCTGTTGAGTTTGTTAGACTACTGCTTCAAAAAGAGACGGCCATACTACCTCCAAGCCATCAATTCTGATGCCTCCAATTACAGGAAGACCGTTGACCTTATAAGTGCTAGATAATACAACGAGGTACGTGTTGGGGTAGCATGACGAGTCTGGCCGAAAAGAGCATGCTATTTACTGCTTTAGCAAAACGTTTATCGACTGTGAGACCCAATACTCATTGCTCGAGAGAACTTACTACGCTTTGGCATGGGCTGCTCGCCGGCTGAGACAGTATATGCTGGCTCATACTACTCTTCTGATACAAAAAGATGTGAACGTCTTGACAGCTCCTTGGCCTTTCGCAATGTGGGGAATGGATATGATCGGCGAGATCAAACCTACGGCATCCAACGGGCATCGTTTCATCCTGGTAGCTATTGATTACTTTACGAAGTGGGTTGAAGCAGCTTCCTTTGCTACCGTAACCAAGAACGTCATGGCACGGTTCATTCGGCATAATCTGATCTGTCGATACGGTGTACCAGAGAGGATCATTACAGACAATGGTACAAACCTTAACAACAAGATGATCACTGAGCTCTGCGAGTAATTCAAGATACAGCATCACAACTTTTCTCCCTACCGGCCGAAGATGAATGGGGCTGTAGAAGCGGCTAATAAGAACATTAAGAAGATTGTGCAGAAGATGACAGTGACATACAAAGACTGGCACGAGATGTTACCATTTGCTCTTCATGGGTATCATACCTCAGCGCGGATGTCAACAGGGGCAACACCCTATTCCTTGGTATATGGTATGGAGGCTGTCTTGCCCATTGAAGTTCAGATACCCTCTCTCCGAATAATGAAGGATGCAGGTTTGAGCGAAGATGACTGGATTCATACCCGACTTGATCAGTTGAACCTAATCGACAAAAAGAGACTTACTGCTATTTGTCATGGTCAGACGTATCAAAAATGGATGATCAAGGCATTTAACAAGAAAGTTAGACGACAAGAGTATCAAGTTGGGGATCTGGTAATCAAGCGCATTATTTTACCTCAAGGTGACCCCAGGGGAAAATGGACCCCTACTTACGAAGGGCCATTTGTGGTTAAGAACATTTTCTCGGGATGAGCTATGATTCTAACCACCACGGATGGTGACGACCTTCCTCACCCCGTCAATGTAGACATAGTGAAAAGATACTACGCATAATCAAAGACCCTCTAGGTTGATTGGCCTAGGTAAAAATAAGGGCTTCCCGGCGAACCAAAAGGGTTCGGGCAAAAATAAGGGATGAAAATGAAAAAAATATGTACACCCGGCAAGTCGAAAACCTGAAAAGGTGGCTTGGGCAAAAATGGGTATCCCGGTGGACTGAAAACCCGAAAGGGCGGTCCAGGCAAAAATTAAGGATCAAAGCGTAACACTACGTCTCATTGGATCACCTTGTATCCAGACTTCGGTATTAACTATCAAGCCCAGACGGCACTAATCAATCTGATTCATCTTCAACCAGTAGCAAAGTGATGAGATGCTCGAGGATATAAAGGCAGTAGCAGAGTTGGAACCCAGTGGGATTATTCACATAGCTGTTTTGTTTAGTTTTTCACAAACTGTGTAAATTCTATCTGTTCGGCGGCGTTCTCTTACTAGGACGTCAGCCTGTTGTACAAAAAACACATATTTACAGGCCAAACTTTAAAATTAATACAAATTCATTTTCAGACAAATTTCAAACTGTTTTCCTTTTATCTGTTTTGTTTTGCAAAGAACCTCCAATGTTTGTTTTTGATGTACGCATTTGACATTAATTGCTGATCATAAATATTTACATACGAAACGAAAGATGAATTACTGGTAATGTCAGAAACAGGGGCAAATAAGAATTGTCTGAACTGTACAGTTGCTCTGTCCACCAGGTACCAAGGTATATTCAGCTGAAGAATATAGCTAAGATACTTTCACTCCCCGCAGAGTAAGGCAGTAATGATAGCTCTCCCAGTTGATACTTGCAACTATGAACAAATCAGCAATACTCTCCCCAGGCAGAGTTGGTCTACCATCGGCACTAAAAAGATCTTAATATTCCCCAGTGGAGTATAAAGATATTCCCCAACAAAATATAAGAGTATCCCCGGCAGTCTTAATATTCCTCAACAGAGTATAAGAATGTTCCCCGGTAGAATACAAGATGCCCCTGGTGGAGTCAACATTTCCCCAGCACGGTCTAAAAAGCTTCCACAATGGAGTTGAATCATCATCCCCAGTAGACTCTATAAATTTACCCCCAGTAGAGTACAAAAATAAATCTCCCCAGCCAAATTCAAAGGATTATCCCCACAAGAGTCTAAAAGGATTATCCCCAGCAAGTTGCAACTGAAAGATCATCCCCCAGCGAAGTTCTCTCCTTTCACGAACAAGAATTCAATCCTCAACAGATTCAGTATCACCAGCAACGGTAATCCATCCCCAACGGAGTTTATCAATGGAATCTTCAGCAGAACATCTCTTCCCCACAGAGTAGTTCGCCTCAGAATAATCTCCTCATTAGTTTATGCCCCAACGGAGTTATTCTCTCCTGCAAGTTCATCATCTTCGTTCATCATCCCCAGCGGAAACGAAGAATCCAACTCTATTCTCCAATAGCTCCGAGATTTATTTTCCCCAGCTAAAACATCATATTTCCATACATCACGATACATGCATATACGCATCATACCGTACAATCTCACTTATGTTGAGAACATCATTGCTTGATCCATCTCATGCATTGCATATGACTGACCTTAACCTTTTAGGAAAGATGCAGTTAAAGTTCTCAGTTATGTCAAAGGAGACAAGGCCAGTTAAATCGATTCCTAAAGATTTTTCTGAGGCCAACCCAGTCAAAGGAGACAAAATCAGTTAAATTGATTCCTAAAGATTTTTCTGAGGCCAACCCAGTCAAAGGAGACAAAATTAGTTAAATCGATTCCTAAAGATTTTTCTGAGGCCAACCTAGTCAAAGGAGAAAAAATCAGTTAAATCGATTCCTAAAGATTTTTCTGAGGCCAACCCAGTCAAAGGAGACAAAACCAGTTAAATCGATTCCTAAAGATTTTTCTGATGCGAACGCAGTCAAAGGAGACAAAACCAGTTAAATCGATTCCTAAAGATTTTTATGATGCGACCGCAGTCAAAGGAGACAAAACCATTTAAATCGATTCCTAAAGATTTTTCTGATGCGACCGTAGTCAAAGGAGACAAAACCAGTTAAATCGATTCCTAAAGATTTTTCTGATGCGAACGCATTCAAAGGAGACAAAACCAGTTAAATCGATTCCTAAAGATTTTTCTAATGCGGCCGCAGTCAAAGGAGACAAAACCAGTTAAATCGATTCCTAAAGATTTTTCTGATGCGAACGCAGTCAAAGGAGACAAAACTAGTTAAATCGATTCCTAAAGATTTTTCTGATGCGAATGCAGTCAAAGGAGACAAAACCAGTTAAATTGATTCCTAAAGAATTTTCTGATGCGAACGCAGTCAAAGGAGACAAAACCAGTTAAATCGATTCCTAAAGATTTTTCTGATGCCAATCCAGTCAAAGAAGACAAAACCACCTACCAACAATCTCCAAATGGCATTTGTAAGCCCATTCCCGTCATCACAATGCTGATACCATGTCATGCGAGTGCGAATTTCTGGGCACTCTAGTGTTCAATCATCTTCCACCTTCGGATCACGAAAGGCCCGAAAGCCAATCTATATCCTCAGGTTTAAGAATATTGAACAGGGGCAACTGTTGTACCCCAAAATTTTCCCTCCCATATTTCTCAAGACATTGCAAGAAGAATCTCCAAGTGGCTCAAGATTGCTCAAGAGTTGGACAGTCAAATCATCTCCTAAGGCAGTCAACCTCAAATTAGGGTTTTCTGTTGCATCAAGGTCCTTGCATCCAAATGACCTCAAGTGCTCCCCAATTTCCTAATATATTCTCAAGTTCATCCATGTCAAATTTCAAGCCTTGCAGAGGAAGTTTGATCAGTCAATTGCTCAAGAGGCCCAAAAATCGACTGTGCTAGGGCAAAAGTCAACTGTGACCTATAAACAGTCAAACCTCAAGATTTTTTGTCAACATTCTCATTTTGAAGGATAATTCATCATTTTATCAAGAGTTGATCATGATTCATCAAGGATTGCTCAAGATTCATCAAGATTCAAAAGTTGCTAAATTAGGGTTTTGCAGGAAAAGTCAACTCAACTTTGATCAAGAATAACTTTCTCATGCTTTATGAGAAATGACCCATAAAAAGCTCATTTTTAAGAGGATGAAATTTCCTACAATCCATCTTCACACCTCAATATCAAGAAATGCACTCACAAGAAGTTATAAATTTGGACATTATAGGTCATTTTTGAAAGTCAACAAAAACACCTTTTTTGCCAAAGCTTATAACTTGAGCATGGAATATAAAAATGAGATGAGACCAAAAGGGTTGGTTAGAGGACATATCAAGGTTTATAAAAAGTCAAATAACACCTCCAAAAGTTCAAATTTAAGAAGTTATGCATTGTTGAAGTTGGGCATTTTTCCAAATTTGCCAAAAGTCAACTATCCCCAAAACCTCAAATTTTGCCAAAAGGGCCCACTTTTTTCCACTTGATTTGATCTTGTCACACTACACACGTGTCCTATCTTCAGTTTTATGTCCATTCATTAATTTTTCTATTTTATTTTATTTTTATTGAATTAATTCATTTTTAATCAATTTAAATCCAAATAAAATCCAAATATTGATGAAATAGGATCTTTTTGATTGATACAGGTTTCAATTGTCATCATGGACAAGATCAAACTCGTATCAAGCCATGTTATGAACAAAATATTGGATTTGGGACATTTTTGGAAGCTTTGTAATGGAAGATCATATCAAATCCAAAATCATCAATGCATAAGGATTGAGTCCACAAATGTTAACCTAGTTCATTCCTTATTACATATACAACAAAAAGCATACGAGTTAAGCACCAAGAGGCTGCCAAATCACAAAAAAAAAAACTTGAAAAAGTTTGAAATCGAAATAAGTCTTAGAGCCCAATTCAAGGCAAAAACTCAATGTGGTTCTCTTGCTAGACATCCACTGAATCTATTGGAATCAAAAGCAAGCTCTAAAACCTCCTAAATCGCGCTGTAAGTTTCCTTGAACACCGCCCTGTACATGAAATCAAAACCTCTTATTCTTGCATCTTTTTGCCAAAATCTTTGCACAATCATGCTAATCGGTCCATTTATAGACTTTCTGCAATATTTGATTTTGTTTTTGTAGCCTGTAAAGCCCTACCCGAAACTAGGGTTTGGGTTTCTTGTTTTTAGGCGTTTCAGTTTCAGGTAAAATCAGCACAAGTCATGGACATGGATACTTTCAGGAGGGAGAGACGAGTATGATGGTAGTCTCAGAATTCGTTTTCAGGGCCTGGATTTGATGTTAGGTTCGACCTAGGGATTTAGCTGCGGAAATAAATCCGCAGGTAATCCCTGTAGAAATCCAAGGACAGGGACGAAGACGTGTCCCCATCCCATACGCCCATTCAAATCTCGCGCATTTTCTTTTTTAATTCCAACATATTATTTGTTTTGTCCTTATAATAATTGTTGTATATTACATTAACAAGTGAAACAAAGTGGCATGGTGGTAAGTGCGTTTGTTCAGTGACTCATGGGACCTGGGTTTGAATCCCAGGTCCCCCAACGCCTTTGTATTATTTTGCTTCAGTTTATTCCATGCAGCATACAAGGCGCAGTACACCATGCATCATCACTTGATCATCTGCCAGATGGCCTCCAGGCCAAATCTGATGGCCTAGATGGAGCGTGTACCATGGTGCCCAGTCAACGTTGTCACAGGGAATTGCAAAGGTCAAAAGCAGGCTTGCAACAAATGGGCTTCTAAATTGCTATTCTCACCATCAAATTGGGCCCAAACCCCCCCAATGGGTTATTTCTTTCCCTTTTTTATACTGCTTTTTATTTAATTGTTTTTTTGTTAATTATTATTTTTATTATCACTGACCAATTAAATTATTTTCCTCATAAAATCAAAAAACACAAAAATATATTTTATTTATTAAAATTAAACTCATGACTTTATTTTTGTAAATAAATTAACTCAATTAATTTAGTTTAATTAGGTTTAACTTTTAACATCTTTTTGCAATATTTAAAATTAATATAGAATATTAGGTTTTTACTAACTTTGGCCAAATTAATTTATTTCTTTAAATATCCAAAATCCAAAAATATCTTTTTCTTAATTAATTAATTATTTTATTTATTTTAAACAACTTAGTTTAATTCAAAAATAACAAAAAATCTCTTTCTTTCAAAAAAGGGTCAAAACCCTTAAAAACTCGCATTCGATTTAACTTTCCGCACGCGTACCATTTTATTAAATATTGTAATTGCTTCTGGAATGTAATAGTTTTTTTTAATTAGGACTTTATTTTATCGCTATATTTTATTTTCCGTATTTTAAATTAAAGGGTTTTTTTGGCGATGTAAATACCTGACGCCTTGTAATAGTTTAGATTTAATTTCCGCAATTTAAATTCCGCAACTATACACTGCTAGATGTTGATAATAGGGAATGCATGACAAGATCAAATGTATGAACTTAAAATCAACATAGCTCACCCATGACATGTACAAAGATAAAATTAACCGAAATAACATACTCGCACGTGCGCACTCTTAGGGTACACCTCACTTGGTTGCCTTCGAACGTGGTCATTGAGTATAGGAAGTTTTAGAGGTCGCCCTCTTGTCCAAAGATCATAAGTTGCCTCGAAACGGTTGCCTCGGAAAAATGATCTAAGACATTAGGGTTACCGCTAAGGCGTCCTAACATTGCTTTAGTGACCACACGTCCCTTAATCGAATTGACCCTAAAACTCCAACGACGATGCTACCTACTCATCAATAGTGGGCTAGCATTGTATAAAGGACATTAGCACAGTTTAATTCCCTTTTCGAGTAGGTAGATGGTTCTTAAATACTTTCTCTCTTCAAAACAAAACAAAACTTTTCGCACTTACACTCCTTTCAAACAAAAACTCTTTTCAAACCCACAAACACAAAAAAAAGAAAATTTTGAAAACACTTTGAGCAAGTACCTAAGAGCCCGTGGATAACCACGAATAGAAAGGGTGCTAACACCTTCCCCTTCTATAATCTACTCCCCGGACCCGAGAAACATCTCGAAAAAGGAATTTTTCTGTGCTTTTATCCTTTCCTTGTTGGATAAAATAAAAGTCGGTGGCGACTCTTGCTTACCACGACATTTTGCGAAAACAAACGCAAAACGCAAACCAGCATTCCAAAAACAGTCAGTTCTCTTCCCACCGTATCACACCGCTCTTTCGTGTTTTCAGTCCACCGGGATACCCTTTTTTGCCCAAGCCGCCCTTTCGGGTTTTCAGCTTGCCGGGTGTACAGATTTGTTTTGTATTTTATCCCTAATTTTTTCCCGAACCTTTGTGGTTCACCGGGATGCCCTAATTGTTTCCTAGGCCAGTCGACCTAGCGGGTCTTTATTCATACGTAGTATCTTTTGACTATGTCTGCGTTTACAGGATGCAGAAGTTCGTCGCCATCCATAGTGGTTAAGATCATTGCTCCACCAGAGAATATGCTTTTGATCACAAATGGTCCTTCGTATGTAGGAGTCCATTTTCCCATGGGGTCACCTTGTGGCAATATGATATGCTTGATTACCAAGTCACCAATCTGATATACCTGACGTCTGACCTTCTTGTTAAAAGCTTTAATTATACGTTTTTGGTACTTCTGACCATGATAGACAGTCGTAAGCCTCTTCTCATTAATCAAATTCAACTGGTCAAGTCGAGTTTGAATCCATTCATCTTCATTCAGCCCTGCATCCTTTATGATTCTCAGAGAAGGTATTTGGACTTCAATTGGTAGGACGACTTCCATACCGTATACCAAAGAGAAAGGAGTTGCCCTTGTTGACGTGCACGCCGTGGTACGGTAACCATGGAGAGAAAATGGTAACATCTCATGCCAGTCCTTGTAGGTCACTGTCATTTTTTGTATGATTTTATTGATGTTTTTATTTGTATCTTCGACAACGGAATTCATCTTTGGCCGGTAAGGAGAAGAATTATGGTGCTGGATCTTGAATTACACGCATAGTGCAGTGATCATAGTATTGTTGAGATTCGTACCATTGTCTCTGATGATTCTCTCCGGGATACCATACCAACAAATGAGATTCTGTTTGATGAATCGGGCCACAACATTCTTGGTAACAGAAGCGAAAGAAGCTGCCTCGACCCACTTCGTGAAATAGTCAATGGCAACCAAGATGAAGCGGTGCCCATTAGAAGCTGTAGGTTTGACTTCTCCAATCATGTCGATGCCCCACATCGCGAATGGCTAGGGAGCAGTCAGGACGTTTAGAGGAACTGGAGGCACATGTACTTTGTCAGCATAGACCTGACATTTGTGACAGGTTCATGAATGCTGGTGGAAATCTGCTTCCATGGTAGACCAGTAGTACCCCTCCCGTAGGAACTTTTTAGCCAGTATGCCCACTAGAATGGGTGCCAAAAGTGCCTTCGTGTAGATCCGCCATGATCTTGTCTGCCTCAATCTTGTCTACGCAGCGAAGAAAAGTAGAGTCGTGCTTGCGCTTGTAGAGAATGCTAATACTTAGGAAGAACATAGTAGAGAATCTTCTCAAGAACTTCTTATCATTGACTGAAGCTCCCTCCGGATACTCTTGGGCCTCGATATACCTCTTAACTTCATGGAACCAAGGCTTGTCCGCTACCTCTTCAGTATCGATCTCGTGACAGTAAGATGGTTCATCCATCCGCTCAATGGTGATCTGGGGAGCCTCGTTACCCCACTTGATTTTAAACATGGATGACACAGTGGCTAGCGCGTCCGCTAATTGATTTTCCTCTCGTGGAAAATCCTCAAAGGTAATTTCCTCAAAAAGTGGGATTAATGTCAATACATGCTCTTTATAGGGGATGAGATTATGGTGCTTTGTGTCCCATTCTCTTTTGATCTGACTAACGAGTAAGGCTGAATCTCCAAATACACTTAAGGACTTGATTCCCAAATCTATGGCAGCTTTGAGACCCAAAATACACGCTTTGTATTTCGCCATATTATTGGTACAGTTGAAACAAAGTCTTGCAGTAAAGGGAGTATGACATCCTTCAGGGGATATGACCATAGCACCTATGCCATTGTCGAGTGCGTTGGAAGCTCCGTCAAAAACCAAGGTCCATCGGGATCCTTGTTCAGGTCCGTCATATGGTCTAAATTCTTCACAATTGTTTACCATCATGATGTATTCATCTGGGAACTCGAATTTCATGGACTGATAGTCATCCACAACCTGATGAGCAAGGTGATCGGCTAGCACACTACCCTTTATTTCTTTTTTAGTAGTGTACTAAATGTCGTATTCAGTCAGGATCATCTGCCATCTTGCTATTCTTCCAGAGAGGACGGGCTTCTCGAATATGTATTTAATTGGATCCATCTTGGATATCAATAAGGTATTATGGGTCAACATATATTGTCTTAGTCGGAGGGCAGCCCATGCCAAAGCGCAGCAAGTTTTCTCGAGCAATGAATATCTGGTTTCACAGTCGGTAAACTTTTTGCTCAGGTAGTATATTGCATGCTCTTTTCGGCCAGACTCGTCATGAATCCCCAGCACACACCCCATTGAATTTTCCAAGACAGTTAGATACATGATCAAAGGTCTTCCCTCGATTGGCGGCATCAAAACAGGAGGCTCTTGAAGGTATTCTTCGATCTTGTCAAAGGAAGCTTGGCATTCATCATTCCATCTGACTACTTGATCTTTCTTCAGTAATTTGAAGATTGATCCACAAGTAGCGGTTAAGTGAGAAATTAATCTGGCAATGTAGTTCAGACATCCTAAGAATCCTCTGACTTCCTTCTAGGTGCGAGGAGCGGGCATTTCTTGTATTGCTTTTACCTTTTCAGGTTCCACTTTGATACCTTTACCGCTAACGATGAAGCTTAGGAGTTTACCGGACCTCACTCTAAATGTGCATTTACTTGGGTTCAACCTTAGCTTGTATTTCTTTAGCCTTTCAAACAGTTTCTGCAAATGGTCAAGATGTTCCTCTTCAGTTTGAGATCTGGCTATCATGTCATCCACGTAGACCTCTATTTTGTGATGGATCATATCATGAAATAGAGCTACCATGGCGCGCTGATAAGTTGCCCCAGCATATTTCTACCCGAATGTCATGACTTTGTAACAGAACGTACCCCACTGTGTGACGAAGGTCATTTTCTCCATGTCCTCAGGTTCCATTTTGATTTGATTATAGCCTGAGAAACCATCCATAAATGAGAACACTTTATGTTGTGCGGTATTGTCAACCAGAATATCGATATGGGGAAGTGGGAAATCATCCTTAGGGCTTACCCTATTCAAATCTCTGTAATCCACACACATGTGTACTTTACCGTCCTTTTTAGGCACTGGAACAACATTGGCGACCCATTGTGGATAGGAGGTGACGGCTAAGAATCCGGCGTTGAATTATTTCATGACTTCAGTCTTGATCTTCTCTGACATGTATGGCCGCATGCGACGGACTTTCTGTTTTACCAGAGGGAAGTCTTCTTTTGTCGGTAGAAGATGGACCACAATATCAGCGTCAAATCCTGGCATGTCTTTTTATGACCAAGCAAAGACCTCAACATAGTCATGTAGTAAATGAATTAAGTGCTTCTTGACACTAGGTTCCAGATTAGCACCTATGTTCACTTCTTTCTTGTCCTATTCGGTACCTAAGTTAACCGTGTCAACCGGTTCTTCGTGGGGATGTATGGTCCTTTCTTCCTATTTTGGTAACCTGGCTAGTTCCCCTGGCACTTCACAATCTTCCTCACCTTCGTCTTCGGCTTGGTAGATCAGATTTTCAAAGTCACAATAGGCCATAGCAAAATCGTTACCCATGGGATCTTGAGTGGATGTGGATTGTTGGATAAAAGTAATAGGGACAAATTCTTTGGCTTCCTAGCTGTTGAGTCCTCCGTTGATAGTTGGAAAAATCCATTCTTCCAGGTCACAACTATCATCACTATCCTCCACCATGTTGACTCCATGGTTGCTGATCCGCAAAGGTGGTTCCCTGGCACGAGCACGACGAACAGGTTTCTGGGCTCCTTCTTCGACTACTTCTTTGGCATCTTTCAGAGAGGCCATCTTCAACGGAGGTCTGGTAGTCTTCGGAACTTTGGAAACAGTCTTGGTTTCCGCAACTATTTGTGGGACTTCCTTGAAATGCTGATACAGAGTTTCGATGAATTCACCATCCATTTCCACATATCTGAAGGAGTTCAGGTGATTGACCATATACTCCTCCTCTCCATGGACAATGATGATTTTTCCCTCGGTTGGGTATTTCAACATCTGATGTAATGTAGAGGTGATAGCACTAGTGTTATGAATCCAAGGTCGGCCCAATAAACAGGAATAGGAAGGGCGAATATCCATCACATAGAAAGTTGAATCAAAGGTCTGAGTTCCAACTTTAATGGGGATGTCCACCTCCCCGTGCACCATTCTCTTTGAACCGTCGAAGGCCCTTACCACTATGTTGTTGGGTTTTAAGGTCAAATCTTCACAGTCTAGTCTATCCAGAGCCTTCTTAGGCAGCACATTCAATGATGAACCAGTATCTACCATGACATGGGCCAAAGTAGTGCCCTTGCATTCGACAGAGACATGCAACGCCTCATTGTGTTTCCTCCCTCTAGGTGTTAGGTCAGCATCAGAAAAGCCCAAACCGTTATCAACGGTCAAACTGGTCACACAATCTTCAAATTGGTCAGTAGAGGTTTTCTTTGGCACATAGGCGGTTTTAAGAAATTTCACCAAGGCCTTCGCATGAGCCTCATAGCACAAGAGTAAAGCTACATAGAAATCTTTGAAGGGGTCTGCCCTAGCTGTTCGACTACATTGTAGTCGCTTCTCTTTATAATTTTCAAAATTTATTCCATCTCCTTCTTGGAGGCCTCTGGGATAGATACTGATTGCGCCTTCATCCGGACAGGTTCAACCAAAATGCCTTTGCCCCGAGTCTCGGTCGACTCGGTGATAGGGGTGTCAGCAGGGGTAACCACAGGAACTGTAGTAGTAGTATCAGCAGGAACAAAAGCAAGAATGATCATAGGACCGGTAACAGTCTTTGGAGGAGCAATCTCATGGGAGAACACTCTTCCACTTCTGGTTATTTTATTGGTTCCCACAATGTTGCTGATGTCGGGGTCAGTCCTCTCAAAAACCGAGTCTTCATCAACCAGCCAATCTTGCTTGACACCGTGGTAGTAGACGCCACCCTCATAGTTCCAGGGGACAGTTTTATCTGAGGAGTATGGGATTGGCCCAGGCATAGTAATTATCAGTGGAGTCACCTTCATAATATATGTAATCCTGACGGGTCTTTTGGTGGAGACCCTGGGAGGATTGGCGGAAATGGTTACTATTGAAACATCCTTGTAAGCAATGGTTGGAACGGGAGTCTTTTCAAACAAAATATCGTTGTCATCCATCATGCGCTGGACACATGCGTTCAGTAAATGACAACCATTCGGTAGGGATAAATAGAGGTGGCGGCCTTCGCCACAGCCCAGAAATAAACCGGCCTTCAACATGTTCCTTTTGACGGTTAGGAAAGGAGTAACAAGTTCATCAACAACAGTAACAAACACATCATATTCAACGGTGTTAACACCACGGCCGTGCTTGGACATAAGAGCGGTGATAAAATTTGGGATCTCGGGGCGTCAAATTCAATTTCCTTTTCCTCGAGAAGGTCTTGCACCTTGTTTTTCAAAGCCCAGCAGTCGTTTATATCATGACCTGGACTTTCTGAATGGTAAGCACAACGGGCGTTTGGGTTGTAACAGGGAGAGGCAGTGTTGGGATTCTTTGGAGCTTCCCGCAAGGTTACCAGATTAGATCTCAACAAATGTGGCAAGACTTGAGACAGCGTCATATTTATCCGGGTAAATTATCTTACCGGTCTTTCTATTCTAGGTTGGTTGTTCCTTTGTTGAGTATGTGCGGGCTTAGGGATCATGACGGCCCCTACCGTTGGACGGTGTTCAATTCTGTCCTGATTCCTTTGATGGTACCCAACACCAACCTCTTTCTTCCCAGTGAATGGTTTTCTCACGACACTGGAGGATGCGTCCTTTTGGATCTTCCCACTCTTAATCCCAGCTTCCACTCTCTCCCCGGTCAAGATTAATTTAGTGAAGCCAGCTGAGGAGCTTCCAATTAGATGATTAAAGAAAGGACTGGACTGGGTAGCCAGAAACATGTCCACTAGCTCCCTGTCAGACAGGGGAGGCTAGACTCTTTCTGCTAAGTCCCTCCACTTCTGAGTGTAGTCTTTGAAACCCTCACTCGAACCCATAGCAAGACTCTGGAGTTGAGTACGGGTGGGAGCAAGGTCTGTGTTGTACTGATACTTCTTATAAAAAGCAGTGTCCAGGTCTTCCAAATTATGGATATTGGCCCTCTACAGTTGATAGAACCAATCTAGCTGAGTCCCGGATAGACTATCCTAAAAGAAGTGGACCCACAAATCTCTGTCAGCAGTGTGAGGTTGTATCTTCCTCACATAAGATCAGAGGTGTATCTTGGGACACAAAACCCTGTTGTACTTAGCAAACACTGGTGCCTTGAACTTTGGTGGAATAACAATCCCAGACACCAAACCCAGCTCTTCAAAGTCCAGCCCGGGCACATTCTGAATCTCCATTACACTTAGACGCTCTTCTACTGCTTGTACTTCTCATCAGTTGGAGGATATTGCTCTTCAGAGTAATCATCCTCTTCTTCCTCTTCAGATTCTAGATTGTCAGTCACTTCCTTGTTTTTCCCTTCTTGATTGTCCCCTTCACCTGATGATGTTGCAAAGTCTAGAGTCCGTCTGGCTTGCCCTTGGAACCTTCTTCCCAGATTCAAAACACTAGTCGATTTCTTCGCTTTCTTCTTCTTTTCTTTGATCAGTAAAGTTTTCAAATCCTCTTGTCCTTTTGCCAGAGTCAAGAACATTTGTTGAAACTGAGCGTTCTGGGCCTGGAGACCTTTTACTGTCTGTTCAATATTCATCTCACTAAAATAAACAGTAGAAAGATAAGGAGACCTGTGGTAAGAAACTTGTTTGTGTTATGATGAATGAAGATGCATATGCAAATGATTTCAAGGAAATTAGAGATTTAAAATTGCTTTAGACAAAAAAAGAACACACGTTATATAAATACATTAAAGTTTCAGTATATTATGCCTCTTTGGGCTTACAAAGAAATAAAAATACAAAACTTTAATACAAAAAAGTTGAACGCATCCTCTTTGGTGCGATGTAGGCGTTCAGACTCCGCTCTTCATGAAGACGCTTGGTGAGTTCCAGAACTTTCTTCTCGCTGGCGTAGAATTGGGCCTCAAAAGTGTCTCGCTCCCCCTTTAGCTGTATCCAATCCCTTTGCAAGTCTTCGAGAGAGGTGGGCATGTTAGGATGAAGGATAGTGTATGGGACATCTCCTTCCACAACAGGCTCTATGATAACTGGGAGAATGGAGAGGTAAGGCATCATAAGACTTTGAGCACGGGCTTGTACCCATTTGAGATAAGGCTCAAGAGGGATGGAATTCTTGTTCCCCAGTGTCTTGCTATCCACCTTGTTTACCATCCTCCAAGCTTGCATAAACCTCTTACAGTAGCCTTGCTCGTCGCTTTCGTAGTCGAACACCAAACCTTGGATGAGTATCTCATAAGGACCATCTCTTCGGGCATACCCAAACTGTCGTAAAGCTAAGCAAGGGTTGTAAGTGATACCTCCCCTAACGCCAAGTAGAGGGACGTTAGGGAATTCCCCACAATGATCAATGATAGAAGTATGATCCGAGGATCTTGAACACCAATGAATATCCGAGTGGGTGAGGGACATCATCCTTTGAGACCATGTCAATCTTTTCTCGTTCTTCAATGTTGATCGAGGTAGGTGTGAAATGAACCACCTGGAGAGTAGGGGAATACAACACAAAAGGGTACCTCTTTTCTTCATGGTGCGGGTATGGATGCAATGTAATATGTCTCCCAACAAGGTAGGTATAGGATTACGGGAGAGAAAGACTTTGATGGTATTTACATCTATGAATTGGTTCGAGTTGGGGAAAAGAACCAGACCATAGATGAGAAGGGCCAGGACGTCTTCAAAGGCTTGAAAATCCATATCTTCCCAGAATTAACAAGCTTTCTCTAATAGAAATTTGGACAGGAACCCTTTGACTCCACTTCTAGTCTCCCAAATTGCTATGATGTCGGATCTCTTCAGATGTAGAGCTTCGGCCATGACCTCAGGTTTCGGGGTCCTTTCTAGACCGGTGAACGGTATCTGATCAAGCACGGGCACTCCTAATAGTAGAGAGAACTCTTCTATTGTAGGTACCAACTGATAGTCAGGAAAGGTGAAGCAATGATGTATGGGATTAAATAATTGGAAGAGCACACACATCATCTCCTCTTGGAAATTGAAGGTAGCCAAACTGAGGAGTCGTCCATATTTCTTGGTAAAAGGAGAATCTTTGGGCACCCCTGATGCTAACTGTTGGAGCTGAGGGTGTGCTTTCACGAAGTTGATTCGGATGGTGTTTCTTCGGACGGAGTTCATGGCCTACAAAACAAAAACAAAGATAAATTCCTAAATCCTTGAAATGGTTAGTGAGATTGCGTATGATGTTATGATGTTCATGATATTATGTACAAGTAAGCATATACACACAAGGAAAAAACAAGTCCTTAGGCTTAGGCTTGCATGGAGTTTGTAGGTAAGTACCCTCTTGAAGTTTAGTTGGCTCAAACCTGTCCTAGTTAATAGTAATCGGGTTCTAAGGGATCTAAATATCACTGACCTTTCTTTTAGGCATTGTCACAGCACAAGCAATATTTTCTTGCGGCGAGGATATCCCAAAAGTCTAGTCTCAATGAGTGTAGTATCGAGTTTCAACCAATTTTCATCTTTCCGCCGAAACCGGTTACCTCACTACGTCCTAATTGGCCAAGTTTGTTCAATTAAGGTTCTAAAGTCAGTTAGTGCTTCATGACGCCACTCAGCGGCCCCGTATTCTCCTCGATTCAACACAAGGGATACCGGTACCCACAAATGTGTCACACTAACGTAGCCATTGTTTCAACCATATCGGTCTATGCCGTACAATTTCCATAATCTATTGCTACTTACCTAACAAGGTGTCCTAGATCCGGGTGGAGGATCAAAGCAAGCCCAAACAAGGAACCATAATGTAAAGCATGCAAGTCAAACAAAGAAAGCAAGTAAATGTGATATATCCCTAAGGTAACCCCAATTTTAAGTTTAGTCCCCAGTAGAGTCGCCAGTTCTGTAACACGGTGGGAGAACTGACTTGGGTGTTTTGTATTTTATCGCAAATATTGCGGTTAGCAAGAGTCGCCACCGACTTTTCTTTTATCCAAAAGGAAAGGCTAAAAAGAACAGGAAAGACCTTTAGAGATGTTTTCTTGAGTTCAGGGGGTAGATTATGAAAAGGGAAGGTATTAGCACCCTTTTCATCCGTAGTTATCTACGGGCTCTTAGTTGCTTGCTAGATCACTTGTTTTTGTTTGAAAATATGCTTTGTGTGGTTTTTGAAAGTATTTTTAGAAGGCGCCAGCGTTTAGGCAAACTTTGTAATAATTCTCGTTCGTAAGAATGTATACAAAGTGTTGATCTTTTGAAAATGTTTCAAGTTTGAAATATGTTTTTTGAAAGTGTTGGTGTTTTTTTTGAAAATAGCAAGGATGTTTTTGGTTTGAAAATGAGCAAGCAACTAGGAACTTTCTACCTACTCAAAAGTATTTCTTGTTTATTTCCTCTTTCCTTTTACATTATTATTTTAAAATGGATTGGTAAGTAACCTTATCTTTGGATGTAAAGGGACGGGCGCAGGTCATCGTATAGTCATGAATAGAAATGTTGTAAGATATCTTAGCATTTTCTTTAAGGGACTAAGATCATTCGTAAGGCAACATTTTTAGCGTCATCGAGGGACTATGATCTTGTATTTTCATTTGTTTTTGCTAAGACATATTACATGCGTATTATGACCATTTATTTCTCAAGGCAACAAGTGGATTTACCCTAAGGGTGTAAGTGTGCAAGTGTGTCTTTTTCATGCTTGATTTGTCTTGTATTAGGGTTTGCTAACTTGTTGACTTTAATCTTTCCATACAAACCCTAATTTACTAGAATTTATATATAAAGCATTAAATTACGAAAAATAAAAATACTAAGCTATTACATCAATAGGGAAGGGGGTGTACAAATTTACAAATGAGATTTTGCAAGAAAATTAAATCTAATTAACTATTACAACCATATTGAATATTGTACAAAAATGAAGATAAAAGATGCAAGAATGCAAAATGGAAAAAGAAATGATTTTTATTTAGTTTTATGGAAGGTTTTAATCTTGACCTAATTAAGAAAATAATTAATGGAAATTAACTAAAATTAAAACCTAAATTAATTAACAAAAAATAATAAGTTAAAAATAGTTTTCTAGGGTTTTTTTATGAAAAGGTTTTAAATTAATAAAAATAAAATGAGAAAATTAATTAATTAAGAGAAACCTAAATTCTAAGTTAATTTTAATTAGGAAAATAAAATAATAATTAAACCTAAGTCTAATTATTAATTAATTAAGAAAAAGAAATTTATTTATTAAAAGAAATTTTTTTTGTTCTTTTTGTCTTTATAAAGAAAATAAAATAAATAAGTGTAAATAATAAATAAAAATATTTTTATATTTTTTTTCATTAACAAAAAAAAACTGAAAATAAAATAAAATAAGAAAGAAAATAATAAAAATGAAATAAATAAAATAAAGTTGGGCCAAGTGTGCAAAAGTAAGGCAGGGGTTAGAAGAAGCAAAAAGAACAAAAGCCCAAAGGAGAGGCCCAAGCGCTGTTGTGTATTTGTGACAAAAAAAAGGGTGAAAATGTGGAAAATAAAAAAAAGGCAGCGCGCTGGGTGTTGAACCCGTGCCCTCTTGGTTACCAGTGTGATGCCTTACCACTGGAGTGGTTATACATCCGTTTACTTATATGAAATGATAAATACATAACATATAAAGCTTTCAAGGCCTGTACTTCGTCGTCAACCTTCAGCCAGCCAGAGTACATGTAACTTCTTCATCTCTCAACAAAAATGGGAAGTACAAACATGAAAGTTATGGCATTTCTTCCCACGAATCCAACCATATAAATAACTAAAGCTAAAAGTCAAAGATGAGTGAGAATTTTTCTGGCCCTAATTTAAAAACTAAAAATTTCATAAACTTCAACTCCAAAATTCTCTAAGCTCAGGCCATATAAATGCAAACTATGGATATGTACAGCTTCGTGGCAATGATATCTACATATTATCTTCACAAATCATAATCAAATGATGCTAGTATGAAGAGATAAAAGTTTGAAAACTTACCTCTTGCTGCTGGAGTCGTGTATGGAGTTTGAGCAACCTTTGAGGTGGCCTGATGATTTCTGTAGCTTTCCTGGACCTCCTTGAATGTGTTCCAACTCCTACTTTGCTTTGAGGATGGCTGAAACTCCCAACTCAAGTCAAGTTACAAGCTTCAGTTTTGGAAATGGTGGATAGTGATGGAGGAGTTACAGTCTTGAAACAGGGGCTTGGATCACTCATGTATGATGTAAGTAAGGTGTCTGGATGGTTAAGAATCAAAACACACGAGTGGAAATGGAGATGGAGAGTTTTGGCTCAAAATTGTCAAGTGGAGCAGTTCTGTACAGCAAGGGTGTTTTTGTAGAGTTCTTGGAGGCTTGGAATCGTGTCTTAACTTGCAAACAACTTGTGCATAAGTAAGGAAAAGATTCTAGCACTTGAGAGGGTCAGAAGTGCAAGATATAGAGTTATGGCTATCTTACTTGATTTTGAAGAAAAGTGGAAATATAGTTTCAAGGCAAAGTACAAGCATGGGCTGAATTGTTAGAGGTTTTAGACGAGTTTCTTTTTTATTATAGGTTGTGTGTGATCAGAAGAAGACAAGTGCAAATCTCAAGAACTGATTTTGTGCATAAAAGCTACTTTTCCAAAATGGCAATGTGCACTTTCTTCCCAAAATGGCATTAAGCATGGGCAATGCATTGAATGCTTAGATTGAAGCTTCTTACAGCTGTGCAAATATTTAATTATGGAGTGTCAAACAAGTTTGAGGCCTGCAAAGCAAAGATTGTGCATCCTAGCATGGATTTGCATTCTTGTTCATCATGAAATTTTGCCTTGTAAAACAACTTGAAACCCTAACTTCTGACTTTCGATTCTAATGGCTCAAAAATGATCTCAAGAAGTTCTTTAACATTTTGGAAAGCTTGTAATGTTCTCTACAATACCTCTTTGAATCACTTTTGCAAAATCCAAATGGAACTATATGAAAATTGGCCCAAAAGTTAGGTCAAAATCCTGACCAAAATGCTCAAAATTTCACTGTTTTAGTTTTATGAACATGATTTCATGGATTAATAACTTGAAATCCAAGAATTTATAGTAGGAGTTATGTAAATAAATGTTTTAGATCTCATTTAGATCTACAACTTTCATGTTGAAAGTTTCCTTTGAATCATCTTGCATCATGGTAAAAAATTGGCTCAAAGTTGTGAAAAAATATGAAGTTTTCAACACTGAGAAAAATTTCTAAGTTTGGAAACTTTGACTTTTCAAAATGAAATCTTGACCTTTTGATTTCTTGTTGAACAAGTTTCATATTTTGACATGTTTTGATGAATTGTGATCTTTGACACTTGATTTTGACCAAAAAGTCAAAGTTTGATTTTTCAGTGTATAATTGACTTTTGATCAGTTGACTGAAAATCAACTATCAATCAATTGATCTTGAGGGAAGTTTTGAGCCATACCATTAGGTCAAAATGATGCATTTGAAATCTTGAGATCATGTCTCAAACCAATTAACCATTTTCTAGGTCAAAAATTAGAAATTGCCCTTTCTCAATCAAAACCCTAATTTTGACCATTTTGCCCTTTTGATGATCTGATCAAATTTCTTGAGGAATTGTGGTCCAAACTTGATCAAATGACATATAGGAATTCATAATGTTTATATGGATAAAAAATTATGAATTTTGACTATAAATTGACCACATTTGACTTTTTCCGCAATACAGCTGATTTTTAGGTCAACTGATCAATTGACTGAGCAAAAATGTGATCCAAGACTTGAAACTTGACATGAGAAATCTTGAGGGTCCAAAATGATTCATGAAATTCATATGAGGAATTAAAGGTTCAATTATCCTTGTTCAATCTCAAACCCTAATTTCAGTCATCAATGCTTAAGAAGGTGTCTTGAGCTGAACAACCCTAGTATAGTCTTGAACCAAAGGAGATCTTGTGAGAAAATAACTTGATAAATGAGAGAGAAAATTTTTAGGTACAACACAGAGCTTTGACTCCATGGTTGCTGATCTGCAAAGGTGGTCCCCTAGCGCGAGCACGACGAACAACTCTCTGGGCTCCTGAAGTAAAACCCAAACCAAATTTGTCAGATTTGTAGGGAATATCCAGAAGTTGGACCCAAATTATCACCCACCTTCTTCGACTACTGCCTTGGCATCCTTTAGAGAAGCCATCTTTAGTGGCGGTCTGGAAATATTCGGAACTTTGGAAGCAGTATTGGTTGCAGCAACGGTCTGTGGAACCTCCTCGAAGTTTTGACAAGGGGTCTCAATAAACTCGCCGTCCATTTCGATGTACCTGAAAGAGTTCAGGTGGCTCACCGTGTATTCCTCCTCCCCATGGACTATTATAATTTTTCCATTGACTGGGTACTTCAGCATCTTATGCAGGGTGGAGGTCACAACACCAACCCCATGAATCCAGGGTCGACACAATAAACAGGAGTAAGACTGGCGGATGTCCATCACATAGAAAGTGGAACTAAAAGTTTTAGTACCAACTTTGATAGGGACGTCCACCTCCCCGTGCACCATTCTTTTAGAACAGTCGAAGGCCCTCACCATAATGTTACTAGGCTTTAGTTTGAGCCCTTTGCAATCCAACCTGTCTAGAGCATTCTTGGGTAAGACATTCAGTGATGAACCTGTATCCACCAGAACATGGGCTAATGTAGTGCCCCCTGCACTCAATGGAGACATGTAGGGCATCATTGTGTTTCCTTCCCTTGGGAGTTAGGTTTACATCAGAGAATCTCAGGCCATTGTCAGCTGTCAAACTAGCCACACAATTCTCGAATTGATCAGCGGAGGTCTCCTGAGGGGGTAGACTTCAGAAATTTTACCAAAGGCTTAGCATGGGCTTCAGAGCACAGTAGTAGGGCCAACATTGAGATTTTCGAAGGGGTCTGCCCCAATTGTTCTACGACATTGTAATCACTTTTCTTGATTATTTTCAATATCTCTTCCATCTCCTTTTTAGAGGCCTCGGGAATGACTTCTTTGTGTGCCTTCGTCTGGACAAGCTCAAATAATACCTCTTTGCCCCAGGTCTCGATCGACTCAATAGCAGGGATAACAGCAGGACTAATAATAGAAATAGCAACAGGAATACTAACAGGAGTAGCAGTTGGAATAATCACAGGAGTAGTAATGGGAGTATTAGCAGGAGCAGCAGGAATGATCACATGAGTAGCAACAGTTTTTGGAGAGATCTCAAGATAGAAAAGTCTTCCACTTCTTGTTATCTTACTGGTCCCAACGATATTGTCGACGTCAGGATCAATACCTTCAGCAACTTGTCTTTAATAGCCAACAGGTCTTGCTTGACGCCATGGTAATAGACGTCAACCCCATAATTCCAGGGAACAGTTTTATCCGAGGAATATGGTATTGGCCCCGGTATGGTGATCTTGATGGGTCTTTTGGTGGAGACACTGGGAGTATTATTGGAAATGGTGATTATTGAAATATCTTCACATGAACTTTTTGTGAGAGGAACTTTCTCGAACAGGATTTCTTTGTTAACCACCAGGTGTTAAACGCCCATCTTCAACAACAAACAACCATCTCGTAGAGACATACATAAGTGGCAACCTTCACCATATACTGGAAATAAACCAGCTCTCAATAGATTCTCTTTGATAGTTAGAAGGGGAGTAGTTAATTCATCCACGGAAGAAACCAAACGGTCATCATCAATAGCATTGACACCTTGGCCATGTTTGGGCATTGGCGCTGTTATTATGTTAGGTGTCTCGGGAAGGTCAAACTCAATCTCTTTCGCCTCAATGAGATCCTGTACCTTATTCTTTAAAGCCCAACAGTCATTTGTATCATGCCCAGGAGTCTCGGAATGGTAAGCACATCGAGCATTCAGATTGTAGCGAGGAGAGGCAGTATTAGGATTCTTCGGGGCTTCCTTCAGAGTTACCAAAATGGACTTCAGCAGGTGTGGCAAAACCTGGGATAGGGTCATGTTGATTCAAGTAAATTTTCTTCTGGGCGCATCTAGTCTGTGCTGATTGTTTCGTTGTTGGTTTGAAGCATGATTGGAAATCATAACAGCCCTTACCGTCAGATGATGCTCGGTTTTGTTGTGATTTCGCTGGCCATAGGCAGCACTGACCTCCTTATTTCCGGTGAAAGGTTTCTTTGCAGTACTGGAGGATGCATCTCTCTGTATTTTACCACTTTTAATGCCCGCTTCTACCCGTTCACCATTCAAGATCAATTCAGTAAACCCAGCAAAAGAACTTCCAATCAGGTGGTTAAAGAACGACTCGGATAATGTGCCCAAGAACATGTCCACTAGCTCCTTATCAGATAACGGAGGTTGGACTCTCCCCGCAAGGTCTCTCTATTTTTGGGCATAATCTTTAAAACCTTCGCCGGAACCCATAGACATGCTTTGCAACTGCGTACGAGTCGGGGCAAGGTCAGCATTATATTGGTACTGCTTGTAAAAAGCAGCATCCAGATCTTCCCAATTGCGGACGCTGGTTCTCTCCAGTTGATAGAACCATTCTAACTGAGTCCCTGTCAAACTCTCCTGGAAGAAATGTATCCACAGATTCCTGTCAGTAGTGTGGGGTTGAATCTTCCTGACATACGACCTTAAATGTATCTTAGGACATGAGACACCGTCGTACTTAGCAATGGTAGGAATTTTGAATTTTTGCGGGATGACCATCCCTGAGACCAGTCCCAGCTCCTCAAAATCCAGCTCGGGTATCCTCTGTATCTCCATAGCATTTAGCCGATCCTTTAGCTGTTTGTATTTATCATCAGCAGGAGGATATTGCTCCTCAGAATAGTCAGGTTCATTTTCCTCAGACCCTGGATTGTTGTTTTCTTCCATTGGCTTCTCTCCTTGATTATCCCCTTCATCCGACGTGGTTGTGAAATCTATAGCTCGCTTAACCGGTCCTCTGATCCTTCTTCCTAAATTCACTAGACCAGTTGGTTTCTTTGGCTTCTTGGTCTTCTCTTTGATGATTAAAGCTTTCAGATATTCTTGCACATGGGCCAGAACCATGAACATTTGCAGAAACTGAGCGTTCTGAGCTTGGAGGTCCTTCATTGTCTGTTCGAGAGCCATTTCTTTTGCTGAAATAAACAACTAAAAGAATAAGAAACCTATCTTGAAAAACCTGCTTATGCGATGAAATGCATGATAATATTTATGCAATGTTTTCAAGGACTTTTAAGATCTTAAATTTGCTTAGCCAAAAAAAGAACAAAAATTAATTGCATTCAATGGTTTGAATTGTTACAAAGATGCCTTTTGGACTTTACAATAGAAGAAACAAAGATAAAACAAAACTCTTAAATCAGACAGGACTCAGGCTTCCCATGTGCGCATCCTCTTTGGTGCAATATAGGCATTCAAAATTTATTCTTCACGCAGTTGTCTTGTAAGCCCCAAAGCCTTTTTCTCGCTTGCATAGAACTGGGATTCAAAGGTATCTTACTCCTCTTTGAGTTGGATCCAAGATCTTTGCAACTCTTCGAGAGTAGTCGACATGTCAGGATGGAGAATGGTATAAGGTACCTCTTCATCAGCAACAAGTTCTATTATGATAGGTAGGATAGTAGGATAAGGCATCGTAAGATTTTGAGCACGTGCTCGTACCCACTTAAGATAAAGCTCCAAATGGATGGAGTTATTATGCCCCAATGTCTTGCTATCCACTTATTTTACCATGCCCCAAGCTCGTATGAACCTCTGACAGTAACCTTGAACATCATCCTCGTAGTTAAACATGATGCCTTAAACCAATACATCATGAGGGCCATCCCTCCTAGCATACCCAAATTGTCGAACGTCAAACAAGGATTATAAGTGATTCCTCCCCTAATGCCTAGGAGAGGGACATTAGGGAATTCCCCACAATGATCGATGATGGTAACATTCTCCAAGGATCGAGAACAACAATGAATATCTGAATGTGTGAGGGACATCAACCTATTAGACCATCTCATGCCCTGCTCATTCTTCCAAACAAATCAAGGTAGGTGTGAAATAAACCACCTAGCCAACAAAGGAGTGCAATACATAAGAGTCCCTCTTCTCTTTACAGTGCAGGTATATAGAGAGTGTAGAATGTCTCCAAGTAAAGTAGGAACCGGATTGTGAGACAGAAAAACCTTGATCGTGCTAACATCTATGAGTTGGTCTGGATTAGGAAATAGTACCATCCCATAGATGATAAGGGCCAACACTTCTTCAAAAGCCTGTAAATCTAAGGTATCCCAAAAATGGTGAGCCTTCTCAAATAAAAACTTAGTTAGAAAACCTTTGACACCTCTTCTTGTTTCCCAATTTGCCACAACATCTGACCGTTGTAAAGACAGAGCTTGAGCAATCTCCTCAGGTTTTGGGTCCTTTTCCATACCGTTGAATGTTAATTGATTAAGGATGGGTACTCCCAATAACTGAGAAAACTCCTCCATAGTAGACACCAATTGGTAATCAGGAAACGTGAAGCAGTGATGTATAAGGTCGAAGAACTGAAAGAGTACCTTCAACATTTCTTCATTAGGGCTTGGGGTGACCAGATTGATAAGTTGGCCATGTTTTTCAGTGAATGGAGAGCTCTCAGGAACCCTTGATGCTAATTCCTTGAGTTGAGGAGGTACTCTTACAAGGTTGACCTGGATAGTACTTCTGCGAACGGGAGCTATGTCCTACAAAACAGACACAAAGATAAGTCCTAAAAGCCCTTGAAACGGTTAGTATGATATGCCATATTATGATGTTATGATGTTATGTACAAACAGATATATATATACAACCACACAAACAGATCCTTAGGTTTAGGCTTGCATGGATTCCATAGGTAAGTACCCTCTTGAAGTATAGTTGGTTTAACCTGTCCTATCAATAGTAATCAGGTTCTAGGGAATCTATATATCACTGATTTTTCCCACAAGTTTCATTCTGATCGACAACTGACTTTCCACCAAACAAAACTCGGGAGTCAAATCTCAATGAGTGTAGTATCGAGTATCAACCGATTTAGGACTACACCAAAGACAGCTATCTCACTACTTCCTAATGGCCAAGTCATTCAATTAAATGTTCTAAGGTTAGTTGATGCTTCATGACACCATGCAGCGGCCCGTATTCTCCTTGACTACTCAAGGGATACCGGTACCAACCAATGTGTCACATTAACATAGATATCGCTTCAACCGTGTCAGTATACCCCACACAGTCCCCATGATCTATTGCTACTTACCTAAACGGTCCCCAGATCCGGGTGTAGGATCTTTAGTAACAACCCATACAAGCCCTCAAAAGTAAAGCAAGCAAAGCAAACAAGGAAAGCAATTTTAAAATGAACTAACTCTAAGGTAACCCCACTTTTTTTATTTCATCCCCAACAGAGTCTCCTGTTCTATGATACGGTGGCAGAACCAACTGTTATACTGGTTTTGCGTTTGTGTTCGCAAATGTTGTGGTAAGCAAGAGTCGCCAACGACTTTTCTTTTATCCAAATTAAGGAAAGGGTGAAAAGAACAGAAAAAGATCTTTTCGATAATTTTCTGAGTAAGGGGGGTAGATTATGGAAAGGGAAGGTATTAGCACCCTTTCCATCCGTAGTTTTCTACGGACTCTTAGATGAATATCTCATTTTGAAAGTATCTTTTGCTTTGTGTGTTTTAAAAAAGGTTTTGAAATTCCTTATTGCGGCGATTTGTTTTGCGTTAACTCTTGTATCAGTCCTCAAGAGTGTTGACAAAGCAAATGTTTTTGAAAATTGTTTTTGAAATGTGTAAGTGTAAAAAGAGTTCGTTTTGAGCAAGCATCTAAGAACTATCTACTTATACTCGAAAAGGCTATTCTTTTCCTCCTATCCTTTAGACAGTGTTATCCTACTATTAGTGAGTAGGTAGCCCTATTGTTGGATGTATGAGGGACATTCGAAGGGACAATTTATAGTCACAAAGGCAATTGGGCAAGAAGTTTTAGTAACTACCCTAGAGTTCTAAGATCATATTTTTACTGAGGCAACGTCGAGAGGGTCAACGAGGGACTTATGATCTTTTAAACCGGAGGGTAGCCACTAAAATCTCTCACGTTTCAAGAGTTGTGACAATTTCCGAAGGCAACCAAAGTGGGAGTACCCTAGAGGTGTATATGTGCAAATGATTCAATTCAGTTTATTTGTCTTTGTTATTACGTTTGCTAGCATTTTGTTATTAGTCTTTCCATACAAGCCTAATTACTAACAGTTAATATTTTGCAGAAATTTAAAGTATGGGAATTTAAATCCTACGCTATTACAATGCTTCGGGAAGGGGGTATTTACATATCCAAATGGGAGGAAAAAAAAGAAAGCGATAAAGTCCTAGTTTAATCTATTACATACTGTCAACAGGTACATTATTATAAAAAATGCGAAAATAAAATAAATGTGCGTGAAATAAAGAAACGTCTAAAACCCTAAGAAATTTCCAAGTAAAAATCTTTTTTATTGTTTTTGTGTATATTAAGAAAAGACTTAAAGTTAAAGTGAGAAAAATATGATTCTAATTAATTAAATAAAAGAAAAAATGATTGTCAATTAAATCTACTAATTCTACCATTTTTGGGTTTTTATTAAGAAAATATTTGAATGAAATAAAGCTAAATCTAATTGATTTTAAATTAATAAAATAATGTCCAAATAATTAATTAAATCAATTTACAAAATTAAAATTAATTTAAGAAAACCTAAGTCTGTTTAATATTTTTTTATTTTATGATTTGTTAAAAAAATAATTTAAATGAAGTAAATAATGAAATTAAAATAAAATAAAGCTAATGGGCCAGGTGCTGATTAGTAACCGTGGAGGTATGTATCTGAAATTTGTTTGGCCCAAAGGAAGACAAACCCAGGCGTTGCAAAAAAAATCAGGGGGTGAGAAGATTAAAAAAAACGTTTAGGCCCAAAAGTGAGGGAGTCTAGAAGCTGTATGGATCCAGTGTGGGGATCCTTTGGATGTCCATGATGGGGGCGCGTATCTGTTGCGCTTGGATCTAGCTATGTTGTCATCAGAAGGTGTAGATCTGGTGGTCTATGGCGTGCGTGTACAGCCTTGCTACATTGGATCTGCAAATGAGAAGTGGAAAAATAATATGCAAGAGGCAGGGGTCGAACCCCTGACCTCTCAGATAAGCAATACCTTAACACACACTGCCTTGCCACTGCGCCATCCTGTTCATTCATTAATTCATATAACATAATAATATTATATTATAAAAACAAATCAAAAATTATTCAAATAAAAAACACGCGCCCAGTGGGTCCCATGTGATTTAAATAAACCAATCAGAGATACGGATCTAGCCACGCAAGCCCTTGCCTGAGTCAAACGACTGAAGGGACACCAGATTCAAACTTCGGTCGTCTTCTCCGGTACACCAAAATACGATTCCTGAGAATTTGTTAGTTTCGAGACTGAACCAAGACCCTATTCCACTTAAAATTTCGCCCTGATCACGAATCTGGCCTTAGATTGGCCAGAAAGCTCCTGCATCTTGAGTTATGAATCAAAAACCCTAACACGGTTTGATCATGGCATTTTATGATACAAGGCCCTAGCTTCTCATGTAATACGTTAGAACTGATGCATACATCATCAATAATATGAATATGAGCTTAAAAAGAATTTATATAGCATGATTTGAAAGTTTGAGATCACGAAATTTTTACCAAAAGTAGAGGTCCGGTTGAGTGCTTATGGGCGTGGCACAGCGTGGATGAAGGCAGGTATGTGCTCCTGGGAATCTCAGGATGCTGATGGAGGACTTGAAATGGGCTGAAAGAGGCTGGAGCCTACTTTTTTGAATTTCACGATTTTGATAATTTTTGCAATTTTTGGGGTGTTCTCTAAGATGTAGGTATGCGTTCATGATGCTTGCAGGTGTGCTGTATTTATAGTGGAGATGGAGGGGACAAGGTTTCATGGCAAGGATCAATGCCATAACCATGCATTTTAAGAGCAATATCAAAACTTAAATAATTGCCATTTTTGTGTTTTCATGCCATTTTCACATTGGGATGAACCTGGACATTGCTTGCATGTGTTCATGGGCCTCATCTCAAGATAAAACAAAAAACCTAAGGGTCAAGGCCCATTTCCAATTATTTTGTACCATTTATTTTATATTTATTTGAAATAAATCAAGATAAATATGTAAAAATAGGTAAAAATGGTAAGGCCGTGCCAAATGAGATTAGGGGTCCTTTATAGGCTTAGGAAGATAATTGAAGCCCAACAAATTAAGCCCTTGACCTAAAACTTCAAGTTTGCTCAATGCATAATTCTTGAGATTTCCAAAATTTTCCCAACTTGGGCAAGCCATAACTTTCACAATTTTGATCTCTTGATGATGATCTTTGACTTTTTGGAAATCCCAAGATGCCTAATTCAATCCATATTTTGATCAATTTTGCATTTGAAGAATTTATCTTAATGTAAATGGTCTTGATAAAAAGTGTCTTTTGTTGACTTTCTAGAAATGACCTGTAATGTATGAGCTTGTATCTTTCAAATGATGCATCTCTTGAACTTGAGCACAAAAGAGAAGTTGTAGGGAATTAGATTATCTTCAAAATGAGCTTTTATTGGGGGGAAATGGATGAAGTATGTGAAAGTTATGTCTGGTCAAAGTTTAGTTGATTTTTCCTATAGAAACCCTAATTTAGCAATTCTTGACTTTTGATGGATTAGGAGCATTTCTTGAGGAATCATGATCAACCCTTGATCAAATGATGCATATCACTTCAAAATGTTTATGTTGACCAAAAATCATGAAGTTTGATTGTATTTGGGCCACAATTGACTTTTGACCTAGTATAGTTGATTTTCAAGCATTTGAGCAATTGACTAAGCAAACTTGTATTGGAAGGCATGAAATTTGTCTTGTAAAATCTTGAAGGCATATTAGGACCATGGAAAACATTTAAGACCTTTGGGGCTCACACATCTTGATGAAAAGTGAAACCCTAATTAGAGGTTCGTTGCTTAGGAGGAGAATTTTTCTGGTCAATTCTTGGTCAACCTTGAACAATTGAGAACCTCAATGAGCATGCCTTGAGTGAAATTGGGATGGAAAATTTTGGGGTACAACGCCAGGTTACGGCTCTGTCCCAGAGCGTTGTAGGAAAAATTCGACATTTGATTGCTCCACAAACCCCCTATAGTCGATAAACGCATGGATGTTCTCGATGTGCTCGTCAGGATCGGCTGTTTTGCCGTACGTCCCCAGCGGGGGAGGTTTCTTCAGGTCTACGGAGAGTGAGGTCTCCACGATCTCTCTTGATAATGGGTCTTGGGGCTTATCATCATCACTTCCTTCAGGAGACGGTGGCAGGGAATGATGAGTCCTTCCTCGTCGGGGGCCGTTGTTCCGGAGGGGAGACGTGCTTCTTTGTTGTTGCCTTAGCTTGGGGGACGGTGATCGGTCGTGTTTAAGTCGACGATTTCTCTTTGTCTTCTTGGAAGATGGGGAGCCTTAATCTTTCTGGGGAGGTGTGTGGCCTCGTTTCTTGATGAAAGAAACCTCTTGTTTCTCCTGCGTGGGGGGACGACCACGCCTTGGTGGAGATGGACTACGGGAATCGTAACGCCGATGTCTCCGAGGAGGAGACTTTGACTGCTTTTTCTTCCAAGCCCCAATCCTCTTACTCTGCTGCAGGATTAAGGCGTTAGTATGGTAGAAGGCAGCGAGCAGTGCTGCCATGGCCGGATTAGCATTTTGTGGAATATCAACTGGTTGCGGGATCTATGGTAGCTCTTCGATGGGGTTCTTGGACCCTTGCTCATCTAAGAATTGAAGATTGTCGCGCTCGGCGTCGACTAAATATGGGGACGCAGTCTGTCCATCTCTGACGTTGAGGTCATCCTCGAGGTGAGGATGCTTCTGACTTCCGTCGGTCTTACGGACGGGAGATAGTACAGTCTTTCCATGGTCGACCATGATTGAAGTAATGAAGGTATCTTTGGTCTTCGGCTTTGAAGGAAAGGAAGACGGGGAAGATAGTTTCCCACAGATGATGCCGCTGATCTTACCGGTTGTTCAGAACCTGAAAATGGGCTGAGTTGATAACGTCTGCTTGGCTGAAAATTTATGGAGAGGAGGGGGGTGTACCTGCAAGGCACTCCGACGATCAAGTAAGAATGAATGCAAAGAGATACAAGAAAGATATTAGGGTTTTTAGTATGAATAATGAATATTCGGCCCTCACAAGTGTGAGGGTTCATATAGTTCCCCCAATACGTAGTCATTGGTCCCTAATTTTGGGCCTAGATATGTGGTTCTACAAAAATAAGTAACTGCTAAGACTTGGTCAAAACGAGAAGTTGTACCCGTAATCAGTCGTTGCATCGAACAAAGATGAGATGACAAGCATAAGTGTTTATGAGATTTTCTTGGGCGTCTGCTCTTCGTGTGTCGAGCAGACTGGGAGGTAGCTGCCTGCACGGACAGGCTTGCAGTTCGAACATTGTTGATTGTGCCGTTTGAGGGCGTGATTGACCAGGGTTGTTGGACCAGCACTATTGAGTCGTGTCAAAAGTGGAAGTGGATTGAGTCAATTTAATCATTGAGGCAATATATATATATATATATATATATATATATATATATATATATATATATATATATATATTATATATATATATATATATATATATATATATATATATATATATATATATATATATATATATATATATATATATATATATATATATAATATATATATATATATATATATATATATATATATATATATATATATATATATATATATATATATATATATATCAGATAATTTGAAAACACACCTTTTAACTTATTCACAAAATAAGTTTTATCTAACTTATCTAATTTTGTTATTTGTATTGAATTATCTTTTAGACTTAGTTGACATGATTTTAAAAAGACAATTACATTTTTTAGTAGCATTTTACATTGAACTTTGGACATGTTTGTATTTGTTATCTCTATCACAATTTGATATTAATTTGACACTACTCTTTCTTTTTTTAAGTATTTTGTATTTGATCGATCAATAACTTTATGTTTATTTCAAACTTTCTAGTGCAAATTACTACAACTTCGTATTTATCTAATATCTGTATAGTTGAGAATGAATCAATAATATCAATATATGATTAGCTTTTATACATGACACGTAAATCTCTATATTTATAAAACTCAATAAAAAATTCAACAAATAAAATAAAATTATAATTTTATTTTTTAAAAAAGTATACCAAATTACATAATTTTAAGATTTAATGTAAAAAAGTATGAAAAATTTAAATAAATATTTCATAAGATAATCGTACATCAAAAATGTTTTACATGAGTGTTTCGGTAAATTTTAGGCACCGGCAAATTTTAGGCACCGAAACACTTTTGCAAATAGAAAAACACTTGTGGAAGATAAAAATTCTTCAAACATGGTTAAAACTAAGTGAAAAAAGGAAGATTAAATAACTAAATTAAAAAAAAAAAAAGAAGGTAAAATTAACTTTTTAAACAAAATATACTTTAAAGGTTAAGGCAAAATTTTAGAGGTATGATGAGGTAAATTTGTTTAACTTATGATGTGATCCTGACCTTGTCTATGATAAACAATATTGGGCTTTGTATTCAGATCCAAATCTTTGGACCGTTGAAACTTGTCCTTACCTCAATACATGATATATTCTAAATACACCTCTTTAAAAATGAAGGAGTTTATTACAAATGTGTTTCTGATAATATGTTTTCATTAATTTAGATATATAGAAATGAAGGAGTTTATTACAAATGTGTTTCTGATAATATGTTTTCATTAATTTAGATATATAGAAAAGTAGATTGAAAATACATGATATAGCCAGCTCAATTGATAGTTATGCAAAAACATTAACTTTAGAGATGTGAGTTTGTCTAATTAGATATCGTTTAATGTTAATCATACTAAATAAATGATTTGATACTATTGTCAGTATTACAAAAACCTATAATATCACATTCTTAAAGGTAAATAAAAAGTGATATGGGGTTCTTTCATTGTAATATTGTGCATTAGAGACACATTGTACTTTGTAAGCTCTTATATGCATAGGTGTTTCTATAAATAGAAATTTTATGCTTAAGTGATAGCCACCCATTCACATAATTTCAAAAGCTTAACTGTAATAGAATTAGGAGTTTAAATTATGGTTTACTATAGTTTTAGAGATTATGTCCACATGAGGTGAGAGACTATATTAATGAGTAGTGTACTTAGCATAAGCGTAGGAGTAGTGTGATTTATATGGCTTAAAGTATGACATTTTCCTCCATGGGAAAGGAGTATTTATAAAGGCCTCTTAGGTCTAGGATTGAAGAAGTTAGGTTGACTTATAGATTGAAGAAGGACGCATCAAGCTCGGGACTGCTTGCGTCAACCCTTTCGATCGACTTATATATATATATATATATATATATATATATATATATATATATATATATATATATATATATATATATATATATATATATATATATATATATATATATATATATATATATATATATATATATATATATATATATATATATATATATATATATATATATATATATATATATATATATATATTAATTGGCTTTCATCATTTGGAGTCTACAAGAAAAAGGAAAAGATATACACCAACTTCTCAACATCTTCGTCTTCTCATAGCATTCATCAACAATTACACATAACAATTTTTGTTGATTAAAGTGCAGAGTTGTGGTGATAACATTCAAATTAAGGATTATTTTCATATTTGGGTTGAGAATTGACTGGATTTTTTCTTGAATAAAACCGTTAGGGTTTTTTCCTCCAAGATTCCGTTTGGTGCGGGGGTTTTTACACAAGTCTTTTCTTCATTAAATTCAGCTGAGTGAAAGAGTTGAGAAACTGTGGATTTGCTCAATCAAGTAGCGGTAACCAGGGGATTATGAAGAAAGATTTGGGGTTAA